>CM053770.1:533626490-534107100 GCA_028658325.1 Potorous gilbertii
TGAAGATATAGCAAGAATGAAGTACAAATATTCCTCCCCTGACCCAATCTCTGGTAGGATACCTTCTTCCCGATACCACATGAGTCTTTGGTAAGTGGACTCAAACTGATGTCATTTTCTATATAATATTCACCCCACCAAGTTCGCATCCAAATACAATATGTCTGGTGGATGAATGAGTCTGCATTTCTGCCTACTGCTGGGCCACATTCAAGTCAGTCCCACAGGACTTCACTCCTCACTATCTGGCTTCTGGAAAATCCTGGCATGGACTCTAGGTCCCAGACTTCTGGTATATCACTGGTTTAATCTTTCAAAGCTCACAAGGTCACAGCATCTGCCAGTCTCCTTTACCTAAAAGCAGGAAATAATAGCCACAGCAGAGATAGCAAGGCCATGTGCTTCATGCCTGTTGGAGATAAGAGAGAGTCTGAGCCCTTCACCAGTCTGAAGACTTACAGCAGCTTTTCTTCCTTCCCTATACCAGCCTAACCAGAAAGAGACAGAACCAAGGAACTTACCTTGGCTGGCTATTGCCTTTTGAATACATTCTGTCTTTGCATGCAATCCAAAAGGCTCCTCTTCACAAGACCAGCAGCCTGAAACCAACTGCAGAAGGTCTGCCCAGGCTCCAAAGTCCACATGGGGACTCATCAAGCAAGATGTGAGAGTAAATATAAGGACTCTCATTGGCCAGTCTCCCCCTACTCCAAATACCAAATAATTAGAATACCAAAGAATTATTGCTTTATAAATTATAATTTTGTCCATATGTCATTCTGTCTTTATAAACTGTCATTGACCCACTGATTTCTCTTCTACTGATCAGTGGTATCTTTGATGTGTCACACTGCTAAGCATAGTATTTCCACTAAAAACAGGTTTCTCTCTTTTGGGAAAAATGGAAAAGCAGGATTACCTCACAGGCCTAATAACTCTAATGCCCTTGGGAAGAATTCAATTTTCTGGGGCCCAGTAAAAAGTCAGTGAGGAAGCAAAGGACAGGAAGGAAGTAAACTAAATCACATTAAATGTCTTTGGTGTATTCAGTAATCATGTCCTCTTTCTGGGCCTCAACTCTGAAATGAGGGAGTTTGATGAAAAGTTCTTCATGAGTCTTATATTTCAGGAAATCAATAAATATTAAGCACCTACTGTGTGCCAAACACTGAATCAGGAGCCCAGTATACAGACAAAATAGAAATTGTTACTGCCCTTGAAGTTTCCTATTGTGATCCATTGATCAACTTGGTAACTTGAATTTTTTGTACAGTTCTGACCATGTCTTCCATTCTGAGACCCCTCACCCCCTCACCCAATCTCAATAAACTCCACTTGTTCCCTTTTACCTCCAGGATAAAATATAAAGTCCTCTGGCTTTTAAAACTCTTCCTAACTTGGCCTTTTCCTACCTCTCCAGTTGTTTGTTTTTTCTTTAAATACCTTACTCTCCCTCAATTTACAATCCAGTGAACCTTGCTTTTCCTCAGATACAGCACTCCACCTCTCCATTTTTGGGCATGGCCAGGAATTCTCTCCATCCTCATCTCCAGCTCCTGGCTTCCCTGGATTCCTTTAAGTGTCAGCTAAAATCCTATCTTTTACAAAAAAAAAATAAATTTTTAAAAAGCTGAATCTATTCCTAATTTATCCTGTATGTACTTATTTATATATAGTTGTTTGCATGTTGGGTCCCCCATTTGGCAGTGAACTCTTTGATAGCAGCTGTTTTGTATCCCCAGCACCTGGCACAGTACCTACTACACATAGTAGGTGCTTCATGCTCTTGGCTTGCACATTTAGCAGCTCAGCTGTTGACCAATATTTACATAGTGCTTCATGGCTTTGCAAAGTGTTTAACAAGCATTATCTTATTGGAGCCTAGCTATAGCAAAGTGCCAAAGGTGCTACAGACACTATCATTCCTATTTTACAGATGATGAAACTGAGCAAATGATAGGGGAAGTGAGTTACACATGGTCACACAGCCAGCAGGTGACAGAGGCAGAATTTAAACTCTTAGCATTTCTTAGCATTCTAGGAAAATAGTCTAGCCCTCAATTCACTCTAGTAGCTGGAACATTTGGCCAATAGAA
Organism: Potorous gilbertii; assembly: GCA_028658325.1. Taxonomy (NCBI): domain Eukaryota; kingdom Metazoa; phylum Chordata; class Mammalia; order Diprotodontia; family Potoroidae; genus Potorous; species Potorous gilbertii. The sequence continues at coordinate 533,628,587 of CM053770.1, forward strand.
CTCCCTAGATTGAAAGAAGAAGGGAGGGTACTACACAAAAAGATCTCTCTAGTTTGACATCTTGTAGCTTCTTGTTTTAATTAATTTGCTCACTAGGTGCTAAACTATTTGTTTTCCCACATTGCTGAAGAAGAACAAGTTTTCTTAGGGCCCTGTAAATTTTTTGCCTTTGGGAAAAGTTCTAGTCACTTCACCCTAGTTTTGGCTCTATTATCCTATAGCCTTGGAGGTGGCAGTAGGGGACAGACAAATAGTCGGAAACAAGATGTGGAGTATGCTCAGGGATAAAGTAACCACAGCAACCTCCATAATTTTTGCCACTTTTTTTCTCTGTTCATACATCAAACCATGTGATCAGTTATCAAAATGACTCTGGTCTCATTCACCTGACAGAGCAGGGTCCACCTGAGACACAGGTAGAATGGGGGCTGATGAGAGCATTCTCTGAATGAAATTGTGCTCAGACATCTTCAAAATTCCTCCTTTGGCTTCAGGCATTATCTCCACAAAGCCTCTGCTAAAATAAAAATTGTGTTCTCTGAGGTTAATACATTAGCACGTCATTTCTCATCATTAGCAGAGAAGAGGATGCGGAAGCATTACAATAGGTAAATCTTGATCTAAGGTAGAGAATGTATCATGGAGTGTGCACTGAAGCATTGGGAAAATTCTAGAGAGCCATAGTGTTGTTGTGAGTTACTGTTCATGCGGTACCCCTAGTGGGATGAAGGTGAAAGCCTATGGCAGACTCACACTGTTTTTCTCCATTGATATTTTTTATACTGGGTTAAAATGAGTAATGAGGACATTTTAAAGGGAAAAAAAGTTACAAAGAGGAAGCCTGAGGAGTGTGTGTAAAGATGGAGGGATGGTCTCACCCTTCTATAGTAACTCACATTTTTTTTATGGTTAGAAAAGGCTTCACAACAACTCTGTGAGGTAGGAAGAAAATACAAGCGTTATTTTCCCCATTAAACACATGAGAAAACTGAGATTCATGTAAAAAGGTTTGACTAATATCATATTGTCAATACCAGAACAGAATCCAAATTCAGGCCTCCCAGAGGACTCAGGCCTTACCAGACCCCTTATTTGAGAGGAGGAGAAAGGGAAGGAATAGGGGAAGTCAATGTTTAAGACCTGATTAGTATGAGCCTTAAGGCTTTTTTCAACACTGCCTTCTCTGAATCATTACCTAGACTACTACTGGTACTGGACCAGTACCTTTGGTGGGATGGCTGCCAAGCCCTTTTCAGGCTTCTTTCCACCTTTGCTGTCTACCTGTTCCACCTAAATCTCACCTGTGGCTCCAAGAAGCTGCAGCATGCACAGTGGCCACACCCTAGTAAACCACTTACACACACAGGCCAAACCAGGTTGAGGGTAACCAAGGGTTCTAAAACTCATTGGTGAATTAGGGGGGTGTCTACCCCAAGCTATGAAGACTTCATCTAGTGGAATAGGCAGATGAGAACAATTTGTTCCAATAGTCATGAAGGCAAATGAAGCAGACGATGTGGAGCACTTAGAGCTTGGTTAGACACTGAAGATGCCAAGGTCATCCACTGCATTCTGAGTCATCGCCAGTCATCTTGACTCTGTCCTGCCACTGGACTATGATGACTCTGGAGGAGAGAGTGAGGCTGATGACTTCATGTAACTCTGCCTCACTTAAATCCAATTTATGTACGAATCAAAAGACATCACACATACCATTTCACTATTATGCCTCAAAGTCCTGTGGCTGCTGCTGAAGCAGCAGGTACAGATACCCTGGGAGCTATAGTCAAGACCCTGCCCACAGGCAGCCCAGTCCATAGGATCCTTTCTCATTGGAAGCAGCAGAGGAACTAGGCAACCCCCTGGGTGTCTGAGAAGCCTTTTAAGGATCACACTGCTCACTTCCTGGTGTGAAGAAGAGGGCTAGAAAAGGTGCCCTAAACATTGCCTGCTTACCCAACCCTAGACTAATTACCGCAGCAGGCGGGGAATGCCACTATGTGGTCAAAACACACAAAAAAGTATGAAAACATTTGCAAAGATGATTCCACTCACCATCGGCCCATGGAACGTGTGCACACTAATAGACAACACAAAATCCAGTAGACCTGAAAGAAGAAATGCTCTTATTGCAAGAGAACTCAACAGATATCACATCCAAATAGCAGCCCTGAGTGAAACAAGGTTGGCAAATGAAGGCCAGCTTACTGAAGTTGGAGCTGGATGAACCTTTTTCTGGAGTGTACGCAGTGAATGTTAGCATGTGAAGCTGGTGTGGGTTTTGCAATCAAAACTAATGTACTCAGCAAGCTAGTATGTTTACCAAAAGGAGGGAATGACAGGCTTATGACAATGTAATTGCCACTCACAGGAAAATGCCATGCCACTATCATCAGTATCTATACTCCCACCATGACAAACCCTGATGAAGTCAAAGAAAAATTTTATGAAGACCTAGAGACCCTTATCATTAATGCGCCAAAAGAGGACATGCTTATAATTCTGGGTGACTTTAATGCTAGGATAAACTGAGACTACCAGACTTGGCAAGGAGTCCTCAGAAGGAATGGAGTTGGAAACAGCAACAGCAATGGTCATTTACTGCTGAAGACTTGTGAATCACATGACCTTCTCATCACCAACATTGTCTTCCATTTACCTAAACGTAATAAAACTTCATGGATGCACCCTCGCAGCAAACATGGGCATCTAATAGATTATGTGATTGTAAAGAGAAGAGACAAATAAGATGTGAGAGTGACAAAGGCAATGTGTGCTGCAGAGTGCTGGACTGTCATACACTTAATCCTTTCCAAGTTAAATATTCTCATTCATCAAAAGTACTGTTCCCAAGGTAAAATGAGTGCCAGAAGAATTAATGTCAATAAATTAGAGCTCTTCTCTGAGCGTGAACAGTTTACTGCTGACTTGGAGGGAAAGTTGAGCCAACACACAGTTGGCAACAGTGGAGCAGAAAAGGAGTGGGCAGCTTTCAGAGATTTGATGTACAGCACTGCATTTGCCCATCTGGTTCAGAACACTCACAAACACCAAGACTGGTTTGATGAAAATGATAGAGAAATTCAGAAGATGCTAAATGAAAACTGAGAACTCCACAGGATTTCCCAGCAGGACAGTTCATCCACCTCTAAGAAGGCAGCATTTAATTCCATCAAAAGCCAAGTACAAACAAAGTTTAGAGAGATGGAGGATTCCTTGCTCCGTAAGAAGGCAGATGAAATTCAGTTTTATGCTGATAGTAACAATCCAAAGTGCTTTTATGATTCCCTGAAAGCTATTTATGGACCAAAAACCTATGGTGTATCACAACTACCCAGTGCTGATGGAGTCACATTGATTAGTGATAAGGACATGATCCTAGAGAGATGGACTGAAAACTTCCATTGATAATGAAGTTGATGCACATATTGCCAGAGCTAGCTCAGTGTTTGGGAGGCTCCAAAGGAAAGTATAGGAGAGAAGAGGTATTAGACTGATTACTAAATTGGAGGTCTACAGAGCCATTGTGCTAGCCTCATTGTTATATGCTTGTGAAACATGAACAATCTATCATGAATGTTCCAGGAAACAATATCGCTTCCATTTCACCTGTCTTAGAAAGATTCTAAGGATCACCTGGCAGGATAAGGTACCAGACTCTGAAGTCCTTGCCTGAACTGAACTGTCAAGTATTCAACCTATGCTTCAGAGAGGGCAGCTCCTATGGGCTGGCCACATTGTTCCAATGCAAACTGTACACTTGCCAAAAAGACTTGCCAAAAAGTTATGGAGAACTTGCATGGGGCAGGTGATCACATGGTGGCCAGAAGAAGTGATACAAGAACACTCTCAAGGTCTTTCTCAAGAACTTTGAATTTGACTGTGCAACATGGGATACACCGGCACAGGACTGCTTGGCATGGCATGCCCACATAATCTGAGCAAAGCAGTAAATGCAGGATGCGCAAATTTGGGATATCCACCTCAAATATTCAAATGGACTCTCTGTGCCCAACCTGTGGTAGAGCATTCTGAGATTTTATTGGTCTAATCAGCCACAGCTGGACACACTGAAATGTCCCTTTACAATGGTGATGCCATTTTGGTCCTCTTCAAAGACAAAGGACAACAACCAACAAACCTAGACTACTTGCTGGACTTCTAAAACATCTGAAACCTAAGTACCTTTGACTCTTATAGAGAGAATTTCACAGAAAAACTCCCCTTTATGCTCCAAGTCAATCAAGGGTAACCAGGATGAAAGGGTTTTGTGAAGACATTTTTGATAATTTAGCCCAAGTGCTACTTCCTGGGTAGGAATTCTGGGGGAGCCAAAGTAATGGGACAAAGACTCCAGTGGTATAATTTCCCAAAGTTGAAGAAATGTGAAGGCAGAAGAGGAAAGGCTCAATCCAGCCCTTGCTGACTGCCTCTAGATGAAACACCAAGAGGCAGACCCAAACAGTGAGACTCTGCATTTGCTACTTGTCATCTCTGTTGCCAACAAGCATGGAATTTAAAGTTTTTGTTAAGTTGTTTTAATTGTGTCTGACTCTTCGTGACCCCATTTGGGGTTTTCTTGGCAGAGGTACTGGAGTGGTTTGCCATTCCCTTTTCCAGCCCAATTTACAGATTAAAAACTGAGGCAAACAGGGTTAGAGTCAGATGACAACCACCTGAAGCTCTAGCCAGTTCTAGTCACCTTATCAGAGGCTGTTTTTCCTTCAAGTCTAATGCTCTATGCACTGTACCACCTAGCTACCCACTATGTATCCAAGAAGGTTTATGTGGATGAATGAGTGGTGGTCACACTGGTGGAGAGAGTACCTACCTTAATGGGAGAAAGGGACCATTAAAGTGTCAAAGTAAGCCAGGAATCTTGGTATAAGGAGTCTCATTCTAATTCCATTGCATAGGAATAACCTAGCATTGCTCAGCTGAGCAGATCAATCTAGTTTTTCTTACAATATTGGTAGCAGGGGCAGAGTGAGATACTTCCTATGGAGAGAAATTGTTCCCTGGCCTCTTTCTGAGGGATGGATGCTCTGGCATATGTTTTTCCAGTCCTTGTCTTGACTTTCTGGACTTCAAAACCAAATCTCCTCTATTACTGGCTCATCTTGAACCTTCCCTCAGTGCCTGGGGCCTCCTTGCCCTGAAACAGCTGGCCACCCCTCCTGTCTGATTACCCTAGAATATTCAATCACAAGGCCTGTGCTCCTTCTACCATTGGTGGATCATTCCCAAAGCATCTTCTTCGTAGAAGGATCTAAATTGGCCTGCTTTTATTCTCCTCTTAGCCATGTTGTTAACTTTCTGGACTTCAAAACTATGATCCTGCAATGCTTCCTCCTCCTCTTTTCACTTCTCTTCCCTCCTGTTTTTCATCTCCCTCTTAGAGATGTCCTTCCCCATTAGCATGGATATCTCCTCTGGATTTGCAGGAAGAAGCCCTTGCCTACTGAGTGAGTGACTCTTTCTGGCTCAGTTACAATCATTTTTGATACAACGCTGGTCAGATATATCAATAAACACATCAGGAGTTGCTGGGTTTCTTGTGCCTTTTATTAAGGGGCCAGAGCACATGTCCCCCAGAAAAGGGCAAGAGTATATGCCATGGGACAGCTAGATGGTGCAGTGAATATAGTGCCAGCCCTGAAGCCAAGAGAACCTGAGTTCAAATCCAGCCTCAAACATCTGACATGCACTGTATGACTCTGGGCAAGTCACTTAACCCCGATTACCTCACCAAAAAAAGAAATAAAAAAGAAAAGAGTATATGTCCAATATGTCCAGATCTGTGGTATATACCCCAGCCCATCTCCACTACATTCTCAACATTTTTCATGTATGCCCAGGCCAATTGGTATGTCTTTCAGCTACTAGAGCTGAGAAAATAATGTACTTGCTTCCTCTTTTTTCAGTCTAGATCTGTGGTTTGATTGGTATAGGGAGCTTCCAAGAAGGAAACAAATTTTGACCATGTTGCTCTTCAAATATTCTTCAATTTGTAGTCAAAGTTGTCTGTGAACTTAGAGGTTAAATAGTTTGCCCAAGGTCACACAGCCAGTAGGTGTCAGAGGCTGGACTTACATCCAGGTAGTTCTAAATTCAAGACTAGCCACTGTCATCATAGCTAGCATTTATTTAATACTTTTAAGATTTCTCAAAGTGTTTTATAGATATTACCTCATTTTAACTTCACAACAACCTTGAGAGGTAAACACTATTGTTATCCCCCTTTTACAGGTAAGGAAACTGAGTCTGAGAGAGGTTAAGTGACGTGCCCAGGTTCGCCCAACTGGTAAGTGAGTGAGACTGGATTTGAACTTGAGTCTTTCTGATTCCAGAAACAGCATTCTATCTACTGCACCACCCATTTATCAACTAAGTCAATTTTTCCCTCATTTGACCCAAATGTGCCAACATACTCTTAAAAACACTTTTCGTGGTAGCAAAATTTGGAAACAAAGTGAGTACATATCAGTTGGAGAAGGATCAAACAAGCTCTGCTATGAGAATGTAATGGAATACGAATTCAGAGAAACATGTGAAGACCTGTGTGAACAGAGGGCAGAGTTAAGTAAATACTCTGCAAGTGAGAGCATAAAAAACAATGACTACAATAACATAATTCAAGAGAACATTTAAAGGAGCCAAAATCTGAGTAATTGTATTTTGCTCTTAGAGAGCAGTTAAATGAATTTGCTTTCCTTCTAAGGAAGTGAGACTATGAGTGTGGAATGTTGCATACATTGTCAGACATGTGTCTTTGTGTCCTTTGGTCTTGCAGATACAATGAAAGCTCATTGGGGAGGGTGAAGGGTGTTATGAAAGGACTGGGGGTTTTATTTAGAATTATATCTGGAAACAAACAACATCATTAATTCTTATTGTAGCAAGGCCCATCCCAAATACCATCCAAAATACTCACAAATACAAATACAGCAACACTGAGCTCCCTCAGAGCCATTTCTGGTGGACCACCAGTACTGTGACTCAGTGATGAAGACTTAGCACTTGGAGATGATGAAGCAATTCTGTTCTTAGTTGTAAGAAGTATCCTGGCCCTTTTCTTTAGAGACCTGCATCTCCAAACACTGAATCTAGTTCATGCGCATGAGTCCAGAGCTAGAGACCCCTTAATAAAGAGAGTGAATGTCCTAGCTCCCATAGGTCCAGCACCAGTCTTTTCTACTTGGTGACTCTGTCCAGAATCTGAGGAGCTAATTCCAATCAATACTGAGTACTTGAAACTTTTTGGGGAGCCCCTTGAATGTTTGGGCTCCTCTGGATTTGTTTTCTTGCTTTTCTGAGCTAAGCCTACTTATTATATGACTTAGTCATACTTCCATTTGGCATACCAGGAACATTTGGAGAAATCTTATATCAGGCTTCCATCTGGCTGCATTGGAAGGGATTCTGTTGGAGGAAGTTAGATGGGTCGCCCTAGGTGTTGCAGGGGCTTATGCAAGAATTTTCTTCCTGGACAGTTTGGTAGCTCATCGGAGAGCAAGAGGGTAGTTTCCAGTCAACCACAAGACTTTAATCCACAGTAGGGGAGTGCCACATGCTTGTAGAGTTCATTTGAAATAGATTTGAATAGATTTGACTTAGAGGAGATAAAGGTTATTTTTGTTCTTTTTTTCTATTTTTCATTTCTGTTAGTTGTCTTTATTTTAATTTCAATTCGTGTTTTTCCCTTGTTCCTTGGGTTGAAACAGATTCTTATAAATATTGATAACCTGTGATGAACTTTACAAAATGCCATTTATTTGCTGAATATGCACAATTTTATGATTGGGAATGACTGAAATCCACCAAATATAGTAGGTCTGTACCTTCACAAAACAACTGTTAATTGTAGGGTTGTCTAGCAGGAACAATGTTGACTTGACTACTGGTATACTTTGCATGCCATTTAGAAAGGCATTAATAATTAAGCCACATTGAGTTTGTTGAAACCCTTTAAATAAAAGGCACTGAGGGAAGGCACTAGAAAGGGTAATACTTGAAGCTACCAGGTCCCCAAAGAACTTTTCAGAATGGGGGATGTGAACAATATGTCAAATGAACCCCAGGTGATTTGATGAGGAAAGCAAATATTTAAACTGAGGAAGAATATGTCAGGGGCCATCCCACAGAACATTCTGGTAGCTGAGCCAAGTTCCCCTGGCCACTTGAGGTGACACGTGGTTCAGTACTGAAGGACTTGCACTTTGAGAAAATGAAATAATCCCCTGGTTGTGGATCGGGCTTGACTCGCTCTAGTCTAGTGAATCAGGTTCTAGATTGGAGCAAAATGAGTCACTAATAGAATAACTAACGTTTACCAAAAAGGAAGTGTATTTTACAGTAAAATAAGAAAGATATGCACTAAGGTGCCACTCCCCATCTCTATACCATAAGGAGCCTGGTCAGAATTATGTATAAAATCACATTGCAATGAAATATTCATCCAGTCTGAAGGACCCCAACTCTTTCTGGGCCTGCTTTTTCTGCCTTAGGTGGCCAAGAAGTCAAGTCAATGGCTTGAGTCCTAGTCCCCTGAATCAACCAAGTTCAAGGAACTTTCCCTGCCTTTTAGAGGGAGAAACAAACTTAATTTCCACAGTAGAAACCCAAGTAAATGGTGCTCTTATCTCAACAGAATTCAGTACAAAGTGAACATACGTTAGTATTTCCCTTAAATCCCTGTACTATCTCTTACACATCTCCAATTTTGCCCCTGCTATGACCCATTTCCACAGGTATTGGCAGTTTACTCTGTTAATAGTTTCTTCTTTCCTCTCAGCAAAATAAATGGTAGTTAAATTTTAACCATGCCACTTCTACTTATAGCTTAGACGAGACTGTCCAGACCCTCAAATTCAGGCGTCAATCATTCAAGGTCTTGTACCTATCTAGGTCAGAAAGACAAAATAAACAATGTTTTTGAAACCTAGACACATAAACAAAGTCCAGTTTGTTGCACTTTCCACTTGGGTAGCATTGCTGCTTCCTCTCATTTCATTCTGATTCTCATGCTTCCCATTGTGTTTCCCTCTGAGCTTTCTGAATTTCAACAGAGAAATATCTCTTATTGGCATCCAGTGCTACTCTGAGGCCCCTTCTTTCTAATCTTTTTTGCATCTTTTTGCAGTGTGATGAAAAATACAAATCTAGAAAGAGTTGAGGTGTTTTTTTCCTTTTCTTCTTCTTTTTTTTAACAATTGAGGTTGAAAGATATTTGGCTGAAGAAGAGACCTGACTACTGCCTGGGTAGTGCTACTCTTTCCCCAGCTTCTCCCTTCAGGCATCCCTGAAGACTTTACTTTCCCTTTAGCCAAATCCTTTCTTCAATCCTTTTGGGTTTGGTGACTTAAACTCATTTAAGGTAGCTAGGGGCTTTCCAACTATCACATGGAGTGTATGCAGTGTTCAGGGAGGACTGTCACCTCTGGTGTGAGGGTTTTCCCAGCCCTTTTCAGGGTTTTGGTGTCCTCCTGTCGTCCAACTCTCACCTGTGGCACCAAGGAGTTCTAGTATGTACACAGGATAATCCAGGTTGAAGATAACCCACAAACCTCAAACCTGTCATTGAGTTAGTGGAATGACTACCCCCCTAAGCATGTGAAGGCCTCCCCCTGGCAGAATGGGCACATAAGAACAATCTGTTTTAATGGCCATGAAGGGGTCTGTAGCAAGAGCTGTGAAGCACCAAAAACTTGGTCAGACATGGAAGATGTCAAGGTCATCTGCTGCATCCTGAGCCAAACCTGAACTTTATCTTGCCACTGGACTTCAATGACTATGGAACAGAGTGAAGTTGACCTTTGTGCACCTCTCTCTCACTTAGATCCAATTCAGGAGCAAGTCAAGATATCACTCCCAGGATGTCATTAGTCCTCTTTGAAAATAAAAGACAACAACAAGGGACTCTGGGGTGCTTTCTAACCTCCCTGGGGAGAAACAATAGGAAGCCTTTGACTCAAACAGGTTGTTGTTTTCCAGTCCTGTCTGACTCTTCATGACCCCTATTTAGGATTTCTTGGCAAAGATACTGGAGTGGTTTGCTATTTCCTTCTCCAGCTCATTTTACAGAAGAGGAAACTGAGACAGTTTCTGAGGCCAGATTTGAACTCAGGAAGATTAATCTCAATGAAGACAACTCCATATTAACCACTTACCAAACCTTTTCCTTGCAGAAAACTGCTGGCTCTTGCTTATCCAGAATGGTTCATACCCATTTATTGTTCTTTGCACTAGGGGGACTATGATCATGTATATCAATAAAGTCCCTTTTGTTCAGCCTGAGCCCCAGCTGCTAGTTTCAACAATTAGAGAAAGAATCCTCCTGGGATATATATATATATACACACATAATGAATGGTATAAAAACTAGTTTCTCTCTAAAACATATACTAAATACAGAAAGAAAACATTTTTAAAGACATGAAGATTTGAGACAGAGGTTCAGCATGGGAAGCCTAGAACGAGGAAGGACAGGGAAGTGAGATCAGTAGTTTGTTCTGAGCAACAGGATCAGTTGCAGTCTGTATCAATCTGTGGCTTTCTCATACCTCACATCTGCATAAGACAGCACCAGTGGTACTAGGGATACTTCTAGTATGGTTGGTCTCTGGCCTCATCTGCTCTCTATCTGTCTTATTACAGTTTAAGCAGTTAGGGTGTGGAGGCTGTGGCATCTCAGTTGAAGCTACTTTGGCAAGGAGATCTGTGGCAGGGACAGGTGGTAGCCATCAGGCCTCAACAAGTCTTGGTAACTGTAACCTCTCTTCCTGTTGTGGCATCCTTAAGCTTCCAGAGATCTCAACAACCACCCTTTGGCATGCTTGTATGGTTCTTGCCTCTTGAGATATTTCAGTTCTTCTCTTTCCTATAGGACTGGGAGAGGGCCGTCTTATTAGTCAAAGATTTATGATCTTCAGGGGCTTGAGGAGACAGGCACTGAAGTATTTCTGTCTGCCTGTAGATCCTAATGACCAACTACTCAAAGTTACATAAAGTTGAGGTGAACCTATATTCCAATATGGGTCACCTGGGTTCCCATGACACCTATTTTCATCTCCTCCTTCACCTTATATCCACATTCACAGAATTGTCCTGGACCTGAAGAGCTGTGGAGAGAGGCTTAGATTGTAGAGAAAATAGGACTTGGGCTGTAAATAGTTCCCTAGGTACTGTCTTAAGTATCCTTAGCACAGGCAGGTGAGTAGGCCTTCAATACAATAAAGTTTAATTACTACAGAGCTAGATATTCTACGTAAAACCCTACCTTTGGATCTGTCACAAAACTGTCATTCACATCTTTGTGTCAGCCTATATCCCCACCTCTTCCACCTCCATTCTTGCTCTCTGCTCAAAATATAACTAGGAAGATTTCAGAAAATGTCCTATGCAGATAAATGAGAAGAGCCAAGATCAGACTAATACCTTTCATCACTGTATCCACTGATGATGTCGTTCCTGCTGCGTGATTGAGGACAAGAGGAGCCATTGTAAATGTAGAAATGACAAAGTTTTGAAAATTACTGGATAAGTTGGTGAGAGTGATGAAAAACAATCAAATGCTTCTGATCAAGAACCTACCCATTTTATATAAAGCCTATGACTTTTGGTTGCCTCAGAGAGATACCCTGTGTAATTATGATCACATGTCAACAAGGAGGAATGATGGAGGGTTCAGCCGAGTTGGATGTCATGAGTCTGAGAATGGCCTCCCCAAAAGACCATCACTAAACCCCATTCTTTCTCCTGCCATGACCTTAAGAACAGGGCATGTAGGATTCCAGTGACCTTGATGAACAGGGTTGTCATTCTCTTGTTATCTCTATTTACTCCAGAAACCTCAAAGACAAAGTGACTTATTCTTTGGACCTTGAGGGTGACAAACTTCCTGGCTATTCCAGCCATGTGGTGATCCAGCCCTTAAAGGACTTTTCAGCGCTTTAGAATAAGGATCCTGAGTCATGCCTTGTTCAACCCCGATCCTGGCAGAGAGGAGATGGGGTGTTGTGTTTGGTCAAAGAAGAGGCTTCTTTGAGGTAGCCTTCTTAAGCTTCAGCTCTCCAGGTGATGAGTTGAGATATTAATGAGGTTAGAGAGGACTCCCAGACATAATGGAAGGGGGGAAGGGTTGGAAGCAGTCCCCATGTTGAGTATGAATTTAATTAGCCAGGTTTATACTGTGCTGTGACTCTCCTTTGCTGCTTTTTTATCTTTCTTTCAAAACACAAAAGACCCATGAGCACACATTCACAAAGACTTAAAACATGATACTCTCCCCAAAGGCAGACACTTGAAATATCAAAACATGAAATATTTTATAGGACTTCTGAAAAATTATTTCACCCTCACCTCAACTCGGCACTGACTGAACAATGCAGAGTTCATATCTTCTGGCAATCCAGGGCATGGCTGTGTCATCTTATCTGAGAAAAGTGAAGTGGCAGAATACTCCTGCTGCTGGTTACCTTTGACCTTTCACATCTTTTACTTGCCATACTCCCAACATCCAAGGGAGCCATTCCCCTAAAATTCATCTTATGATTACTATTTGATTATGTGTGCTCAGGAAAATAAAGTTGAAAAGACAGTCAAGGGCCTGAGGCCCAGGTGCAGACTCACCTGGGAGGCATGTTTAATTGCTACCATATTCTGGCATTTGCCATCGCTAGCAGGGTGGGTAAGGGGAGTAACTCTTCCACTTCCCTCCAGAAGTCCAAGAGAAAGAATCATAGAATACTCAAAAGGGGAGAGAGAAGACACCAGAGACTAAAGTAAATCCACTTAAGATCCACTGAATAACTTCTCTTTTGGGCTCAGTGGCCAACCTTCTTTTGAAGTAGCATCTCATCAAGAGGCCCGTGAGACTATGTATTCTTTTAATAAAGGATCAAAACCCTTGTTCCATCCATGATCCCAAAGAAAGCCTTTTCCAATCCCCCTTAATTCTGGTGTTTTCTGTTGATTATTTCTAATTTATATTGTTTACAGCTTGTGGATAACATAGTTGTTTCTATGTTGTCTTTCCCATTAGACTATGAGCTCACAAATAGTGGGGAGTACTTTTTACTTTTCTTTACATCTAAGCACTTAGTGCATGGTACATATTAGGTTCATAATAAATGCTTATTGACTATTGACATTCCAATAGAATCAGTTCTATTACACTTGAAATCTCTTTGCCTTCTCTTTGTGTCAATTTTGCTTAGGTAGAATTCATTGTATCTCTCCCCATCTCTCCACTCACACCATCACCCTTGTGGTCCAAGTCCTCCTTACATTCTTGCCTGGTCTATCTTATAACTGCTTCTCTACCCCACAATATCCAGTCTTTCCCCATTCTAGGATGGTCATCATTCATCCTCAAATCTCCAGCCCCTAGCTTTGCACTTGTAGGTGAGTAAGAAGTGTTGAATTTACTCTTTGTCTTTTATTTTGTTTGTTCTGCTGTGGAGACCTATCTCATAAATGATTGATGATGATGTGGTTTTGTAAATGGTTATTTTGTGACAATCCAAAAATAGAGTGTTAGGAGACAGGATAAGAATGAGTATAGCTATACTGGAACCTGATTGGGGTCAGGAAGTATCAAGGAAATATGAAAGGAATTACTAAAAATTGAATGAAGGTGAGAGAAGAGATGAAAGGATGGAGTTAAACAGAGTAGCTGCTAAAAAGAAAAACTTGGAAAAGCTGATTTAGGCTAGATGCCTAGGAAAGGGGAAAAGTCCAATAAACTCTGGGCTTGAGAACTTGGAAGAATAAAGCAAACAGTTCAGGGTGTCGGGGAATGTTCCTGAGTGGATAGTTGGGTGGGGGAGCAGTTTTGGCCCAAATACCTGGTCAGAAAATGTCTAGGGACAGAGTTCTTGACCAAAAAAGGGATAGAAATGAATATAAATGATAAAATGAACAATTTGATTTAATAAAATTGCAAAGCTTCTTTTACAGACACAACACAGAATTAGAAAGGAAAGAGCTGACTGGGGAAAAAAATCTTTACAGCAAGTATTTCTGATAAAAATAAAAACAAGAGGAACTGATACAAAATATATAAGAATAAGAAGAGTAAATAAATGGTAAAAGGATACAAGCAAGCAATTTTCGAAGAAAAATGCAAACTATTAACCACTATCTAAAAATGTTCCATATCACTAACAATATGAAAAATGTATATTAAATTAACTAAGGTTCCATCCCATACTCATCAAGTTAGCAAAGATGATAAAATAAGAAAAATAACAATTGTTGGAAGAATAGGGAAAGGATAAGTGCATTATTTCTTGAACTATGAATTGGTCATACATTATGGAAAGACGTTTGGAATTATATACTGCAAGTCACTAAACTGTATACCCTTTAACACAGTGGTGTCACAAGTAGGTTTATACTTTAATGACATCAAAGACATAGAGAAAGGACCTATACATAGAAAAATATAGCAGCAATTTTGTTGGAGCAAAAAACTAGAAACAAAGTAGGTGCCCGTCTACTGGGGAATAGCTGAACAAGCTGTGGTCTATGAATATAATTAATGGAATTTTTATGCCTTCCGAAATGACGGAAGAAGTAGATTCAGAGAAACTTGGAAAGATTTTTATCAACTGCTTCATTGACAAAATAAGATGAAAAGGTCTGATTATTTAGGTACTTTGTTTCTAGACTCATAGAATCTTAGAGTTGGAAAGACCCTTAGATGTCATCCAGTTCAACCTCCTTTCCAATGCAGGAATTCTTTATATAGATGGTATCCCAGACAAGAGATCAACTAACTAGGCTGTCCCTTGGTTCTTCCAGTAATTTACTCAACTCTGAGGTACCACCTCACTTCTATCAGATTGGCTAATGTGACAGAAAACGAAAATGAGAAATGTGAGAGGAGATGTGGGAAAATTGGGACATAAAGAAATGTTGGTGGAGTTGTGAACTGATACAACCATTCTGGAGACCAATTAGGAACTATGCCCAAAAAGCAAGCAAACTGAGTCTATCCTTTGATCCAGTAATACCACCAGTAGGTCTATATCCCAAAGAGATCATAAAAAGGGAAAAGGGTCTACATTTACAAACATATGTATAGCAGCTCTTTTTGTGGTGGCAAATATTGAAAATTGAGGGGATGCCCATCAGTTGGGGAATGATTAAACAAGCTGTGGTATGTGAAACCTCTAGTTCTAGACTACAAGGCTCTCCCCTTGGCCCTGTACAATTCAACATTTTTATGAATCACTCGAATGAAGACAAATATGGCATGCTTACCAAACTTATTGATAACATGAGACTTGAAGTAAATGACAGATACACAGTACTATTGTATAAGAAATGATGAGCAGGAAGCTTTCAGAAAAAACTGGAACAACTGATTCAAAGTGAAATGAACAGAACCAGGAGAATATTGTACACAGTAATAGCAATATTGTGTGATGATCAACTACAAATGACTTAGCTCTACTCAGCAATACAATGATCTAAGACAATTGCAAAAGACTCATGATGGAAAATGCTATCGACATCCAGAGAAAGAACTGACAGATTTGAATGCAGATCAAAGTATACTATTTTCACTTAATTTTTGTTTTTTTCCTTTTAGTCTGTTTCTACTTCCACAACTGTGACTAACATGAAAATATGGTTTTTATGATTGCGCATATATAACCTATATCAAATTGCTTACTGTTTCAGGAAAAGGGGAGGGAAAGGGAAGGAAGGAGGGAGAAAATTTTGGAACTCAAAATTTTGTAAAAATGAATGCTAAAAATTGTCTTTACATATAATTGGGGGGAAACCCATTATTTAAAAAAGTAAGTAGTTTATTAACCCTCAAGATAGTCTATTCCATTTTTACACAGCTATCCTGGCTTTGATATTTACCATCCTTGTGACCTTACACAAGTCACTTAACCTATGTCAATCTCAGTTTCCTCATCTTTAGGAAGTTGGTCAACATGACCTCTAAGATCACTTTTCATCTCTAAATCTATGATATATAATCTATAACTTGATGACTTGCATTCCATTTGATCTCTAGGGTCCAGATTTATTCTATTGATGTTGAGTAAATATACTATTTGAAGGCAATGATTGTCAGGCTGAAATGGATATAAGAAAAAGGTTAAAAGAGTTGAAGCCCAAGCTATTTAGAGAGCAAAAGAGTAACCAGTTAACTCTAATGAATCTAAGCTACCTTACCAGGGTATTGAAAGAATATGTAGATGTGATTGCTAAACTACATCATTGATTTTTGAGAAACTATGGAAAATGAAAGAGGCATCCTGTGGTGAGAGACAAATGTCCTTTTTTTTTATTAAAAGAAAAATTCTGCCAATTAAAGAAAGGTGAAGTTGATTTTATTTCTGGGAAAAATTTAAGTATTAATTTTTAAACTGATAGTTTCTGAGCGCTTAGGAAGGGAAGCAGCAATCACTATAAGCTAATATGGGTTCATAAAAAATACATCATGCCATCCTAACCTAATTTCCTTTTTTTGACAGGGTTCATAGATAGGTACATTAGGGAAATGCCATAGGTAATATACCTGAATTTCAGCAAAACATTTTGACACAATCTTTAATAATATTTTTTTGGACCAGATAGGAATATATGACCTGGATAGTAGTTTTATTGCACTTTTCTTTATTGCACTTCACAAACATTGTGCTCTTTACAACTTAAAGGTTTATGGCAACCATGAGTCAAGCAAGCCTATTGGCTCCATTTTTATAACAGCATGTTGTAATAGCAAGGACCCTGGCATACACAGGAGAGCCAGCAGTACAGGTTCTTAGATCTGCTTTTCTAAAAGAAAAGCAACTTTTGAGGGGTCAACAATCACTTTAATCAAGCACATATATCATTCACTTAGTTCAGAGGGAAAAGTCAGCACCTCGAACTTTAGAGAAAATGCAAACAGAGAAACAAAGATCAATAGGACAGGGCTTCCAACTGTCTGACTGTGAGCAATATATACATCACAGATTAACGGACAGATCCAACTCTCTGACCATATATACATAGTTACCAGAAAGAGAAGCATCAAGATCTGGGTTTTCAAAACTGGGGGTCTCCTTTGCAGCTGCCCAGAGTCTAAACAAACACTTCCAGTGAGTAAGCTCCAAAACAAAACCACACCTCGGAGAATTTATACACTTTTCAGAGCCAGAGAACATCATCACTCTTGAGAATCAGTGCCTCATTAGAAATTAACAAAAGGTGTAGGTCTTCCAACAACAACAGCAACAACAACAAAAAAATCTCCTCTAATCAAGCTTCCCTAATGGGCAGGCCGGTTAATGGGTGGGGAAGGTATTTAACTCTCATTAGCATTACACATGTCATTATTTTGTGTCTCTGTGTCACATTTTGGTAATTCTTTCAGTATTTCAAACTTTTTCATTATTGTTATGTCTGTTATGGAGATCTGTGATCCGTGGATCTGTGATCCTTGATCTTTGATATTAGTAATGTAACTGTTTTGGTGTGCCTCAAATCATGCCCACAGAAGATGGGGAACTTAATCAATAAATGTGTATGTTCTGACAGCAATTTCCCCCACCCCTACCCTTTCCCAGAGAGACAACAATATTGAAATCAGGCCAATTAACAACCCTACAATGGCATCTAAATTCAAACGAAAGAAAGAGTCAATTGAGGTGATAAACTTCATTGTCTTATTTTAAGAAATTCCCATAGCCACCCCAACCTTCAGCAAATACCACCCTGATCACTCAGTAGCCATCAACATTAAGGCAAGACTCTCTAATAGCAAGATTACAACTTCCTGAAGGCTCAGATGATGGCTTTTTTTCCCAGCAATAAAGTATTTTTTCATTAAGGTATTAACATTGTTTTTTAGACATAATACTATTTATTACCACTTAATTCACTATAGTATAGTGTAAACAAAACTGTTCTATGCACTGGGAAACCAAAACATTTACTTTATTCCAATATTTACTGTACTATGGCGGTCTGGAACTGAACCCACAATATCTCTGAATTATATCTTTACAGTTAAGTAGTGAAGGATTGGTCAGACTCTGGATGGAAATCTCCAATGCTGGGCTACAAAGCTCTTCCCTTGACCTTGTACAATTCAATATTTTTATGAATCCCTTGAATGAAGACAAATATAGCATGCTTACCAAATTTATCAATAACACGAGGCTTGGAGTGAATGACAGAACAGGGATACACAAAGATGTCAAAATGTTAGAATAAGGGACTAAATCTAACTAATGAAATTTAGTGAGACTCTCACATTAAGAATCAATTAAATTAAACATACTTTTATGGAGCACTTATGATGTACAAGGCACTAGATACTGCAGCTACAAAGATAAAAATGAAACAATTCCTACCCTTGTGGAACTTACAATATGTTGGTGGAATACAACATATAGGCAAATAAATGAATAAATACAAATTCATCATAAAGTAATTCTAAAAGGTAGAGAACCCAGGTAGGAGGAAAATCAGGAAAGATCTCATATAACATCTGAATAGTGCTTTTTAGGAAGTTGGGGATTATACAAGGTGGTGATGAGGAGAAAGTACATACCAGACACGAAGGGTTAGGGGATCTATACTTTTTGTTGTATTTATGGTCAAGGGGTCAACCTGTCACATAAAAGACAGTGAAATTCAAGGCAAAATTCTGGAATGTTTTATTAAAGAGAAAGTTTTTACGCATTTAGAAAGAGAAGTAGTTAATTTTTTAAAACAGATATATTATGAGGGACTGTAATGAGTGTGTCAAAACAATGTTATAATAAAAATGTTTAAATTTTTAAAAATTAAAAAAGGGAGACTGATCACTAAAACAATTATAAAGTACATTTTTTTTGTATATGTACATTTGAAATACCTATGTGACATTCAGATCAGTGAGATGTTGGAAATATGGACCTGGAGCTCAGGAGAGATATGAAGACTGTTATTTGGGATTTAGAAGTCATCTCCTCAGAGGCAACAGTTGAGCCAATAGACCTGATGAGATCACCAAGAGAGAATGTATAGAGTAGAGAGTCCAGGATAGATTCCAGGAAATATTCATGCAAAGGGTTGGGACATGTATGATGAATCTGCAAAGGACACTGAAAAGGAACAATCAGGAAGGTGGGAAAAGAACCGTGACAGAACAGTGTCACAAAAGCCAAGGAAGGAGAGAGAGTATCGAGAAGGAAGGGATGGTAAACATTATCATACTCTGTAGAGAAGTCAATAAGAATGAAGATGAAGAAAGTCGTTGAATTTCATAACAGAGAAATTATTGGTGACCTTGGAGAGGTGAATGTTGGTCAAGTAGTGAGGATGGAAGCCAAATCATAATTGTTACAAAGAATTTGTCTTTCGTCTTTTCTCAGTGGGGTATGGATTAGGAAGGAGAGAAAGTAGATTTCAGTGTATTAAAAAATAAAATATGATATTTTAAAAATGTAATTAAATTAAAAAAAAAAGAAGTGAGATCTGAGAAAGTGGATTCAATTTTGCAGATAGCTTCTCCTAGGATTTTAGCTAGAGAGATTTAGAATAAGAACTTGAGGGCCCAAATGAGGATATTTTAAAGATGAAGGAGAGCTAAGCATCAGGGGAGGAGGCTGAAAATTAGGTGGAGAGTATAATAGAAAACATGATTTCCTGGAGGATAGGATCAAAGGGACAAATAGAGGGATTGCCATTGGCAAAAAGACTGGAATAAAAAGAAGACAGGATAACAGATAAGGTTGATGTGATTTTAAGTATGGGAGATAGAGGAGCTCATAAATGATTGGTTTGTTGGTTTTTAGAAGTCTGAGCTAAGGTTCTTAGTTGATAGGAAGCAGTTTGAAGTGGTAGAAGAATAGAAGAGGATTTTTGGGAAAGTGATTGCTGGAAGTGAGATAGTCAGTCATGGAAGAGTAAAAGGATTAGACTGCAGCAATGACAACTCAGTGAAGACTGGATGACATAAAGATGGATGATGGACAATCCCTCTGTACTATTTCTTTTGGTGATCTCATCAGCTTCCATGGATTTAGTTATCATCTCTATGACATGATATGAATGATGTTTCATTCCCAAATCTATCTGTCCTGCCTCAATTCTCTGTTGACCTCCAGTCTTACATTTCCAACTAACTTTCATACTCTCAAAATGGATGTCCAATAGACATCTTAAACACAGTATGTCCAAAATGGAACTAGTTATCTTTTCCCTAAACCTGCTCCCATTCCTACCTTCCCTGTTATACTGTGGAGGGCAACATCATCCTCCCAGTCCCTCAGGCTCATAGCCTAGGAGTTATCGTGGATTCCTCACTACCTCTCACCACTCCTCCCAATTACAAGCTGTTGCCAAATCCTGATGATTTCACCTTTAAATCATCTCCCAAACACACTCTTTTCTCTATTCTGACACTGCTGGGTGTGTGTGTGAGTGTGTTTGTGTGTGGACACCCCCAACAATCCATGGCCACCTCATTCATTATTGCAATAGCCTGCTGCTGGGTCAGCCTGCCTCAGTCTCTCCCTACTCTAATTCATTGTCTCCCTTCAGACACTAAAATGGTTTTCCTAAAATGCAGTTCCAATTGAGTCACTGCCCCCTCCCCACACTCCCAACTTAATGAACTCCAGTGATTTCTTATTGCCTTCAGAAATAATAAATTCTACGTGTAGCATTTAAAACTCTTTCTAATCTAGCCTCTTCCTACTTTACCAGCCTTCTTATATCTTACTCCCCATTGTATACTCTTCAATCCAGTGACACTGGCCTCCTGGCTTATTCCGCAAGACACTTCATTTCTTGGCTCCAGACATTCTCTCTGGCTGTTCCCTATGGCTAGAATGCTTCCTCCTCTTCCTTCCTGGCTTCCTTTGAGTCCCAACTAAAACCTCACCTTCTATAGGAAACCTCCCCAAGCCCTCTTAATTTTAGTGACTTTCCTCAGCTAATGATTTCCTATTCATCCTGTACATAGCTTGCTTTTGATGTATTTGTTTGAATGTTATCTCCCCTATGAGACTGTAAGCTCCTTTCAGGGCAGGGGCTCTTTGCTTCTCTTTGTATCCCCAGTGCTTAGCACAGTACCTGGCAAGCACATAATAGGTGTTTGATCAATTGATTGATTGATCCTGTCATCTCGGTGTCTGACTTCCTTCAGTTGCATTGTGCAGAATAGAAGCAAGGCTGATGGATGGTGGGTATTAGCTAGGATTTTAATTTTATTAAGGGAAATAGCAATAGAATAATAGAGAGCAAATCATGTCAGACTACCCTTATTTTCTTTTTTGACGAAGGACTGCTCTAGATACAGCATGCTTAAATTATGGCAAATCATTTCACAGTGTTTAGGTTATCTTTGGGGAGATAGGAGCTAGATCATGGCACAGTCTGGCAGATTCAGACCTCTTAAAATTACTGACCCAAAGGGAGGGAAGTTTTAAGTGTAGTGCTCCAGGGCTCTGTTCTTGTCCCTGTGTTATCTAACATTTTCATTAGCGTTATGGTTATAGAAGGCATATGTGATAGGAAGGTTTCCCTTCCTGCTCCCCACCTTCACCCCATCTTCTCATGGAGGGAAGGCCAATTTTTTTCCTGAAAGGCAAAGATGTCCCTCAAACATGATTGGCTCAAGAGGTTAAAGCTCAAGCTGCTGGTTGTTGATGCACTTTTGTAGTTGACTCAGGCTTCCTGTTCAATCAAGTACATATAAAGGTTCTTCCACATGGATTCAGGGGCTTTCAGACTTGATGGATGTCCCAGTTCCTCATATCTTGCTCTGATAAGTTTTCATATGGAGGCAAAGGAAGGACACTTTTCCTGATTTGAATGCTGTGTCTTTGTTGAGTATATTTTCCAAGTTATACTTCTTTTTACTGACTGCTTAAAGATTTATGAGTATATCATTCAGTTTCAGCATTGGACCTAAACTACCAGGGACTTAGCCTGAATCAGGGTTGGCCCCCTTAAAGCATGGTTCTCAGTTTTACAGATGACACAACTGAGAGGCAGAGCTACCTCTTGGATGGCAATAGTCAGAGTCCAAAAATATCTCAATAGTTTTAGAATAATGAGTCAAATCTAAAAAAGATGAAATTTAATAAGGATAAATGTAAAATCTTTCACTTGGGTTCAAAAAATCATCTTTGCACATATACGATGGGATAGAGTAGCTATACTATGGTTTGTGAAAAAAAAAATGGGAGTTTTGGTGACTTGCCAATTCAAGAGTCAACACTGTGACATGGAAACCAAAAGGAAGTTACTGTGATTTAATATTCACTAAGAGAAGCAAAAAGTTCAGAATGAAAGAAGTGTTTGGTTCACTGTACTAAACCTTAGTCAGACCACATTTGGAGTTTTATGTTTAGTTTTGGGGAGCTTTGACTGCCAACAGCTACCTGTGTAGTTTAGGCAAGGCATTTCATCTTTCTGGGCCTCAGTTTCAAATGAGAAGTTTAGACAAAATAACCTTCAATGTGCTCTAAATCTATCCTGTGAATCAGAACTACCCCAAAGTAGAAGGGGCTTTCTTGTGTATTGCATCCCTAGAAATCTTCAAGTGAAGCCTTGATGGCCACTCATCAAGAATGTTGTGTAAGACTAGGTGGCCTTTTGAGGTTCCTTTCCATGGCTTGTAGAATACCTTGCACATTAGTAGGTGCTTAATGTTTGCGACTGTTAGTTGTGTACTCTTCGTGGCCCCATTTGGGGTTTCCTCAGCAAAGACATTTCCTTCTCCAGATTATTTTACAGATGAGGAATCTGAGACAAATAAGATTAAGTAACTTGCCCAGGGTCACACAGCTAGTATATACCTAAGGCCAGGTTTAAATCAGGAAGATGAGTCTTCCTGACTCCAGACTTGGTACTCTATAGACTTTGCCACCTAGCTGCCCAGTGCTTATTGACTTTGAAAGTCTTAAGGACTCTAATCAGTTCAATGACTAACCATGATTCCAGAGGACAGATGATAATTGTGTTATCCACATGGTGGAGTCAAGAAGGAGTTCAGAAAACATGTTATTGAATATGGATAATATGAAAACTTGTTTTGCTTACCTAAGCATATTTATTCCAATTTATTCCGATATTATTTTTGTTTTCCTTTTTTCTTTTCCCAATTGTGGGGTAAGAGGGAAAGAAAATAAATTTTTATTAATTGAAAAATTACATTAATATTTAAAAGTAAGTATTAAAAAATAAAATGTCAGTTGAATGACTGATTGACAGTTCTAAGATTCTGTGACCTGTGTTTTTCTGATACAGGCAGGACAAAACTTTTCAGGAATATATTGAAGTCATTTTCCGAAGTTCCTTTGGAACTGTTGCTTGTCCTTGAGCAGCAGTGGCCTAAATATATGGATAGCAGGAACAGTTGAGTATTTGCTTTGTGGAAGTCACCAATTTTGTTAATTCATCCTGGATATTAATAGCAGTGATCTTCTTCCTCCCTAATTCATGTCTCCCTAGTATCACTCTTGTCCCTTGCTCAGCCTAATCTAGAGAAAATATATTTTCCCCTCTTTATCCCTAATAAGAGAAAGTTAAGCAATTTTTCTTGAACTTTTTTCTCTCTCATTTTGGCAGAAATTGCCTCACAAGGCCATTTCCTCCTCATGTCTTTAAGCAGAGGCTCAGTGTTGACTTGTTCAGGAGACGGAGTAGAGAAAATCTTTTTTTATTGGTTGGTTGAGCTAAATGGCCTGCCTCTGAGATCCTTTCCAGCTACTCTGCAACAATAAGGAAATCTCTAGAGCTGAGGGGATTTCAAGAGAGAAACTATTACCAAAGTCAGATTATTGAGATAAGGAAGGCAAGGTCCAATAAGCAAAAGATAATTTTTTTTTAACTGGACATGTGATTTCAAATCAGTGACTGTTCTGCCATTTATCATCTTGCAGACAGGATAAGTGATCTACCCACTGGTCCCACTGGCTGTGTCAAGATGCCTTTCCAAGAAAAGAAGAATTGCAACTAAAAATAACCAGATAACAATAATTCAATAAAGTACCTCCAGAGATGAAAGTTCAAAGTCCTCCTGGGGATGGATTGGGAAAAGAGGAAATGAGACTGGGACACTCATTATTTAACAGTGATATCACCCTGGATTGAAAAGAAAGAAGTCCCAGAACAAAGGACATTCAGGTTCAGTTCAGTGGAGGCTAAAGGACATAGAAAGAAATGCTGCATTAGCTCAGTGCTATCATTGTGCAAGAAAAGGATATGAAGTCTATATGATATGAAGTCAGTGAGCTGGTCCCAAGAAAGCATGGAAAATGCGATCCTAAACTCCATCATGAATGTTAAATTTCTTTACCCACAGAGCATTTCCCTAAGGCAATGAATAGCCTGTGAGGATATATAAAGGATTGGCAAGCAAGGAGCTGGTTGGCAGCTGAAGCTAGGAAAACTAATATTAATCAGCCAATCATCAAGCATTTATTAAGTACCAACTGTGCGCCAGGCACTGTGCAAGCTGCTGGGAATACAAAGAAAGAAATGAAATAGTCCCTACTCTTAAGGAATTTCCTAACAAAAATCTGTTAAAGGTATACTATGGTATAGGAGGTACAATGTATTGGGAATACAAGGACAAAAAAATGACCCTACCCATCTAGGGCAGAGTAAGAGAAGAAAACATTACATACATATATATACATACATGTCATTTAGGTGTACTGTATATGAACCTATATGTTATAATAAGTGCATAAGATAGGTCTAAGAACAACTTTGAAGGAGAACTCTGATCAACGAATGTAATGACCAGTTATGGATCCAGAGGACCAAGGACGAAGCTTGATACCCTACTTCTTAACAGAGAGGTGATAGACTCAGGTGGCAGAATGAGATATACATTTCTGGATGTGGCCAGGGAGGGGATTTGCTTTGCTTGACTATGCTTACTTCTTACAACAGGTGTACCGCAAACCCATGTGACTCTGAGCAGGTCCATTAATTTCTCTGAATCTGTCATATAAAATAGAAATAAAGACAGTTCCTCCCTCCCAGGGTTGTTGTGAAGATCAGATAAAATAAGATGTAATGCCACTGGCAAGCTTTCAGTGCTCCTGATCAGGAGATGGCTCAGCCAGATTACGTGTGACTGGTTTCATGCTGATCAAAGATGTAATCAGCAGCTACCTATTGAGGCAGAACTTCGTTTATTGAAAAGTAAGTTGTCTTGTGCCATTTGTGGGGAAATGATCATTTTTGATATTGGCAATTTAATGAATTAGTATGTGCATATTGGAGATCTACAGTGGAAACTGGATTTATCAGATTTATTTACTGAAGTTGAAAAGATTGGAGATGGGGAGAGACTGGAAGCAGGAAAACCATCTTGGCCGGGTGACAGGGGTTTAGGAAATGGATTAAAGTGGTTCTGATGGAAATAGAAATGAGAAGACAGATTGAAGAGAAATTGTAGCGACAGGACCAACTAGACTTGACGCCTGATTGGATATTGAGGTTGAAATAGCACAGAATCAAATATGGCTTTGAGGTTTTTAAGCCTACATGACTACAAGGATGGTGAGAAAGAGGGAAGTTAGGAAAACGGCCAGGTTTCAGGGGAAGATATGAGTTCAGCTTCTACATTGAGCTGGAGGTGGATCTTTCTTTTTTGGCCCCCCTATTTATTTTTAGTTTTCAACATTCACTTTTATAAGATTTCAAGTTCCAAATTTTTCTCCCTTCTTTCTCCCCTCCGCAAGACAAAATGTAATCTGATAGTTATACATGTACAGTCACATTAAACATATTTTCACATTTGTCACATTGTGAAAGAAGAATCAGAACAAAAGGAAAAAAACCATAAGAAAGAAAAAAACAAAAACAAAAAAGAGAGAAAATAGTATGTTTCATCTACATACAGACACTATAGTTCTTTCTCTGGATCTGGATAGCATTTTCCATCATGAATCTTTTAGAATTGTCTTAGGTTTCTGTATTGCTGAGAAGAGTTAAGTCTATCAAAGTTGGACATTGCACAATATTGCTTTTACCGTGTGCAATGTTCTCCTGATTTGGCTCACTTCACTCAGAATCAGTTCGTGTAAGTCTTTCCAGATTTTTTCTGAAATTTGCCTGCTCATCCTTTCTTATAGAGCAATAGTATTCCATTACACTCATATACCACAACTTGTTCAACCATTCTTCAATTGACGGGCATCCCCTCAATTTCCAATTCTTTGCCAGCACAAAAGGAGTTGCTACAAATATTTTTGTACATGTGGATCCTTTTCCTTTTTTATGATCTCATTGGGATACAGACCTAGCAGTGGTATTACAAGATCAAAGGGTATGCACAGTTTTATAACCCTTTGGGTATAGTTCCTAATATTTCTCCAGAATGGTTGGACCAGTTCACAACTCCACCAACAATGCATCAGTATTCCAATTTTCCCACATTTTCTCCAACATTTGTCATTTTCCTTTTTTGTCATATTAGCCAATCTGATAGGTGTGTACCTTAGAGTTGTTTTAATTTGCATTTCTCTAATCAACATAATTTAGAGTTTTATGACCATAGATATGATTATAGATAGCTTTAGTTTCTTCATCTAAAATCTGCCTGTTCATATCCTTTGACCACTTATTAACTGGAAACTGACTTGCATTCTTATATATTTGACTCAGTTCTCTCTATATTTTAGAAATGAGATCTTTATCTGAGACACACTGACTGTAAAAATTGTTTCCACTTTCTGCCTTTCTTTAGAGATGGATCTTCTAAGAATAGATATCCAGCAAGACATTTGGAACAGTGGGAATGGTATTCACTGGAAAGGTCAAGGTTGAAGGTGTGAACCCTAAAGTCATCAGTGTAGACTCGATAATTAAAGTCATGATAGTGGATAGGGTCACTAAGAAAGGATAAAGCAAGGGCAAAAGCTAACATTTGAGGGATGGGTGAAAGAAGAGTAGCTGGTGAAATAGGGAAGGAGAAATCAGAGAGATGGGGGGAATAATATGAGATACAGTATGATGGAAATCCAGGGGGGGAAAAATATCAAAGAAGAGTATTCCTTCACACATTCCTCAATGTGAGGGGAACCCAGGACTGCTGCCAGCTAAGATGCTAGCATCCAGTGTCTAGGAATGGTAGAGGAAAACAACAAATCTGAAAAACGAGGGAAACAGCGACTGACTGTGGGAAGTCAATTCTAATGACTTCATAGTGTGTATTCTTTTAATCCATTGTTTTCTTTTTTTAGGATATTATTTCATTAGGGATCTGTACTGAATAGTAAAGCCGTAGAACGATGGAATGCTAAAACCAGAGAGAACCTCAAATCTCTTCTAGTCCAAGTCTTTTATTTCACGGATGAGAAAACTAACATCTCATTAACCACAAGTCAATGTCATTATAACCCCTTATGTCCCAAATTTAAATAAAAATTACAGAAATGTACCTATTTGAGAACTCAAATACCGAGAAATTGTGAAAAAACAAACAATAAAGATCTATGAGAACAGATATATTCTCTTACCATAGAAGAGAGATGGGATCAGAATATGATATACATGGATAGATGAGGTCACTCGTCATCTTCAATTTTTGTTTAAAGACTTTAAAACAACAGCAAACAAAAGGGAGGGTTCAATCTTGGGGTGATCATGGGAGGAAGGGTTTTTCTTCCTAGAAATGACTGTGATATAAAAACAAAAGACAAGAAATATTACAAAGAAAGAAATGTTTCCATCTGGAAGGAAAGAAACAAGCATCGATTAAATGCCCATTATGTGCCAGCTACTATGCTAAGTGTTTTACAAAAATATTATCTCATTTGATCCTGGGATCAAATCAACAATTCTAGGAGTTAGGTACCATCATTATGTCCATTTTGCAGTTGAGAAAACTGAAGCCGACAGAGGTTAAGTGATTTAACACAGGGTCACACTGCTAATAAGAGTCTGATATGGGATTTGAACTCTGGATTCCTTATACCAGACTCAGTAGTCTATACATTTCTTCACCTAGCTTCCTGATATCTGAACATTTCTATTGTTTAGGATGATTTCCCAATGGCATGAGAAGTCAGTAAGACTTAGTCCTGAAATGTGCTCCTATTTCACTTTCACCTCTTAGAATGCCTAGCTTCCTTCCAAGCTAGGTTCAAGTCTCCCTCCCTTCATGATGCCTTTCCTGACCTCCCCTACCCCAATTACTTTGCACCTACTTATCCAGCTGGAGTGGATGGCAGCCCTTCAACTGGAGATGGTCATGTATTCTGCCAGCTTACTGTAGGAAATGGGCAACCCAGCAGTTTCTGGTCAATCCTTTGGTCTGTCAATGTGTCTAAGTCCCAGTATCCCAGCCTGTGATGACCCTTGCTCATAGCTTATCATTTTTGACACAATCAGTCCTCCAGCAGCAGGGACCAAAGGACTAATCAGAAACTCCTGGGCCACATGTGTCTTTTAGCAACTATATCTCCTTCCCAGAAATGGGCCAGAATGCTTACCCACCTGCAAGAGGAGCACCCCACCCACTCCTGCTTTGTGTATATTTTATATGCACTTATTTATGTGTTACTGACATGTTGTTTATCCCCCCAAAACAGGACCTCTTTGAAGGTGGAGGCTTTCATTTTTGGTTTTGCTTCCCTAGTGCTGATTAACAGACTTAGCATATAGAAGGCACTTTATAAATGTTGTTGGTTTATTGAAGAATTGGTTTTAAATCCTGCCCCTGACATTTGCTAGGGTTATAAGATAGCTAGCATGTATATGTAAAAGTGTATGAAAA
The DNA here is from genome assembly GCA_028658325.1 of Potorous gilbertii. Lineage (NCBI taxonomy): Eukaryota > Metazoa > Chordata > Mammalia > Diprotodontia > Potoroidae > Potorous > Potorous gilbertii. The sequence continues at coordinate 533,657,331 of CM053770.1, forward strand.
ATATTATCTCATTTGATCCTCACAACAACCCTGGGAAGTGCTATTATTTACATTTTATAGTTGAGGTAATTGGGACTGAGAGAGGATTAGTGACTTACCCACAGTCTAGTAAGTATCTGAGGCTATATTTGAACTCAGATCTTTCCAGTTTTAAATCTAGCATTTTATCCACTGGGTCACCTAATTTTGACCATACATTGAGACCTGGAAAGGTCTTTCAAGGTCATCTAGGCCAATCCTCCATTTTTTTATAAAGAAACTGAGACCTAGGGAACTTAAGTGATTTATCCCAGAATATATATGCAGCTAGCATCAGGAGAATTTGAATCCATGTCTTTTGAGAACAGAGACAGTGCTCTTTTTACTAGCTAGTGCTCCACTACTAACTCTGCAATACCCTTGACTGGATCTCAAAGGGACACACAAAGGAACTAGAGGGTCACATGTGGCCTAGAGGCCACAATTCCCCATCCTCTCTGAGCTTTAGTTTCTTCATATAAAAATCATCACCACCATCATAATACTTGCAATGCTACAATACTACTTGTGATTGTGGAACTCAAATGATAAAATGTCTATAATATACTTTGCAAGCCTTTGAGTGCTATATAAATGTCAGTTGTAATTATGATGATGATGGTGCCAGGCCCCTGGCCACTGCGTAGGTGCTCAGACCATTGTAGGCAGAAGAATGATTCTGATCCTCCAAAGGATGCCTCCTCGCCTTTTGGGTGTGTCCAGTGCCGCTCTGACCCCTCATTAGAGAGGAGGGACTCTGCAGGGTAGTAATCCCTAGATCTCTAAATGCACACTCTGGGACAAGAGTGTCTGTTTATGAGAAGGAAATGTGAGACAGAAATAATTATTTGTTATTTGAGTTGCCATTTGACTCTGGAGTCAAAGTTTAGTGAGGCTACATACCTTTAATTATGGGAAGTGAAGAGTCCTTGGGGGCTCATTCCCAACTGGAGTATATAAATATTCTTTGTTCTGCCTCCCAAGATGCGTTTCTGCTTCTCAGAACTGGCTAAGGTAAAGTATAGAGATGTGAATGGCTCTGATCTTCTAACTAATTACTCTGAGGATTTGTGATCTCCTCATCATGGCTGCTTCCTTCACTGGTGCAGATCTTAACCCCTGCACCAGGTAGCAGATCATAGAATTATCACTCTGCCTTGGAAAGACAGAATGCAGAGCATGGTTCTGGTCAGCTAATGTCATATTAAAGAGGAGACTCTGTGATTGACTGTGGAGACATTTAAACATACCTATCATCTTCAGCTAGGATCTCTTTGCTTCATTTGATTCTGAATGATCTCAGAGACAATTTCACTCTTGATATCAAATGAAGGGAATAGTTTCTGATTCTGAGAGTTTTAAAAGATTGAGAGAAAAAGCTGAGAGTCAGAGCCAAGGCCAAGTATTGTAGCCAGCCCAGCATTAATGCCCTGAGATCTTCTGGAGGACTTTTAGGTTCCTTTCCAGGGGAAAGCTAAGAGGAGAACTCATCTATCAGGGATGCTGCCTTTGGGCATAAATTTGGTGGGAATAATTCTATGTAGGAATCAAATTAGATTGAGCTTACTCTACCCTAGAGACAAAGGTGGTATGAAGGAGAATATGTCCTGTTGGTATTGAGAGAAATGTTTCTATGTTTGCTCTAGCTAAGCAAATATCATTTTATAAAAACTAATTAATGTTCAGAGGCTAAATGGAACTGGGGACTAAGTCACTTGCCTCTAACAACAGGAATAATAAAGCCTGTGGGGTCCCCAGTGATGGCAGTAAAGAGACATGAGCCCTCTGTTTGACCTTGAGACAGTGAGGCTGGAACATAAACATTACATATGATGAGGAAACCGACATCAACATTGGTTCATCATTACCTTGATCAAAGTTCTTGAGTTTTTCAAAATTTTTTGTGTTTACGAAGTTGTTATTGTGTAAATTACTCTCCTGATTCTGTATATTTCATTAGTTGATAGAGTCACCTTGTCAAAGTAAGTCTAATGACTGAAAGACCCTTTTCCCAGCCAGTGGAGAGTCTGGACTGGCCCTGATTCCCCAGACATTTCTAACTAGGATGGATCAGTAGTCCCCAAGTCCAGGTTCTCTGCTCTCCCCAATTCTTCATCCTTCTTGACCCAGATAAGAGCTCTTAAAAAACCATTGTATTTACTGATTTTGGTGCCATCACTTGTGGCTCTCTGTGGACCTGGTTCCATCTTGCCTGACAGACCCTGAGTATTTCCCCTCAATAAAACTGATTTGATTGGCTTTTTTTTCTGCTGACCCAACTTGGTGAGCTTTGTGCTTCTTTTTACTGAACCTTGGAATCCAGAACCTGACCAAAATCATTAAGCATCCTTTTCATTTTAACCTGTTGGTGAACCAGTTCCACTCTACCCTGTCCTCTATTCCCAGATTTCTTGCTCCCTTTTTGCCATTTAGGCCTTGCCAAACTCTAACTCTGACTTACTCTTATCATCTACCTCCTCTACTTACATCCTGCTCAAGAGATCTGAAGGCAGTCATGTGATTTTGTTGATTGGGTCCACTGAAAATTTATATTATCTGCTCTAAACTGGGCCCTCACTGCATCAAGACAATCCTTTCTACTGTTCTCTAATTGATTCTCTAACAAAAGTTATTTCAAATCTCTTCTCTCCTCAAGTTTCCCATAGTAGCCCTTCACTCCACCCTCTCAATGAAGTTGATTATGCCATAATATGATAGGAGAGATGAGCAGGGAAGAAGGATGGAAACATTTTGGAGCCTACAAAGAAATCAGGGCTGCTGAGGTTCCAAGGCTGCTATGCCAGAGACCCAAGAATTAGAGCTGGATTCACCATTGCCCATAAGCTCCATATTATGAAAGAAGTACCAGTGTATATAGAGCAAGGAGAACAGGATTCTATGACATCAGATCAGGCTTATCATCTCTCCCTCACCCCTTCACACACACCCTACCCTCCAAGAAATTCTTCCCTTTCCCCAGGGCTTCTCTTACTGACAAGGGTGTTATCATCCTCCCAGTCCCCTAGGCTTGACTCATCTAATAGACAGATCCAGTCTGTTATCAAGTTGTATTTCTACCTTCATATCATTTGTTTATGTCTTCTTATCTGCACTTATACAGTCACAACCCTGGTGTAACCTCACACCTCATGCCTGGACCATTGCAATACTTTTATTTCTCAAGCCTCTCCTCCCCTCAAACCATCTTTCACTCAGCTACCAAAGTGATTTTCCTAAATCACAATCTGATCAAATAAGATTAAAATGTTTAGAAAATTTAAAAGCACTAAATAATAAATGCTATCTGTGATGATGATGTCACTCTTCTACTTAATAACTGCAGTAACTCCATATTACTTCCCAAATTCCCAGTATTTTTTATTTCCTCCCCTTCCACTTCCACCATTCCATATACCTTACCGTTCACTTACACTGATATCAGTGCTGTTTCTCACACAGAAGACTTCATTTCCCTACTTCCCGTCTTTTCACAGGCTGTCCCCCATGCCTGGAATGTTCTCCTTTCCCACCTCTGCCTCTTGGATCCTCTGACCTCCTTCAGTCAAACTCAGATCAGATCCAAGCTCTGCAAAAGGATGTTCCTAGCTCCTCACTACTTGGGTCTTTCTTCTAAGATTCCTTTCTTCCTCTTCTATATAATATATCTTGTATGCACTGAATTAGTTACATGTTGTTTTCCCCAGTATAATGTGTTCCTTAAGGCAGGAACCTCGTTTTTGCCTTTCTTGTATCTTCAGTATTTAGCCCAGTGTCTGACACATAGTAAGTGCTTAATAAAGTTTTTTGACTGAATGAATGAACGGAGTGAGTGAGTGAGTGAATGGCTTGGCTTAGGCAGAAACCAGTCAGCATAAGGTCCTGTACCTCTGTGCTCCTGCTATGGGATTACTTATCATCCTCCCATCCTTTGCTTCCATTCAATCCTCTTGGTCTCTCAAGGGGAAAGATAAGCTTGCTCTCCCCACTTTTGTCTTTAGGAGTTTGTTTTACTTTTTGCCTTGTTTTTTGTTCTGAAAGAAACCAGTTTCTCTAAGAGAACATGGCCATTTGTTGTGTTCCTGATTTGTGTGTGCCATGGGGTAAATGCAGCTGAGAAAGAAGCCAAAGATGGTAAAACATATGAGAGAAATAGTAATTTTATATGGTATATATGTATGCATATACATGTATGTATATATCATATGTGTTTATATGTGTGCATATATGGGCATATACACATATGCATATGTGTATATATCTGTCGATTTTATGCGAAAATCTTTTAAGTTTTATGTAAGCAAAATTGTCCTGTCTTCTATAGTCCTCTTAATTCCTTTTCCGATCATAAATGCCTCTCCTATATATAATTGGGAAATGTATTTTCTTCCTCTCTCTAATTTGTTTCTGATATGATCTCCTGAAATTTCTGTCTCTGTCTCCAACCTTCTCTCATATATCCATACACACACATATACATACATATGCATATATACATATACATATGTATGTGTATATACCTTTCTGTGTATATGTTGTTCCTCTTTCACACCAAGCCCCTACCCTCAAGAATATAAACTCCTTGAAGACAGGATCCATTTTGGTTTTGTGTCTGAATCCACAGTACAGTGCCTGGAACATCATAATTACTTAATAAATGATTGTGGAACAAATGGAATTAATTGATTTTTCTGTATGCTCTGGGGTTAGTGATAGTGGACAGAGTTTTCAATTCAACACAAATGCTAGTGTATTGAAGTAAATACAGCTCAAGTTATCTAATTCATTGGTTTTCCTTACAACAAGCCTGCAGGGTTAAGTAGAGCAGCTTTATCATGCCCATTTTACAGATAAGGAAACCAAACCTGAAAGGTGAAGTAACGTAAGCCATATGACACATAACAGAGCTAGAAGTGCCAAATTCAGGACTCAAACGTTCCCTGGAACCCTTTCGATCACAACATGTTACTTTACTTAAGCAGAGCATTATGAGAGAAGTGACCAAGCTTTGTCTAAGTTTAAGTTCTAGAAGAAAGATAGGAAGCAAAAGAAGACTTAGATGAAACTTCTTTTGTGTTGCAAAAGAACACTTAGATGAAAAGGAGTGGTGCATTGTTCTTCCTGAAGTCCCAGGGGAGAAATAATCCTAAGGAGGTTGACCAGTAATTGGGTTCTGCTGGTGTCCTTAACCTTTTTTTGTGTCATGGACCCCTTTGAGAGTCTGGTGAAACCTAACCTCGGAGCAGCTAGTTGGCACAGTGGATAAAGTTTGGGGATCTGGAGTCAGGAAGATTCAGATTCCTGAGTTCAAAACTGGCCCCAGATACTAGCTGGGGATTCTGGGCAAGTCACTTACCCCAGTTTGCCTCGGTTTCCTCATCTGTGAAATGAGTTGGAGAAGGAAATGGCAAACTACTCTAGCGTCTTTGCCAAGAAAACTCCAAATGAGGTCACAAAGAGTTGGATGTGGCTGAACAACAACATGAATCTTTTCCTTTTAGAATAAAATTTTAAAATATGTTAAAATATATATATAATTACAAAGGAAACCAATTATAAAGAAATATAATTATTAAAAATGTAAACAAGTTTATGGGCTTTCAGGTTAAGAACTTTTTACTAAGGAAGGGAATAGTGCTTAACAAAGTTAGAGATCTATTCATAAGAAGGATTTGGGAAGGAAAGAGATGAAGTTCTTAGAGAATCTAAGCTTCTAGGAGGCATTTCTAAGTCTTAAGCTGTTGTTGTGTTTGTCCTTCGTTATCAAAGAGGACCATGACATCAAGATAATGACATGACTTGCAATTGACTTTGATTTGAGGGAGAGAGGGCTGTGCAAGTTCATCAACCTTACTTTCTTCTCCTGAGCCATCTGGCTCTAGTGGCCTGAAATTCATCAGAATGACTGGAGATGACCCAGGATACAATGGGAGACCCTGGCCCTTTCAGGCTAAGGTCTTAATAGCATTCTCACTTTGAGTGAGATAGCTAGGTTAGAGGTGGAAAGAAGTAAGGAGGGATGATGCCTAAACTCTATTCTTGAGCCTTTCTGCCTTCCCCACCCTCTAAAGTGGGTCAGCCTACTCCTTCTGACTCTGCTTGCCATCCTTGTAACTTTCCAAACCAAATCATTCTTCTCATTTTCTCCCCCTATTAGAACATAAACTCCTAGAGAACAGTACCTGCCCCTGCCTTTGTGTTTCCATCCCAGCACTCAGTACAGCACTTGACACCTAGAAATATCTTAATAAATGCTTTTTTATTCCGCCATTCTGTATGTTAAACAAGCAATACAGTATTTCTGACAGGCAGTGCAGGCTTTAATAAATGGTTATTGGAATGAAATGTTTGTTGAGTCATGATTAGCCTAGAAGGTTTCCTGTAAGGTGTGGTTCCTTCTTTGTATTTTTCTTTCTCCAGGTAGCAGAAATGGGTAATAACAAGATAAGTTTGTATATTTCTTAATTCCCTCCCTTGTTACTACCCACCTCCAGCTAGGAAAATAACCAGTTGTATGAGAAATAGATTATAAGGCCTAGTCTTGTCTTCATCTTAGTGATGCTAGTGCGCCACCTTGTGGGATGATACATTTTGATTCAACAAATTCATTTTCTATCTACTCAGAATTCAGAGAAAATTATGTTCAGGAAAATTATGATCTATAAGGGGATAAGACACCAACAGAAATAACTATAACACGCTTTTTACATGACTTGTGTTGGAGATCCACAAGGATATAAAAATAAATTTACAATAAAGTTTACAAAGTACTGTGTATATATACACATTTATCAGTTGTATATGCATGTATATAATATGATATATACAATTGTATGTGTATATATCATATTATATACACAGTTGTATATCTAATATATATGTGTATATATGGTATATATATATATACATACAATTATACATGTATATATAATTATACACACACACACACACACACACACACACACACACACACACATATATATATATATATACACACATATATAAAATCTCATTTGGTCCTCACATCAGTCCTGTGAGGTTGGTGTTATTATTATGTCTATTTTACAGATAAACAACTGAGGCCAAGAGAGATGAAGTGCCTTTCTCTGAGTCACAGGACTAATCTGAGGAAGGATTTTAACTCAAGTGTTTCTGACTCAAATATATACCTTGCTCTTTCTGGCTGACAAAAGATAAACAACAGAGATTTTTCAGTATAGGAATGGTATGACTGGATCTGTTTATGAAAGAAAGCTTAAAGAAGGGAAAGGGAGTAGACACCTATTTGAAGACTATTGCAATGTGTGTGTGTGTACGCACGCTTGCATATGTGTCAGGGTAATGAGGGTATTGGTGAGAACAGAGAAGAGGGATGTTGGAATCTAGAGGACATGGTACTTGGTTACATATGAATGCTAAAGGAAAGCAAAAGGCAAAAATAACCACAAAATTAGAAATTTGGGAGTCTGGATGAATGGGGTCATGGTCCCAAATAGTAAACTTAGTAGGAGGAGGTAGTTTTGGGAAAAAGGGAAAAAAATGATTTTGTACGTGTTTGGCTTGAGTTTCAGGTATCTACGTAGATATATCTACTTATCTCATATATCTAAGTAGATACATGAGTCTATAGTTCTGAAGAAGTCTAGTCTGGAGGTAGAGAACTCTGAGTCATCTGTATAGAAATGGTAGTTGAGATTGTGTGAGTTAAAGAGATGATTAAGGAAGAGAACTGTAAGAAACACAGCAGTTTCCGCAAACCACTAACAAAGAAGCCTGGAGGAAGCACAAAAACCCCTGATCAGGAAGTCTTAGCAAGACCACAAGTAAAGAGGTAAATACTGTACCGTTCTCCTGAAGGTGGGGAGTTTAAACATCAGTGACACTAATTCCAAGGAGTCTTTCTTCCATCCCACTATCATGAATCAGACCCCATGTCCAGGAGTCTTCCTCCCTGACCCCAATTCCTGTTCCTGCTAGACACAGATAAGAATCCTATAAAAACCCATCAGACTTCACAGATTTGCTGAAAAGATGCCCAAATCTATTGCCATCATTCTCCCAGACTGCTCTTTGCTTTGTGAGTATATTCATTGAATGGGTGTATCTCACTCCAAGTAAGAATATAATAAAACCTTAGCCTGAAAAGGTCAGGGTCTCACATTGCATCCTGGGCCATCTGCAGCTGTCCTGATAAATATCAGGCCACTGGACCCAGATGACTCAGGAGAAGAAAGTGAGGTTGGTGACCTTGCACAGCCCTCCCTCACTCAAATCAAAGTCAACTGCAAGTCATGTCACCCTCTTCAGGTCATGGTCCTCTTCGAGATCGAAGTACAAACACAACAACAATATCCCCTCAATAAACTGGCTTGCTTTATTTTCTTGTTAGAGGTTCCATGTTTCCTTGTGTGGCATTTGGTATTCTGAATCTTCCTAATTTGACATTAAGACAAGAGTGATGGAAAAAAAGACAAGATGATCCTTAAGGAATATCAACATTAAGGAGCAAGGTAGAGGATAAGGAGTGTACAAAGAAGAAAAAAAAAAGAATGGTTGGAGAGGAGAACCAAGAGGCTGTAGAGGGTCTGACGTGAAGGAAGACTTGAGACCAGAAAGTCAGAAGTGGAGGCATTAGGGAAGTTACAGCTCTTTACAATTTAACTGTAAAGGGGGAGAGAGACAGGACTGTAGGTCACTAGATGTGGCTATGCAAAAAATGAAGGGAAGCCTTTTGAATTTTTTTGAGGATCGAGGAGACCACATTATGTTTGAGGACAGAGAAGAAAACCAGTTCTTCACTGAAAAATGAGACATCTGAGAGAGAGGTAAACTCCAGATAAGGCAGAAGAAAAGGGATTTAAGGATACAGGTAGAGAGGTTAGCCTCAGGGAAAAACAGGGGCATCTTTTCTTTTGTGAATAGGAGAAAGGAAGAGAAAATATGTGATGATGATGATACCACATGTGAATTCAATCTGGTCCCTGAGGATCCAGACTTCTAACTCACTGAACTCTACCTTAACACCCACTCCAGCTCCTTCCTATTTAGAGAGGGGACATTTATCAAACAACAAGCATTTATTAAGTGCCTATTATATGCTGGTCAATGTGAAGACAGAGTCAAAGACAGATTTTGCCCTCTAGAAGATTATCATCTCGCTGGAGGAAACAACATGTATACAAGTAGGTATATATAAAAGAAAAACAAGGTGATTTTGGGAGGAAGGCTTATGAAAGGCTACATCTAGGAAAGAGAAATTGAGGAGAGCCTTGAAGAGATACAACAGGTTCTTAGGGAGGGAATATATTCTAGACATGAGAGACAACCAATGCAAAGGCACTTAGGTAGGAGATTGAATGTCTTGAGAGAGCAATAGGAAGAAAGGTCATTTTTCCTGAACCACAGAAAAGAACATGCTAGTAAATGTTTAACAATTGGGTCTCTGCAGGTTTGTGTGTGTGTGTGTGTGCGCACGCGCGTAAAAGCATGCTTTAACACACTTCTAAAGTTTAATTTATATTGTTAGCCTTCATAGATTTTTAATCAACAAAACAATAAATATAGCCCTGATTTGTAACATCTGCCAATTTCTGAGGTATAAATGATCACAGTTAAACTCTAACAATCTGTTCTCCTCAGTTCCAGTTGAGTCTAGCATGCTGCTGATCATAGCATGAAAGGGAGTAATGTGCAATAATGCTAGAAAAATAGGGTGGATGGCCAGCATGTTGATTTGTACTGCTTACCTATACCAACAGTTCTTGCTTTACCTAAATGGACCTTTCTGCTGATCTAGTTATGTAAAGTGATTTTCATGAAATGCAAATTTGCCTTTATCCACCCACTTCACTTAGCCTAGACAACAAAAACACAGACAAAATAATACCTTTATGCAAGTCATAAAATGTACTAAAATGCAGATGTATTAAATATTGTGCCATGATAACAAACAGAATTATGAAATGGCCAGTAAAGATTTTAAAGTAAGAGCAGCACTATGCAGTAAAGTTAACATAGGTAGGCAGTATGCTGTCCCTTCTCTATCTACTGCACCTAGCCTTTATTACTAGTGGTTGGCTATGTGACTTCTTTTTGATGAAGCCAATGAGAGATGTTTGGCCAGAGCCTTTCTTTTTTTCTCTGTCTCACAATAGCAAGCAATATTGTCCTCAACTACTCTTTGAACTTTCAAAAGTCTTGAAGTATATGAATCCATGTTTTCAGCACAAGAACAAAATTCACTCAAATGATGAAATGTTTCTGTGAATTGCTTCATTGTGAGTCTTTTTGGTTTGACCTCAGATTCTGAAGTTTCTTTCCCTTTCTCTTCTGTAACTAGATTCTCATTTGACAGTTCTCCATGAAATTTAATCAACTCTTCCATATAAGTTCATTCTAGCTCCAATTCTTGTGTTAATTTTACAGTCTTATTACTCACTTCTTCTAACGTTTCATTTTTGTCAAATCCAGAGGAATGAACTGTGGGCACGCTTTTTCCAAACGCTTTCCATACACGTTTCTGTTACATCTTCCCATGCCTTAGCAATATTTGGATTGCATGGTAAATATAGGACTTCCAGAAATCTCTTGATGTTAAGTCCTTTGCCTCCAAAGCTGGGCTACAAATGTAGTGCTAGTATTAGGGGGAAGGAAGGTAGATAACTTTTACATTTTCATTAAAATCATCCAGATAGAGAGGGTGATCTGGGGCATTATCCAAAATAAATATAATCTTGAAAGGAACACCATTATCATTACAAAACTTCTTGACTTTGACTTTAGGATGGAAGCAGTGCATAAACCATTGTTCAAAGATGGTAAGAATTATCTTTGCCTTAGGGTTAGTGAAATAATATACAGGTAATGTTGCCTTGCTGATTCCTTCCAGTGTTCTGGGATTTTCTAAGTGGTGCACAAGAACAGGTTTTAATTTGCAAGTCCCAGATGCGTTTCCTCCAAGCAAAAGAATAATTATTTTTTGAAGCTTTATACCCTGGCATAGTTTTTTCCTCCACTGAGATGTAAGTTCAAGATGGTATTCTATGATAAAATAGGCCAGTTTTGTCTACATTAAAGCAAATTGGGACTTCATCTATAATTTTTTGCAGGAACTCTGGGAACTTCCTTGCTGTTTCAATATCTACAGCCTCCCCGCTGACATTTGCATATTATGAAATCCTGCACAATTTAAAAATTGGAATTGGAATTAGGATTTCTTTCAGAATTCTTTACTTAGAATCAGATTTATATAATGTGAATTTACACAAAGCAAGAACTATCTGTGTATACATACATAAGGAGTATATGTGTATACACACGTTAATATGTGTGTATATGTGTATATATGTATATATATATATATATATATATTCTATATATATAGCTCTACATCTATCACTCTATCTGGAGGGCAGTATTGGTGAGGAAGTATAAGGAGCTCATGTAGAAGAAGCCGGAGAGCCTGCTTCTAGAAAACCATATCATGAAGGAACCCTTCTTTCTGACTTTGAACATACATAGACATTCTATAATGGGTTCTGGTCTGCTAAACTTGATGGAAAGACTGTTGATTGTCATGGTAGCTAGCACTGGGGTACCTTCAGAAGGCTCTAACCAGCCAAAGTGAATCCCATGCTTTAGTGCTTCCTCTTTTCCAGGCTAGCTGCCTACAAGGAGAGATATGCTATGAAAATCTCTGGATGGGGAGAGCCTAGGCTTTGGTCTTTCCTACTTTAAGTGAAGGAGTATCAAAGGCAGCTATGATGTTTTGGGCAGCTAAAGGTCATAGTGAACCACCAGGAAACTGGGAGCTGGAGTTCATGCTGGGATCTGCTGGAAATCAGATGGTGAGAAACAAAGTTCTGAATAATTTGTTTGCCTCCATATAGATGGAAGGCAGGGAAGAAGGAATGGCAATGACTTATTCAGTGGCCACACCACACAACTCCATTGTCAAGTCCCGTCAATTCAGATTTTGATTCTACCTTCATAATATCTCTCATACACATCCCTTTCTCTCCTCTGACTCTCCTGCTACCTTGGTATGAGCCTCACCAAAGCACTAATGCAATAGTCTGTTGGTTGTTCTCTGCCTCAAATCTCTCCACCCTCTACTCTGCTTTCAAAGTGATACTCATAAAACAGAAGTCTAACCATGTCACTCAATCATTCAATAACCTTCAATGGCTCCCTATCACCCCCACAATCAAATATAAAATTCTCTACTTGGCACTCAAAGTCTTCCTCTTCTTTCTAGTTTTCTTTCACTTTATAACCCCCACCAAGTACTCTATAATTCAGTGACATTTGTTTTCTTGCTGTTTCTCCCACCAAACACTTGTGATTCTGAGCATTTTCATTGTCAACACGTTCCCCATGCCTTGAATTCTCTTCCTACTCATCTCAGTGTCCTGGTTTGCTTTAAGTCCCAGCTAAAATCCCACCCTCTACAAGAAGCCTTTCACAATGCCCCTCAAAGCTAAGGCTTTCTTTCTGTTGATTATATCCAAATTTATCCTGTACATGTTTTGTTTGTACAAGATGTTTATATTTTGACTTTCTCATTAGAGAAAGTTTATATGTTGACTTTCTCATTCTCTTTCTTGAGAGCCTTTCCTTGGCTCCCCAGTACTTAGTACAATGCTTAGCATATAGTAGGTGCTTGCTAATCTAACTATTGGATGTGACTTTGGTGGGATCAATGCTCTGTCATTTGAGCCCACTCTCCCTAAGGACCAAGGTAATACAGGGGAGAATGTGCCCTCAAATATTGAGGGGGAGATGCACTTCTGTTTTTATTATATCTGCGGAGTTAATATACCTTTGTAAAAGCTAATTGATGTTAATTTAAAAATATAACTAGCACACTATTCATTGGTGGATAGCAGCAGGAGAACACGCTTGGAATGAGAACTTGAGCCAATGGCAGTAAGTGACTCCCCTGACCCCTCAAGGATATCCTTAGAGTTTTGAGGAAGGAAGTGCAGTCAGTTCATGCTTGAAAAGTAAGTTCAAGTATTTCTATACATATCTGCAGCAAAGGTGGGCTTCTATTCAAGGGGTGAGATAGGGTAGGATGGAAATGGTTATAGATGTAAAATAAAGACTCAACAAAACATTTTTTTAATGCTCAGAAGAAAAAGGTACAGAAGGGGAAACAAACAGAGCAATTTTATTACTACCATGTTGATATAAATATGTATATATGTTACATATATGCACAAATACACATATATTATATATAGTATCATTATGTATATATAAATATATTGGTATAAAATCATATACATAACAGTTCAGTTTCATACAGTCCTTTCTGTTCTTTGTATTCTGTAAGGGTTTGGGGATTTTTGTGTGTGTGATTAAGTCCAGTAAAAAAGAAAACATTGTTTAAAAAGGAAAAGTAGGATCATATTGTGAAGGACTCTAAATGCCAAAGGGGAGTTTACATTTGATCTTGGAGTTATTAGAGTTTATCAAGCAGTAACATGGTCAGATTCATGCTTTAGGAAAGTCAGTTTGGCAGATTGGAGAGGGGAGAGACTAGAGGCAGGAGGATCAATTCAGAGTTGTCCTAATAGCCCAGATCAGAGGTGTTGAGGGCCTGAACTAGGGCTGTGTGTGAGTAGAGATAAAGGGGCATAGAAGGGTAATGTTGGGGAGGCATTAGTTTTTAAAACAATTTTATTTTCAGTTCCAAATTCTTTCCCTCCCTCTCCCTACTCTGACCCATTGAGAAGGGAAGAAATACAATACCCATTACACATACGAAATAATACAAAATATGTTCTGAAAAAGAGAAAAATGTTTTAATCTGTACTCTTGAGTCCATCTGTTCTCAGTTTAGAGGTAGACAGCATTTTCATCATGAATCCTTTGGAATTGTGGTGGGTCGATTGTATTGATCAGTTACTAAGTCTTTCACTGTTGATTATCTTTAAAATATTGCTGATACTGTGAACATTGTTTCCCTGGTTCTTCTCACTTCACTTTGTATCATTTCATATAAATCTTCAAGGTTTTTCTGAAACCACGTAGGGGAAGTATTAATGAAAACATCTGACAGTTGAGTGGCTATGTGAGGTGATTGAGATTGGGGAGCAGTGTGACACAGCTTAGGAGCCTTGATGACTTACAGTCCATCATCATAGTACCCATAGAAGGTCAAGGCTTTAACCAACTGGTACTAGCTTTAAGGCTGACCAATGCACACCTCCTGCTTCCCTGTGCTCTGTGATTCAGAGTTGCCATTTCTTACATGAAAACCTTACTTGTTTTGCTATCTCTTCATAATCTCATCCTCATCCAGCTGAATCCTGCTACTACCCATGGCTTTTTCATCCAGTCACCCAAGCTGAAAACCTAGGTGCCATGCTTGACTCCTCATTCTCTCTCACCTTCCATATCCAATCTGATGCCATGTCCTATCAATTCTATCTTCTTGTATAAGCTTCTTTCTCTCCTCAAACAATTCCACCAACTTGACGCAGGCTCTTATCACCTGGAGCCTGGACTATTATAGTAGCATGCTGGTAGTTCTCCCTGCTTCTAATCTCCCCAAGCTACAGTGCATCCTCTACTCAACTACCAAAGTGATCTTTCTAAAATACAGATCTGACCGCGACACCTCCCTTCCCCCCACCCAGTAGCTCCCTGTTACCTCCAGGATCAGATATAAAATCCTGTTTGACTTTTAAAATCCTTCACAACCTGACCCCTTCCTACCTTTACAGTGTTCTTAATAATACTTTATTCCTCTCTATGTACTCTATGAATACCTTTTGTTGTTCCTAGAACAGGATATTCCATCTCCCTACTCTGGGCGTCTTCACTCACTGTCTTCCCTGTGTAGAATTCTCTCTCTCCTTATCTCAGTCTCTAAGTTTCCTTTGCTTCTTTCAAGTTTCAGTTAAAATCCCACTTGCTTTAAGAGGCCATTCCTTATTCCTTTAATGTTTTTGCCCTCCTGTTGATTAGCTCCAATTTCTCCTGCATATATCTCATTTGTAATACTTCTTTACAATTGTATCTCATATTAGATTGTGATCTCCTTGAGGGGAGAGATTGTTTTGCCTTTCTGTGTATCCTCAGCACTTAGCACCATGCCTAGTACGTAGCTTAATAAATGTTTTTTGACTTGACTTACTTCTGCCCTCTGAAACCCAATCCTATTATCTAAAAAACAAAAATTTTCACCTTCAATCTCTTCTTTTCATCCTCATGGAAAACTAGCCTTTTATAGAAGAGATTGTATACTAGTTACCTTCTCCTATGCGGATTGCTAAGGTGGCAGATTCCTTGCTTCCAGTGACCTTCCATATCCTTTCTCTATCATCACTCATCAGCTTCCCATCCTTTGAGATTCTACATTATTAGGCCATAGCCTTGTTGCTATGATCTGTTGGACTCCAGGTCATTTTCCTTCCTTTCCCAAGGAATTCAGTGCTTAGCTCACAGTTGTTTTTTTTCTCCCTCTCCCCCAATCTATGCCATCATAGTTGGAGATTTCAACCTAGTTGATATCCCTTTAGACACTTATCTCCAAGTTCAACTCAAGATAACTCCATCTCTTATGACTAACATCTTTAGTCTATCTCCGTACATTCCCTCCACCCCCCAATCAGGAGTGTTCATACTTTAGAGTCAAATCAAGTCCCCTCTCTCACCACAAATTCAGTGACTACTGAGTCCATTACTAACTGGGCCTTAGTGCTACACATCAATCCTTTTGTTCTTCTCTCATTATCTCTATCTCACTACCTTCAGTGTCTGTTCCAAACACTCTCTTGAGGTACTCATATGGTCACCCTCCCTCTGGCCAAATATTTTACCAAAAATTATTGAATCCATCCCATTCACCATGAGCTCCCTTTTCTCCTCACTCTATAGTTCAAGTCATTTCAACAGTGTATCCCTTTGTTCCAGTCTTGAAGGAAGAGGTAGTTCTTCTTGCAAACACCAATTCTCTACTTTGTGCCCTGGACCCATCCTTCTCTGGCAGATTGAACCTTTGATTATCATATTGTATAACTTGAGCATTTCCTTTCTCATAGGTTCATTCCTTAAATGCTTTTAGACATGACAAGCTCTTCCTCAACCTTAAACAAAATAACCTTTTTATTTATTTCATCATCTTGTCAAGCTACTATCCTATATCACTTCTCCCTTTCACGGGCAAACTGGTACAAAAAAGTTTTCTATACTTTTACCTGTGTATTCTTATCTTATTTCATTTCACATCTACCACTCACTTTCAATCCTACCATTCAATTAAAATTGCTCTTCCAAGAGTAGTAATAATTGCTAAGGTGTTAAATCCAACAGTACTTTCTCAGTGTTTATATTTATTGGTCTCTCTGCAGCACTGGATGTTGTTGACCACTTTTCTCTTTCTATAGTCTAGATTCTAGGGGGCTCTCTGGTGAAGCCTATGGACCCCTTTCTGAAAAATGTTTATTGCTTACATTCATAATTAAAGGAATGCTAAATTTCAGTTAAGTTATAGTGAAAATAAAGATGTAATTCTCCACCACCCACAGCCTCCTGAAATCTATCCATAGAGTCCTTGAGGGGCTATAGACACCACATTAAGAACCCCTGTCCTTGACAGCCTCCCTCTGAGTTTGTGACACAGCTCTTTCCTGGTTCTCTTCTCATTTAAAAATATTTTTATTTATTTTTATAAATTTAAAATTTTGTATTTTCCAATTACATGTTATTTTTACAAATATTTTACAAATTTTTACAAAATTACAAATAATTTTTTACAATCTTTTTTTGAAATTTTGAGTTCCAAATTCTCTTGCTCCTGCTCTTTCTTCTCTTTGAGAAGGCAAGGAATTTGATGTTGATTATACATGTGAAGTCATATAAAGCATATTTCCATATTAGCACTGACAAAGAAAACAGACAAAAAATAAAACAAGGAATATAAAGAAAGCTTAATCTCCATTCAGAGCTCATCAATTGGATCTTTGCAGGTAGATAGCACTTTTCATGATGGTACCCTGAGAATTGTCTTGGATCATTATCTTGATCAGAGTAGCTAAGTCCTTCACAGTTAATCATCCTTACAATATTGCTGTCACTGTGTACAATATTCTGATTCTGCTCACTTCATTTTGTATGAGATCATATAAGTTGTCCTCCTGATTTCTTCCTACGTGTCTGGCCCCTTCCTTTTTAGTCTCCTTGGTTGCACTGTCATCCTTGTTCCATCTCCTAAGAATGGGTATTTACCAGAATTCTGTCTAGGACTTTCTCCATATATATACCCTTTCTCTCATAGATTTTGATTTCATCACTTCACATTGGTTCAATTATCATCTCTATGCAGAGGAACACCAGATGAAAATATATATCCCCAGTCTCCTTCCTGAACTCTAGTTCTGCAACACCAGCTCCCTATCTGACATGTTTAACTGTTGTTATTTGTACTATGTTCTTGAAGAAGGCCATGACATCAGGAAGATGATGCCATGACTTGCAATTGAACTGGATTTAAGTGAGGGAGGACTGTGCAAAGTCACTTGCCTTACTTTCTCCTCTGGAGCCATCTGGGTCCAGTGGCAAAATATAGAACAGGACAACTGGAGATGGCCCCTAACATCTTTAACTAGATATCTCATAGCTATCTCAAATTCAAAACAAGCATAACAGAACTCATTTTCTCTTTTCCACAACATTCTCCTCTGCTGAATTTCCCTATTTAAGGGCATTGTCATCCTTTCAGTCATTGGGGTTTAATATATCATGTCATCCTCAAATCTTCCCTGTCTCTCACATACATTCAGCAGCCAAGTTTTTCATTTCTAGCTCCATAATATATTTCACATCCATCTCTCCTCCTCACAGTTTAAGCTCTCATCACTTCCTGCTTAAACTATTTTTTAAAATTAAATTTTCTTTTTTTCAATGATTAAGTGTTTATTTTTCTCCTTCCCTTTTTCACCTCCTCCCACCAATGGAAAAAAAAAGAAAGAAAACAAAACTCTTGTAACAAATAAGCATAGTTAAGAGAAACAAATTCCCATATTGGTCAGTCTAAAAATGTGACTTATTTTGCATATTAGCTTATCATTTCTCTGTCATGAGGTATATAACATTCTTTATTATCAGTCCTTTACAATCATGACTGGTCAGAATGCTTAAGTCTTTCAGAAGAACTAAATAGCTACTAGAGCATTTTAAGTGAGAGAGTAAGAGTCAGGTCTGGGCCTAAGGAAAATCACTTTGACAGCTGCATGGAGGATGAATCAGAGAGGACAGACCAATTAGGAAGCTATAATACAGATGAAAGGTAATGATATCCTGAACTAAAGGGGTGACTGTGTGAACAGTAAGAGAGGGTCAGTGAGGAGAGATTCTGTTAGAGTATCTGACAATGTAGTAAATGACAATGTTTGGCAACTCGAGGGATATGTGATGTGAAGGAGAGATGAACTGAGGATAATACTGAGGTTACAAAGCTGGGAAACAAAAAGATTGCTGTGCTCTTGGCAAAAAATAGGGAAGTTACAAAGAAAAATGGGTTGTTAAGGATAAAGATAATTAGTTCTATTTTGGATGTGTTGAGTGTGAAATATCTCTCTGCTTTTTGTCTCTCTTTGTAACCCTAGTGCTTAGCACAGTTCCTGGCACATGGTAGGTACTTAGTAAATATTAGCTGACTGATTTTAGTATATTTGTCTTGAAATGTCCAATAGGCAGTTGGTGATGTAGGACTGGAATGGAATATCTATCTTCCACACATGTACATACACACACACACACACACACACACACACACACACACACACACACAAGGAAATCAGACTGCCAAAAGAAGAGCTAAGAGAGAATATTCAGTAGTGATCAAAAGAATCAAATTCTGCTGAGAAGTCCAGAAGCACGAAGACTGAGAAAAGACCATTAGATTTTACTATTACTTTTACTACTATTAAAAGATTACTAGTTTGGGGAAAGCAGTTTCAGCTCAGACATATTGAAAGCAATATTGCAAAAAACTGAGAAATAAGAGGAAAGAAAATAGAAGAAACAAGTGTAGGTGGCTTTTTTTTTTGGCTGAGAAAGGGAAAAGAGATATAGGACAATAGTATCTAGTAAAGGTTTTTTAGGATAGGTATATTTGTAGGCAGCAGGGAAGAAACCAGCAAATAAGGAATTATTGAAAATTGGAAGAGAGGTTGGCTTCCATCTTCCTTCTGCCACTAGAGCTTATTCACAGCTGACCAGCATTCACAAATCTTCTCTGATCCAGGGCCCATTTGCAGCCTCGCTATCTAAACTTTTTTTCTATTTTGAAGACGCTAAAATTGCATCAATTATTCTAGAACCAATAACTTGCCACACTTGTACCTAGATTGCCCTTAACCTTAATAATCATAAAGTCCATCTCTACAAGAAGAACAGGAACTAATGGATGAAAGTTCATGACCTAAAGGAACACAATGGACACATCACAGGTATTGATTGACTGAACTTCCAAGAGCGATCAAATTCTAACTGGTGGTGCCAACTAGAGTGCTTAAGTCTAGAGTCAGAAAGGTGGCATCTGGAAAATCTGAGGAGTAATCATTCAGTCACTTTTGTAAATTGGTCTCCCCAGGAGAATAGATTTGCTGTGGGTAGCAGAATTCAACTGATTTCTGTGTGCTACTTTGAGTCTAAAAATGATTGGTGGTGAACAAACAAGTGAAAAAATCAATTCATTCTACTGTCCTCAGTTTAGACAAATGTCCCAACAATGATTATTGTCTTCTGGATTTTGTGATGTCAAATGCAGAGTATGTTCTGCCTATATTAAAGAAGTTGAGGAAAAAAATACCCTGTACTCCATGGGGTACCAAGATGACTTTTGGTCAAAAGGTATTAGTCTGATGGTACTAGAAGTGGTAATTAATTCCAAGGGGTTAATTTCTCTACCAATGGGAACTGCCTCTTGTGGGTCAGTCATGATAGTATTGTATCAGTTAATGATGCCTCTAAAAGTATGATGGTTTCATATGTATATGTATGTGTGTATATATACACATGAAATATATGTATATATGCATACATATTTCAATATGTATCCATACATGTGTATACACACATATCTATGAGTTCCTCTACTCCTGAGAGTTTACTTGTCTCTGAAAACAGTGTCATGCCTTCTGGTCATGACTGCTACCCAATGCTATTTATGATGTTCATGTCTCTGATAATGACCATGGCTCCCAGACCTTTGACTCTAAATCATATACTCCAAAACAGAGCACCCAATACAACATGTGTGCTATGGAAATATTCTGCAACATGGACATAAGGACCACGACGGAGGATTGCAACACTGCTCCAGATATGCTGCAGCAAAATCATATCACCCAAGTGTCTATTTACAAAGTAGACAAACAAGATTGCTGCGGATTTTGCACCACTGGCATCGGTGGAACAATGACAACTTGAGATTTCAAGACTTTAGAATGTTTGATCCAGGCCCTATGAATCATGGGAAGCTGAATTTCCATGACAGTCATTTGATTAAATGCATCTCTGTCTTTTCTATATAGATGAGAAGGAGTTTGCCAAAGTAATCACTGAGAAAATATCCCTTACAATTTTTTTTAAACGTAATTGGTAAATGCATTGGTTTAAAAAAAATCAGCAATTAAATTTCTTTGATGGATTACTTCATTCCATTCTTTAGCAGTTCTTTAAGCAGTCACTGTATGAAGTTACCATATTAAAGGAGTTTTGTGTAAACTTTTGCTAGAATTTTTTTTTTAATACAGGAAAAAAAGAAAATTGGAGGAGGGAGAAATGATTGAAAGGACAACTTGCTGTGGAAAATAAGACATGGGATCAAGAATAAACACAGAAGGAACTGCCCTTGGTGAAAAGAACTGCTTTATTATCAGGGACTGAAGTATAGGCAAAGAGAATTGGGGTTGATATCAAAAAAGCTTTGAGAATTAGATGGGAGAAAAAGAAAGGGGTACTCACAAGTTTCTTCCAGTAAACTATGAGGCCAGGTCCTCAGCTGAATGGAAGAGGAATGGAGCAGGAAGTGGTGTAGGAGATTTGAGGAGAGAAGAAAAGATTTGGAATAATCTTTAATCTCTTCCTATTAACGGGCTCCTTCTCTTTTATCTACAGACATGCTGAGATATACCACATTTCCTTAAAAACCAAACAAAAATTCTTTACTTGACCCTGCCATGCCTTTCCAGCATCTATCCTCTCTTTCACTGCCAAACTCACAGAAAGAACCACATTATCTGCCTCTACTTTCTCACTACCAACCCACTTCATAAACCTTCACAATCTGGCTTTTGACTCCACCATTTGACTATACCCATCTTTTTTTGTTTCACAGATAACACACAGAAGGCACTGGAGTTTTCAGACTCCAACTTCTAACAGGTTCACTCTTGATCTGGTCATATAGACAGACAGCTTCCAAGGGGTTAATAATCAGCTTTAGTCTCATCTAGTCTTCTCAGAAGGGTTGCTGATAAAGGAACTGGTGCTCCTACAGCATTCCCTAATCACCCTTCTTGCAGGGCCTGGTGAGAAGGGAGGGAGCAACTACTCTTAGATCTCGATGGGGTCAATCCAGACAGGTACAGCTTGTTCACTTCCTTAAATCCCCTCAAGTCTCAAAGGATGCCAAGTTGAGGCAGGTACATGCATTCCTCTATGCATTACCCATGATTTCCCCAATGGGTTCCCTGTGGTTTCCCCCATTCTCTGACCCACTTGATTTACAGGGCAACAGACAAAGAAGGTATCTTGCCAACATTAAGCTCACAGATTAACTTTAACAATATCATCATTCAGTGCAAGCATAGTAAATATCACATTATGTCACCCATTATTTCACAGTGCAGCCTCAGTAGGACTGTCTGTCACTATGATTCTGGGAAGTACTATCTAGAATCCTTATGGCTATTCTGGGAGTTATTAGCTAACACCTGGAAACTAGACATTCCTATGGTCATGGATCCTGAGAAACTAACTCTAAGAAGGATAACAAAATTCTCTTTACATACACTTTCAAAGGTTACTAATAATTTTTTAATTGCTAAATCTGGAGGTCTTTTTTTCAATCTTTATTATCTTTGACGTTTTTGCAGATTCTGTCCGTACTCCTTCCTTCGGACATTTTCTTTTTCCATGGGTCCTATTAACACTGTTTGCTTGGTTCTCTAACAAGTTTGAACATTACTTCTTAATCCTCTTATCCTTTTACTTTAGGTAACCTCTACGGCAGCGGTTTCCATTTAGAGATTTAATAATGGTCAAAGGGGATTGTTCTAAAAGTTTTTTCTCCTGGATCTTTAAGCAGTAAATAATTGCCCAGTTATTTTACAAGTACATTTTCCCTCTGCAACAATAAGCATGTGTATGTTTGAAGTATTATAGGTTTGTTTCTGCAGCGATTTGAAACTATCATGATCATGCACACAACAATTCTGGTGTTCTTGTAGTGATTATATAAAACTCTGACTGCTTCTAAGTTCAGTGTCTCAGCTTGTCATCAAATTGTTTTCAAATTGCCACGAGTTTGACATTCAGGTGCAAACTGATTCCCAATAGATGATTAGACACATACTGCACCAGAGTAGCTCCCTCATACCTCTCAGATACCTTGTAATTGTACCTCATTAGTTGTGTAATCACTTGATCAAGATGTTACAGTCACGTAAATTCTTGCAGCACAAATTTCAGGACGTTTGAAAACTATTTCTGGGCTTTCATTATGAATCATCTTGAAACTATCAGACCATCATAAACATTCTTTAGAAACATTATATAGTTCTTCAGTGTTAAGGATTTTTTTTTGTTTTATTTAACCAAATATTTATCTATTTATTTATTTAAATTCTGATTTTTCTCCTTAGGCTGCTATTCTTTTCCCTGTAGGATTTTCAAATGAACTGGCTGGTAAGACTTCACTCAATAGCTATTGTGCCAGCAGAAGAGAAGGTGGCTACATCACAAGAGAATCTTTCCTTACAAGGGTTAGCTTGTAATAATAATAATAAATGCAACTGAATTTTAAGTACATTTATCATTTACTACAGTTCTTGTCAGCCAATAAAAAAGCAAATATTTTATATTGTAACTATTCATTTTCATCTACTGTTTAGGTTGCTAAAAAACAAAACACAAATTTCCATATCTCAGCAATAGAGCTTTTAAATTCTACCATTTTTCATCACAGACTTATGTGAATGAGCATTTTTACTATATTCTTTTTTTAAAAAATCAAAATACAGAGATAAAATTATTGTGGAATGGGATTTTAGATTAAGTTTGTCTGGTGTTGAACCAAATATTGCAAATCTTTGTTTAAAAAAGCCCATTATAAAAATTATACGTAATTATTATACTACATTAAATATCTTCCAAATTATAACTTATTTCAGCAAAATGTTATTTATGTTCAACAAAATTTGTAAAATAAAGAAATGTGGTATGAAGTGTTGCTGGATTACTTCTTTTAATTCTTACAGGATGTCCCAATATTATTTTAGTAAGTTTTATCATTAAATTTTATTATTTTATATTTAGTTTTCGTTGATAGAATGCTTTATAAGTATAATGTAAATTTAAACTTGTAGCCTTGAGGGCAAAGTTATTATAGTTATTTTAAGCACCTAATGAATACATCTCAAAGAATATTAAGAGTAATATTAAATTACCTCTGGAGTTCCCAACACTATTTTTTGTTAATGTTGAAAGGAAACAACAACCAAAAAAACCCTTAGGAATCATTGCCTTAAGACTCTATCTGGGTCCCTTTATCTTCTTTCTTTATACCTCTCTCTAGGTGATCTCATTAACCGCCATAGGTTCAAATATCATCTCTAGGCAGATGATTCCTCCCAATTCCTATTCTCTCTTTTGAGTCCTAATGCCATATCAATTTCCTGCTGGTTATTTCCTCATTGATATCTGACAACTCAAACTCGACCTGTTACAAACAAAATTTATTATCTTTTCCTCTCAATCCACCCTGCTTCCAAACTCCCTTCTTTCTGTTAGGCGGCATCAATATATATATGTGTGTGTGTGTGTGTGTGTGTGTGTGTGTGTGTGTGTGTGTACACACACACACACACACACACACGATATGATGATTGCTGCGGCTCAATATATATATATATATACACACATAATATGATTGCTACAAAGTTAAAACAAAAATCAGTTCTGCCCTGATCTACTGAGGGATATAAGATCATGTGAGGAGAGAAAACAGATGGCATCTAAAGTGACCCTTGAAGGAAACTGAGAATTCTAAAAAATAGAGACAAGGGAATGCATTTCAGAAAGGCTGCCCTAGACTGTGCAAATGCATGGTCTTTTCTCCACCCCACCGCCCCCATACCTTCTCACTTCCCTCCCCTCCATCTAAACAATTGCTTAATATTTCCTTGGTAATGTAGCACTTTTGACCTACGTCCATAGAGGGTATTTACTTACTACTTAGAGATTCAAGGGGTACCCTGCAGATAACCACTCCTGACAGTACAATTCATGAGCCCTCTCTGGTGTATAAATTTTAACTTGAAGCCTTTAGGGGATATTACTTGTCATACCAGTACATGCAAATAGCTGTTAATAAAGGCATTTATTAAGACAGCATAATGAAAGTAGTAGCTGTAAAACATTAGTCATATAATCTTGGAGAATACTCTCTCAAAAATAAACAGTACCCATGCATAAGTAGAATGGCTAGAGTATAATGGTAGCAAAGCACACAGGAACACACATGGCCAAGGCAACTCACAACTCTGGTAACGCAGGACATATAAGTCCTGGTTTTTGACTTTGAAAAATTCTCACAAAGCTCTCTATAGAGCTTAGCATCTCTGTTGGGCAAGTTGCTTAGCTGGGTTCCAGGGTTTTCATTACAGTTGATTTCCAGGGCTAGGTCTTTCCGAATTCCAGTCAGGTCTCTTCGCTGCCAGAGGTTCAATTTCTTGAAGCTGCTTCCTGATGACTAATCGCCTGTCTTCACACATATCTGTTGGAAGTGTGTTTCTGTGCTCCCGCAGCTGTGCCTACAATTCTCTCTCAAAATGCTAAATGGAGTCTTTCCTCCTGGTCAAGTGGCTCCTCTTCAAAGTGAGATGGATGATTCAGGGATGGGAGAAAGAGAGAGAAATCTTTCCCTCAAGAGGTATTTCTTTCCAGGGGTTGAGTTCTCCATCCACTATTGGCTCAAACTGATGAACTAGCTATAGAGCCACCAACTCAGCCATTTAAATGCTGTTGAGGAATGGCCAAAATTTCAATCCAACCAATTCCAAGCTGCCTCTTTTAGTAGAGAGAGACATTCATACTTTTAAAAAGAGATCACAGATCCTGTGTATTTCATACACAGGAGATCCCACAAATAACCCTTATTAATACATTAATGTATGGGTTCTTAATCTTTTTTCCCTTGTTGATCCCTTTGTCAGTTTGGTGAAATCCATGGACATCATTTAAAAATATTTTTAAATGCATAAAGTAAAAACATAGATTAAAAAGGAAAGCAATTATAATGAAGAACTTGTCAAAAATTTTTAAAAAAATTCTCAGCCTAGGTTTTAAGAACCTTTGCATTAACACTTCATCACCTGTCTTTATATCCATTACATCTACCTCCATATACCTGTCTTCTCTATTTCCACTCTTCATTTCCCATCAAGATGACCAGAGTAAATTTTTTAAAATTTTAAACAAGAAGTTTATTTAAACAACAAGATGTTTGACTTGAAGGGAAAACAATCTTGGATCAATATCTTTATAGTAATTTATCCCTACTGGGAGACACAGATTGCCCTACATGTAACAGCTATGTACAAAAAAGTTATAAAATTGTCTTTGGTTTTATAATGATAAAAGAAATCATTGTGATTATCCAATCAAACAAGATATGCAAGGATATTTTGTGTGTGTGTGTGTGTGTGTGTGTGTGTGTTTCTTTTTTTTGTTAAACAGTGAGAGCAAAATAACTTACTGCAATGTAAAGATAAAAGTTGAATGAGTATGCCACTCATGGAGAAAAGGGGTATTTTCACAGAAACAGTTTGTTTTTCCCCCTCCCCATCTCCATTTGATGTTGATCAAAACATAATGTCAACCATTGAGTTTTTTAAAAAAATACCCATTATGCCTGTGCACCTACACCAGTTACTTTATGTGCAGTAAAGGAATGAAGGAAGGCAACCAAAGAGAGAAAACTATTCTGCAGTAGTTAGGCTGTGGATGAACCAAATCTTGGTTTTCTAATTGTGAATGTATTGTTTTCCTTGGGAGTACAGTTCTGGAGTAGAGTTGTAGATTTTCTTTTAGTAAGCGCCTAGTCTGCTCCTGGAATACATCAATTGTATCTTCATCTTCCATTTCCAACTGTGCAGGTTTGTCTGTTTCATTGATTGGCTGACCATCAAATCGGAATATGATCGGCCTCATTGAAAAACCCTGTCGTTCACAATAGGTTTTAATTAGTTTATTAAGTGGTGTGTGCCTCTTAATCTTAAATTGCCCCACCTAACCATCTTGCTCTGTCAACCTTCAAATTAATGTGGTCATTTGTTGCCTCCTTCCTTCAGCTTTTTGTCTGCCATGGCGAGTCTGGGGGTCTCCTCTGCCACAGCTCCACAAAAGGCATCAGGATGGTCTGCTCCAAGGGAATGAGGGTGGAATAGGGGAGAAAAACAGCAGTGGCAGAGGAGGAAGATGATGGTGGTGATGTTGAGGAGGAGGAGAAAAAGAAGGAAGAGGAGGTGGAGGAGGAGTTAGAACCAGAGTAAATTCTTCAGAAAACCTTCACTGGATTCTTTAGCACCCTAATTCAAACTATCATTTCTCCCTCAATTGACCTCCCCTATATAGCTTCCTAAAGTACAGGTCTAATGTTATAATTTCTTACTTATTGCCTCTAGGATAAAACACTGCCATTTAAAACCCTCTATAATCAGGATCCAATTGACTCTTACAGAACTTTTTCATATCATTCTCCTTTATGCACTTGGCATTTCAGCCTGAGTCGATTTCATTTCAATTTATTAGGAATCTATTCTAACAAGACACCAAATACCAGGCATTCATTCAAAGACAAAAACTAAAGAGTCCTTTCATTTAGGCTTTTATATTCACCTTGAAAGGGGACAGTGGTGGTAAAATACAAGATATACAAAAAGAAATATAGTGTAATGTACATTGAGAGAGAGAATACTAAAAACTCAGGGCATCTCTGTGGAGGACCTGGTACCTGTGGTGAGTCTCAGAGTAAGCGAAAGTTTTTAATGAGAGTATTCCAAGATTGGGGAGCAGTTTATGTGAACATACAGATGTTGGAAATTAACTTTTGAAACCAAAGAATAGCTAGTAGTCCACCATTTTGCTTGATAATATTGAATATAAAATTTTAGAATAATCTCTTTGTTCTCTAAGAAGCAAACTCAGAGAGTGCTTCTTCCTCTGTCAACAAAAGCCAGATAGGGCTGACTTGGTATTCCTTAAGAGACCTTTAACCTAAGACACCTTTTCTGAATAATGGGACGTTTTCCATATCTTAATATTTTGTGTACATATACTATGTTATAGCATGTTAATGGTAAAGAAAACACAGACATCTTGGGTCATAATTTCTATTTAAAACTTTGTCAAACTCTGTTATTGTATTTACAACCTATGCAATTAAGAAATTTCTTTCTAATGGTCTAGTTAATCACTTAGGGAGATCATAAATCTGAAGGACACAGAACACCTTCTTTGTGCTAAAAGATTTAAGACCGGCTGTTTTTGGTATCTGGCATCTAGATTTAATATCTAGCTCCATGGACTCTGCATACTGTTACTTTAAAGAGAATAAATTAATCTATAATAAATAATGAAAATGTAGGCATTTAGCCTGTTGCCTCTACTTTAACCAAACTTACAGGTTAACATGCTGGATGTTGGACCACAGAGTTAATGAAAAGGGTCAAGGGTGACTGAGTTTGTACATTTAGATGCACCAGAAGGATGGCATTACCCTCCATAGATGACAGTTAATAAACATCAAGCAACTATGTATAAAGCACTGTGCCAGGCCTCTGGCAAAATCGAAAGTCCCTTATCTTGCTGGGGATGAGGGTCTACAGGGTTCTTCCCTCAACTGGTCATCATCTTAGTTCAGGCCTGGGTCACCCAGTCCATACTATTCCAATAATATCTTAATTAGTCTTGGTGTTTCATCTCTTCCCTCTGTGATATAGCCTTCTCAGTTTCCCAAGTACAGACCTGACCTTGTCATTCCCTGCTCAAATAGGTCCAGTATCTCGTTTCCAAGATCAAATGTAAACTCCTTTGACTGGCTTTTAAAATACTTCAGGATCTATCACTGACCTACCATTCCAGGCATATTTGATGTTATTTCCCTTCACAAATTCTGGAATTCAGTCAAACTGCCTTTTTCTCCACATCTTCTATGATTTTCCATCTCTCCTATGTGCCTTTCATTGAGGCCTCTGCCTTATGGAATATCTAGCTTCTATAAAGGCTCAGCTTGTTTTATCACAGGAGATTTTTCCTAATCTTCCCTGGATGCCAGTGTCTCTTCCCCAACTCCTTCTTCCTCCAACTGCTTTTCCATTAACTTTGTATACATTTTACATTTTCTTCTGTGTACATTTTGTTTCCCATGATGGGATGTAAGCTAGGGAACTAGCAGTTTCATTTAAGTCTTTTCATCCCCAGTTGGCAAACAGTAGGCACGTAATAAGTGCTTCAACCGACTCACATACAATTACACAAGAGAAGGAAGGAGTCTATGGTGTGAGATGCGTATTTGATACACAGAAGGCAGCCTGTGCAAAGGCACCAAGGTCAGGGATGGAACCCCACGTTTGGGGGAAGAGCCAGCAGTCTACTTATCCAGCACCAACATGTCATCGTCCTTGTTGTTGAGCGCCCCGCTGACCACCTGTCCGTGAGGGTTGCGTGGCAAGGATTCCCACTTTCTTCCCCAGTTCTACGCAGGGAAGGGCTAAGTGTCTGGGCCAGGGTCACACAGGGTCACACCGATTTGGAACCCAGTGCTCTCCCCCCCCCCCCCGCACCAACATGGCAGGCACCTTCTTGGGGACGGGATTCAATACAAAGAATGACGTAATCGCTACTTATAGTTCAGCTCTTAAAAGTGCCACAAGACTTTTGGGCCACCGAGGGTACGCGTACAAATGCACACCAGGATACCTTTCTCTAGAGCCGGACGTGTGGAGGAGGGGCGGGCAGGGGCGGCCGCGGGGGTGGGGCTGGGGGGAGGGGAAGGCCCGCGATGGGCCCGGACAGGGGAGCGTGAAGCACGGAAGGTGCGGCCGGGACACCTAGAGCGGCTGCCGAGGCCCGGGCCAGGCTCGGCGACGTGGTGCAGGCCCAGCAGGGTGGGGGAGGGGAGCGCCCGTAGATGGGCCGGGCGGAGGTCACGATGCCCGCCCCAGCCCTCCCCCATCTGGGCGGAACCCGAGAAAGCGGGCTATACCGGAAGCAGTGCCGGCCGGAGAGCGCCGGGCGATGGGGTCCTCTCTGCGCAGACGACGCTCAGGGGGCGGGGAGTAAAGGGAAGCGTCCGGTGCTCGTCGGCATCGGCCCCGGGATCCCTGACCTAAGCGGAAGCGTTCCGCGCTCGGTTCGCCCAGGACCACGTGGCGCCGGGGAAGCTGCTGGGCCGGGGAAGCAGGACGCGGGCACAGGCTGCGGGCGCAGGTGAGGGGGCTCCAGGGGCGCGGAGGTCAAGGGCTCGGGCGGCTCTCGCGGCGGGGATTGCCGGGAGCACTCTGAGCCCATCCCGGGTCCTCTCCGGTCTGTCGCCGCATTAGAGCCGCACACCCCAACTTTTAGTCC
This sequence comes from Potorous gilbertii, assembly GCA_028658325.1. Taxonomy (NCBI): domain Eukaryota; kingdom Metazoa; phylum Chordata; class Mammalia; order Diprotodontia; family Potoroidae; genus Potorous; species Potorous gilbertii. Next base: position 533,687,214 of record CM053770.1, read on the forward strand.
CCGGAGGGCTCGTCCCTAAACCTGGGGCGTTGGGGTCCCCTGGGGTCTGGAGCTGGGGGGGGATGGGGGGTAGCTGACTCAGCATCGTCATTTTACCGATAGAGAAACGGAGGCATTCAGAGGCGAAGTGACTGGCCCACGGTCACGTGGCCCTCTCTCTGCGTCCCCTTGCCGGGGTCCTTCTTTCTTTGCTAGTCAGCCTGTCGGCATGCACTTGGTTCCTTCTTTTCCCTGTCTTTTAAGGTCCCTTTTCCTTGTGAAGTTGGCAAACACGAACATTTCCTTACACAGAGTACACCAAAAGACTTGTACATCTCACACTACCACAATCTCTTTTAAAAACCTAGTACTTAGAGAGCTTTACAATATTTTATCCTCGCAGCGACCCTAGGGAGTGGGTGCTACTGTATTCCCCATTTTACACATGAAGAAACAGGAACACAGGTTAAGTGACTTGGCCCAGGATCACACTATTAAGTGTCTGAGGCAGCGTGTGAACTCAGGCCTTTCTGGCTCCAGTTCCAGTGCTTTCTCCGGTGGATCCCTTTGCTATTTTCAGTATGGTTTAAAAAAAAAAAAAATATATATATATATATATATATATATATAATATATATAGATAGATAGATCTATCTATCTATCTATCTATCTATATATATGTAGAATTTTACCCAGAAGGTCCGTCATCACCGCCTCTCTTGCCTGTGTTTCATTCCGAACTTGCTTCTGCCTCTTCTCTGTTTTTAATGTCTGACACCAACCCCCCCCCATTTTTGTATTACTCTTACTACCCTTTTAATTTTTTCCCCTGCTTCACTCTAGGAAAGTAAAATAAAGTAATAGTCCAGGAGAAAGGAACGATAAATTGACTGTCCGAAAATGTTGGTCTGGCTATTGTCTGCCCAGAGGCTGGATGAATGTGCTATCCCAAGTCTTTTGGAGGAATGCCATTGTAGACTTACTCACACTTTTTGTCTTTTACAGCGTTGTTATCTTTGGATAAATTGTTGTCTTGATGCAGCTCTCTTCATTTTGCGTCATTTTTACAGTTATTCCCAGCTTTCTCTGAATCAGTTCCTTTTACCATTGCTTATGTTATAATAATGTTCCATTACCTTATACCATAGTTTGTTCAGCCATTCCTCTTGATGGGCACCTAGTTTGTTTACAGTTCTGTACAGCAACAAAAAAGTGCTTCTATAAATATTTCGTGCACATGGGTCCTTCCCTTCTTTTATACATACACATATACACACACACATATATATGTGTGTGTGTGTGTGTGTGTGTATGTGTGTGTGTGTATAAAATAATATAGTCAAAGGTTTTAGATGACAACCTTTTCTTTTGCCCTAAGGGAAGGAGGGACAGATTGGGAAGAAGGAGACCCAAGTCCCAAACTGACTGCGACCAACTTTGTGATTTGGGACAAGTCACTTTGACTCTTTGGGCCTTAGTTTCCACATCTGTAAAAGGCATGGTTTGAACTTGAACTCTGAGGTCTTCAATCTCTAAATGTTATGAGAATTCTTAGAGTTATAGCATAGGATCTGTACCACAGGCTTTTCTTAAATCATTAGATTTGGTAGATTTGTAATTTCATCTGTTTCCCCCACCTCCCTCTTCTCCCATCATGCAGATAGCAAGGCTTAGGGGCTGAAAAATTCATCACCTGTTGGCTAGCCTCCTTGGTGAAGAGCCGCTCTACACTCAGCTACACTGGTACCAAGGGGAAGTTAGATAATTAGCACCTGTACTCCAAGATATTCCAGCTTGGTTGGTCATGTCACAGCTTGCTTTCCCTAGGTGTTACACCTCTGCACCATGAGGCATCATCATAGGATTTGAATGGAGCACCACAAACTCACTTATTTTGTACTACCTTATATTGTCTTCTGGTTCAGTGCATGCTACTGTTGTCGCCTACAGATGAGTCTAATTTAAGGTAGGGAGTGAAAGGGGAAAAGGATAAGTAGATTGGTCTGAGAAATCAGGGCAGGGATGATTTGTTGCTACTTTTCTTTCCCATAGTTATTACAGTTCCACTTTAAGCAGAAAATGTTTGCTAAACAAATAATGAATTAAATAGGAAAAAAGTAGGATTAGGAGAAATGTTTTACTTTTTAAAAATTGATATTAAAGTTAGCAGATTTAGGGAACGGGTTTGTAATCAAAAAGCTTTGAGTTGGTATGATAGATTTAAATCAGCTTAACTGTGTAATCTACTTGGGAAGGATGACGATACAAACAGGACACTTACAGTCTCATTCCCCCTGCCACCTCACCTCTAGGATCATGGCTACCAGCGAGCGTACTTTTATTGCCATTAAGCCAGATGGGGTCCAGAGGGGCCTGGTTGGAGAGATTGTTAAGCGCTTTGAACAGAAGGGATTCCGTCTTGTTGGCTTAAAATTCATGCAAGTAAGTAGGTTATTTCCCCTTTTGAGCAAATGTACTTTCTCATTTGGCATGATGGGATGGAACACTTTCCCCTGGTACAGGGGTGGAAATGTTGGTGGGAATAACGTATGAGAGTTGGAGTGAACGGAGGCAGTGTGGATTATTTTTCACTTTTCATGATCTTTAGGGGAAGAGGAAGCATCAATTTTCTTGAGGTAGGGCTAGGAGGTGTTCGGTGGCCTGCTATTATATTATGGGGCTGTCGTTGTCTGGGTGCCTTTGTCCCAGTTTATATCTTTTATCTTTTCACTTTTGAAAGAAGCCCCCACCCTACAAGATAGTGGGCTTCTTAATAAACCAGCTTATCCTTCTAATTCCACATGCCCTAGAGCATGTTTGAGTGTGTAGTTCTGAGCTTCCCAGAATAGATCATTTTAGAAAACAATTTTCTTTTCTGAGGCAGACTGCATTCAAGCCAGGAGATCTTTCAAATGGTCTATACCCATTGTGTCCTGAATTATAACCATGATGGTGGGATACAAAGAGGATATGGGCTCTGTCCTTGGGGAGCATCTACTCTAAAGAAGGAGAAAGAACACCCATCCCTGAAAGTGAGGTTTTTCAGCTCCGATGTCTCCTTTACTCACTCTTTGGTGCAGATAAGTTGAGACATCATCGTACCTCAAAAACATGCCAATTATGACCCATCCATCCCAAAAACATGGAAGGAGAAACAAGGAGCTTGGAGAATCCACAATGCAGGTTGGCAGTTTGAATAATTAGGAGTTGGCCATAAAAATCAACCTTAGATTTGCTCCAGAAAATTAAAAAATATGTCTGGCTTTGTTTCTGGACTATCCCTCTCTGCTGCTGACAAGTGAACAGGGAATACGAATTAATTTTAATATTTTTTTCTTACTGTAAAATAAAGGTCTTAGTTCTCTTTCACCTCTAAAACTCTTAGGGCTTTTCATGATTAACCCAAGTCTAGCAGTATGAAATAGGAAAAAAGAAGAAAAAGCACTATATGACAATTCAATTCAATTAACATTTCTTAAACACATACTCTATGTGTCAGGCACTGTACTAAGTGCTAAATTATAAAACGAAAAAGAAGTGAATAACCATTCCCTTCCATTAGCACTCATGTTGGGGATTTGACCTCATCTCTGAATCAGTCATCTAAAATATGTGCCGTGATTTTAAAGGTGGGAATAGATTTAACATGGTTTAAATCACTTCAGGGCCTTGGTTCTCATCCTCATTTCTGTGGTTCAGGCTTCTGAAGACCTTCTTAGAGAGCACTACATTGATCTGAAGGATCGTCCCTTCTATGCAGGCTTGGTCAAGTACATGCATTCTGGTCCTGTGGTAGCCATGGTGAGTATTTGTAGGGACCGTTTGTGTAAACTGGGGGTGTTGAGGATAGATTAGGATGAATTATGGTAAATTCCCATTCTTGGAACATCTTGGTATAGTGGCCAGAGTCCTGGACTTGCAGTGAGGAGGACTTGGATATTAATCTGACACTTCTCTGAGTGTCAGATTCCTGTGTGACCTTGGCCAAGTGACTTCACCCCTCTGTGTCTTAGTTTTCTCATCTGTAAAATAGGAGACTGGATAAAGTGACCAATAAGATTCCTTTTAGCCCTAAATCCATAGATTTGGTCCCACCATCACAGTATTGTAATGTATGGAAAAATGCATTGTAAAGTTGAAAGCACCACATAAATGTCAGTTATTATTTCCATCTTCGCCTGTACAGGGAATACTGTGGTCTTGGAGGATTCTTCGAGTTGGAGATGAGCTGAATCCTCTGACCCATTTCAGATAATGTAGATCTGTCTATAGAACTGAGGGCTCATGATGTGAGGCTGAAATTTCACCTAATTCAATCCCCAGAATCCCAGTTGGATTTTACTTACTCTTTCCTAGACATATCTGAATCTTGGGTTTTTGGAGGTCTCACTAGTGGGTCCTCTCTCCAGGAGGAGAGTGCTTTTGGAATTAGCATCTTCTGCTCTGCATCTTCCCCACTGATTCCTTTTCTCCCTTAACGTCTTCCTTTTTTCCTATGGAGGTCTGGGAAGGGCTGAATGTGGTGAAGACGGGTCGAATGATGCTGGGAGAGACCAACCCGGCAGATTCCAAACCAGGGACCATCCGTGGGGACTTCTGTATTCAAGTTGGCAGGTAGGTCTTGGTGCTTGTGGAGTTCATTGTCAGAGGGATTTGTGCTCCTCCAGCACAACTTTGGGGGATAAAAATGTGCATAAGTTGCAGTAATACTAGAAGGAGGCTTGTATGTTTTAGTAAACCTTTCTCACCTAATGGCTTGGCTCTGGACCTCTATCTTAGGTCAGTCAACAACATGAGTTCACAAAAACAGTAAACTGACTGTTGTTTGTCACCTTTGTACCTGTACCATTGTGGTGGTGTTGTTTGAGCCGTTCTTGTGGAAGGTTGTGATTTAAAAAACAATAGTTGATAGTGGAATTTTTTGTTTTTGGAATTTGGATTAGCTTACATGGCTAGGGAAGGTTTAAACTCTGACAGTTTTCATATCTTTGGAGGTGGGAGTCACTTGGAGGGAAGGTATATTTTATAAATACTTTAAAAAAAGTCATTTCCTGATGATACCCCAAACACCCTACCTTTTTACAAAAGAAGTACAGTTGTACAAAACTAATCAACACATGGGCCATGTCTGAAAAATACATACTTTATGTCATACCTATAGTCCACCACCTCTCCCCTCAGAGACAGGAGGCCCATTTCACAACCTGACCATTTTCTTTTGCATCTTGCTGGTAGTAGGAATGAAGAGGCTGCAGGAATGAGACTGCTTTTTAATCCCTTTTTTATTGCTGACATGACAATTTTTTTCTTTCCTACCCTTTCCTTCCCAGGAATATTATTCATGGCAGTGATTCAGTGGAAAGCGCTGAGAAGGAGATTGGCTTGTGGTTTCGTCCTGATGAATTGGTTGATTACAAGAGCTGCGCCCAGCAGTGGATCTATGAATGATGTGGAGCTTTCTCCATTCCCACAGGCAGGGGACCAGGCTGTGGCTCTGCTTTTTTCCAAGGGCTTCCATATGGACTGTGGACACTTCTATGCTTTGGTTGCACAATGGTCCACCTTTCTGGTCACATTAAAAGGTTCTTGGCGCTATTGAGTGTGTCCTTCTGTGGTACTGAGGGAAAGGGATGGGAGGATGTTAATGTTTCCAGCTTTCTTTTCTTTTTGTATATTGGACTGGTTGAATGGATGGAGTAGTGTAAAGAATTGACAAATTATTGATATTTAGGCTTTGATACAGTGGAGATAAACAGTTCTAGAGAGAGAATGGGGGGAGCGGGGAACAGGTGAGGGAGGCCCGATCTCTGTTCTATCATATGATTGTTATGAAGATCATGTAAGTGTTGGTCATTGGGAAGATTTGTTGTAGAAGTGGTAGATGTTCCCCAAAAGCTCTTAATTCTCCTGCTGTCATAGGTAGGTAGTGCCAATGTAATAACTCACAATGGCTATGGTGGCCATGAATATGCCGGCGCAGTTGTGAATCTTGAAGTACAACCAACTCTTCGAATGGAAGACAGAACTAAAACATTGATTCAGACACCAGGAAGCCAAATCCATCCCAGCAACAGAGAAATCCATGCACAATAACAATGCAGAGGGCAACAGCATCCCCAAGCCTTCCCCTTGCCAGACTTCCAACAAACAGCTCCATTAAACACATCACAAGCAGGCCCTTTCTCGCACACTAACCAGCTGCCTGCTTGCCTACATCCTTCCTAGCTCTGACTGTTCTCATTACTAACTTCCTCTCTGCTCTAACCTGGCCTCTAGTTTAACCTGCCTTCCTGCTATACCCCTCCAGTAAACTATCACAGGCTTCCTGTGACTCAAACTTGTGTGACCTAGGCTCCATATGACTTATGGAGGTCACATGGGCCTATCAATGAATGGGAAAGGTCTTCCCATTTAAATTACCATTACAGTGGGTCCTGTTATGCTGAACCCTAAGTACATTATGGCTTTGGTGAGCCTGGTTATGATCCACCTAATGGTAAGAATTCCCCAAAAGATAATTTTCTCTGTCATGGCCAGTAAAACTCTTAGAGGTCCCATCTAGCCCAGTGTCCTCTTTTACAAATGCGAAAATGGTATCCAAGTGGGGACTTGACTCACCCAGTCACAGGAAAGAAGTGGCAGAGCTGAGCCTCACTCAGGTCCTATGACTTACAAGTTCATCACTCATTGCACCTGCTTCCTGGAGCAGTGGGATAGTGAGATTTAATTATACCAGTTTACCCCTCTACAGGACTTGTGGAGATGAGGAGTGACCTCTAAATGAGATTTCCCATTCACCTCCCCAACTTGGTCATTCTGTCTCCAGTAACATTCTGCCTGGTTTTAAACAAAATATATGCTCATATTCTTACATTAGCTCCTAACTGGCCATACCCTAATGATAAGCTTTTGTCAATTACTGGTTGGCATTCACACTGGCTGGTGTGTGTAATATTGAAAATTGTGCCAATTATAACTTTTTATGCCAATGATAACCAGGATCCCTTTAGTTTCCCCTTTGCTCACCTGCTGAGGTGATGAGTCTCTTGTCTTTTCTGTATTTCTCAGTCCAATATACTGTTTCCTTGGGTCATTGAGCCCACTGGGACTTCCCAGTGAGCCACCCATCCCTCATGCTTTGTTGTGCTTAGCTCACCCTCCCTCTTGTTCCTAGCAGTTCCTGCTGCTGCTCCTTTTCCCCCTTGCAACCTTGGTGTGTTGGCTCTGGGTAACAAGTTCAGGTAGACAGCTTGGGAGGTAAGAGTGATGATCCCATCCCATATTAAACCCATGGCACATTTCAACAAGGGAAGGTGCTTTTTGCATAGTAAATGTATGAAAATGTATCATGGTATTTAATTTATTGAAGTATTGAGCAATAGAATGTAGCCTCCAAGGGCCAAGTCTGTTTTGTTTTGTCACTATCCCAAATATATAGCAGGCACTTAAAAATGCTTCTTGAGTAAATAAATGAATGAGTATATGCTATGGGGCATGGTCCCGTGCTATAACTGAAGGAGCATCACGAGGCCTGCCTCAATTATCCTTTTTTACAAAAAGTTGATTTGAGGTATGCTGACCTCAGAATAAACTGGAGACTCAGGCAAGCCCCTGTGGGTAATTTTTCATTCCACAACTTGCCTGGAGCAATTTTATCTGGTTGGTATTTTCCCTGCTTATTTGGGCATGGTGATTCTGGGACAGGATGATGGTCATAACAATAAATTGATATTTTATAGCACTTTACAGTATGCATATTACTTCATACACATCTCATTTGATTCATGTAAATTCTGCACAATAACCATTTGAGGTATGAAGGTGGATTGAGGGTTGAGGGGGGTAGGTGAGGAGAGAAGAATAGACACCTTTCAGGAGGATCTAGTACAGAGTTCAGTAAATTTGAGTTTGAAAGAGGGTATGGAACAAAGATTAAGGGACAGGAGAAAGATTTTGTGCTGTGGGGCCTAAGAATAGTTTAGATTTGAGGTGAGATCATTGACTATCTGACCTGTGGGAAGGAGCAGCTCAGGGATAATGCTGAGCTAGCAGAGTTGATTTTTCTTAAAAAAAAATCTTATTTAATGTGACTTGTTTCCTCACATTCATGTCCAAAGACATCCCTCTTTCTTCCTTCAATAGTCAGTCTTGTTATAGTTTTAAAAAGAAAAAAGCAATTAATGTAAAATTTTACAATATATATACAGTATTCCACAGCCATAGTCCCTTACCTCTGCAATGAATCTCTCAACTCTTCTCCAGAGTCAAGCTTAGTATAATTATATAGTGTTTGGAATTTTGGGGGGGTTCTACTTACATTGTTGTAGTAATTGTATATATGTATTACATATAACAATGTAAATATTGTAAATAAATATAATTTCTACAACAAATACAGCATTCTATATAGTTACATACATAATGACAACAATGTAAACAGAACCCTCCTCACTGTAGCAGTATATACATATGCATACATATGTGTGTATGTATAGATTTGTGTCTATATACATATATATTTCTTACTTTGATAATTTCATTCACAATCATTTATCTTTTTGTGCTTCTCTAGATTCTTGTTTGTCATTTTTTTACTGCATGCCAATCATCCATTACTTTCCTGTAATGGAAATGTTTAATCATTTCCTGGCAGAAGCAGACTCCCACTTATAGACAGAATAATCTATATTTCTAATGACCGAGTCAGTCAGGAAACATTAAATGTCTGTAGTGTGCCAGGTACTGTGCTAAGTAAACACTGGGGATACAAAGAAATATAAAAGATAGTCCCTGCCCCTGAGGAGGCCAGGTTTCACTCTTGTAGGTATACCTGCTCCAAGGTGCCTGGCAGTAGGTACACTGGAAGGGAAGAGGGAATCAGGAAGGAGCTCTCTCTGTAGGTGTTAGTGGCCCAGCTTCTGAAGTTGACTCAGAAGTAGAAAAAGTACAGGTGAAATCCCTTCATGACCCCTAGGAAAGCCACTGGGCCTCCAGTGGCTCTCTGGTGTCTCTAGGTTCCAAGCAAGGGGCTCTATGTGGGGGCTGGCTCAGACCTCCAGGAACTGGAAACTGACAAAAAATGTCCCTGGGATGGGAAACGGGTCAACCTGTGCTTAGAGCTAGAAGGGGGCCTTGAGAGTTTTAGTTCAGCCTTCCTTTTGCCAAGGAGGAAAATGACATGACACTTTCTCACCACAGTCAGCTCCCCTTCTTTCTGGCAGGTTGGAGTGGTCATGGTGTGGTGAAATCCCTTTCTATCCCTTTCTCTGTCCCAGGGCTGTATTTTTGGAGAAGCTATTTCTCTACTCATGGATTTAGTCCCCATCTGTGAAATGAAGGAACTTTAACGACATCTCTGAAATTCCTTCCCACTTCATCTACCTGGTCAATATTCAGCCGATCAATCGACAGACATTTAATTCCTACCATATACAGACTCTGTGCCAACAGCTGGGAATCCAACTGCTGGAGATTCAAAGGGTTAGGAACTGAACTTAAGAGTTCATTGGCAGAGGGAACTCCTAAGCAAGGAAACTGATGATCATCAACTTGTGTGGATTTAATCTACATGCTGATGATTTTCAGATCTGTCTTTCCTACCCCAATCTCTCTGCCAACCTCCGATCTTGCATTTCCAGCTGCTTTTCAGACACCCAGAACTGGATGTCTGATACATCTTAAATTCAACTTAATCAAAACTGAACTCATTACCTTTCCCCTAAACATTACTTTTCCTATTACAGTCAAGGGCAACATCATCTTCCCAGGAGGACTCCACCTAGGAGTCATTCTCAGACTCCTCTATTTCTTAATCCCCGTATCCAGGCTGTTGCCAAGGTCTATCTATTGATTTCATCTCTGCAACATCTCTCGAATATTCCCTGTCCTCTCCTCTGACACCGTCACTCTGGTACAGTCTTTCATCACCTCACGCTTGGACTTGTGGGTCAGCCTGTTTCAGGACTCTGCTCCAGTGCATCCTCCATCAAAGTGATTTTCTGAAGGGCCAGTCTGACCATATCATACACCCCCTCAGTCTGGTCATGTTCCCCCACCCCAATAAACTCCACTGGCTGCTTATTGCCTCCAGAATGAAACCCTCTGCCCCCCATTCAAAGGCCTTCCTACATGTCTTGTTCAGTAGTGTCTGACTTCCTGACCTCGTAGACACCATTCATGGGATTTTCTTGGCAAAGATACAGGAGCCCTTTGGCATTTCCTCCAGTGGATTAAGGCAATTAGAGGTTAAGTAACTTGCCCAGGGTCACATAGCTGGTAAAATTCTGGGGCTGAATTAGAATTAATGAATTAGAACTCGTCTTCCTGACTGCAGGTCAGCAACCTCCCCAGTGAGTCACCTGGATGGCCACCTTTCCATTCTCTTATACCTTATTCCCCACCACATAGTCTTTGATGCAGTGACCTTTCCATTCCATAAAACTGTCCTCTTCCCATTTCCTTGCTGCTCCCCCTCCTCCCCTCTCTTTCCCCCACTCACATCTCTGCCCCTCTGCTCCTCTCCCCTCCTGTCCTCTCCCTTCCTCTCTCTGGTCCCCTCCCCTCTCCTCCCTTCCCCCCCTCCCCTCTCTTTCCCCCACTCACATCCCTTTCCCTCTGCTCCTCTCCCCTCCCGTCCTCTCTCTGGTCCCCTCCCCTCTCCTCCCTTCCCCCCACTCCCCTCTCTTTCCCCCACTCACATCCCTGCCCCTCTGCTCCTCTCCCCTCCCATCCTCTCCCTTCCTCTCTCTGGACCCCTCCCCTCTCCTCCCTTCCCCCACTCCCCTCTCTTTCCCCCACTCACGTCCCTGCCCCTCTGCTCCTCTCCCCTCCCGTCCTCTCCCTTCCTCTCTCTGGACCCCTCCCCTCTCCTCCCTTCCCCCCACTCCCCTCTCTTTCCCCCACTCACGTCCCTGCCCCTCTGCTTCTCTCCCCTCCCGTCCTCTCCCTTCCTCTCTCTGGTCCCCTCCCCTCTATTCTCCGCTTCCCCCCTCCCTTCTCCTCAGCTCCTCCCCCTCTCCTCCCTTCCCAGCCCCGCCCCCTTTCACCATCCCCGCCCCTCGGCGGTGGGGGCGGGCTCTGTTCTCGCTCAGTGTTCAGCGCTGACGGACGCCCGGGGCTCCAGCCGCCACCTCTGCCGCTGCCGCCCGTGGCTCCTGCTTCAGCTGAGCTTCCCTGGTGAGGCCCGCCGGGCCCCCGCTCCCCGCTTGCGGCGGTCACCGCCCCAGCCTCCTGCCGTCGTCTTCCCCGGGCGGGGCCCGGCCGGGCCGGCTCCGGCCGGCACCGAGCAGGGAGGGAAGGAATCCCGGCCGAGCGGAAGCCGCCCCTGCGCTGCGGGAGAGCCACGTGGAGCCCGGCGAGGCGCTGGGGGGGAGGGGCGCGCCGGGATGGGGTAGAGGGCGGGCGTCCCCAGGACCCGGGGTGGGGGGACGGGCAGGGTAGGTGCGGACCCCCGCCGCCCCCGCCCGGGCCGTCCCGCGAGCTCCCTGAGCCGGTCTTCCCTGCCCACGCAGGACCATGGCCCACACCGAGCGCACCTTCATCGCCATCAAGCCCGACGGCGTCCAGCGGGGCCTGGTGGGGGACATCATCAAGCGCTTCGAGCAGAAGGGATTCCGCCTGGTGGGCATGAAGTTCCTGCGGGTAAGAGGCCCCCTCCGCCCGAGCCTCCGGCCCGGCTACTTCAGACCGGTGCGGACCGGGTTTGGGTTACCGGTGCCCTTCGCAGTGCCCTGCCCTCTTTGAAACGCCCGGAGATCCTTACTCGGAGAACGTTCCCTAGGGTTCGTAGGGTTTCTGGGCCAGGCCGGCCGGGACCGGAATGGGCCGGAAAGACGTTTCACAGCGCCCCCCGCCTCGGGCGTGCCGCTGTCGGTGCCCTTAGCCGGGAGCACGCTCCCCGCGCCCCCCGCGCCCCCCGCGCCCCCGCGGGCCTCGGCGATCCGAGCCTCCTTGCGCCGGTTTTATGCTTTCACTACCGAAGGGGAGCCTCGCCAGCCCCTCCTCCACTCCGGCCCGTCCCCTGCCCTCCCTTCCGGGGCCGGCCGCTGCAATGCCGGAGGCCCTTGGCTGAGGGGGTTTGTACCTCTCCCTCTGACCCAAGGGGCGCTTCCTGCCCTTTGGACTCGTCCCCCCTTAGGGATGGTGGCTCCCTCAGAGGCTCGGTTTTCCCGGCGGGACATCTTTGTAGAGGATTCAGGCTTTTGCAGTTTCCTGTTCCTGAAACACTCAGATATTTTAATTCTGTCTTGTATACGCTCCAGAATGGCAGCGTTTAGATCTGTCTGCCGGCTTGGCCTGGGTTCATGCTGCCAAGAAATAGCAGGTGAGGTTGGGCTGAGTTACAGGCCAGGGCTGGTCAAAACCTTCAGATTCAGCGGTTTTAGGAGCTGTTGCCCTTGGAGGTAATCAGACCCAATCTATACATACCTAAACCGCAGTCCTTTCTCCGCCTCCTAGAAAGAAGTCAGTTCTCTGTATTGAGAGGAAATCTCTGTAATTGGCTTCTACCAGTTTTAAGGTTAATCTTACCCTTCCAAATGACAGCCCTTCAAATACTTGATTCCTTGAATGGATACTTTTTTCATTCTTAAATGTGTTTTTATTCTGTTAAATATTTCCCAATTACACGTAAAATTTTTGTAACATTTTTTAAAAAAAAATTTTGAGTTCCAGATCCTCCCCTTCTTTCCTACTCCTCCTCACCCCTTGAGAAAGCAGCTATTATGATGTTAATTATAATGTGAAGTCATGAAAAAAAATTCCACATCAGTCATATTTTCTTCAATGGATTTTCGTATGTCCCCTCACAGTCCTGGTTGTTTTGCTATGGACTTCCTGACTCAGCATGTATAGTGACTGTCTTCCTCCTTTCCCAGCTGGCTTCAGAGTATATAACATAGGTAATTTGTTTGTGTGCAAATGCTGAATTTGCCTGAGCTTTTAGATAACATCTTGTTAGCCAAGCTTTCCATCTCTCTTCTTCTTCTCCTCTCTCAGACTTGGTTAGGGAAACAGTAAGGTCTTCCTCTAATAACCCCCAACTCTTATGTGACCTTAGGCCTCAGAGGAACATCTGAAACAGCACTACGTTGACCTGAAGGACAGGCCATTTTTCCCTGGGCTTGTGAAATATATGAACTCAGGGCCTGTTGTAGCCATGGTAAGTATCTTTGTGTTTGGAGTCAAGTGTTATGGGGTTACTATTTCCTAGGAACTTTGTCTCAAAACCCAGCTTAAAAGCCTTTGTCTTACACCACTCTTCATTATTTGATTTAGTTTAATAAAGACCTACACAATTGCTGGGTGCAAAGACATGAGGATTTAGGACTCCCAAAGAAATTCTTTATTTTTATATTTTGTTTATTTTACAAGCATTTATTTATCTGTCCTTTCTACTTCCCTTCTCAGCAAAACAAATGATCACACTGGCCATGTCCGGCAGTTTAATAGCTATCTAGTAGCATTTATGTAGTGCTTTAATGTTGGCAGAGCTCTTTACAAATATTATCTGATTTGATCCTCAAAACAGTCCTTGGGAGGTAGGTGCTGTTATTATATCCATTTTATGGATGAGGAAACTGAGGCAGACAGGTTAAGCAACTTGCCCCAGGTCACACAGTGTATGAGACTGGATTAGAATTGGTATTTCTGACAGCAGGACCAGTCCTCTACCCACTGTGCTACCTAACTATGTACCTTTATGCTTCTTTCAAAGTAGGTAGGTAGCATGCATCATCTTCTGTCCTCTGGAATCATGTAAGGGATTGATATTTGAACCTTATTTTATGGGGGAAATACAAAATTCCAGTAAGACCTATTTCCCAACAGAATGGAGCTTACAGTCTATGTAATGTTCTCTCATTTTAGGGGTGCAGCTAGGAAAGGTGATTGAATTTTAGGGAACAGAGAGAAGACAAGAATGACCTGATGTACTGCAGGCCAAAATAGAATACTGTGGGTGTAATTTGAATTGTCCTCATTCTTTGGATCCTGTCACCAGTTTTTTCCTATATAGTTTTGAGTTCTTATTAAAGCATACTTTTAAGGTAGTTATATGGGCAGAGAAAATGGAGAGCCCAGTATGGTATCCTGCTTTTTCATCGATTACATCATACCAGCATGGGTCATGGAGGAAACGAAAGCAATAAGTAAATGACATCTGTAGTGAGGGTTGTCACAGATTGTCTTGTCAAAGGTGGCACTTGCCTTACTGGCAGAAATCAACCTAAATAGACAGCTGGAGTAGGCAAACCTGATTTCTGTTTTGCAGAGTTCTTGTGGAGGGAAGAATCTTGGATTGGGAGTCAGGAGACCTGGGTTCAATTCCTATCTTTGCTATGTGACTCTAGGCCTCAACTTCTTCATCATTAAAATGTGGATTTTGAACTGGATGATCTCAAAATAATTTCTTCTTAACCTCTGTCCTTTCCTCTACCTGGTGCCACTATCCCTTTAAAACCCTGCTCAAAACTCATCTTTGCTTTTTGTCATTCCATCCTAGGCTAATCACTATTCATTCTTTCATCAATGACTCCTCTTCTCTGAAGTTTTGTATTTCTCAAGTCATTTTATATCTTTTCTTCCAAACTAGATAGGGAGTTCCCTGAGATAAAAAGTTGGGGATTGTTTTGTTTTTCCTCTTTGTAACTGTAATGTTGGGAACAAAGGTCTCTATGCCAGGGGCCACTGTACCACAGCCAGGCAGAACATAAACCTAATGTGAATTTTTGCTTTGCTGTTGTTTCCTTGCCATGAAGGTTTGGGAAGGCTTGAATGTGGTGAAGACAGGTAGAGTGATGCTGGGAGAGACCAACCCAGCTGATTCCAAGCCAGGCACCATTCGTGGGGACTTTTGCATTCAAGTTGGCAGGTAGGTTCTGGGGAATTGCCTTGATTACATTTATATACAAGGGCTGTATAACCCTGATGTATGAAATCTGATATATACAAACTCGTTTACAAAAAGCTGACAAAGTAGGCAATGACCATTATTCTCAAAGCAGGGAATTGATAGAGCTGGCTTTGAAGCCAGGTCAAGGCCCGCCTTTGACACAGCTTGGTGTTGTGATCCTGGACCAGACACAATTCCTTGGGAACCCTGAGCAACTGCCCAATAAGACTAAAAAGTTGCAGAGAAGGTGCCAATCTGCTTTGATAGAGGGAGTTCTTTAGACTGATGTAATAAGTCCAGTCTGTATCCTATCATCTCTTAAAAAAAAATAACAAAGGTTTCCCTGGAATAATGATCTTTCTTACTGCGTTAAAAGTAATCCAATTTATAAAACTGAAGTATGCAAGGGAACTGCTTAAATATGAGGGTGCTGGTTCTATTCTAAGCATAAATGATAAGGGGTCGGGTGAGGATTCATGTCCTTTTAGCCAGATCTGTGTCTAGGCAGACCTTCTGTATTATAGATTTTGGGTTGGAAGGTCTGAGATAGCATCCCTTCATTTGCTAAAATTTGGGTACGAGTTGTTTATTGGCATTAAGGGGGTTGGGTGGGGGGTGGAATTTAATGACAGCAGTAAAGATGCTGTAACAAGGATTCTATTAATTGGCAACCTGGTTATTCTAATCTGCATTAGTGTGGTTACCTCCTGTGTGAACACACTTAGTGGATGTTGGTCACTACTCGATTCTCTAAGCAGTATGACTTCCTGAATCACCAGGTCTTACTGAGGGTTCTGGAAACAGTTGGTGTGGTTTTTTTTTTTGTTTACAGCATAGTAACTTCCAATTATTTTTTCCTTAGGAACATCATTCATGGCAGTGATTCTGTAAAAAGTGCTGAGAAGGAGATCAGCCTATGGTTTAAGCCTGAAGAGCTGGTCGATTATAAGTCTTGTGCTCATGACTGGGTCTATGAATAAGAATTTTAAAAGTGGATATAGACTGGATCTACTCTTTTTAGTAGCTGTGGTATGCGTGTGTATGTCTTCATCACTGAGTATGAGTGTATATGTATGTATGTATGTCTCCATCCTTGAATACAGCATTTCATGCCAGAGGATTGAAAGGAATTGAAACTATCATTTTCTAAAACAATCCTGTAATTCTGTTCAATAAAACCTTGGAAATAAGAGGTAATCTTATGTATTGTTATTGAATTGAAAACTTCAGGGTTTTAAAGAAATGAATTGAAACCCTGGCACATTGTATTCATGATAGTGTTAGTACAAAAGAATTGATTAAACCTATATAATCTAGAAGAATATTTTATCTAGTGGTGGCTGTGCATTTCTTGGTTTTATTTTTTTTGAAGAGGGAGATAGCAATTTTCTTTGATCCCTTGTAAAATAAAGATATGGTGTAATAAGTACTCTTGTAAAGCAAATAATACTCAGGTTTTAATCAGCCTTGTTATATCTCTAATGTGAAGGTCACCATGCATATCAGAAACTTAGAGCCAGAGGAGATCTTGCTGGTACAACTTTATCATTTTATAGACCGAACAGGCCCAGTAAGTCAAGAAGCTTGCCCAGTCAAGGGAAAACATCTAAGAAGTTGGATTCACATACAGATAGTTCCCCTTGCCACTTACTCTACTGGGTTGCTTCAACTACAATTTGTACAATTAGTAGAAAGATGCTTATCTATACCCTTCCTCCACTCAGCCCTGAGCACTTATTTCTGGAATATTAACCTTGTTCTATTCATTACATCCACATAGACAGTGGTTTGCCAGTCTTACTTCTATGCTCATATCCTGTATAGGTTCCTTTCCCTGCTTAAAGTTACCGTTAGTTCAGTTCAGTTTGTCTGTATTATTACCGTAGCGTGGCTGGTCTCTGCTTCTTGTCGTTGCTCCCTGCAATCCATCGTCCACATAGCTACCAAAGGGATTTTTCTAATGCATGTCTGACCGTGTCACCCCTGCTATTCGGTGATCTCAATTGGCTGCACTGACTTTTTAGGGTCAGATATAAAGTCCTCTTTTTGTATACTTTCCTAGGCTTAAGCTCCCTCCCTACTCTACTACAGGTCAGCTTTATCAGCCCATTTGCTGTTCCTTACAGGTGATGGGTCTCATTGCCTTTGTGCTGGCTGTCTCTCATGCCCTTCCTTGCATTGATTTCTTAAAATTCCTGGCTCCCTTTAAGGTAGCTCAAATACTCACGCAGGAAGCCTTTTTGGATCATGGCGGGTTCCTTTCCACAGTTGGGCCACCACCGAGGACACACCACTTTTCTATCTGGGGCTGCCAAAACCAAGATGCTTGACTGCACATGGCCTGGAGATGGAAAGAGAGACTGCCGGTCCTTTACATCTGCCTGGCTTGCCTCTATCTTGGACACCCCAGTATTGCATCCTGATGATTTGCAGGCTTTCCCATTCACTCTGTAGTTGGAATTTTATTTTCCCCTGACATGAGCTCTTGGAGAGGAAATGGCCTTTTCTATTTATATTCCCAGAACCTAGCATAATGGTAGGCACACAGTAAGCATTTAATAGTTTTTTTCATTCATTTATGGACCTTGATGTACATGTCTCCTCTACTAGAATGTAATCTTGAGGACAGGGGGACTGTTTTTGCCTTTGCATCTGCAGCAGTTAATGCAGTGTCTGTGCTTAATTTGCCGACAGGTTGGTGCAAAATTCCTATGGGTTTCACAGGAAAAGATAAATTGGGCTCTTGGACAAGGGGTCCACTCTGGGATAGTGGTGAGGGTAGCATTCTGGTGAGTAAACCAAAGCTTCAAGTTCATGATGTTTGGGTGAATAGAAGCGATAGCTTGGTGTGGTACAAATATGGGATGTGGAATCAAGGAAGACCTGAGTTTAAACCCCATCTCTGACACTAGCTGGGTAACGTAGGCAAATTACTTAACCTTGGCGCTCAGTGACTTGTAACATGAGGGGGCCGGACCAAATGGCCTCTCAAGTCTCTTGCTGCGATCCTAGGAGCCTTTTTTGAGATTCTTTCCTTGTCTGAAAAAGGGGGGCATAATAGAACTTTTCTCATTGGGTTGTGAAGATTAAGGAAATGACGGTAAAGTAATCTGCAAATTTTAGTCGTATCTGAGCATGTCTAAAGTTGGTTATATAAATGTAAATTACCAAGCAAAACTAGAAGAAGTGTGGTTTAGTATTTCTACAAATATCCAACACTGCATGGAAACTAAACAGTGTTATTAAGATGAATGAGAATGAAAACTCTTGAGACAATAAAAGAAAACTAGCCCAGGAAACTTAATTCACCAGAGGAACAGCTCAAAACCAATTAAGTTATATAGGAAGCAGATCAGTGGCTAATTAAATTGAAGTAACTATTACATGCAAAGCACTGTATTATACAATCTCTATCATTAGAGATGAAAACTTAACAGAGAGATACTAATTTACCACTATTTTCAACATGTTTAGGTGCCGACTTGGTACATGGCATAAAGCACTGTCCGGTTCTGAGGATATTGGAGGTGGGGGTGGGGAATCCAACCAAAAAGCCTAATCTCTGCCCTTAAGGAATTTAGATTCTACTGGGAATACGGTATACAGAAAGAAGTACTAACAACAAAGGATCTCCAATAGGCCTAGAAGGTGGCACTTGAGCTAAGCCTTGACGATTCTTCAAGGTGGAAAGTAGGAATTTCATTGATGGGCTAGGGAAGGGACGTGGGAGATGGTATATTAAGTTTGGGAAACAAAGGAATTCATGAAAGTAATAGGAGACATTTGGAAAGATTAAGTGGGAATATTTTAAAAGTCAAAATGCCTAAGTAGGTGAGGCTACATTGAAATCTGGGAATATCTAAATTGGTCTGGAATGTTGAGTACCCCAAGAGACATGAAAAATCTCCCTCTGTGTATTGCAGGAAGTGGGACACTAGGTGTGAAACACTTCATATACAGTCAGGCATTGTCAAGTGTTGGTTAGTTTCCCTTTTTAGTTTAAAAAAAATTTATCTTCTCTCCCTCCTACCTTGCCTCACCCTCTTGAGAAATTAAAAGAAAACATGTCCCTTTTAATATGCAGTCAAGACAAATTTTCCCTCATTGGCCATATCCAAGTGTCTTACTCTTCATATTACAGTCCTTCACCTCTTTGTTAAGAATTTGGTAGAATTCTTTCATTATTAGTGTTTTGGATTCATATGATTGGTTATTGCACTGATCAAGTTCTTAAAGTCTTCAGTTATCTTCATTTTCTCTGGTTCTGATTACTTCTGTCTGCATATGTTTATACAAGCTTTCCCAACTTTCTCACAAGTCATCATTTTATGATATAAAAGTATTCCCTTATATTCACATACCGTAATTTGATTGGTTATTCCCTACCTGCAGGGCACCACTTAAATCTCTTTTGGAGTATAAGCCTTGAAGTGGAATAACTGGGTCAAAGGTTTGCACAATTTGGTAACTTTTATGGGTAAAGTTTGTACACTGCTTTCATTAAAATTAAAAATTTTTTTTTTAAAAATTGATCAAAATTCACCTTTTCTGATTCCTATCCTTTTCCCCATTGCCAAAGAAAAACAAAACCTCTGTAACAAATATACATAGTTGAGCAAAACATGGCCATGTCAAAAAATGTCTCCATCTGTACCCTGAGAATATCTCTTCTCTGTCAGCTGAGTAACCTTTTCATCACGAGTCCTCGGGAATCAAGGTTGAGTATTGTGTTGATCAGACTTCTTAAGTCTATTAAAGTTATTTGTCTTTAAAAAGCTGTTATTGTGCTCCTGGTTCTAATCACATTACATGACATCAATTTGTACAAGTCTTCTCAGACTTGTACACTAGCTTACTAGTGGCAGTAGTATGGCTGGACTGAAAGGTATGCACAATTTCATAGTTTTTAGTATAGTTCCAAATTGCCTTCATTTATTTTTCAATTAACAAGCATTAATTCTCCCAACCAAGAGGAAGGGAAGGGAACAGAATTAGCATTTATATAGCACCTACTATGGGCCAGGCACTGTGTTAAAGTGATTTACAGATTCCTCATTTGAACCTCAAAACATCCCTGACAGGTAGGTGCTGTTAGGATCCACATTTTGCAATTGAGGAGACTCAGGAAAACAGGTGGTGATTTGAAGTGTCACCCAATTAGTGTCTGAGACTAGATCTGAAATAAAAGAAAAAAAACCTTAATAGCAAATCTACAATACCAAGCTAAACGAAAATTCAGTGTTCAAAAAATCCATGTCACTCATTCTTGATCTTGAATGCCTCACCCCTTCAGTTGCTTATCCTATTGCCTCAGTTCGTACCTTCCCAGTTTTCTCTGAATCTATCCCTTTCATAATTTCCAATGGCACAATAGTGTTCTTCAATATCCACCTATCTTAATTTGTTCAGCCATTCCCCAATGATGGGTACCCCTTTAGTTTCATGTTTTTTGCCATAACCAAAAGAGCTGCTATAAATTTTTTTTACGTACTGAGTTTTTTTCTTCTTTTTTCCATCTTTTTGGCATATAGACCTAGTAGAGTTATTTCTGGGTCCAAAGTTTAATGATTTTGGGGGGACAATCCTCACTTGCTGGATACTCCACAGCTCCATCAACATTAACCACCAATGAACCTGTTTTTCTATGGCTTCTCTGCTGGGTGTTAGGCCTCCTGGCCTGCTGCTATCCCGACTCCTGATCGGGCAACCCCCCCAACCATTCCGCCTCTGAGCTACCCCCAGCCCTCGATTGGATACTTACCCTATCCCAGGTCTTCTGATGTCTCCGGCCCCTATTTTATGCAGCTAGGGCAGGGGAATTCCACTCCTCCACAGAGGGGAAATGACTACACAGAACACCCGAGATGGTCAGTGCACTTCACTTTATTGCTTACATCACTCCTCTGATCCCTCCCCGACAGCACCTTATATTCCCAGTCAGAGCCCCTCCCATGTTCCTCCCTGAGGGCAAAGCCAGCTCCCAGAGCGTGGCACCTAACACCTCTCCAAACTTCTTTTATCAGAGAAACTTGCTATAAACATTTTTTCCCAGTTAACTATTTCCCTTCTAGTTTAGCCAGATTGGTTCTGTTTGTGCCAAACCTTTTCAATTTTATGTAATCAAAACTATCTATTTTATCTTCTGGGATCCTCTCTACCCCTTGTTTGGTTATAAATGATTTACCTATTCACATATCTTCAATGAAAATTTCTTCCTTGTTTCTATAATTTATGATGTGCCTTTTTATATTTATGTAGTGTGTCTATTTGAAGCTAAATTCAACTGATATGTATGGTTCATACTGTGTGAAGTGGTGGTCTAAAGCTAATTTCTGTAACAACTTTTTTCTTAAGGAAAAAAACCCAATCTCTTATCAGCGAAAATCTGCCTTCTACTATCTCCTCCCTTGAATTGAGAAAAAACTCCCCCAAAACCTGTTACAAACATGTCTTGGTAAAGCAAAACAAATATTCAAATTGGCCATGTACAAATGTATATGCTTGTATGTATACATGCATGCATATCTGTTTAATTTTCCAGAGTCCACTTCTTTATCAGGAAGTGGGTAGTATATTTCATTCGTCCTCTGAAACCAGGGTTGGTCATTCAAAGTTTTTGTCTTTAAAATGTTGTTACTGTATAAACTGTTCTCCTGATTCTGACCACCTCACTCTGCATCAGTTCATACGTGTCTTCTCATATGGTTTCTCTGAAACCATCCTCTTTATCATTTCTTACAGCACAGTAGAATTCCACTATATTTCATATACCATCATTTGGCCATTCCTCAACTTATGGGGAATCCCTCAGCTTGGTCCCTCACCTCATTCTTTATCAAAAAAAAAAAGCTATAAATATTTGCTTCATCCTTAGAGTTTGTTTTGCTTGTTTGTTATCACCCTCTTAATTGGTTCTCCCTCTAATTTCCCCCACTCTTCTCTATTGAGTGAAACATATATTTCAGTCCCCAGCTATGTGTGTATAAGCACTTTTCTGTCCTCTGACCAGTTCAGATGAGAGTGAGGTTCCAGTGTCACTTGTTTCCCAGCATGCCCTTGTATGGATGGTATGTATAGACATAGATGACAACTCAAACTCTGAATACATGGAATAATTTTGCCCTCGCCCCTGCCTTGCTGTGCTTCCCAGAACTCTTCCAAGACTATAAGGGCAAAACAGAGTCACTCCCAGCCCCTAATGAGACTCCCTCTATGACTCCTGAGGGTCACCTTTCTCCCCAGGCCCACCCTTCTTTGGTGTTACTCCCTTTCATTTGACATACTGAGGCAACGGCAAACCTTGCTGTTTTTCCCATCTATCTACTTCCTTCTCCTTCCATAGCCACCGCCCTAGAGCAGGTGCTCATCACCTCTTCCCTAGACTGCTGCAATGGCTTCCTCTTTGGTCTCTGTTCTTCAAGTTTCTCACCACTCCAATCCATCCTCCACAGTCATCAAGGTGATTTTTCTCAACCCGGGATGTGATGATGCCATTTCTAGGGGCTTCTCTGTTGTCTTTAAGAGCCCTTCACAACCAGATCTTCCAGCCTTTGTTATTCCTTATCCTGAACTCCATGGTCCAGGTGAACTGGCCTCCTTTGTTCCTCATAGAACACTTCGTCTATGCTCTCTATGCTTTTTTGCCCTGGCGTTATCTCCTGTGCTTTTTTATGTCCTCTCTTCCTTACTACCTCCTCACAGAATCCTTTACTTCCTTCAAGACTCAGGTCAAGCACCACATTCTACAAGAAGCCTTTCTTCATCTTCTCAGTTGCTAGTACCCTCCATAATTACCTTGTATTCAAAATCCTATTATTTCTTTAAATGTCTGTCAGCTGACTGAATGGCTCTCTCTCTGAAGCAAGGTGAAGGAACAGTATGTCCAAAAGCTGGGCTGAACATAGCATAACCAAACATTCAGTGAGTGGGACTGCTTGGTTTGGGGCACAAATCATTAACCATCTACCCCAAAACACAAACTGGCTTTGCCATACCCCTGAAAGTCCTTAGAATTTCCTGATGCAAATATTTTAGATATGAAGACATTGTTAATGGGAGTAAAACTGGCAATTAAAAAAAAAGTTTTCCTTGAACCAAGACTGCCTGCAGCAAAACAAGAAAACATAAATGTAAATAACATAAATCTTTCACCCCGTACAAAGCTTACTTTAACATTTTATTTTGTGTAAAAAAGGGCAAGTTTAGTGAATTATTTTCATCTTGTACACAAAGTTATAATTTTAATGCTTTTCACATCCATGCTGAAAATCTGCAATTTGGTAAAAATGAAAGGAACATAAATTTTTCCAAAAGCATTTTTCACTGTTATGTACACTTCATGAGAAAGTTTTAAACACTTTCCCAATGATCACACAATTACCAAGAAAATAAAAGATTAAATTTGTACAGATATTGATCTATATATCAAATACATACAGAAACGATGTAAAAACCCTATGCAGTTTACTTTGTCTTCTGCCCCAAAGATCTACCCAGGGACAGATGCTTTTTTTTTTGTATAAATGACTGTGGCTTTATTTAAAATATGAAAATTAAAGGAAGAAAACCCAGCTTAATCACAGTATTTAAAAATCCCTTCCCAATATTAAAGGATCATCACCAAATATATAGCACCATAGTACAAATATTGATGGGAAAGGGTATTCACATCACGTAGTAATAATAATTAATAATAATTAAAACAAAACAAACAAACACTGAAACCCGTGTTAGTATCCGTAGAACAAGGAGTTGATAACAGCTTTAGCTTTCCTCATACACAGCAAGGAAAAGGTTAAAGAGTTGAAACTACCAAAAATCCAAAACTCAACGTCAGCAGTACATTTTGAACTCTAAAGGGAAATGGGGCTATTAAAAGTTGTACTAGTTAAATTATGGCTAAGACATAACATTTGTAAGCCTCATAAAGAGATGATGTTCTGATCATCTGCAGTAGGGGGACTCTCTTCTGACTTCACAAAGTTCTTGTCCCCTCCAACATTTGGTCACAGTTTTGAAACAATAAAAGCTGTACCTGCACTATCACTGATAATACAAACATGCCATTTGGACGGGAGATTCTAACCACTTAGTGTGCCTGGTTTAGCTTTAGAACTGGAAGCTGACAGTGTCTGGGCTACAAGTGAGCATTTCCAATAACTACCTCTAGGACAGTTGGCCTCAGATCTGACCTTCCTGCTTTATATCTTAATTCCCTGTGGACTCCCCAACCCCAGGCTGTACTGACCTCAATATCGAAGTATTCAATGGGGAGGTGGGGTAAGCCACAAAACTTTGGCTTCTTATGCCCATATCGAGTGGGCTCAGAATCCTGAATTTGTCACTGAGCCTGAGGTTTGATTTAAGACAACTGCTACCTTTCCTTTGGAAGTTTCCCAGTTTTCAGTTTAATGGGAGGATTCTGAAATTTAAAGATTTAGGAGGCATTAAAAGTACTATATTTGGATTAAGTCCTCCTCAGCAATCTTTGTTTAGAATAAGTAAGTAACCAGTAATTTAACAGCTGAATTCACATACATTTGACACATGAGAATCAACTAGTGTTGTTGATATGATCTACATGCCCCAAAAGGTCAGTATTAAGAAATGTTGACACTGGGGTTCCATACATTCCTATGAGATAAATAACAAATTTTACTTCCAGTAGCAACTATAAAACCACATTATTAACCCCTCTTGCATAGAATGAGGTAAACCTGTGCGTATTACCAATGTTATGTACCCAAAATTAGAGCAATATTTTAGAAAATAAATTGCTGGTTTTCAACTTTCTATGCACTTTTAAAGTCAAACAAAAACTTAGCGAAAATGGTCTCCTGGGGCTTTCTGTTAACATTTTTTAAAGCATTTCATAGGGTGAAGGACTGTAGAGGTTAATCATGTTGATTATTTTCTAATTAGCCCTACCTACTACCTACCTATACTCCAGAGGAGATGGTCAGTATAGCACTCTGAAGGGGACAGGCTAAGGCCCAGAAGCACTTAGAGAACACACGCAGTTAATTCCTGAGAATTTAGTTAATGAACCTTACTGGTAAAAGCTAAAACTCTCTATTTTTTCAGTCACAACTCAGTAGAAAGCTTAAAAATGCAGAGAGCACGTTCCCCCTCCCACTACCCTTTTAAAAGAAGCCACATATACTTTAAAACAAGGAATGTTTGCATGGTCCAAATCAGTTGGTACTTTTGTTAAGAACTTGTTTTGGCTGTATGATATACAGTTTTTACAGTACAAGGGAATTTTTAAGAGGATGAACACATTCCTTTTTCAATGACTTTTTAACAATTAAACTGAACTGGAATGATCCTGAAATTTAGACTTATTCTGGCTTTAGAAGATGCTCCATTTCCACTTTCTGGCTAATACAGAACACCTGGCTTTGGGGTGTGCTTATGCTAAATATCACCTCAAAGAATGAGAAAAGAAGGGATGTCAGAGAGGAAAGAACAAAATCTCATCTCTTTTGTAGGGATGTTTTAGAAAACAGAAAAATTTAGGACAATCTTGCATTTTACCCAACCCCACTTTACCAAGACAAAGATGCTATGCATAAGCTCATGTTAACCATTCCAGTTTAATTAACACATAAGTGTTAAAATAATTTGATCATTTCTAATTAAAAAGATAACCTGTAAAAAGTAGAGTTCTTCCAGTTTCATATAGAACTCCAAATAAATTTTCTTGAGCATTTTCCAGAATGAAAACGTTTCTGTACAAACATTTAAGATGGTCTGCAATAAAATGCCAACAACTCAAAACCTGTCCCACCTTCCGTGATCTACGTGGTGATGCACCTTCCATGAGGGCATCGGTTGCATATTTCTGCAGCAGAGGAAGTTGGAGATGTGACTGGCATAGTTTTGAAGATTTCAAATCTCCCAACTTGTACCAAAAAAAAGGTTCATTTGTAATGACAGTTCATTTGTATTTGCAACTATATCCTTCTTAAATCATTTCCTGCAATCCTGTTACTTAAAACTTTAAATCTTACCAAAAAGTTAGAATTTCAGTTCTTGTTAACAATGCACAGTAAATCCAAACTTGGAAAATATTACAAAATTCTTTCAAAAGCTTCAAATACAACACAAAAATGTCCATCTTTATAAATTGAAAAATTTTCCCCTGACTAAAATAGTTTCCCCACCCACCTCAAAAATCCAGAACTTAAATCTCTTCTATGGTTAGAAAGTGACCCAGTAGAATTGTCCTCCTGTCCAGTTGGTTGGTAATAAATCCATCCTGCAGAAAGCTCTCCCTCCCCCAGGTTTCTGAGCTGTCCCCTCAGGGTTCTTGTTTGATGTAGTAGCTGGCAGAGCCATTGCTTTCCTGATCAGAAGCTCCTTGGAGGAAGCTGTATTCCTCTCCATCTAGCAACTCTTCCTTCAGCTGCAATGGAGTCACTACATTAAAAGAAAAAGAAAAAGGAGACATACATACCTAATACAGTCATGCCCTTTATCCAGCCAACTTTGCATGTAAGGAGGCATCTTCATCCCTTCAGTAATTTAAAAAACACTAATTTGTAAGTATGAGCATCAAGGTGATTATAGCAACAAAGATGATAAAGGAGATTAGCAGAAAATGAAAAGCCATGCGAATATGAAAGACAAATACTTGGTGTTCCTCAGAGGGCACTTTCCATAGGAAGTAAAAAACCATGGTTTTTATTATTTGGATGATAGTCATGTGCAAAGTTTTCATTCAATAAGCATTTATTTCATATAATAAATGCTTACTGAATAATGAAAGTCTATATTTAGCCTTGAGGATTTTGTCAGAGGATGAATGAAATAAGAACTATGAAGTGAATATTCTAATAATCTCTGGTGATTAAAAACATTCAATAGGCTTTATTGTGTATTTATAATATCCCTTGTGGGAACTTTACTGAATATTCCCTGGGTTGTACCAAAACGGGTTATAATTTAATGTACATTTTGAAATTAATGCAATTACCTAAGACCGCCAGAAAGATCACTGGTGGCAACAATAATATGAAAATTAGGAGTGTGAAACTGAGGATGTCATAAAACAAGACCTTTTTTTCAGTCAAATGTTTTTGGACAGAAACTAATGTTCTTTTAATTTTAAATATATAGGCAGACCCTAACTAACAAAGTAGTGGTTGTTTTTTATTAAAAAAAAAAAAAGGTCAAACAGTTTCCATAATGCTCATTTAACACATAACCCAGCAGATATAGTACCTGCCTGAGTTCTGTGTTTTGACAGCAGGAAGCCCCCAAGGCACGGGATAGGGAGGAAAAAAGAGGGAAGGAGAACAAGCAGGAAGGGAGAAGAAGAGTTTGCTTTTCCATTTTCTAGGCAGAGTTGGCATAGGCAAAGCAAAATTTGCAAAAGTAATCTCTGCGCCTTTGATTTAGTATTGTAGAATTAAGGGAATTAAGAATCTTGGAGATCATATATAAAGAACTGAAAGGGGTCTTTACAAACCATCTAGTTCAACTCCCTCATTTTATAGTTGAAGATACAGAGACCTAGAGAATGGAAGTGACTTGCCCCACATCCCAGGCCAGTAAGTGGCAGAGCTGAGGTCTGAATCTCCAGGCTTCTGATACCCATGAAGATTGGGAGGCAGAAGTGGGCTGCAGAAAGAGAACTGAAGTTGGGAGTCTGTCCCTTATTCTACCTCCTTTGTGACCTTAGGCAAGTCACTTTACCTTAGGGCCTCCACGTTTTCCCTTCAAGGTCCAGATGGTCCCTAAGGGTCCCTTTCTGTTGTAGGCTTATGGTCTTTCTAAAAACTTCTGATTCAGTGCTTTTCCTCTAGTGTGTGGCTGACCATCACATTCTAGGGCAGTTTCTGTTTCTACTCATGTGTTTCCCCCTTTGTCCCCAAAGCAGTCCATGTTCCTACATCTCCAGCCTCCTCTGTCTTCCCTCCCCCAGTGAAGCCTCCCAATCTTATGTATAGTGGGTTTCAGTGAGGGGCTAGGAAGAAGCAATCTTTATGGAACTCTCAATACCATAATCTTTCAGCTTTCCCATAGTAGTCTAAAAAAGTGGCTGCTTGCTAACTCAAATTCATTTTCATCACTGGCACTTCAGGGGTAAAAATGAAGTAAAAAGTTCACGTGCACAGTCAGTTATTCTGTAGGTTGGGTGGTGTAGTCGCTGACAGGGCAACTATGTTTGGGGCTTCTTGCTATAGGGCAGTTTCCCTAGACCATTTCTACTTCTAAAAACTTCTTGTATTCTTCTGAAGCCATGACTATTCTAAAAACTCCAAGTTCACTCATGATATATTTCATGGTAATCAAGGAGGTTGTGTTTACTTGTGTATAAGTATCATTTTTAACTGTCATTCATAAGTAAAAGACTGCCTACAATAAAAAAATCTAAGAAAATCAATTTCTACAGTTCAACTGGTCCTGAAAGAACTAATTCTGGTTTTCCAGAATGCAAGAATCCAATAGTCATTGAACTATTCAATACAGAAAAAGAACATACATTTTCGCATTCCCTAAGTGTTAACTGTATTAAAAATAATGAGGTCAGTTAAGTATATTTAATTTCCTGATTTTGATTGTAAAATAACAATCATCTCTGACTTTTTACTAACTGATTAAAAACAAAACCTTTTGAAAGATGTTCCTAATTAATTTCTTTGTTTTTGTATTTTTTTGTAACAATGCTCATGTTCTTAGAATTTAATGGACAGGAAGGGAGTATACTATAGCTAGCTACCCAAAGAATCCTCAAACACAAACAGATGAAAAGTAAATGAAACCAGTTCTTGCGTGTTTTTTCTTTTCCTCTTGTCTTTAAAAGCATTACTGAGAATATGACTGGTATTATGGACAACAATAATAAGTGTTCAACTGTTAACCTTCAAATCTATCACCCAAATAAAAGAAACATTCAAAGCATTTTGACTACACGAAAATAAAGCCCAGTGAAAATCAAACATGGCCAAGTTTCATTAAAGGTGCAGTACCCACATTAAAAGGTCGATTAAAATAATTTTTTTATATGATGACCAAATGAATGAGAAAAGTGTTACTGAAACCTAGGTTACATTCAGACTGATGTTTTAAATATAAGAAAGGTAAGTGGAACATCCACATGATGTTCCTGATGTTACCCACATTTGCAGACAACAGAAAATTTTTAGTTTTCATTCTCCTATCTTCTCTGAACATGAAAATGGTATGCTTAAAAAAGTAGTTGGAGACAATGATGACACATTCATTCAAGTGGAGCCTACTTCAATATATATCTCATCTACTTGGAAACAAAATCTGTTAATCTGTTTTCATGACTTGTTCTTCTTCCTTAGCCTCTAACCTTAACTCCTTAGATGCTCAAACAACTTTCGTAGCTCAATGAAGCTTTGTTAACTTTAAAAAGAGGCAGTTCCAACACTACTTTGATACTAAATCCCTAATAATGCAGGAACTTACAAAACCAAGTCACATTTTACCACAAAGTCCCTAGTTATAAATTCTTCTAAGAGATTTTATTAAACCACAATATTCAGTTAAAAAAGCAGAGCCATTCAAGATTACAAAAAGCCACAAAGCACAGGCTCATAGCTCTATGGCTACTATATTTGTATCTATAGACAGAAATAGCTATAGCTCTATACATATTTCTAGTACATATATCTATCTAGATACGTATCTATCTAGATACATATACATATATATATATATATATATATATATCTTCCTAGGTCATATGGTATATCCAGAAGTACTCATTTTTAATAATTCTAGGTT
This sequence comes from Potorous gilbertii, assembly GCA_028658325.1. Lineage (NCBI taxonomy): Eukaryota > Metazoa > Chordata > Mammalia > Diprotodontia > Potoroidae > Potorous > Potorous gilbertii. Next base: position 533,716,843 of record CM053770.1, read on the forward strand.
GTTCCAAATCCAAAAGACAAGTTTAGTTCCACTGGGCCAAAGAAACAAGACAGATTGTGAAAATCACCAGTGTTTAAAAAACCTCTCAAAAATGCCAATTATTTTCAACAAAGCTTCAAACTTACAAGGTCAGAGACCATTCTGGATACTAATACTACACCACAAAATAAACAGCTTTAGGGAGCTAGTTGGTCTGAAATGTCAAAAACAAAATAGAACGAGACATTTAGAAGGCTTCCTCTTCAACTAGGCAAGACAGATAATGTTGGACTTAAAAGTTCTTATGGATTCAAAGTAGGCCACAGAAATTCTTCTAAATGGCAAGAAGATCTTGTACTGATTTTTCACAGGGAACAAAAAGGAAGCTATACAAACAATGGAAGCGGGATGAGATGCATGCCTATTCTACAAAAATCATTTGGGATATTTATAGTAAGGCAAATGCCACTGAAGTTTTCATTTCCACAAATGTTAGCAAAATAAGGAACGAAAAGGATTCAGAGCCAGGTACTAAGTCCCATACATCTAGGCTCTCAGCAGAGAAGTGACATTTAAAACAAGCACAAAGTGTTGTAGTCTAAACATAACTGCATAGACATGCAGATTACAATCTAAACAAATATCTGGATTTTGAGCATCTAACCTAGACTTACAGGATTCAATTCCATGATATTCAGTTAAGGTTGACTCATTCTTTAATACTCAATAATTACCTTGTGTCAGGTCTTACCGATTAAAGGAAAGACAAATCTTCTCAACAGTCATCCTCTCCAAGCTTTACATCATTTAAAGCTTATATCCTTTAGGCATGATCTTGGCCTACAAGAATTAAACTCATACCAAATGCCATGTACTTATTTCATTGCTGGAACTTGTGAAGGCACACACAAAGATATATACAATTACAGAAATGCAAGACAGCCAAGTTCAGCAGTCAACTTCAAAGCTGACTTTGAAAATACCCTCTCCTCTAAGTCTGACAGTTCTTTACTCATTGTTCCAAACTATTACCAGCACCACAAATACACTCCAATCTCACAAGAGAGCTCCTTTCCCAGCCAATGTGATGTTATGAAATGCTATGGGTTTGTTAAATGAATCTTTACCTTTGGCCTTGGGTAATCAGATATTTTTAATACATCTCACTTCTGCAGGAATTCAAATACAACAGAAATCCACAATGTAAAATGTTCTGTAGTTTTTGAATGAGATTATAAAGTATTATTACACTAAAAAGTCCTAGTTATGTTTTAATTATTTGACATTGTGGCTCTACTCTGATCTAAAACTCTAAAGTGGTTAAAACAAAACAAAAATCTTTCCCGTATGATTTATCTAGTGAAATAACTACCAAGCACTAATGAAAATGAATTTCTTAATTGAAAATAAAAAAAAGTTAATGAGTCAGCATCTTCCATGCCAGACCATGCTTTGTCTCCCACCACCCTACCCAGTAAAATTACCATCTGCAGTACCTGAGGTGCTGATGTGACTAATTACCTGTTTTGAGGCTGGGACTGAACTCTCGGCTAGTGCTGGGAGGTGGGAAGGCCTCCGGGGCTGTCTGTGCTGGAAGGGTTCGATATGGAGGAGGAGTCAACTCTTCGTCACCAGAGAGGCTCCTCCGCACCCCACCTGTCATGGGCAGGCTCGACAAACTGACAGGCTTCTTCCCAACTGGCATCTTCCTTTCTAAACATTAAGTCAGACTAAAGTAAGCTTTTACTTACATGTGTGGTAAGAAAAGTGCATTAATTAAGTTGGAAGGTTTGTGGAGCACAGAGCACAGGGCTGGCACTCTGAAAACATGGGATTCTATATTCCTTCTTTGGGAGTTTGAAAATCCCAGGCTCTGAATCCTGAACCAGTTGAAAATACAAAGCAAAATTTGAACTATAGAGTACTGATTGGGTTGGGAAAACAGCTGGTTCATTTCCTTTAACCAAGAAAAATCCTTAGACATATCTTGGAGGGAATAACCTGCTAACAAGTGGGATAGAGTCCTCTAAATCCTGCTTAGTGGCACCACTTCACACAAAATCCCAAATACTGGTGTTTGGTTAGGAAGGAAAGTGTGACGGGATTTTACAGATATGAATGTACCTATATAATTAAAAAACCCCTTTCTTCATAAAGCACCTAAGTTGAGATAGTTGTTCTGAAACTGTTTGTAACATAAAAATTCTGATTGTATGCATATTCAGAAGCAATCAAATTTCATCCCAATCACAAATGCATCACACTTCAGTTTCATCTTCAAGAGGAAACATAAGCTTTAAGACTTATTCAATGTTTGTACTGTCAACAAAAATGCTTCAGAATTTGATGCACATACATTTGAAATCATTTAAAAACAAACAAACAAAAAAGCAAAATACTGCCATCTATTTGACAAGAAGGCAAGGCATGGACAATCTATATAGGAGGTGTCAATCATGCAGCTCACAATACTCAATGTGGCCAGAACCAGGTTAAAATATATTTGAGAAATATTTAACAAAATAAATATATAATAAAACACCAATAATACTGCATTTTAAAATTAAGTGAATATGTGGCCTTCATATTACAGATCCTTTGTATGGTGTAGTAGTTCCTGTTTCTATTTGAGTTTGATGCCACTGCTCTAAATGAATAAAAGTAGCAACAGATTACCGTACTGCATTTATGTTTAAGATGCCAACAAAAAGTTTTCTTACAGGATTTAAAATATCTCAGGTAACATCAAATACAGCCTATGTTTACACAGCCAGGGCAAAAGCCAAACCAAAGCTGTATATCACTACAAAATGAGACTATAACCAATCTAAATATTAAAGTCCTACTGATTTCTTAATTGCTAACCCTAAGTCATGTGTCCATCCCTTTGAAAATTCACTAATATCTGACCAGAGAATAAAATGCAAGTCATTAACCAGAGAAAACTAAGATTAATGCCACTAAAACAGCCAATGACAAGGCATATAGAATTAATGCCAATTTCCTTACTTTATAATGAATACCTTTAACTCAAAGATGTTTTGGAGATTATATACCATGAACAACCTATAGGAAGGAGCCTACTACTGGCACGTTAGCCTTATTTTAGAAAACACTAGTTGACTTCTTCCATGCTCATAGCAAGAACACAAACATCTCTGTGCACAATTTAGAACAATAGATTCTGCAACTAGACCTTTCTTATTTCAAAAGAAATAAGCACCACTGAAGTAGTAACAGACGTCTTAGGGGAAAAAAAAATTAAAGCTGAAGTACAAATCATATAACCAGTACATAATTCTATTTGTACATAATGCAAATAAAGTTATTTATTTTAAAATTATTATTTTCATATATCATGTCTACTACTAGTGGAATTTTGACTGCAAAAGCTGTAGTGCTTTGTGTGCCTGGGTTTATTTAGATCACCACCCTTTATTTTCTTAGACAGACCTTAGAATAGTTCTATCCTATCTGGCAATATGATCAGAAGTATCTGAGAAAGGCTCTCCTCCTCTTTAACCAGCACAGAATCAAGATGTCTTCTCAGCACAGCCACAAGGAGAAAATGGTCCTTTATACTTCTTTATCCCTCCATTTCTGAGCTTTATAAAGCTTTAAAGCTTTATAAAAAAACATTACAAAACTAAGAGGAACTAAAATGCTAATGAAATAAAAATATATCTTCTGCTAAGAACATTTTTTCTAAATCCTATCTTGTTATGAACCATGTCACTAAGAATACACTTACCAATGTTATCACTTCTCTGCAATGAAATCTTTTCTTCTAGGACCTATCTGACTAACTAGTCTGAAATAACACTCACAATATATACAAAGTGGAGAATCTGCAAGATTTGTGTTCCAAGTATATGTGTCATTTACATGATATTCACCAGACTAAGTAATTAATCTTGAAAATAAAATTTCATATAGTCACTGGCTGGAATCTAGTTTTACTTTGGAAGGAGAATTTCTAACATAAAAAGTTTCAAACAAGAAACAGTCAACACAATCTTGGTTACAGAACTTTATGGTAAGTCTAGAGATTATACCTTCTACAATCTACCTTCACAGGAATAATTTTTAGTTAAGTTTCCTGGTTGATGGGGTCAGAGTTCCCATTTCTGTATATTCTGCTAGGGAAACAGTTTTAGGTAAATGCTAGACATGGCAAATGTCTAGCCTGCAAATAATTCTGGGTGTGTGTGACAATTACAATAGCACCACAGAAGGATGGGGGTTTGGTGAAGGTTTCACGCTTTGTGGAAAATTTGTTCTTTGGCCCAAAATGTCTACAATGGCAAGAGGATGGAAGAGAAAGAGTACTTCACTTCAACTCATCAACAGTGAACATTAGACTAAAAACAGAGAAAGGGAAGAACAGGGCATGAAGGCTTCTTTATCTCTTACCAGTTGATGATAATGAACATAAGGTACCTGAAAAAATATGGAGCTGAATTTCTACTCTAAACTGCATCTTTACTCTCAAAAAGAAAAAAATAAACTTCTAAATCAATATGAACAGACTTGTCTCTTGGTATGAAGTACTGTGTGACAAGTTGGATGAAAGAAAAAAAATCTATACATTCAAACTAAATGCCTATGAGAAAAAAGGTTTTAATATACTATCAAAAAGACCCATCCAATATTTCCACTCTGTTGGCTAGTCTTTTCCAACAATAACCATTCTTTCATTGTTATGATGTGTGTATAACCTGCATGAATTTTGTTTGCTGGTAAGCAGCATGGACTTCTTAATAATGGAATAGTATTTTTAGACTGGAATTTTGGTTATGGGCTGGACAGATTTCATTATACTCTGACTCTAATGAAAAAACTAGGTTTCTGTTATAATAATTAGGAAAAATCTAGAATAGATTACTTAGAATTGTGTCATTCATGAGATCCTACCCAAAAGCAATCATCTTCTTTCACCATATAAGATTAAGAAAAAATACTAACCACTCCCCTACAAATTGGAAAAAAAACCCAACCCCAAGGCATTTCTCATTTACTGAAAAAAGATTTGCCTTTTATGGCATACTGCACCTTTAAGCATAATACTTAATATACACTCATCAACTTCAACAAAGAATGTTACTTCCCCTGAGAACACACACTGCCCACAATTTGTTAACAATGAAAAAGAAATGCCTATTAACATTTGGTGACCCACTTTTCTTGTGTCCTTTGTATTGCTGTGACTTAGCCTTTTTCTTCTGCTTTGATGAACCCGACTGGCTCTCTCTTGATGCTGAAAAATAAAAGAAAAACAGTGGTCCTGGATATTTACTCAAGACAGCAACTATCATTTAAATGAAGTGTACTCTGTATCCAAATAGGAAAACATTCTAACAATAAATATTTATTAAAGTTTCATAAATATGACTGAGGATTCTAGGGAAGTCATGAATATTATTAAGACACAATGCCTTTTTTCAAATAATGAGTATAGTAATTTAGTCTGATGAATGATCTTATTTTGATCTGTATTCCACAACCCTGACCCTTAAGTTCAGGGTTGCCATGGCACACTGTTGTTGAATCAAACATAGGAAATCATGTCCCAGTCCTGTAGCTTTAGAATATAATTAGTATAATTAAGGGCAAGCATAAAACAAGCACTTCTGGAGAGGTCCAGATATAAAAATAAAAACCCATGAATAACATTTCTAGTAAATCAAAAACTCACTCTGTGGTGCTGGAGGTTGTAGCTGATAACCAGTTAATTGGCACCATCCAACAGGATAGAGGTCAGGGGACTCGCAGTCTACCCACTGATCATACTCTTCTTCCCAACCATCAAAATGGATCCTCAGCAGACGATGAATAATTCGAGTTACTGTGGCTACACACACTAAGCGTGGTTCCATGAGGTCTACAGCTTCTAATTTCATTCCCACACGAAATCCATGATTTGGAACATCCTGACAAGAAAAAGAGCATGCTAGCTGACAGATGGCAGAAGCCATAAGAGGACAGTGTAGGACAACAGAAAGCCCCTTGCTCTTGGAAACAGAAGAATGAGTTCGAGTGCTGCCTCCAGTAGTAGTGTGATGCAGGGCAAGCCATTTAAACTATAAGCCTCAGTTTTCTTCTTTCTGAGGAAAAAACAATACTTGTACTAGATTCCTTCATAGGGATGTAGGTGGCAAATGAGATAGCATGTGAAAAGGTCCTTCTAACCATAAAGTTTTATGTAAATGACAGCTTCATCTTTTGGAAGCACCAAGCAAAACACTTGGCCTTAGCTAGCAGATTCCTAAATTCTATTCCAATTCTAAATCTTAGTAATTGGTTAATAAATGTCTGTTGAATTGACTCAAAGTAGGAAAACCAAAGGTAGTGCAAGGGAACTAAACAGGAATAATTTATGCAAAAATGACCAGGATTTCTAAATGGTTCTTTAATTATAAATTAAGATGGTGAAGCATTGAAGATCTAGTTATGAAACTTTATCAAAAAGAAAAAGCTTTACAAGTAGGTAACTACAATTTTCTTTTTACCTTATTAAACAACTTTACTGGTGCTGCTATGGAGCCAGTTTCCCTGAGGTAGTCAAACCATTTGAAAGGAAGTTTTGTATAACCTGAAAAATATAGCATTGTCCTAAGTGGAAACTCATTTAAAATTCCTGAAACATTAAAAAAGCAGATAAAAAGTTTCTAAGAACAAATAAAAATTTTGAAGGTTTTGGGAAGGGTAATCTAAGTCAACTTCAGACACCGTCTCTTGTCCTTCTAATGAATTACATAACTCTTTCTTGATCCCCCTAAGTTGTGAGGAATTGACCTCCTAGAAACAGACACTGGGGCCCAAATTAATTGGATGGAGGCTGACCTAAGACACCCTGCAGAGGTATCTTTCTCAATTTGAGCATGACCTGAAGTTAAAGATGTCTGCTCTCACACTTAAGCGTGGTTTAGTGAAGCTCTCGAGACTAGGGATCATTTCTTATATGTATTTTGTGGGGAGAAAAGGGAACATAGCAAAACTTAGTCTTGCATTTTTTCCTTCCATCTGTGTTTTCTGTTTGAACCATGCTAAATGTGTGTTTAGCTTAGACAGCCTGACATCTTGAAAAAATCATTTTAATGGAATTTTCAATGAGCAATCTAATGAGGGAAGCTGCTATTAAGGCTTAAAGATTTGTATAGTAAAAAATACTGTTACTGCCTGCACCATATATCTGCTAAACCTGGGTTTTACTGATTTTCCCAATAGCATCTGGTACTATCAATTAATTTGTGCTATACATAGAACCACAATGAAATGTTTCTTCATGCACAGTTGTCTGTTAAACCTTGCAATATGTAGGGTTTTTTAAAAATTATGTACAATTTTTAAGGACAACATTGGATAAGCTGCATATAAACACCAAAATGATATTGAAAAGAAAAAAGTGGTGATAAAAATATAGTACATCAGAAACGTCATTTTACATTAAAATGAGATACCTCTGGGTGGAGTTAATTCAATCATGTTAATTTCACAGAAACCAACAGGGAAAATAGAAGGGGAGGTTGCATGGTAACAAAACCAGTCAGATCCATCTGCTGCTTCTGATCCATCAATCCCAATCATAAGGAATCCATCTGCTAGCACCTTTATGAATTAAAAGCCCAAATATTTGAAATTAGGAAACACTCTTAGGAATTCAAGTCAAATTAAATTAGTCTAGACTACCCTTTCATTTAGAATTTTATTTACTCTACTGGAAGAATCTCATTATAGAAGTGAAAAAAGGCTCAGGTTATACTCATAGATTTTTATATTATCTAATTCAGATATACAATTTCATTAATTCTGAGTTGGCAGTGTAAAATTCAGTATGTACTAGGGCTAAGGTTACATATAAGTGAAGAAAAATAAAAGTTAAAATATTCTCCCACCCTGGTTGGGGAAATTCCATACCTTAGAACATTATTCTTTTTGTTTAGGGTTTTGTACTCTGTTAAAATAGAAACATCTTTGAGAATATTAAGAATTTAAATGATTACTAGTTATTTATATCTAATTATAAATTCAGCAACAGATCCTTTAGAAGGTTATGAATTAGGCATGGAATGGGAAGATGTAAATGTAGGAAGTAGGGATGGAACACCTGCTGCAAGACCAGGAGGATGGACACTGCAAGCACCAACTCTGATTACTTTACAATTCTTTCCTAGGTCCAGTGACCAAGAAATCAATTAAACTGCTTGTAAAACAGGATACACTGTAGAATACAACACTGGCATAGTGTCCCTCTGTAGAATGTGGTCTCAGAACAACAATCTTTGCAAAGTGCTGTATGGATGACCTATGTTAAGAAGTAAAACTTGGAAGTTATTGGGGTTAACAATGGTATTCTCTTTTCCTAGCACAGATTCAGACATAAGCATACATGTACAAACATTTCACTACCAATCTAATCAGCTTCTACTTTTTTTCATAACCATATAGCTCTAGTTAACACTCACTTTTTATTTAAACTTACATTCATCATCTCACCTTTCTAATGGTTGCAACACATATTGCAGATAGATTTAGAGGATCTATAGCTTCCAATTTCATTCCTTCCTTGTACCATTCCCCACTCTGGTCTACTTCTTTTACCTAAAAGATTATAAGAAAGCACATCTACTATTATGCAAAAAGTGCTGCTTGCAGTATTTTGCAAAACAGTACCCATTTTAAAAAAGCTCACCAGAGAAGAGGTGAAATAGCTTCCTACCTACCTAACATTGCTGTTCAAACTTTCAATAGCATTAAAGGAATACAGGGAAATAAGACAGAATTTTAGGGCAATTATAATAGAGATTTATGATACCTATGTATTACAAAGTCTTAATCTTTGTAAATGACCATATAATTGTGATTTCCATTCATTTATGAAAATACCCACAACCCTCTTTCAAATCTAATTTACAAATGAGGGTTCTTATGAAAAATCTCTTACCTTAGCAAATAAATGTGGTGGTGTATCAAAATGTCCATCCTGTTTCTTAGTAATATCTACAAGGAAAAGTTACATACTAATCTGTCAGCATTTGAAAGATCAAAAACCACCTTTCCTTTGAAAGTCTTAAAACCTACATGGCACATGATGCCCTCACACACGGCAAACACATGTCTCCCACACTTCACAACTACTCTTAAGGAGTCCTTTTCCTGAAGAGAACATGTGCATATACTACTAAATGAATTAAGTTTGAATGCTGATACACTGCAAGGCAGAGAATTATTTAGATCACCTAATTGCAGGAGTGCTACAATCCCTGTCCAAATTTACTTCTACTAACTTGATTAAAATGGAAAAGTGGGGAAAACTGTGTTTAGGTGTTTCTGTTTTTTTAAAGGATGAGCTGGAAGACGAGACAAAAAGGAAACAGTCATTATGACTATGGGCACATCTTGTAACCAAGTGCAAGCAAAGGGAGTATAGAAAATTAATCAGTTAAGATATTCTGGTGTAAACATTCACGAACTAAATTAGAAGCTGCTTAGATAATGAGAAGGCTATTTTAAATTCACATTTTGAAAAGAAAAATATTTGAAGAGTTGTATTAAGTCTCACTGATATTTGTAGCAAAAGTTATTATAAATGTGCTCACCAGATCTTTTGAATCTATGCCCTATACTTCGAGACCAACCAATATGATGAATCAGTGGACTATACATATGGCACCAGAAGTCGTCTGTTTTGTCTTCACTTTCTTCATACACTAATCTTAATCTTCCTCCAATTACGCTTTCGACAATTGCGACCCGTGTTCGACACAGATGTGTCTTATCAACCACTTCTACCCTCATGGAAGGCTTGAAAGGATACTGCATACTTTCTGACACCTTGAAATCAAGGAAAGAAATAACTAAGCATTCATTTCAATCCAACAAACATCTGCTGAATACCTACTATATGCAGAGGACTAAGCTCGATGCTAAGTATTCAACGATGATAAATGAAACTAATCCTGCACTGAAGGAATTTACATTCTCCTGGCATGTACACTGGTACAAACATTAACTGACTATTTCATTAGTAATGCAAAAAAAGGACATGAGCAGAAAAGGAGGTAGACCAGTCACTTAGTAAGACAACAACTTGACAGTACCTGGTACACTGATATTAAAGATCTTAAAAAGAACCAGAAGGTGACATCCAGAACGGTAGGTAGATTCTGTAATCAATCAGCAAGCCTACCACTGTGCGTCACTGTGCCAGGTTCTAGAGACAGAAAATCCCTTCCTCAAAGACCTTACATTCAACTGGGAGAGATGTAACTTGTAAAAAGGATACACATATATAGACACAACAAATGTGTAAGAAGGACATATACCCATTTACACATACACATATACATGCTTAAGTGTGTATATAAAATTGGTGCAAAGTGATAGGGGAATAAATAAAAAAAGGCTTGTAGAGTGAGAAGTACTTGGGCTGAACCTTGAAGAGAGCTAGGGGTTTCAAGAAGTAGAGGTGAAGAAAGAAAACATTTCAGGCACTGGGGATAACCTATGCAAAGGCATGGAGGGAAGAGAGAGGCTGTGCAGGAATAGTAATTAGATCAGTTTAACTGAATATAAAGGGCATAAAGAGGTGTAACATATCAGTCTGACAAGAGAGACTAACATTATGGAAAGACATCGGTATGAACAGCACAAGAAAAGGTTTTAATCTGCACAGATGGAGGAAATCAACACAGAGATGAAATCTGATGTACTCAGGTATTAAAAGGATGCGCATTTCTTTCAAATGGTTTTTATAAAGGATGTTTGATGAATAATAAAATCAGTTTACTGCGATTTTAAACATATCTATAGTAACAAAAAGTTTCAGGTTAACATGTCTTGAAATCCCCAAATTCCTAAATCCTGACAATTCTTTATGTTTTAGTTAAAAGTGATTTACATAAGGCAGATTTACCTTCTGAGAGAAGTCAGGAGGAAGTGTTTTGGCACCGGTAAGTCGTTTCACTAGAAAAGCTTTCCAGTTTGTGTACTTGTGTTGAATGGCTATTGCAAAAAGAAAAAAATAACCAGTCATATTTAACAAGGCATGAAACTTGTTTTGTAATGAGATCTCTTTGTTAAGGAAAAAAAAGTAATGCCAATAGTACCAGATATTCCAGGAATTCAGGTCCTTAAATTTAAAAATTAGTATGTATTTGAATAAATTAGCAAAAGAATCAGAGCAAAAATACTAACTTGGAAATTAACTTTAAATTAAGATAGAAGAGAAGCAATATCATTCCTGGAGTTATTACATTTGAGTCAACAGTTCTATTACTCTTACTTACTCCGAGGAGGAACAAGAGGTTTCCCACTGGCTGCACACCAACCAACTGGGTGGATATCAGACCCGCATATGTTGCACCAAAAGTCCAGGCTGGAGTCACTTTCAAACCCTTCATATCTTAAAAGGGCATTGTAACCTGAAAGAAATGAAAAATGTTTAAAGGGAAAAACCCAAATGCAGCAAATAAGATTTTACCAAGGAAAAGAAAATATAATAATTGGAACAAATTAAAGAAAAAAATGCATGAAATTTCTTATTTTTTTGTTTAAAAGGTCTCCTTTTTGGTCTTGCAATTTGTACCAAATTCTGGGGGGGGGGGAGGGGGGTGAATCATTGAAATCTATTAGAATATATTTTAAGGTGGTTTATTTTATATTTTAATACATATTTTTAAGCAGTTGCTAGTATCTTGGATGATTAGATTGATCCATTATTTAAAAAAATCAAAACAATGAAAAATTTGAGCTCTGGCAATTCTTAAGGCTATTTTTCCCATCATTTATTTGGTATTAACAAAGTTTTATAGGTATGATGGGCCGAAAGTTTAATATAATGTGCCAAGGATTAACAATGTACCAAGGACTACGGGAATTAAGGAAATCTTGGCTGGACAAATGGCATTTGAACTAGACCTTTTAAAGGAAAGGCAGAAATTTCAAGGGCTGGGCAAGTGAAGGGTAGGAGGAAAGCTGAAGCCCTGGAGAAAGCTCCAGCAATTTCCTGGCATTTAATATATAAATTTGAGAGCTATTCTTGGGTCTTAACTGTCGTGGTCTTTAACACATTAAAAAGAAGATGCCCAGTATTTAAATGACACTTCATTATGACCAAACTATATAGAAAACAAATACCAGATAGCTCATGAGCACAAAACTCTCTGGTTCAGCAAGCTTGTAACATGAAGACCACCTCTGTGAACAGGAAGATCTTCAATGGAGGAGATGGGACAACAGGTAACCAATTATGTACAAGTAAGATATAGACAGGATATATTGGGGGTAGTCTTGTAGAGAAGGTACTTGCATTAAGAGTTGTGGGGAAATGGGATGTGTACTGGGGCCTGAGGAAGGCAGAGAAACTAGAAAGAGGAGCTAGGAAGGGAGAGACAATTCCAGGCATGGAGGACAGCCAGTGAAATACGTTATGGAGGATCTTATGCAAGGCAAAGTATGTCATTGAATTACAGAATAAATGAAGTGGGGTAACATGTAAGGAAAACTGGAAAGGTAAGTGGATGGGTTGGGGGAAGGGTAAAATAAAGGATTTTATTTTGATCCTGGAAGTAAGGAAGCCACTAGCTTTTACTTAGTAGCAAGATGACATGATGATATCTGAACTTTAGGAAGGTTACTTTCATAGTTGGGTAGAAGAACTGGAGTGGGGAGTGAGACCAGCTACAAGGTTATTGCAACAGTTCAGGTGTGAGTTGAGTGTCTGCAGCAGGGTAGTGATGGTTTCAGAGGAGAGAAGGTGGTATATGCAAGAGATGTTGTGAAGGTAAAATAGACATGAAAGTGTGAGGAGTCTAGGTGACTGGGAGGATGGTGGTACCCTTGACAACAAGAGGGAATTCAGGAATCAAGCAAACAATTTACAAGCATTTATTAAGCACCTGCCATGTGCTAGGTATTGGTGTCTATGTACACATTTGTGTATGTATACTGTGTATGTAGTATGTGTGTGTGTACACACACACACACACACACATATATATATACACACACATACACAAATACACACATATAAATAATTAAAGAGGGAGGAAGTGGTTTGAGAGGCTCAGGATCAAAAAAAGCTCTATGTAGGAGATGGTACTGAAATTGCACCTTGAAGGAAGAGAGAGGGATTCTATAAAGTAGAGCCTAAGGAATAAATGTATTCCCGATATAGGGGGTCAGTTACTGCAAAGGCATGGAAAAAGATGTGCGATGAACATAAAAAAGGGTAATTTGAATGGACTACTAAGTGTGGGAAGTGCAGTAATGTCTATTGAGGTTAGAAAGCTATGAGGGAGCCAGGTTGCAAAGAGCTTTAAAAGTTAAAAAGAGGAATTTATATTTGAACCTTGAGGCAACTGGGAGCTAATGGAGTAGGGAAGTTATATGGTCAAATTTGAGTTTAAGGAAATCACTTAAGCAGCACTTTGTAGGGTGGATAGGAACAAGGAGATAGGTACTTGTGGTAGGAAGGCCCATTAGGATGCCATTACAATAATGTAAATGAGAAGTAATGAGGCCCGAACTAAGGTGGTGGCTGCACAAGAAAAGGTGTGAGATGTCAGAGTTATTAGAGAGAGAGAAACGAATGAACATGTGGGGTGGGGAAGAGTAAGAACGTGAGGATAAACCTAATGCTGCAAACTAGGGGAATGGAAGAATGGTGGTATCTTTGAAATAAATTGTAAAGTTTGGAAGAGTTATGGGGTTTTGGGGAAATGTTATTTGGGAAATCCAATTGGATACTAATTTGAAATGTCAAGCACGAAGTTGGTCAAGTATGATGAGGGAATGGAACTCAGAAGAGAGATTGTGGTTAGATACATAGATCAAAGAGCAATCAGCATAAAGACGAGAGTTAAAGACAGGGAAACTGATGAGGACACCAAGAAAGAATATAGACAGGGGAGCATATGACCTTGGGATGCACTCACAGGGAGTGTGATGTAGATGACTACCTAGCAAAGAAAAATGAGCAGTGGAATAGGCAGGAAGAGAAACAGGAAAGAGTAGTGTCATGACAATTTGGAGAGGAGAGACTAGTCAAACGAAGCAGAGAGGCCAAGTAGAAAGAGAAAAGGACATTGGATTTGACAATAAGGAGATCCCTGGTAACGTCAGGGAACAATTTCAGTTGAGTGGTGAAATTGGAAGCCAGACTGCAGTGTTGAGAAGAGACAAAGGTAGTGCATATGGACAACTTGCTCTAGGAGTTTTGCTGAGAAAGAGGAGAGATATACAGGATGAACGATTGAGGGGATGGTAGGGCCTGGGGAAGGTTTTTTCAGGAAAAGGGAAATGTGAGCATGTCTGGAGGTAGTAAGGGAGGAGCCAACAAATAAAAGAGTTGAAAATTTGAGAGAAGGGATGATTAAAGTTATAATCTGCTGGAGAAGATAAGGAGGAATGGGATCAACGATCCCATTTATATATGGGATATATGTAGAAGGCCTGGTCTTGCTAAGGAGGTTTGCCAGAATTGACAGAATAGAGAAATGTAGATAATGTCAAAGGGTTTTGAAATGGAGAAGAGGTGAAGAGGAGGTTTAAAACAAAAGGCCTTAATTTTCTTCATAAGGAGACAAGGTCCTCAAGTGTACAGAGAAGAGAAGAGGGTAAGCTAGAAGGGAGACAAGGTTAGAAGACGTTCTGGAATCACTTGGAAAGGAATAAAAGGATTACCTTGCTGAAGAGTGGGCCCAGCTGAGGTCAGATAATACGCATTGAGAATACACCTAGTCAGTATGGCTGAGTAATTTTCTCTGGCTCCATTTAGGAGCGCAGGAATAGGAAAAGAAGTAAGTCATGGGAATAATCCAGGGCTGAAGTTTGACAAGGGATTAGGGGACAATGTGGGGTTGAACTGGCTAAGGGAAGTCAGGGCAAGGGCAATGATCTGAGAAGTACCAAGGACTGGAGAGACTGAAGGTTGAAAAGAGGGCAGAGAATAAGTTTAGGAAGGATGAGGCATAGAAGGAGATGGTATGAGAGATTAGCTAGAAGAAAGTCAGAATTTTAAAGGGAAGTAAAACACTTGGAGATAATGATGAGATCAGGCAGAGTGTAACAATTCTTGTGTGTGGCAAAGTGAAGGTCGTAGAATTGATTGAAGGAGGTCATGGAGTTGGAAAGAGACTCAACAGGAATGATGAAATACTAGTATAAAGTGAGGAGCTGGAAAGGAGAGGAAAACATTAAGCCAGGTGGCTGAGCTTCTTGAGAAAGTGGAGAGTATAAACCAGGAGCTGATAGACAACAGCTACCATGACCTGGATTTGGTGGAAAATATTAACCGAGTTTCAAAGGAAAGGAGGTTGCTGAGTGATGGTAGTGAAGGAAGAATCTGGAAATGGCAGAGGGGAGCTAGTATTCTGACTGTCCCCTCCAGAACCAGTGTGTCAGGGTAGGGTTAAGGAGTCTAATGAGTGAAGGTATACCAGTGTAGGGAGGATGGCAATGACATTTGGTGGAAGTCAGATCTTAAATGAGGTCTAGCAGATCAAAAGACCTACTTTCTCTAAAGACAAAGGGATCAAGAATGAAGGGAGATTTGTTCACTATGGAACAGGAATTCTAGAAGGTGCAGGAAAAGGGGCAGGCAGAATTGGAATGAGACAGATTGGGTAGGGTGAAGGAAGATGGACATGAGAGAACAAGGACACAGCAGCTGGGAAGAATTTGCTCCTTTGTGGCTGGTGGTTAAGTAATACAGGTATAGGGAGAGAATCAGGTGGCTGGAGGTTGTTAGCTACAGGGGTCATGGTAAGTGGCGGATGAAGAATGCCCACAGTGTCATGTTGGCAGGCAAGGGCTTCCTGTTTCTTCTGTGTGTCTGAGAAGGGTGCAGACAGGTAATGATATAGCTAGGTACTTCTGGAAAGAAGAGGTTTCTAGGCAGTGTCTGGGTCACTCCTGGCACTACTATGACAACAAGTATGGTATATGGGTAGGTACAATAAGGAGATGTGACTCTGTGGTGCCAAAGGCCAAAGAAGAGTCAGAGATAGGTTAAGCTAGGTAAAGTGGGAACCAATATGGAATACCAATTCAAGTGCCCTGAATGCTAGGGGAGAAATTTGCAATTGAAAGATTGAACAAAGGGAGACTCTAGGTTCCTGAGCAATGGAGTGTCAACAGATGAGCATCAAATCAACTTTACAACCAAAAAATACATCTATACACAGAGAGCAACAACAAATCAACAAGTAACATGATAACCTTTCCCAATCCTTCCGATTGGGATGCAAAAGGGATGCAACTACCAGATAAGGTCAAAATGTGTTCATACTTTAGATGGGTGATATCATAAGTAGAAAGGTTATCATAAGCAAATTAGGGGAGTATGGAAAAAAAAATTACCTGTCAGACTGATGGGTCAGGGAAGAGTTTGTGACCCAACAAAGAGAGAGAAGATCATGGGAGGTAAAATGGAGAATTTTTATGACATGAAATTAAAAAGTTTTTAGCATAAACAAAACCAGTACAGCCAAAATTATGAGAAAGCAGGAAACTGGGGAAATTTTTTTACAGTAAGTTTCTTTGATAAGGCCTAAATTTTCAAATATATAGATAGGGAACAGAGACAGATTTATAAAAGAGCCATTCCCCAATTGACAAAATGTCAAAGGTTAAAAAACAGGCAGTTTTCAGAAGAAATCAGAACTATCAAGTCATATGAAAAAAATGCTCCAAATCACTAGTAATTAAAGAAATGCACCTATCACATTAGCTAACATGACAGAAAAGGAAAATGTCAAATACTGCAGAGGATATGGAAAAAACTGGTACACTAATACACTGCTGATGCAGTTGTGTACTAGTCCAACCACTCTGGAGAACAAACTGGAACTACATCCAAAGGGCTACAGAACTTTGGCCTAGCAATACCACTACTAGGTCTGTATCCCAAAGAGAGCAAAGAGAAAATGTAGAGGGCATTTAAGTACAAAAATATCTATAGCTGCTATTTTTGTAGTGGTAAAGAACTGAAAATGCAGAAGATGCTCATTATTTGATGAATGGTTGAACAAACTGTGGTATATGATTGTGAAGGAATACTACTGTGCTATAAAAAATGAGGGGAATGGTTTCAGAAAAACCTGGGAAGACTTACATGAACCGATGCAAAGTGAAGTGAGCAGAATTAGAACACTGTACGTAGTAACAGCAATATTGTAAACTATGAAATAAAATGATCCACAGTTCCAAAGGATTTATTATGAAAATTGTGATCCATCTCCAGAGAAGGAACTGATACACTCTGAATGTAGACTGAAGCATTTTTTTTCCACTTTATTTTTCTTGCTTTTGTATTTTTTGGCAACACAGCTAATATAGAAATGTTTTACATGTATAATGGCATATCATATTACTTGCCTTCTCAATGGTTGGAGAGGAAGAGACTATGGAACTAGAAAAAAAAAGAATGTTTAAAAATGTTATGTAATATTTTTTTGGGGGGGCATGCCTAATGGGTAATTTGTTTTGCTTGACTACATATATTTGTAATGGGTTTTGTTTTTGTTTCTCAATGTGGTGGGGAGTGGGAGGTGGGGAGAAAAGGCAGATTTTTGTTGACTGAGAAAAATAAAAATTCAATTAAAACAAAAGAAATGTAATTCCAAATGGGATAGTGATAGAAACACTGAATAATTGCTATCAGGAGACCCAGACTAAGAGCTAGGGTCCTGGGTCTGGTACTGAGAATTTGTGTAACTTTAGCTTGTAGTGGGAAACTTGATTAGCTTAGAGCCTCAGTTCCTCAACTGCACAGCAGGTGACGACAAATAACTCTCTCACATGTTGTGAGAACATTGTGCAAGTGTTAGAAAAGTCACCTAATGGTTAATTATGACTATACTCTTAAAAGGTGTCAACCCAGGAAGCAGGAGATCAAGGCTTTTGTTTCACTTCTATCACTAACAAAATGACCTTCAACAAGCTACCAACTCACAAAGTACTATTTCCTTAACTAAAAAATGAGGGAAGAAGGGAATCTAGGGCCTGTCTTTCTGCTGTTGAAGTTGAATGTGTGTGTGTGTGCACAAGAGCGTGTTCATTTGGCAGCATCTGAATAGGTAAAGAGGTGGAGGATGGTGAGAACGTACAGCAAAAGGGAGAGGGATCAAGAACATAGGACAGTGTAGAACTGAAAGGGTTAACTATAGGATCGAGATTAGAAAGGGAAGTCAGAGCAGGAGCAATGATCTGAGAAAGTGCTAAGGGCTGGGTGGAGGTAAAGTCTGAGGTAAGAGAGAAGTACAGATTTAAGAGGGATGAGGCAAAGACTAGGACGGTATGATAGTAAGTTACAGTTAGCTATAAGAGTATTACCAGTTTTAAATGAATGAAGTGCAACATTTTGGGGTGACAATCCTTTTGAGGGGCTGAGGTGGAATGGAGTCTAAAAATTCTATAAATCTCTAATATGAATGATACATCATTTTTTTAAATGGGACTAGACCTGTGATTTCATTTGAAAAGGTAAGTGATGAGTAAATTCCTTGACATCTAATGTCAAGGCTAAATGGTACTCCCTCTGACATGTCAGAAGAAGGCCCTGAGGCCTCTCTGACTTCAAATGAAGCCACCCACTACATCACACTGCCTTTCTTGTACATAAGTATGTACAAAATTGTAGTCAGCATATATTGACTTAGCTCTACTTTTTCCATCTCAGGTTACTTAACACAGATTTTTTATAATTTCTCCGCATATTCTTTTTATTTGTTTTTCTTATGGTGATGTGATACTTCAATAGAAATAATACAGTGGAAAAAGCAGTGTATTCAGAGGAAGAACTTCTGGGTTCAAAGTACTCATTAAATACCCATGTAAACTGAATTAACCAAATGAGTCTACCTGCTTTTTAACTATGCGGGTTTTTGTTGTTTGTTTTTTGCTATAAATCTTTACACAAAAAAACTTGGAAAACAATTTCTTGGGCCTATATTTCTAATCTTTTCAGCCGTACTCCATTCAATCAATGCCATAGAGATTAACCCTGGGTTCTCAATCCCAACTCTGGTAGGTCCTACCATAATGAAAAAACTGGTCACAAACAAGGGAGTGCTGGTAAATGTTTGATAATAGGTTCTCAAAAAAAAAGTATGCATAACCCACTTTAAAAATGAATATTGTTCAACACTTTGCCATTACTTTCTTATATCTAGTCAACAACAAATCAAGCTCTGATTTTGTTAAGATGTTTGCCTATTCTAATGTGTAAACGCTGACCTTGAAAATTTAACAACCGACTTTTGGGAACTCATAAAAGCCCGGTTCCAGCACACAAGTGGTACCCAGTGAAGGTCTCACATGTCTGGCTTTCAACATTTTTCCAAATGTCTATTTACTATGTATGATTCAATCTCTGTGAAATGTCTATTCATAATTGATTAATTTATACATGTATACTAGACACTGCATATTTATTGCATTTATACACATATCAATATCTTCTAATTTCTGGAAGTTATTTTAGCTGTGATTTATTGCAAATGTTTCTCACTACTGCCTTTTTAGTTTGGTACCGTATAGTTTTACTTTAAAGGAAATTGATTGGTTATTTTTATGCTACTTTCTGAATATATCTCTTTCCCAGTCTAGCCACTGATTCATTCCTCGAAACAAAAACTTTTTATAAGAAAAACGCAGTTAAGCAAATCTAACCAACATACCAGCCAAGACTGACAGAAGAGGTGATAAGATATTCCAAAACCCTCATCTCCTTCCTCTTCTTGCTTTTCTTTATAGCTTAATTATTTTTCAGTGTGTAAGAAATTGTTTTTAAGTAACCCAAGCTTTCAACATCATCCTCAATGACTTCTTCCTCTCTGACAGTCAATGATTTATTGCTCCCTTATAAGTTGGGTTAAGCAGCCCATTATGTTTTCTTCCAACCTTTAAATATGTAGCTATTTTTATATTTAAACCTTATGGGGAGTTTATTATGGAATGTAGCATATTGTATGCCACTAAAACTTTATTTTTTCCACATACGAATTGCTCCCCAAAACATGTGACTAATGATTTTTTCCCCAATGTTTAACTTCCTTTCTGCATTGCAAAATTTCAACAGGTTTATCATAAATTATAAGCCACCGTTTTGGTGGCTTTTCACAAGACAATTTCTCTAGGTTGGCAGGTTAAGCAAGGCCCTCAAATTCTGATGCCTGATCAAGAGGTAGCTGAGAAGTAGCAGTAACCAATTTATCTCTACAATAACTCAACTTCACGTAATTCAATTCAATTGTGGTTTTATGCCTGAATTCTCAGTTTTGTCTTTCTTCACTCAGCTTTCCTGTTTGGCTTGGTCTATTCCCTTTAATACTGTTTTAATTCATTTCAGGATACTAAGGCTCCAACATATCTGGGGTTCTTTCTGAAAGCTCTCTTCTCTTTCATTGGTCTACTCCTCTGATTTTGTTTTTTTAAGCCTTGGGTAGTTTGGAAAATTGTAGCTGTAGAAAACAGTTCAAAAACCACAAAGGTAAATTCCCCTTTGTTGACTGTTTACTCTTCTTCCCTCTGTTTATTAGAATTTTGGTTTATTTTTTCCTCTCTCATAAATTATCCTGGAATACTATCACTGCAATTCATAAAACAAAAGACACTAAAAAAATGGCCCTCAATCCTGTGTGACCACTCTGCATTTATAGCACCAGACTGTTGGAAAAGGAGGAAAATGGTGCCAAAATCACAATCTTTACAAATAAACATTAATTTGGCTGTTAGTGTTCTAATTGTAAGATGCCTCTTCAACGACAAAATGGGAATACTACTTATTAGAGAAAATGAATCACATCAAACTTGATGCTGTCACCATAAATGGAACCAGATAACAAAACCAAATTGAAGTTAAATGGAAGGATGGCTACTGGGTTCTTTTTGGGGAGGAATAAACAAAAGAATTGGTTTTATTATACATCCAAACACTAAAAGAAATATCATTTCTTTGGACATCTTGTATTACATTGCTCTTGATAAAAATTTGTTAAAAAAAACCATCATGAGAATAATTAAAGATTATTGCTCTAATTCTAGTTGCAAAGGTTGGGGTAGTAGATGAATTCTACAAAAAAATCTCGCAAGATCTTCCAAGTTAAATATAGACTTTAATAATTTAGTGGCTTCAATGCAAACTGGGAATGGAGGAAGACAGTGACGAAAGTGGGTATGGAGGAAAAACAAAAAGGTGGAAAATATGATTTAGGAGTAAGAAATGAGAGATGTCAAAGGCTTGCAGACTACATAGAAGCCTTCTAGTTATATGTCATACATTTTCTCTTTGAGAAAACAATTAGGAGGCACTGGAAACCACAGGCAACAAAGATATCAGTAAAATGAAATTGAGTCTATGTGAAAGACATCAGCAAAGAAATACAATACTGGAAGAAAAAGGTGATACATAATTCAATAAACTTCAATCTGACCTATTTAAACTGAATTCTGAATAGATTAAAAATAGGAAATGGACAGAGGAAAGGTCAATGAAACCAATTATAATAATCACATTAGAAATTTATCTGATTTAAATCAAATACTATGACAAGAAGATAAAGAATCTACAAACTGCCTCAGCTAGTGATCTATTTGCTAAGACAAGAATGTAGATTATAAATCATTTGTAAATCTAATGGAGGATGGTGGAAAATAATGTATTTCTCATAATATAATGAGGGACAATGGAAGGAAACATAAATTTAAAGGAAGCTTGCTGAGAGACCCATCATATTATCACAAGGGCATTCATTTAAGGATGAATTTAGAAGGGTAATAAAATGAAAAATGAAAAAGAGCTATAAATATCTTTATAACAGACTCTTCACCACCAGGCATAGACAAGCTACAATATAGTTCTGAATGTATTTACTACAGAAAATGAAAACAATACTGAAAAAACAAGACTCAAAAAGAAAGCATCTGGACTAAATCAGATACACACAGGGACAAGGTTCATGCTCGAGAAGACAAAATTTTGAGGGCACTGAGGGATTCATTCTCAACATATGTGAAAGAGGTTGATAACAAGGATGTGGGGAAAAAACCTCAGATTCTATTACTTAAAAAAAAAAGCAATCAAGAGAACATGAATCACAACTGACTGCCTATACAAAAATTTTATGAGAATCATATACACATACACTGAGATTCTTCATGACAGGATCAGAAGTGAATAAGCAGGGAATTCACAAATAATTCTTCACAGTAGGCTGCACATCTTTACCATTACAAAATTGACTTAACAATATAGAGAATACAAGATCATACTTTACTTAGAGTCAGTTGACTCTATGAAAGCATTAGCTTTGGTAGAGGAAAATGCCACCTTAGAGGCTCATTTCCATCAAGTTGTTTCTCAAGCACATCTCAAAATCTGTAATATTTTGCAAGATATAACAGAAATAACTTTGTCCAGTGACTCCTTCCATAACATTCAGTGAGGAATAAAATAAAGATGTAAGGTTGCCAAAGGTGCTTGACACTATCAAACATCTGGAGAATGATGCAGCATAGAGCTCAGGTTGAAGAGGTCCTCCAGATACTCCTCGTTTGCAGATAAAACTGTGCTGATTGTATCAAATTCCAGAACAATGTAGAGTCTCCTAGATGAAATTCATAATCATCCAAAAGAATTTAGCTTATTCAGCATCATCCACACAGGAAAAATCAAGTGGATGGCTGTCAAAGTCTTGACTTGCAGCTGAATGGACAATTTATCAGTCTATCTATCCATCAGTAAATGTATTTGGGCCAGACACTACAAATGGGCTTAAGCAGGGCCTAGAGATGAACAGGAAGAGGGATAGAGCAGGATGGCTTGTCTTTGGGAAATTGTATGAGCTTCTTCCCCACACAAAAGCCCATCTTTTCACACCAGCATTTTTCTTGTAATGGTGTATGGCTGGGAATCATGGAATACTAGCCTATGAAATATTGAGGTTAAAAATCCCCCAAAGGACAACAGGCTGCAATAGGCTATAAATTAGGCAGAAGTGTGTAAAGGATGTCAGTGAAAAGTGGAACTGGGAAAAATGATGGGACCAGTTAAACAATGAAAGCAAGGTACAAATGATGGACAGCCTAGGTGCTCCATTCTGAAGAAAACATGAAGGCCCTTGAAATTGGGAGGACCCCCATATTAAATTTAGGGGAAGATATGGTTAAGAATTGTATAGTATGGGAAGGTATGGATGAGCTGTGATCTGCGTAGCAGAAGGAAACATGTCATTGAATAGGATTCCACATCTACCGGTACCATGTATTACTGTCATTTTTACAATATATGTAGAGTTAATTGACATACACTGGCTTTGTGACCTGGGCAACTGACCAATCTCATAATGCCCCAGTAACTTCTCTAAGACTATAAATTGCAGAACAAGTATGAATCTGCTCTAGTAGAAGGTGTTTCCTCCCTCCAAGTTCTCTACACTAATGAAATCACATGTGAAGACAAAAATTATACTAGTTAGCCTTTTCAGCACTATGATGAATAGAAACAGTCACAGGGTCATTTACTCTAATGCTTTTGTTTTTCAGCTGA
The DNA here is from genome assembly GCA_028658325.1 of Potorous gilbertii. Lineage (NCBI taxonomy): Eukaryota > Metazoa > Chordata > Mammalia > Diprotodontia > Potoroidae > Potorous > Potorous gilbertii. Next base: position 533,740,373 of record CM053770.1, read on the forward strand.
GGTTCAGAAAAGGTAAATAACTTGTCCAAGGTTGGACAGATAATTAAATGTTCTCCGATTCCAAATCTAGTAACTCAGTATAAACCACTCCCCACTCTCCCTGGCAATCATCACCCACTCTTCTCTTCTCTGTTATAACTTTGGCAGGTAAGATGGTTTTTCGCCTTGACAATGCTAAGTCCTCCACTCCTGCCCTTGAATTTATAATCTCCTGTCTCCTCCAGGAGCTTGACCTTCTGAAAATTAGGCAGAAGGGGATATCAGTTTTTCCTCATCCACTGCCTTTTGCCTCTTCCTTACAAAAATGTCCAGAATCTATTAATCAACAAGTATTTATTAAGTATTTATTGTGTACCAGGCACTGTATTAAGCACTGGAGACACAAAGAAAAAAAATCAAAAACATTTCCTGCCCTCAAGGAGCTTACATTCTATTAAGGATGGAAAGGAGAGACAATATGTATATAAGCAGGTACATACAAGATAGAGTAGATGGAAGGTAACTCTAGAGCTGAAGGCACTAATGGCTAGGGGGAATGGGGAAAGGCCTCCTCTAGTATGTAGAATTTGAGGTGAGACTTGGAAGGAAGTCAGGGATTCTCAGAGGTGGAAGTGAAGAAGAAGAGCATTTGAATGATGGGGACACACATCCTTAAAAAAAAACAAAAAACAAAACCCTTTACTCAAACAAGATCCTCCAGGAATCATCTTATAGCCACCCTCCCTTCCACATCCAAAGTCCTAGAAAAATCTTCTTAGTTTGTTGTCTTCATCTTTTCACCTCCCATTTCTCAATCTCTTTCAATTCGGCTTTTATCCCTATGATCTAAATTGCAAAGATTTCCTCTAAGGTCATCAACAATGTCTTTACTAAGGTCATCAACAATGTCTTTATTGCCAAATCCAGTGCCCTTTTCTCAGTCCTATTCCTTCTTAACCTCTCTACAGCAGGTGACACTGTCGACTACTTGCTCCAGCCGGGGTTTCTGCGATACTGCTCATTCATGGTTCTCTTACCACATGTTTGGTCTCCTTTTAGAAGATCAACATCCTTGCATTGACCTCTCTATATCTGTATTTCTGCCCTGGGTCCTCTCTTCTTATCTACCTGGTTGGTTTCATCATTTCTCATGGACTCAACTATAACTTTTATGCAGAAGATTCCCAAATCTACACATTCAGCTTTCATCTCTCTCCCAAACTCTAATCCTGTATCAACAACAATCTTCTGGGAATCTTTATTTTGCTCCAGATTTTAAAAGGATAGCTCTTTTGCTATTTGTAAATAAACTGAATTTCAATATACTATTTAATGATACTATGGAAGTATTTCTATTTTTAAAAAAATAATCATGAGTAGAGAATGAATTTTATCAAATGCCTTTCAGTGAAAAGATAGTTTTTGTGGAAGATTAATCCAACAGCAGGATAAATTAGTCAAGCAGAATAGATTGGAAGGAAAAGAAATTAAATAGGAGGCTATTACAATAAACTAGGTATGACTACTCCAACACAGAACTCCTTCATTGCTCTGGGCTACTTTAGCCCTTAGTATCTGTGTATGGAAATTTAATCATATACTATTTAATCATGTAATTTTCTATTGCTGCTATTCTAAATTATAATCTTTATTTTATAACAAATCTGTCTGATGATAAGGTTTGGGTAATGGTATAATAAAACTTTTTAGGTCCTCTATGTATAAAGACTAATTAAGGAGGTCTTTCCTCATAATTTGTAATGGTTGTTTAAAAAAAAAAATCCAACAAAAACCCCAACTCCACAGCTAAAGTATCACATTGTGATGAAAGTACTTTATAACCTCCAAAGTACTGTGTAAATGTGAGTTACTATTCACATTAATAAATGTAAAAACTTTAAAAAATACACTAAAACATTTAATGGAAGACAGACTTATTGTTCTAATATTTTATTTACAAATTGTTTTTAACATTTGATATTTTTATTTTATACTTAACATTCATGTCCTATGGTGGGGCAAAGGAAATGAGAGTTTTCTACACTGCTCTGTTATCTCCTTCTTCACCCACCCTCCTGTGTGTGTGTGTAATTCAGAGGGGTTTATGTACCCTCTGGATTTGGGATCCTGAGTAGTCTCACTGCTCCTTCATTGTACATAGCAAAGGGATCTGAGTTCCAGAGGGAGGGTGGAGAGTTGCTGTTTCCCAAATTTCCACACCAGGAGCCTGTGGAAAATTCTGACCTGGAAAGGCAAGGAACCAGGCTAACTGGTTAGCTACAGCTATTAACAGGAGCTTCTAGCTGTGTACCTGTCTTCAACAATAAGGTACTGCAGTACCAAGAGAGTAATATTAGTGAGAAATGTAAGAATGGGACAAATCTGAGAAACACTGGGAAGAAAGAATTGACAGGACATGTTGACATGGACACTATCATTAACAATTCAAATCAGTTACATTAAGCAAATCAGCCACACAAATTTTCTAATATAGTCAATTTTCATTATTCATTACAACTTCCCAAACCTCCATGTACCATACAATTTATAAGCACCTATAAAATAATCTAATTATAGGTATCATTAGCTTTTTTTTGGTCAATTACTATGAAGGTTTTTCACCTGCTAATTTCACAATTCCAGCTATCCAGAAGACTTTGGTAGGTAGGCTGCAGTCTGTATTGGGAACTTCCACCCTCACATTTTCTGAGATATCACCCCAGCAGGTCCCCATGGGTGCCTGTTATGTAAAAAGTACCAAATTAGCACCTTATTATTAGCACTCAGCTTGGAATACAATCTTTATTTTTATTAACTGTCACCAACAATGGAAATATGCAAGAAATGATAGACTACTATGTATTTTTCTCTGAAAATTCCACCTTTTCTTTTCCCTTTATTTTTCACAGAATTTTATTATTTATTTGATATTCCTAAAAGTATCTAGTCTCAGGATGAATTCAAGTTTAAAAGAATTCAAAGAGGTTAAAATACAATGTCAGCTTCAGAATTCAGCAAATTATCTTATTATAGTTCATAGAAATAATATTTTATAAAAGCAGAATTACAAAACCAACTGTAGCTTTCATAAGACAGAGCCAATTTAAGATATTTGTTGCCATTTGTGATACACCTTTGAATGAATATAATTCTAATTTGACAAAAAGTAACAAGAAAAGTAATTCAAACTAGCAACCTGCCTTTCATGCATTATTATGTCATCAACTACAGCATTTGGGGCAAAATACTCCAAATTAGTTACAGAAGGTAGGTAAGAGATTTGAGGGTTCAAGGTATCTTTTCACCTCAGTGTAAAAAAAATTTCCACTTTTAAGACTAATTCACAGAAGAAAGTCTGGACAAAATGGGCAAAAGAGAAGGTAGCAGGAAATAAAACACTCAAAAAGGCAGAGTTGCAATTTTAGAGACCTATATTATAATAAACTATTAGTTTAACCATCTGATACTATTTCTATCATGATTAATATAACAATTTACCGTAAATCTCTATCACCAAAAGAAAAACCTTGAACTTTATAAAATGAAAATCACCAAAGAAATCTAAGTAACTTTTGTCTCCATTAGATAACTAACCTACATAGTAACACTATGGAATATTTAAAAAACCCTTTACCATTATAGTCTACAACTATTATAACACGTACCTCCTACCTCCTATCCCTCTTTAGTCAAATCAATACTTGAAGCTTATTTATAGCTTGTATACAGTGGTGTGAGAATTATTTGGGACAAGTGATTTTTATATGGTTTCATCTTGTGATAGCAATAGTCACATATGTGTGTCTGTATCTCCGGATGCCAGGCTCGTTCTGAAGATCTGACCATGACCAAATATGCTGAGCGAAGTTGATATGAAATATTTCCTAAGTACTCCTGTGCCTCTATTTCTTCATGTACTAGGGAGATAATACAGTGATGTGGGAAAGCAATAATTTAGAAATGGTTTCATTTTGGGACAGCAAAAATCATGTATAGTTCGTTATGTGTGCCCATACACATGCATGCATGCATCCAATAATGTTAATCTGTGTCTCAGAGCAGAATTGCAAAATGAAACCAAATTAAACTAATTTCCCCACATTTCGTTAGTATTCTGTTGGTTGAGTGATGTTTCTCCTTTCATTTACCTGTATTCCACTGATCTCTTCTGTTGTGCTTTTAGTTCTATGGTTTTAAAGAATGGTTATTACTCTAAATGAAGTTTGAGCTCTTTGAGCTCTTAAAGTGTACATTTTAGGGACTATTAGAGAAACTTCTGTGGCTGTTGGTATGGAGAAGTCAAGCATTTTAAGAACATTCAAACCTGTAGTAAACAAGAATCAGTATAACCAAAACACAAAGGAAAACTGCAGTTGAAAATGATAAATATTACCAAGAATTAACAGATGATTATCAATGCAAAAGAGCCTAATTAATCCTCAAAAGACAAGCAAAGACCTTCAGAGGGACCTGGCAGCTGAAGGGGGTTGTTTCTGATTCTTAAGAATCCAAGCCAAGGAGGCTTCTTAAAGTTGAAAGAACAATGAGAAGACCAGTAAAAAAAAAGTGGCTAATAGCTGCTACAAAACAAAAATTCCTGATATAAGCAAGATAATACAAAGAGCAGAGGACCGAAGACTGAAAAAAAGGAATTTTTTTTATTGATGAAACTCTTTCATTCAAAGCTATATCAAAACTATTTTTAAAGAAGTTTAGGTGATCCTATAAGATCTAGGACTCTCCATTAGACTATGTAAAGCCTCTGCCAAAATAATGTCAGGGGACTTCTTACTTCTAGTGGGCCTGGAAGTACTGCCCCCACTGAGGCAAAGATAAACTCTGATAAATATATTGATATACTGAGAAGCAGAACTATCCTAAAATGATAGAGACTCCCAAGTTGAGATGAAAATATTGAACCACACACAACCTTTAACCATACCATATGCCATGAAAGACAGAGAAATGTGTCCAAGAGAGATGGAGAGAAACATGCTATAATCTATGGGCTATCATCAAAGCTAGATGTGAGAAAATGGACTATGCATCAAAGGTATGTTTAATATTCACTGTGATGTGTGGTTTCATGATGAAGAATTAGAGAATTATTTGTCAAAATCTTATGAACTCAATGCCAAATCATCTAAAAGAAGTGACTGCAGCAAAGAAGAGGACATATTGCATGTTAAAATTTGTTTAAAGATGTAAATAGTTGTAAGGTTTACTGTATATATCAATAAATGCAATTATTTTTAATTTGTCCCATTTAATTTGCACACCACTGTAATAGTTAACTAAATTAAATAAGTGAGTTTTGGAATAGGAAACAGTGCAAGTCTCTCTGGAGGTAAACGATAAGAACCACACTAAAATAATTTAAAATATTGATGATAAAGAAAAGAATTAAGTAAGCTCAGGTGAATTTGTATATTTTGGGGCAAATCAATATAAGAAAATATAGCCAGAAGAATGAGTAATCAAAGGAATCAGAGATACAAGACCTAGCCAATTTGAACATCATCAGGCAGTAGACATCTGTACATGGTCTTTCACTCTTTGACAGACTCTCTCCTGATAGGCCAACAACTTGTATGAAACACCATCTGCTCAACCCCTACCTTCTCAAGAGCCAAAGTATGAGAAAGAACAATTTCAAATTGAGGTGAAGAAAATGTCAAGGGATATAGAATTAGGTTAAGTCCACAAACTAAAAGACAGAATCAGTTATGACTCCTTCCTACCAGTGGTGGGTGGGTATGAAATACGCTTCTAAATATATGGAGAAAACAGGGTATCTCAGCTATCATTGATTCTGGAGGGTAGATATGAAAGGGTTTTCATATGGAAAAATGTCAATCAATTTTTTTTGGCTATTTATTAATGTATGTTAAATACTGGATTCTTCATGTTCTGCTATCTTCCCTATATCACTCTAGACTTCGAGGCTACCCCTATTGCCAGCAGGTATGATAATAAGAAAACTTAAAGGAAGATGGATTATATAGATCAGTACTTATGTAAAAGACAGTCTCTATGATCTTAGCAGTAGTAATCTACTTAAGGTAGATTAAGTGGTAGCTAAAATTTAAAAAATTAAAGACTTTTTTTTTCTCAGGTGGCTGGTGTAGTAGGGGGAGAGAATGGAATAAATCTTTGAACAGAATCTCACTTTGTGGATCAACATAAATAATCCAGTTGTATTTCCCTGGAGACAGGTTTTGGTTTGGCTCACTGTATTGCTAGTGGGCCTAACACATAAGCCTAATATAGATCTGAACGCCTCTCTGCCAAACTGGTAGGCTGATTAGAAGAAAAGTTAATCAATTTTAATGAAAGAAATCATTTAAGTTCAAGTAAATAAAGTGCCAATATTTTCATTTAAAATGGTTAACAATCTTCATTTTTTTATAGGAATGTTACTTTTTGTTTCCTATAGTCTGGATTGGTATAGGAGAAAGTAGCAGAAAGTGACATTTGTTCTTGCCTGTAAGGTTGTGGTTCTGCTAGACCCTCCTAAACCAATCCATATGCTTGTCTCTATAGAAAAAAGAAAAATGGGGGGGGGGGAAGAGCACCACAATGTGGAATATGCTCCATATAATAAAAGAAACAGCTTATATATACATATATATGCACATATATGTAATGTAAATATATACATATATATTTATCTTTTGTTAAAAATGAATATTCTCAAATGGGGAAGACTGAATGACCCTGGCCTTGATAGCCATCTTCTTTCAAGTCATCTGTCTTCACTTGCTGGCAGGAGGGATAACTGAAGTCTGGATTGGCATAGTATGAACTAGCAGAACCGTAATTTACAGGTAACAACAAATTTACCTTCCAGACTCATGGCGAAGAGATCCACCTCAGGTGCCTCCCCAAACAAGGAAGATCTGGTTCACCACTTCCTGATCCAGGAACCACTCGTATGGGTTAATCTGTGAGCGACTCTCCTTCCCTGCAAGGTAAGCTGCAATCAGGAAGGTCCTGTTGGACATGGCCCAAATCCAAATGCTAAGGGCCTCCCAACAACAACAACAAAAAGTGATCCTTTTTCTCATCTGCAAGAAAGTATTTTTGTGGGAAGTTCCCTTTCCCCAGATTTCTTGTAATTCAAGAGTGTAAATATAGCAGGGATTTTTAGAGATGTTTGGATCCTCAGTTGAGTGTATAGATAAAATGCACACTAGAACTGACCACAAAAACAAGTCTACGTAGACTTGCTCTACAAATAGCGTGGGCCAAAATAACATTGATAATTGCATGTAAACTGCTAATATTAATGAATAATATTAGAGGACAGTGTTTAGCTCTGAAATTATACTGAATCTGTCCCAACAGTGATAAAGAAAAAAGCTACATGAAAGCTACCATTACAGTATACTTTCAAGATTCTTTTTTAAGAGATAATTAATGTACTGGCATGTAGTGTAGAAACAGAAAGTATGAGTTTGTTATTAAAAAAAGTACAGAGAATATGTTAAAATTTCACAAGAAAGAGGGAGAAAAGGGATGATTAAAAAAATAAGGATATACATCTGAAACGACAGAAAGTAGGATGAGGAAATCTTGATAAATGGGATAAAAAGAAACCCCTTTCTCACCTTGCAATTTGAAAAAAGGTGTGTGTGTGTGTGTGTGTGTATGTAGCTTTGTGATAGAGGGAAAAGATAATGTTTGAACTGGCAGTAAGACTGTTAATTACAGAATACTATAAATAAGTCACTAATAAGCTGTCAAATAACTTTGGATAAATCATTTCCCCTTTCTGCTAAAACAAAGAATTTGATCACATTGACTTCTAAGGTCCGTTCCAAATATAAAATTTCATTAAAGTGTGTGAGCGGTGCTTGGATATGTTACATATAAGCACAGCATTGGTTTAGAAGAGAAAACAGTCCCTTCCTTTTCTTACTAAAAAAATATGAATGTTAGTAAGGAGCCTTGGAAACAAAGTAGCAAAGAAAAAAAAATATTTGAGAAAATTGAAGATATCACATAAAAAGGAAATAGCAAAATGTATGTGTATGTATGTAAATAAATATATACATATATGTGTTTATATATGCACACATGTAATAAATATGTAAAATACATGTAGATTTTCACAAGTGCAAATCAACCCTATTCTTCCCAGAACAGGTTTAGTTTATCCATTAACAGTGAGATTTTTCCAACAGAAGATGTCATTATATAGTGAAAAGAACACTGAACCAGAAACTCGACAACTTGGGCTCAAATCCTGCCTATGTCGCTTACTACTAATGGAACCTATTCTGAACCTTAGCTTTTTCATTTGCTACTCTGAGGCTAAAGTGACCCTCCTGTGAGGGGGCATTCTAATAGTTCTGCCATCTTTCTGTCTCTTCTGCTGATTTCCCACTCTCAATAAGTGCCATGGGAAGGTCCACCAAAGCCCTATCTTCAGCGTTCTCTCTGCTTATTAGTCTTCCCTTCACGGTGATTTGATATATTTCCATTGCTTCAGTTATTGCTTTTATACAGAGGATTCTCCAGTCTCCTATTTCCAAATGTCTGCTAGATATTTACAGAAATATACTATAGGCACCTATACTTAAAAGAGGTGTCTGTAACTAAACTCATCACTTTCTTCTCAAAATCTGCCCTTTCTTCTATATGATGGCACCACTGTTCTTCCCAGTCACACAGACATAATACTTTAGAATCACCATTGACTCTTTCCTTGCTGCCCTTTACTTATCAAGTCTTGTCCATCCTACCCCATTTCCATCTGACTCCACTCCTTTCCCTTTTTCCTGTAACCAGGTCCTAATTACTGTTCGCCTAGACTACTATATTATTCCTTCCTACCTTTTAGTCTCTTTCCTCTCTAATATGTTCTTTGTAATCACTATCCTTGTAATCTTCCTAATGCACTGCTCTGATCCTATCAATCCCCTGTTCAGAGACCACTGCCTCTTAAATAAAGTAAAAACTTTTGTATATTATTTCCGACTCCACAATTTGCCTACTGTTTCTCTTTACGCTTTGTTGCTATTTTGTTTGGGTCTGACCCCATTTGGGCTATTTTGGCAAAGATACTAGAATGACTTGCCATTTCCTTCTCCAGCTCATTTAACAGATGAGGAAATTGAGGCAAACAGAATTATGTGGTTGCCCAGGGTCACAAAGCTAAGAAATATCTAAGGCCAGATTTAAACTCAGAAAGTGGAATCTTTCAGACTAGAGGCCTTGCACTCTATCCATTAAGTCACTCAGCAGCTCACACTCCAGCTAAATTAGACTATCTGTACATTAGTACAGGTATTCTACTGATCTACCTTATCACAACACCTCATGCCTTTGCTGACAACAATTCTTATGTATGGAACAGTTGCCCTACCTTTGTCACCCCCATCACCATTTTAAAGTTCAACTTGCTTTCTACCTTATCAAGGAAGCAATTCCTGATCCTCTCTGCTACATTAAAGTGATTCTGTCTTCCTCAAATTTCTCAAATATTTTTTAAACCTTTCCTTTAAACCTACCTGATTAAGTCCATAGGGACTGTCTTTTTCATATTTATATTCCCAGAATTTTACACCCCTGTAGGTGCTTAACCACTGCTGAATTTAATAAGATAAAGTATGTGAAAATATTTTGTAAACTGCAAAGATCCATGTTATTGTTATTAACAACATAAAAAAGAAAACTATGGTTTTTTAAGAAAATAATTTTGTGCCAAGATCTTTCCCCATAGTTTGACTGTAATCAGTCAGAAATGCCCTGTTATTTTTAAATAACTATGGAAGACATCATTCTTATTGGGAATTTATAATCCAACCTACAAGGATCAGATAGTGAAGGTTAATTTCAGTGTCTGAATATGATCTATTGTTTTGAATGCCGAGAGCACTCTGGATCTCTTCTACAGCACTTAATACTGAATTGTCTAGTCTCTAGGGGTAAGTTTTTTTTGGTGTATTTGTCATAGCTTTCTAATAAGATGGTAACCTTCTTTGAAGGCAATATTATTTTTATCTTTCTATCATCTAATGCTTGCATTTAATAAGCACTTAATATTTGCTGAATTTCGAATGAACTTGAGCATTTTAAAAATAAAAATCTAGAGAACAATTAGTCATCTTAGCAGTTGAAATACAGTAAACTGCTAATTGCATCTTTGTTTGTCCTTTGCTGTCGAAGAAGACCATGCCATCAGAGATATGATAACATGACCTGCACTTGACTTTGTTTTTTGAGTGAGGGAGGGCTGTTCAGGTCACCAGCCTCACTTGTCCTCCAGAACCATCTGAATCCAGTGACCAGATATTCATCAGGATGACTGGAGATGACCCAGGATGAGGCAACTGGGGTTAAGTGACTTGCCCAAGTGACACACAGCTAGTGAGTGTCAAGTGTCTGAGGTGAGATTTGAACTCGGGTCCTCCTGACTCCTGCACTGGTGCTCTATCCACTGCACCACCGAGCTGCCCCAAACTGCTAATTATATTCTAGACAAAGTCAGTAACTGCTTTTGAACTGTACTAAAACATATGTAGATGTAGATACTGGTAGCTAATTTTAGTGGAAAAACAAGTTCACTCCTAGGCTAATTCTGAAATGAACAAAGTATCATTATTGCCTATCTGAAGAGTTGGCATAATATTAGGTTAAAAAAAAAAGGAGTAATATGACACAGTGGAATGAGCTATCAGTGTAGTTTTGGGATCATTGTGCACACTCTCCTTCATACAGATACAAGGCCTTTATGGTTTAAAGCTTCTTAGATTATTTTCACAAAAGAGAGGGTGGAAAATAAATAGTACAACCAAAACATTTTTGGTCTCTTGAAGGATGAGAACAACAGTAAAAGAAGAGACTTTGGTACACATGGTGCCACTTACATATTAAGTGTTCAGCAGTACATAAATCTGAAACATGTAAGCAAAAAAATCTGACTATATGTGACTTTGGATTTCTCATGTATTTTGTGCTTTACTATTTTAGCCATGTCTTACTGTTTCTTATAGCACACAGATGAATGCAATGAGCCATGATAGCATCTTTTAAATGAAACAAGTCCTATCCTCAAATATTTTCTGAAAAAAGCAGTCAAGAATCAACCATCATTCTCTGTAATGCAGATGTTCTCTATATATTTTGCTATGTTGGAGAATACCCTAGGATTAAATTTAAATGACTTACAGAAGAAAAGAACACATGGATTTTTTTTTTATCATCAATAGCTACACTACACACAGCATCATTCAAAGGGATTTACATTGTAAGGGAACAATTATTCCAAAGTACAATAGGATGCTTGAGAAATAGTGAGCTTTCTATATCTGTTGAAGTCTTCATATTGTAGAGAAGATTCCTGCTCAGATATTGTATAGACCAGATAGCCTCATAGTCATTTTATTTAGGTATCTAACTTTAAGTCATTGTGAGATGTAGATTTGGTGTTCCAGAAAGCAAATTGTGAGTCCTCAGGAAAAAACAAACCAACTACTCAAAAGGTAGTAAGACCATTTTAATTCTATAAAAAGGAAGTTATAAGAATCGTCTTTCCAACTCCTAGATAAAAGACAAGATACATCAGACATTTTGTAGACAGTGGCTATGATAAATGCAGATTTACTAATAAATGCATCTTCTGGTTATGTTAAATCTATATGTCTGCTTGGATTTAATCTTGAGGATATAGTACTGTCAAATACCACTGTTCTTCCTGAATAGAAAGTGATAAACCACTTTGTGGAATTTTAGGACTATCTCTACTTAAACAACGATTCATTTCAATTATACCCTTTTGGTAAATAGTAATAGAAGTGTAGACAGTATCTAGTATGTTCCAGGAAATTAAAGTGAAACAAAGGAGTTTTTCTAAGAAAATATCACTAAGTAACATCAAATGTGCAAAAGGAAAAAAAGAATGAATAGTGGAGAATTGAGGCAGAGCGAAGAGCTGGGTTAAAAGAGCAGATAGAAGAGGCTGGACCTTGCTCAGTCAAGAAAGGTCAGATTCCTCCAGTTGCAGCAGAACCTAGGAAGAGGTTTCTATTTGCTATGACCTCTGCTTCCCAAGAAGAACAAGGGGTGCTCTGTGGGGATCACGCTGTCCTTTCCCTTCCTCAATAAGCACCACTAGTCACCCTAAAAGAACTTATGTTTTACCTTTTTATTTCTTCATTACAAATACAAGGCTTAAAAATGCATATTCTAATAAGTTAATTCAAAAACTCATTCTCAGTGAAGTAGAATCAGTCAATAAAGAAGGAAATGAGTGAGGGCCATCAGGTCCTTCCTTGTGACAGGGGAAATTAATGAAAGCCTTGAAGAGTGAGTCTAGGTGTAAAGATATTGTTATCCTTTTAATTCTGGCAGCTCCAGTTGATATAATAAAGGTGTTTTTTTTTTTTTGATTAATGCTGCTTACTCTACTGTTGGAAAACAGAGAAAGTTCCAAAGTTCCCTTTCCCCACCCTCCTCTAAACTGTTACATAACATCCGCTTGACTTGTGCAGTGGTGTATTTTCCTAATAGAAGCAATATTTCATGTTGCTAAAATAAACATGCATTCAAAGAGATCAAATACTTGATATTCCATTTGGGCCAGTTCAATTAGTTTATCTTTGCTTGGTACTTTAATTTGTCTCTTTCCAGACAAAGACCAGCCACTACTAATTCACAGCAGGGGAGAGTGGTAAGTAAATTGTTGTTATTTACCCGTTTTTAGTTATAAACCTCAAACACTTCATTTCTAAAACTTATTTTACATAAATCTGAAACTACATCAAAATGCTTTGTTAATTTAGAACATGCAGGTGAAATTCAGTGATTTGTTTAAAAGTGATCATGTTTTGTAGTATGGAAGAACATTAATTGCCAAGAGAATAAAGAATGTCTTGGGATTTCCAGAAGCAGTAAGAACGGAGGCTCTTCATATACTGCTATCTGTAATTAAACAAGTCTTAATGCTAACAAGATCAACCTCAACAATCATAAAGAGCCACAATTTAGTTACTTCTCATTTAAGAACCTACGGCTATTATTAGCCTAAGGTTAATAGATATAAAGAAATAGTTAAAAAGTAAAGAAATGCCAAGTATTTTAAAAAAGAATATTTTAATAATTAAGGATGTTCTTAAGTCATAGTTGGAACCTTAAATTTAAAAAATGCCATATTAAGACATATTATTTATCAACTTACTGTCTTTGCCAAGAATAATCAGTAGCACTGTGTTAAAACAGCATCAAATTATATCCATAATTAATGGGAAAGTCTTGGAGGCTGCTGTAAAGGGCTGGCTTTGGGAACTACTGGAGTAAGCAATTCCTAATGCTTTGTATTTGTGAAATAAAAAGAAAACAAAAACACCAGAAGTAAACTTCAGATCTAAGCAAAGAATAACCTCTGAGGGACCAGACGGATGCCAAAGGTGATAAAAAAAAAGATAATCAATAGAACTGCTGGGTCCTAAGAGATGGTAAATGTGACCCAGGGTGGACATTAACAAACTGCAGTATAGAAAAATTTTCAATTTAACTTTTACAAATTTTTAGAAAAGTATGACAGGGCAACTTTTATTACTAGATAAATGGAAACAATGTAATCAGTCCTTTTACTTAGACAACTTAAATGTAATTCTGCATTATCTCTAATAATCTGTTAAATAATTTACAGACTTAATACTTTGTTAATGTTTTAATGTAATATCTAACATTACAATATTAACGATGGATACAATACAAAATGAGAAGGGGAATTCTTTGCTTCCCCCATAATCAGGTGCTGATATAGGACTCCTCCCCATTAACAACAATGGCAAACATATCCATGGTGAAGAGAAAAATTTTCATTTTATTAAAACAAAGACTTGTTGGTGAAAAACAAACCAGTTAATTTCTCTTTTTACACTTATTCAAGTAACAAAAATAGCAAATCTATACTTACATGCTTAAAACATGTCACTGGAGCAGCTATAAAGCTATTGCTGTTGATGTAATTACCCCAGCTGAAGCCTTCCAAGGAGACTGCTGAGAAAAGAGGGAAGTTAAGTTAAAAAATCAAAACCTTAAATGCTTTAAGTTCCAGTAAAAGTCCACTGAAATGAAATATAAAGTGACATCAAAGTTGTTAGTTGTTAATTTAGACTAAGTATAAGTTAACTACTCCAAAAAGGTTATGAATCTTCCTAAGAAAGCCAGTTAGTACCACCCCACATGTGAGAGCAGTAATGACAGCTGCTCACATCTCTGCACTTGGAGCTTCCTAAAGATAGTGGGCATGGAAATGCTGCATGGAAACACGCCAGGGCAAGGTGACTCTCCTTGTTTTCTGCTTTTGCCCTCAGTCTCAAGCAGCTGGGTGGCACCATCGTGCACAGAGTCAAGACCAGGAGTTAGCAAGGTGACTTCAAATCCAGCCTCAGACACGTACTAGCTCTGTGATCCTAGGCAAGTCATTGAACCTCTGTCTGCCCGTTTCCTTACCTGTGGAATGGGAATAACAAGAGCACCCATGTCCCAGGGATTTTATAAAGACCAAGTGAGATAACAGCTGTAAAGCTCTCGGCACACTGCCCGGCATATGGTGAGTACCATAAAATGCCAGCTATTATTGTTCCCATCTCTAACCTTCTGTCCTCCTCCCCCAAGAATCTGCCAAATGCTCCAGGCTTCCTTCTATTTTGCAGCCCTCTAGGAGACTGGCATAAAAAGATGGTTAGGATTATAAAGAAAGGTTCTGTTCTGATGATGTTTGCTAGTTTAATTAGGCTCCTCCCACATTAGATCTGGGCAGCCCCAGCTCAGCCTCCATCAAGTTTGACCCCCGGCTATCACCACATTACCTGACTTTGTCTTGGCCTGGCTCTGTAGTGTGGCTTGGTACTGGGCGTAAGCTGCTAGCTTTGCCACCAAAGGCTGTTTCTGAAGAACTTTTGCTTTCTTGGTGGGAGGTTTACCCTGAAACAAGAAGAGTTAAGTAAACAGAGTGATCTTTCTTATTGATGCCCTGAAAGATGACTATCTAGATTGCTATTTAAACCTTGATGTTTTAGAAAATTATAAATTAGGGAAGCACAAGGAAATTTCAAGATGGGAAGCTGTTAGGATGGAGAAATACACGGATGTCAGACTGCTGCAGCAATATGCAGGTCACAATATTTATTCATTAAGTGTTATATATATGCAAAGTTAAAACATTAGGCTGTGGCAAAGGCTCAAATCCTTCCCATATGCACTGTTGCAGGTGCCACCTTTATATGACAGGGCAAGACACTAATCAGAGGCTGGAAGGCAAGAACTGTGATGCCTCTTGTATGAAGATAAAGGAACAAAGACAACTTTAGTCATGGGTAAAATTCATAACATGACAAATTGCTAGCCACTGAGATGGAGACTAGTTTCTTTGGGCAACCGATGAAGCAACTAAGGAATATCTATGTGGCACATATCCTGAAATTAGGGGGCTGAAATAACAGTGTCACTGCAAAGAAAAGAGGGGAAATTATTATTTTTTTTACCAGTTAAGTGGAGTAAAAAATGTTTAAGATGTGCTCAAATAGAAAAAAAATCTATCATGTAAATAACTAAATAAGAACTGTGAAAAGCTAAACTGTGAACTTGAATGATAATTTGGTCAATAAATCAATAAATACCTAAGAGATTCTGTATTTGAAGAAGGTTAATTTTGTTTTCAAACCTGGAAGGATTCAAATTTAATACTTTAAATTGGACAAATGCAAGCAATATTGAAAAGCAAAGGTAATGGCAAGATAAAAGTAGGAGATAATCATGAAAAGTTGTCTCCCTCTCTCAAAACATGCAAAAAATTTTTGTATTTTATACTAAAAGTAGACTGCTTTAAGTGCTACATGTGAAAAATTACCTACCCATTTTATATATACATATTCACTTGACAAATGGATACAATTTATTTAATTCACTCAAATAATAAAAACATAGTTTTGAGGCAAAACAGGGATATTTCTTAAGGAGGTTGGTAGCATTTTAAACAAAATCAGTTCATTATAAAATACGATATAAAATGAAAACAAAGCCAGTTGGCAGCAGCATCACTTGGTGAATCATCATCAAATGACAAAAAACAGAAAAAGCTATAGAAATTAAAAATTCGTAAGAATAAAAAAGTTTCTGTACCGTTACCTGAAGTCTCGCCAAAATGCTTGCCTTCTTCGAGTTTGAGGAGTAACTTCTTGAACATGAAACACTGCAGAAACGCTTTGTTTTAGAATAAAAAGCATCCCGTACTCCAACCATTCCGCACATCTCACATGTAGCTAAGTAATGGAAAAAAAAAGCTATCAGGAATATCTCACAAAAATTTGGTTTTTAACCACATAAGCAAATCAGACCTCTTTATCCTAATTTTTACTGTCACACAAATTCCTTCTAGCGCTATAAAAGCAATTGAAACAGTTTTCAAGAAGTTGAAAGAAGATAGGTATGATTTCAAGGCCAGAATTTCAAGTTGGTTTTAGAGGTAATTTACTTGCTAAATAATAAAAAGAAAATCCAGACAACATTAAGACCAAATGTTGATAATGACGATATTGTTTCTTCACTGGGTTTTAATGACTTCTTTTCTCTCCTAGTTCTGTTTCTTAGCTGTACAGTTATCTTATCATGCCCCTTAATTGTAAATATATCCCAAGGCTCTGGTGTAAGTCCTCTTCTCTTTCTATGCTGTCTTGCTGAATTCATTAGTTCCTACGACTTTATTTATTAGGCAGATAATTCACCGCTCTATATAATTAGATCCAGTCCCCGATCACCAACTGCCTGTTAGACATCTCAGACTCATGTACTTTCTCCTTCTCCCCTAAAACCTTCCCCCTCTTCCAAACATTCCTATTTCTATTGAGGATATCATTACTCTTACAGTCTTCCAGGTAGGTAACACCTTGATATTTTCATGCATTCCTCCTCCCTCATCCCACCCATGAAATGAGCTATCAAATCCTGCCATTTCTATCTCCAAATCATTTCAGATCCTGCCCTTTCTATTCAAAGAGTTATCTTATTTTAGGCTCTCAACACCTTTTGCCTGCTTATTTTAATAACTAATTGATTTCACTGACTCAAGTCTATCCCTACTCAATCCATCCTTCACAGAGTTGCCAAAGCGATTTTTACTAAGCCCTAAACCCACTGACCATGTCAGTGCCCTAATTCAATAAATTTCTACAGCCCTTTATAGGTCCCAGCACTGAATATACATCTTTCTGTTTGGCTTTTAAAGCCTTTCACAACCTGGCTTCAATCTATTTTGTTTTATTATACATTACTCTTCTTGTATCCCAGGTTCCAGCTAAACAGGCCTTCTCTCTATTCCTCACATAGAGCCTTCTATTTCCTGTCTGTCTTGGCACTGGCATATCCTCCATACTTAGTATGCACTTTTTCCTTGCCTCTGCCTCACAGATTCATCACTTCCTTCAAGATACAGCTCAAGTAACAACTTCTACAAGATGCCTAATTCTAACTGCTAATGCTTCCTCCAAACTACTTTATAATTATTTTGTATTTATTCTGTCACATGTCACAAACTATGTAACTAGATCAGAAGACAAATTCTCAAGTTTAATTTCACAGTATTCTTGTCTAGCTCCCATTGATCAATGGGGTCCAACATTAATGGCAAGGAAGGCACCAGACCCAGAACGTGCTAGTATTAAGTGTGAGCGTGTGTGTATGTGTCTGTCTCTATACATAGGGGAAAGAGACAGATTTTATTAATATACAAAACTCCTTGAAATGAGGAAATACCCTGTATCGCTGCAAGTGGGCATCTTTTCTGCAACTCAGACTTCTAAGAGTATTGCGTAGAGCTCTGAGAAGTTAAGTCATTTGTCCCATATCACACAGCCAGGATGTGAATCCTGGTTTTCTGGCTTCAAGGTTAGTTCTCAATTCATTATCATTCTGCACACCCTTCCCCTGCCCCACATGGATAGTCCATCTCAGATGTTGGTGATGTAGGAAGCTCAGGAGAGCACAGACCTTGTGTTGCTGCATCTGTGAGCATGGGCATCCCACCAGTATCAAGGCCCTACTATAAATCTGAAATTCTAACTGTGGATGTGGTACAAGGATAGGAGTTCTGATTTCCAGGTGGTACTAATGTCTTGATGATGACTGGGAAGTTCCATTTGCCTTTTTCATTTCCATTTGGTCATTTTTGTCAATCTTGTGGGTATGATGAGAAAACTGAGAATTGTTTTAAATTTTCATCTCTCTTACTGTTAGTTATTTGGAGAATTTTTCCATATATCTCTTGAGAGCTTGGATTTCAATTTTTGAGAGCTGTTCATATCATTTTACCATTTATCTATTAGTGAATGGCCCTTATCTGCTTGTATCATTTCCCTACACATCATGTGTAGCAGACTTTTATCAGACATTTGCTACCAAACTTTCTCCTCAGTTTGCTGTTTTCCCCTCTAACTTTAGTTGAGTTAGTTTCTTCTGTGTAAAATCTTTTGAATTTTAGTAACAATAATTGTCTATTTTATCATCCTCTCTACTTCTTTGGTGTAAAAACTCGTCCCCTACCTATAGTTTTGAAAGTTATCTCCTTCTCTGCTTATGTGACCTTTTATATTTAGGTCACATATACATTTGGAGCTTGTTGTGGTATATGGTATAAGTTACTGGTCTGTACCCAATTTCTGCCAGAATGCTTTTCTATTTGAAAAGCTTTTGTCAGGTGTTGAGTCCTGACCCCAGGAGCTGGGATCTTTGGGTTTATTGAATACATGTTGTAAGTTTTATTTGTTTTTGGAGGTTGTGAACCTAATCAATTCAAGTGACAAACTTTTCTATTTTTTAGCCAGTTTTAGTTTTGACGATTATTGCTTTGTAGCAATTTGAAATACGGTATTTTTAGGCCCATATGGTATTTTTGCTCCATGATTTCTCCTGAGATTCCTGACCTTCTGCTTCACCAGCTGAATGACTCTCCCTCCCCCCACCTATAAAGTAGTCCTTTGGTAGTTTGACTGTTATGGCCACTGAAGAAGTAAATTAATTTAGTCTGTCATTTTTTATTATAATGGCATGATCCAAATGTGAAGAATCAATATCCTTCCAATTATTTTGGACTGCCTATTTCTGTAAAGAATTTTTTGTATTGGTATTCATGTAGTTCCTATCTCTCTCTTAATAGACAGATATTCAAATATTTTTTACACTAGTTATTTTAAATGATATTTTTCTATCCCTTCCTGCTGGTTTAGCAATATAAAGAAAAGCTGATAATTTACATATGTTTATTTTATAATCTGATTCTGTGGCTGCTGACATTATTGTTTCAATTAATTTTGATTCTAACTGCTAAGGTTCTAAATAGACCATTAAAAAGCAAAAAGTAATCATTCTGTTTCCTCTTTGTCTATGCGTACTCCCTCAATTTCTTTTTCTCATTTTACTGGTATGGCTAGTATTTTTATCACTATCAAATAATACTTATGATAATGGACATCCTTGCTTTACCCTTGATTTTATTGAGATCACCTTTCTCACTTATCTCTGTTCTATCTACATACATCCACAAACATTTACATACATATGTATATGTATATATGTATAATGCTGAATCTTAGTTTTAGACAAATATTATTTTACCTTATTAAGGAAAGATCCATTTATTCCTATGATTTTTGGTGATAATAACAAGAATGAACGTTCTATTTTGTCAAAAGTTTTTTCTGTATATAGTGATAAAATTATGTGACTTTTGTTTTTGTTAGTATGCTCTATTACACTTAGTTTCCCTAATATCAAAACAACTTTTCATTTCTGGCATAATCTAACTTTGTTGTAGTATATAATATTTTTAATATACTGCTATAGGATTTTTGCTAATTTTTAAAGTGTTTCTGTAGACATTCATGAGGGATTCTGGCATATAGTCTTCTTTGTTTTGTGTATAAGGTATCAAGACCACATTTGTATCATAAAAGGAATTTGATAGCTTCTTGACCTATTTTTGAAACAACTTATGTAGTATTACAATTAGATATTCTCTGAATGTTTGATAGAATTCACTCATAAATGGCTTCTTCCTTTGGTGGGTGATTCATGGCTTGTTCAGTATATTTTTCTGACCTTTATTTCTTTACATTCTCTATATCTTGTTTGGCTAATAATTTATATTTTAAAAATATTAATTTCATTTATCAATTGCTTAAGCAGGCAAAATAGTTTCTCACTTCTTTTATATCTTCTCTGCTTGTTGTAAATTCTTTTTCATTTCTAACACTGGGAAATCTGATTTTCCTTTCTTCTTCAATCAAACTAGATAACAGTTAATATATTTTATTATTTTCAAAAAAGTTCCTAATTATTTATGAAGTCAACTTTCAAAAAAAATTTCAATTTTGTTAACCTCTTCTTTTGATTTTTTTCAGATTTTATATTTTGGTATTTAGTTGTTATTTTTAAATTTGTTGCTTTTCCAGTTTTCTTAACTAAGAAGATGTTCCACCAACTGTTCTATTTAGTTCTCTGTCGCTTTGCACTTTGGCAGCATGTGGCCTACTGAGATGCTTTCGATTTGCTGCCATCAAAAGAAGGTGCTGGTGGCCAGCTGATAGGCATCTGAACAGTACTGAGTGCAACAGGGAGTCAAAGATAATTTTTCT
Source organism: Potorous gilbertii (assembly GCA_028658325.1). Lineage (NCBI taxonomy): Eukaryota > Metazoa > Chordata > Mammalia > Diprotodontia > Potoroidae > Potorous > Potorous gilbertii. The sequence continues at coordinate 533,760,994 of CM053770.1, forward strand.
GGCACTCCAAATAATGTGCAGGCCACTCAGTATCAAGGCCACTGGAAATGAATGAGGTAGGACCAGGAGTTATATCTGAGGACAAGACTGGAAAAAAGTCATCTACCAGACTGGTAATATGGCAGTCTGGTGAGTCAGGTTCTAAATAGCACTATCCAACTACCTTGTTAGAACAGATATTCATAAATTATCTTGCTAATTTTAAGGGCAGTTCAGGGTCAGATTGGAAACCCCTCCTGTCACACCAATGCAAGGTCCATGAAGTAGACAATAGAACTTCTGGAATTAAGGACCTAAACCTCAAACAGGGGAATAGGGATTACAGCTTTGGCAAGTCTCTCGACATTATGGAGTCTTATTTTCCTTTCCCTCTACCTCTATGGGTCCTAAAAGAGGGAGTGGGTCATGTATGACCTCGCTGCCCGAAGCATAAGCAAAGCCCTCAACAGTTGGCTTGTATATTCTGTCAGTATCTGAATTAAGTACTGCTTACCTGTATACATTTCTCTGGGTCCAGTATGAAGGCTATTTTATACTTGGTTACAAAAAAGGAAGTGGCTAGAGTCTTCTGGGGTGGGGGGAATGGAATTGAGTCTCAAAGCAAAGGTACTGAATATTGAGGGCTGGCAAGGGCAGAGCCCCCTTTCTAAACTCATCCTGAATGGCTCTAGCAATATCTTTCTAAAAGGGTCCATGAGGATCAAAAGTTCCAAGAGAAGTCAGCTAGTCAACAAATATCTATTAAGTACTTATGTCAAGCATCATACTAGATGCTGGGGATGTAGAGAAAGGCAAAATTGTCCCTACTTTCAAGGAGCTCACATTATAATGGAAGAGACATCATATAAATAACTAGTACATATAAGATATACAGAGAACAGACATAGGAGTAATCTTAGAGAAGTCAGTAGTAGCTGAGTCGATTGGGAAAGGTTTTTTATAGATGGTGGGAGCTGAGGTAAGTCCTGAAGGAAACCAGGGAAATTAAGAGGCAGATGTGATGAGGGAAAGTATTCCAGCCACATGGGGCAGCCAATGCAAAGATACAGAACTGGGAGATGGAATGTCATCTGCAAGGGACAGTAGGCAGGCCGATCTCATTGGATCCAAGAGTATATGGAAGTGAATAAAGTTTAACTACTTTGTAAAAGTACAAAGAATCCAGGTTGTGAAGGGCTTTAAAAGTTAAACATAGCATTTTATATTTCAATGAGATATGAAGGTAGAAAATAGAAAATTTGGCACCAGACTGGATATGGGGAGGGAGGATAAGAAGACAAAGATGACAGCTAGGATTGAACCTGGTTGACCAGGAGGATGGCAGCGCACTCAAGAGTAACAGGAGAGGAAAAGGTGAGGGTTCTGGGGAAAAGGTAATAAATTGAATTTGAGATGCCTATTGGATGTTTAAATCCAGATGTCCAAAAGATAGTTGGTAATGTGGCACAATGTTCATTTGCCTGGAGATAACTGAACCCAGGGTATATGATGACATTACCTAATGAGATACTCTAGAGAGAGAAAAAGGCTCAGGAGAGAGCCTTAGGGGTTATCCATGGTTAGTGAGCATGACAGAGATGAGAAAAAAGGGGTCAGACAGCGGGAGAACCTGCAGAGAGCAGTGCCATGAAAACTCAGAGGAAAGTAAGCAACTAGGAGTCAAATGTGATCAACAGTGGCAAATGCTACAGAGAAGTCAACAACGATAAGCATTAAGAAAAGGCCATTACTTCTGGCAATTAAAGGTCATTGGTAACTTTGGAGAACACAGTTTAAGTTGAATGATGAGGTTGAAGCAACCTTGAAGACAGTTTAGAAGAGAGGACGTGAAGACACTTAATAGAGATGGCTTTCTCAAGCAGTTTAGCCATGAAGGGGATCAAAGATCAGGGATGATATGCAGTGGAGTATCAGTTTTCTCAGTCTCCTTAGTGAAAAAGAGATAAGGCCAAGAAAGACATAGGTAGCAGGCAAGAAGTCAAAATATAGGGAGAGACCGAAGATAACACAGTAGAAATGACAGCCCCTAGAGGATGGGAGGGATGGGATCAAGCTCCTGGCTTAGCATCTGAAACTCTTTGACCAAATTCTTATTCTGGAGATGATGAAATTGTCAGCTGACCATCTTTGGTTACAGTGGATCCCTGAACATCTGAAGTTCAGCCAGGAATCCTTAGGAAGGTTCTATCTGGGGGCTCATTCAGCCACTGGCACTGAAGTTGATCAACATGACTCTGAACAGCTACAAAAAAATCTTTTGCCAGTTTTTTTCAGGAAGTCTTATAAAGTCTTAGATGTTTCTAAATGTAGGTTGGCCTACACTAGGAAATCTGCAATTCCTTTATAAATGCTTGAAAATTACTTAGAGGACTGAGGAGCTCACCTAGCTGCTACCAAAGCTAGCTAGTCCTTAATGTTAGGCTACTGTCTTCCCAAAGAAGGCCCTGATTCTCATTTATACTCACTTCAGATGCTCTTTCTTTCTGAGTTGACACCTTGGCTTGCAGGGCTGGGATAGAAAGAGAATTCCATCCATCTCACTCCTATTCTTTCAGGTGTCTGAAGGCTTTTCACATGGAAAATGGAGGAACACTAATTTTATGCTTGGGCCAGAGGATGCAACCAGCAACATAGGTAGTAGTTACTGAGGTAGGGGAGAGTAAGGGGCAGAATTCAACTCAGTCCAGGTAAGAGCTTCAAAGAACTAAAAATACAATGAGCTGCTATATGAAACAGGAAGACACTACACCAAGTGTTTCAAGAGAAGTTGAATGACCACTGTTAAAGAAAATGTGGCAAGGTTTCCTGAACTGATTAACTGAGAAAAACTGATGAGATTAACGTGTTGGTTCCTTCCAATTCTTAAGCTTTTATGATCCTATGAACTCTCAATATTTTAGAAGCTGATTATCTATCTTATAAATAATCCAGTCCTTACTCGTCTTCCTCCTCCTTTTTCCTGCTTATTATTTTAGCATTTTGCTGTTTATAGGTAGTGCCACTAAAAGGTGGGCATGAGAAATAAAATGCAAATTCTGTGGTATAGGTTTCTTCCATTAGTAAATTTTTAAAGAGGTTTAAAGGGAATATAAGAGGAATTCCAGTTTTTAAAAAGAAAACAACAAAACTGAATAATAAAAATAAGACAATACAAATTTTTAGCACTCACCCATGCCAGATTTACCATCTGGATACGTGTAGACTTGTCCATTATTCTTAATAATCGGGAGACTAGAAGGTAAGGGAGCAACTTCTTCTTCACTTTCATCAGAGCTGGAACTGCTACTGGTGTCCTCACTGCAGCTATCATAACCGTCAAACATCCCGAATGAATCTCGCCGCTTCCTTTCGGAATGTGTAGAATGCTCAGTCTTCAAACAAAAATAAAACATTACTGCATTACAATCAACAAGAAAGACAGATAAAATTAGGTAATCTAGAAGCAGAAATGGTGGTCTTGGTAAAATTAACTTTTATTTTTCATTACTACAAATGTAAAATGTTTTATTCAAAAGTAAAACAATCTTATCAGGCAGAAATTCTTAAGGCATGAAGCTTAATGCTATTATTTAGGTCATTTAAAAACAGTAATAGTGATCCTTAAGTGAAATTTCTTAGGGACCACTGGGTAGCTGAACAGAAAGGATATCAGGATTATCCTTGTTCAAATTTCAGATATTCACCTTTTCAGATAAGTATTAACTAACCCTAATTCAGATTCTGTGGTCTCATGGTTTATGATTATCTTTTATGCAGGAAAAATTACTTCCTGTTCACTATATCCTCATAGGCTAATATCATAGATTCTTCTTCCACTGCACTTGAAAAGATATTCCCTTCTCCCAAATGAAAACACGAGATTTTTAAAAATCCCCCCAAACCATGAGCTATTATGTTTCCATTTGCCATATCTCATGTCTTTTCCCAGATTACTTTTTGGGGGTCAGCTTTCTAAAAGACAAAAATAAAACAACAGATGATTATGTCAATTATGCAGTCCTAAAGAAATCAGATGACAGGGGGAGGTTGTAAGACTTCAGAAATAAAAGATACTATGCCTTATTGAGTGAAGCCTAAGGTAATGCTTCCTTTTCAGACTGTTACATCATACTGTTCTTAAAATGAGCTGGCAGCTTAATAAAGTTCATGAAACCTTTTCAGTCATACTGTTCCCTGGCTCCATCTCCACCACATATACTTGAGAGGTTGAGTTTTAGAATCCAAACATAAGGTTTTGCACATCTGTCCTTATTAAATTTCAACTTATTAGATTCTGTTCAATGTTCCAGCTTCTAAGTCTATTTGGATCCATGTTAATGATTCCTTCCAGCTTTGCCTCATTTGCAAGCCTGACAAGAACATCATTTAAGCCTTTATCAAAGTCAGTGATAAAACCAATAAACAGCACAGCTCCTTGGGGTGCACCAGTAGAGAGCTGCTTCCAAGGAGACAAAGACCACTCATGATTCTCTAAGTCTGGTTATTTAATCACTTTGGAATTCACCTAACTGTACAGTCATCCATCACTTAGCCCAGTGCCTGCCATATTGAACTGAAGGCTCTTAATAAGGCATTTTGATTAATCTACTTTACATTTTTTCATCTTTATTTAGTTCATCTCTCCCCGTCTTTTCCATAAGACTAGCATGAGGGACTTTGCAAAAATCTTGCTAAAAGAAACATGCACACACACAAAAAGTTCTTATTCTATAAGAATAGTCAAAATGTCAAAAAATGAAATGATTCAGTCTGGCATAACCTGTTTTAATTGTTTTTAGAGAAATGTTTGATTGATGTTCTTAAAACAACAAAACACAGTTGCCACCTCCTAACAATCAACTCCTCCCTCTTAACAAAGAAGTTCTGTTAAGGCAAACAAAATACTGACCATCTGAGATGCAGTATGTGCTTCATTCTACAGCTATAGCTAACCAACCAAGAAGCAAGAGGAATTCTTCATAATCTTGTGACCTTTACTTCCATTGTAGATACTCACCAATTCTCCCTTCAATTACGTTCTAAGATTCTGCCAGGAATAAAAGTCAGGCTCTCTGGCTTATGGCGTGTAAATCCCACTCCTTCGGCATGAAAGCAGGACGCCTGCTCTTCTCTAACAGTACGCACCTCTTACTCTCCATCATCACATCTGCCTTCTGCTTCAGTATCCAAGTTTCATCTGGACCTGGAGGCCTGAATTCATCCCTGATAGCTAAAAGTGTTCTCTATCTACTTAACCTAGGTGTCAATCTCCTGTTAGTCATGTTTGCTCCTTCCTTTCCCTGTCCAAAGATCATTCTCTACTTGACAGGGGAAAGGGAGGCAAAACAGGGCAGCTCAGTTCACTGTTGCCTCATCATCATCCATCTACCCTTGTAATAGTCCTATCCCCTTTTTTGTACCTCCTTCTTTGCCTAAAAATCTAACAAATTCCCAAACAACCCCCTCATTTGTTGTCATTACCCTTTTCCTATAGGCCTCAACCTATTGTGAGATTTACAGCTAACAATATTCTTCCAAGACTATTTGGAAAACTAAGCTGACTCTCCTGTAAGTCCACAACATTCCTTTTTTGGGGGAGGTGGCGAGTTGTCAGTTGATTAGCATTTACTAAGCATCTGCTCCAAGCACTGCGCCAAGTGATGGGATCACAAAGAAAGGCCCGGAATAGTCTCTGCTCTCAGAAGGGTTACAGTCTAATTAGACAATTCTTTCCTTTTTTCATTATATTTATCTTCATAATTTCATTTGTTCTTGAAATCTCTCTAAACTTCCTGTACTGACTTCCCCTATAGAATACAAGTCAATGAGAACCTATCCTTTCACTAAACTCTTTGAAATCTACTTTCCTAAAATCCAGGGTTCATGTCAGTCTATGCTTCAATTTCCTCTTCTCTTTTATCTAAGTTATAAAACAAAATTCTAAATCTGTCCCTTTTTCTCCAAGTGTTGTTTAATTTCCACATTATCTTATCCATAGTCATCTGGCCTGGCAAGTCTTGGTAGTGGTCGCTGTAATAGCTCTGATATATGAACCAAGACAACAGCATACCTCTCTGACAAAAAACTGCCTCAGTATTCCTTAGAGCAGAGGTGGGGAACCTTTGGCCTCAAAGACATATGTGGCCTTCTAGGTCTGTGGGTTCAGATTTGTAACTGAGTCCAGGTTTTACAGAACAAATCCTTTTATTAAGGAGATTTGTTCTGTGAAGTTTGGAGTCAAAGGACTGCACTTGAGGACCTAGAGGGTCACATGTGGCCTTGAGGCAGAAGGCTCCCCACCCCTGCCTTAGAGCAAAGGATCACATCTACTAGTCTCCTCTTCCTCTGGATCATTAAAGGATAACTCTCTCACCTGACAGAGCTTGTGGTCTACTATCATTATTCATGAGGAGAAGCAGCTGCTTTCTCCTTAGCAAGTGCAGCTCCTTTCTCTTTGGGAAGATGATTTTCTTACGTGTTGCAACTGAAAACCTGTTGTTACTTGTGGAATGTGACCAAAATTTCCAAAATCATCTGTCTGTTTCAAATAACTCGAGTGGGGGTGAGTAAATGGTTAGTTATCAAGTACGGAATCCACTGTCCATGAATCGATGGACAGTTATACTTCTTATTGTACTAAGACTCATTATGAAATAGGAAAACTGGCCAAAAAAAGAGTAATGGACTCAAAGTTGGAGCATATATTCATTTCAATATCTAAAATACTGGCACAATAAATCTTTTTAAATGGTTTTCAATGTCAATTTGTTAGCCAGATTAAAAAATAAGCCAACCAACAAAAATCCCAATGAAACCAAACAATCAAGGATAGTTTCATGACTTTAGAATTCTACTCTGTTTTTTGTTCTCACCCTGGGATAACAAAGCTAGAGCATCAACTATTCTAATGGGAGAGACAATAGTCACACACACACACACACACACACACACACACACACACATATAAGAATAAAGATAATAAACAGAAGGTGGTTAGAGAAAGAAGGCACTCATTCCCTGCATTTGGACTGGAATGACTTTTCACTTTTTCCAAAAACCAAATGTGTCCTCAAAGGATGAGTATCTGTCATTACCGAAGATATTCAAAACCATGTGCTACAGGTTATGAAGGCAATTCCCAACAATTCAATCCCTCAATTACTACTATTCTATGAGAATAAGGCAGCTAGGTGGTACAGTGGATAGAGCAACAGTGCAGGACTCAGGAGGACCTGAGTTCAAATTTCCCCTCAGACACTTGATGCTCACTAGCTGTGTGACCTTGGGCAAGTCACTTAGCCCCAACTGCCTCATCCTGGGTCATCTCCAAGTCATCCTGATAAATATCTGGTCACTGGATTCAGATGGCTCTGGAGGAGAAGTAAGGCTGGTGACCTGCACAGCCCTCCCTCACTCAAAAAAACAAAATAGTCAAGTGCAAGTCATGTCATTATTTCTCTGATGGCATGGTCTTCTTTAAAAACAAAGGATGAGCACACATTCTATGAGAATACCTTTGAGTTCCTCAAGTTACATAGGGGTTGGGAACCTGCAGCCTCAAGGCTACAAATAGCCTCCTAGGTCCTTGGGTGCAGCCTTTTTTTAGCTGAGTCCAAGTTTTACAGAACAAATGCTTTTATTAAGGGGATTTGTTCTGGGAAGTCTGGATTCAGTCAAAGGATCACACTTCAGGGCACCTGGAGGGCCACATGTGGCCTTGAGGCCACAGGTCCTCCACCCCTGGTAGGAGATGGTACTCATAAAAGTCATTTTGGTATGAGAAACATTATGGCATAAAGGAAAGAACTTTTAAGTTTTAAACTGGATTTCCAACTTTCAATCCTAGTTCTAAATGGGATTCAGGGCTGGATTATTAGCAGTTCAGAGTTTGGGCAAGCTGTTTTTTTAAACCTCTTCAAGCTTGATTCTTTGTCCATAAAATGTGGGTCATAACATATGATTTTACCCACAAAGTTGTTCAATTCAGTAAATATATACCATATCATACCATACCACTACCTTGTTTAAAATGCTGAGATTATAGATATGAAAAATGACAGTCCATACCCTCAAGGAGTTTATAATCTGAGGGGAGGGGAGAAGATGGAGATGATACATATATCATAGATGTGTACATATATATATGTATATACATATACATATATATGTATGTACACATACACACAGAGTTAGAACATGATTAAATTCAAGGGAAACTGGCATCAAAGATGAAAACAGGGTGTTCATCACCCAGAATTGGAAGGAATGATGGAAAGCATCATGAAAGTAGGTTGTAATCAGCTGATCCTTTAGGGAAATGAAGAATTCATGTGGATATACTACACTCCAAGTATGAGGGAAGATTCAAATGGATCTGAGACCTTGTCAATTTGGACCTTCCCTCTAACAATTTAGAATCTCCTCTGCGAAGCCCATACTAGGTCCTGGAGACATTTCTTGCTTTCTCTTGATATTGTGAAAATACTAGTGAAACGGTTAGGTCACCCACTGTTATTCTTCATTTATGACTAAACATGTGATCAAGCACTTCTTTAACGAGTATACGTTTTCTGAATGATTTTTTTCCCCTCCTGTTCTTTAAGTTCCTCCCTGGTGATATAATAGTGTAGTCAGTTCTGATTCACCATGGCTCTCTGAGTGATACTTATTCTCAACTCTTTAGAGACTGTTCTGCTCCAGATATTGAAGACATACAACAACACTTGTAGAATGTCCATATTAAAATGTTGGGCCTTTGTTTTGGAAAGGAATTTGGGGGTCATTAAAGGAGCCTCAAAATTTCCTAAGGGCATTCTAGCTTACTCTTCTTCTCCTTTTTAATCCTGGGCCCAACTCACAGTCCACCTGTATTGTCTGTCCCAGGTTGTCCTTTGGAGGAGATAAGACTAGAAAAATGAATGGCGCTAGAATGGAGTACAGTGAGATTGAAAAATGGCAAGTAATTTAATTTGGCTAAGGTGTAGAGTACATGTGAAGGGAAATAATGTAAAATAAGGTTGAGAAGGAAACTAATGGCTATTAAATGATAAGATAATGAGTTTAATTTTGTCTTATAGGTGATGTGGAGGCATTCAAGTTCTCTAAGCAGAGGGATATGATGAGACTTATCCATAAAGAAAATTTAGTAGCTTGAGTGAGCATCACACATTGAATAAATTCCTTGTGGTGAACTTATGGGTGGGTGTGAGTAAGAGCTGAACACGAATGGGTTGGGATAAATATTGTTAGAGGAAACATTCAAATGGAACAGAAGAGACAGAGATGGGAAGCAGGGATACCGATCAGAAAGTTACTAGGATAGTCCAAGTGAGATAAGATGAAAAGTCTGAATTCTGGACATGTCAGTGGGAATACAAAAGTGAGGAACACTGGGGGGTAGAAGTATTATGATCTGGTAACTGTATGAAAAATGAGGAAGAGAGGCTAGTTTCCTAGAAAACTAGGGAGATGTTGATACCATCATTAGAAACAGAGAAAGGAGGGGGAGGGGCAAATTTTTGGGAAAAAATGATGAGCTAAATTTTAGATATTAAATTTGAGGAAATAATGGTTTATGTACTCGGTATGTTTAGCAGGCCGTTAGAAATTTGGAGTTTGGAGTTCAGAATTAGAAATAAAAATCTGGGGTCAACTACATAGGCAAAAACTGAAGTAATGTAAATTGATAAAGAAGAGAATCACTTAAGAGCAGAAGGACCAAGTCTGAGGAAGAGACAACGAGAAGAGAACAACATTATAGAAGCTCAGAGAGAAGAGAATTTCAAAGAGATGGGATCACAATAACAAATGCTTTTAAGGTTAAGGCTGAAAAAAGGTCATTGGATTGGCAATTAGGAGGTCCTGAATACTACGAAGAAAACAATTTCAAGAAACTGGTGAAAATGAAAGTAAGAATGAATGATAACATGGAGGACAGCAAGAAAAGGGACAACTTAAAAAAAAAAGGTTAGTGGAGAGTTCTGGGAATTTTTCTAAGAAGAAAAGAGGGAGAAATTGGTAAAGTTTGATCAATGGAGAGAAAGGGTAGAGGAATTTTTAAGGAATAGCTAACTTCAACATATAATGAGAATCACATTAAGGAATAGATAATTAGAAATGAGAGAGCTTCAAGTTAATTTCATTAAAGCAGAAACCAAAGTGTATGTTACAGAGAGAAAGGGAGGGAGAAAAAGGGAGTGAGAGAGATGGAGAGACAGCAAAACAAGGACAGAGAAAGGAGAAAGATTTGGAAATAATAGGAAAAGGTGATATAATTATGTTAAGTGACAATGGTAGGTCAAAAGGTTAAATTACCATGAGAATACAATGAGATTTGTATACATATATGTACACACACACACACACACACATATATATGTAAAGACTAACTGTCAAGTATATAATAAATATGAGATACTGAAGTCATACTTTTAATTTTCTGTAGGATTTGTTTCCAGTCATTCAATCTGAATGGAAAAGCATTTTTAAATGCTCGTTGTGCCAAGTATTATGCTAAACACTAAGAATACAAGAAGAAAAACAAGATAGTCCTTGCTCTCAAAAAGCTCATACACTAATTGGGAGAGACATCAAATAAAAGTAGATCCTGTTTCCTAGAAGTCTGGAGGATACATAAGACAGGGCAGATAATAAGGCCCAACAGATCAATTTCATATATTTCCTAGTATTTATGGGTATTATCTAAAGTGTCTAGGGCCCCAGGTCTTTTCTCACACACGTTTCACAAGATGATCAGTGTTATGACAATAAGAGCTATTTATTATTATTGAAGCCAGAGTTTGGTCAACAATGTCACAAATTCTCCCTAAATGGGAAGAGTGTCCCTTGTATTGCTCCATGGTAGTTAAGACATGCAAATGTTTAGTTTCAGGTTGTTTTCTGAAATTTGGTTAAATAAAAAAGAATGGTTAACCTCAAGGAATTAACAATCTAGAATGGGAGATGGACAATGATAGAAGTTAGAATATGCTAACTTATTAGGGTAGCCAGGTGGCACAGAGGCTGGAATGCCAGGCAGCACAGAGGCTGGAATGCCAGACCTGGAGTGAGGAAGCCTCCTCTTCCTGAGTTCAAACACTAAGTAGCTGTGTGAACCTGTTTGCCTCAGTTTTCTCATTTGCAAAATAAGCTAGAAAAGAAAATGGCAAACCACTCCAGTGTCTTCACCAGGAAAACCTCAAATGGGGTCATGAAGGGTGCTAAGTACTTGAAGCAGGTACAGAGAAAGTGTGAAAACAACTTGGAGGAGGGAGAGGGAGAGAGAGAGAGAGGGAAGGAGAGAGAGGGAGAGGAGGAGAGGGGGAGAGGGAGAGATGAGAGGCATCTGAGAAATCCTCCAATGCTTCATAGGATCCGAGGCCATCCAGTCCAACCTCCTCATTTTATAGACGAGGATACATGGCCCACAGAGGTTAACTGATTTGCCCAAGATCACACAGAAAATAAACCTAAGAGTTGGGTTTTGAACTCAGGATTTCTGACTCCAGAGCCAAGGCATTTCCTAGAAGAGGTAACATCTGAGTTCAGCCTTTAAAACTAAAGGAAGGTTTTCAACAGGTAAAATATGAGAATATGCATTGCTGACATGGGGATAGTGTTCAGGTATGGCAGCAGGGAAAACGTCTTGGCAAATCTGGGGAAGTGAAACTGTAGGCCAGTTTCACTAGAAGATATGTGGAGTGATATTCTTTGGTAATACTATTCCAGACATTCTAAATTTCAATGAAAATAACCTTTAGCTAAAAAGGGATATAACTATTTGAATGCAATATTTGTGCCGAATTAAAATCTCTAGTGTTTTAAAATTAACTCCACAACAGCAATAGTACTCTTTGAAGAGTGCATTGTGTAAAGTCATCAAAAGCTCTTATTTTATACTGGCAAAATACAGGGAAACTGATTGAAGTTATCATAAATATTCATTTTCAAGGTTTCATTTCTGTATGGTAATTTGCATGAGGATGAACATTCTCTTATCAGAAAATTTTCTAATAGTAATTCTAATAGTAATAACAGTTCACAGTTACTTACACTACACTATAAGATTTTTGAAGTGCTTTAATACTGCAGGAATGAGAGGCATGTGTCCCTGCCCATCAACTGGGGAATGATTATATGACATATAAATATGATGGAATACTACTGTGCTGTAAAAAATGATGGCGGGGATGGGTTTTAGAAAAACCCGAGAAGACGTTAACAAACTGCTACAAAATGAAGCGAGAAGAACTAGAAGAATGATTTATGCAGTAACAACAATACTGTCGACAAGCAACTCTGAAAGAACTCTGATTAACAATGGAATCAGTCACAGTTCCTGAGGATTCATGATGATATATGCTGCCTGTCTCCAGACAGACAGACAACTCAAGAGTGTAGACTAAAATTTATTTTTTTGGATATGATTAATGTGGGAATTTCTTTTACTTGACTATACATATTTATAAAAAGTTTTATTTTTCTTGTTTTCTCATTTGGTGGGAGGGAGAATTGGGAACTGAAAATAAAATAAAATTGCACTAAAAAATACAATCTAATTCAATAAATATTTAAGCAGTATTTTTACTACTACGTGCCAAACTCGGTGCTAAAGATAAAAACAAAAGAACAAACAAGTCCCCGCCTTCAGTAAACTTACATTCTACTAAAAGGTAACACTATGAACATAAGTAAGTAGATACAGAGCATATACAAATAAAACACAAAATTATTTCAGTGGTCAGGGTAGAGGAAAGCACTAACAATGAGGGGACCTGAAAAGGTCTAATACAGTGGTAGCAAAAGAGTTGAATTTGGAAGGGAGCCTAGGATTTCAAGAGATGAAGGACGGTATTCCAGGAATGGGGGAGACAGCCTGTACAAAGGCAGGGAAGTAGGTGATGAAATGCTGTCTACAGTGGACAATTTGGATGGACTATGGAGTGTGTAAAGAGGAGTAATATAAAATCAGTTTGGAAAGGCAGCTTGGAGCCAGACAGTGAATGGCTTTAAATTCCAAACAGAGGAGCTTGTGCTTTATCTTAGAGCAGAGAGACACTGAAACTTCTTGAGCCAGAGTCATCCGATCAGAACTGGGCTTAAAGATCTTTAGTTCTGGAGCTGTGACTAGACAAGAGAGGGGAGAGAACAAGCAAAAGGCTGTCCAGGAGAGAAGTGATGAAACAAGGGTGGTTGTGGTGTGATTAGAGAAAAGGTAGAAACAAACAGCAAGGAATTGATGATGTGAGATCAGAGCACAGGAAAGAGATGAAGGCTGGATATCTAGCTCTGGGAGTCAAAAGGAAGGCAGGTTTAGAGGCGGAAGGGACCTTACCTTCAAGGTCATCTAGTCCAACTCCCTCATTTTAAGATGAGGCAACTGAGAGATAAAGGGACTTGCTCAAGGTCACACATGGAATAAGTAGCAGAGCCAGGATTTGAAGGCAGGTTCTAAATCCACATCCAGCACTTTCTCCACTGCACCAAGCTGTATAGTCTGCACAGAGATGATAATTGAAGCCATATGAGCTGATGAGATCACTGACAGAGGTTACAGATAGAAGAGCGCACAGGACAGACACTAGGAACAAACCCACACGTAGGTTTTTTAGGTCAGGGAAATGGATGATAACCTCACAAAGACTGAGAGGATTATCTCCTGTGAGTCTGAAAACAATCCTACGAAGTTGTTATTCTTCTCCCTATTTTACAGTTGAGGAAACTCAGGCTCAGAAAAGTTTAGTCAGTTATTAATTTTGGGGGGTGGGATTTGAACCAGGTCTCCAAATCTGGCCCTCTATCCACTATGCAACAATGTCTTGCAAGGCATTTAGTCAACGTACGACTCCATATATGGGCAGTTTCAATTCTAAATTTTAGTACTAGGTAATAATTGTGTTTCTTTAACTATTAAATACAAAAAAGAATTTGTTGATTTATCATCAATTTGACCATAATAAAAAGAAGTAGTTTCTCCAATAATTGAAAATACTTGGTTTTGGAACATAAAGTGTTCGGAATATAGCAAATGATACTAAGGTAAATGTGAAGACCTTCCTCAGTAGTAGCTGGGAAAATGTTTAGCTTCTCTAGAACCTATTCCCCATTCTGTTATGTGGGTGGGAAAGCATTACCTCTCAAGTGAATGTAAAACCTCAGCCTAAGCAAAAATTCTTTGCTTATTCTTTCTTCTGTGAGAGTGATTTGAAGGAATAAGCGTAAACAGAGATCCTGACAATGCCAGTATCAGGCCATGAAGCCAAAGGAGTCACCCCTATCTCTTCCAGGTCCCACATCAGAAAGTCTCACTTTCATTTAACAGTCAGTGCCTTGTGTATCATCCCTACCACAACTTCTTTTAGATTTGTGTTTCTTGCCCCCTTTTCTCCAGATGTTAAGTAATGAAGACCTTTCCTGCCCCTCAGGCTTCTAAGGAAGGCACTTTCTCTAAAGATGGTCCACAGTAAGAAGAGATAGAAAGAAAAAGATAAAGGAAAAAAAGACAAAGATCATTAGAAAAAACAGAAAAAATTTCAGAAGGGGACACAAATAGTGTAATTATGTTATTACCTTGTTATATTTATTACTCCCTTAAAAACCCTTTACAGAACAAAAGTTCCTGGTTTCATATACAGTCTTCTTTATATGTTTTTAAATTTGTATTTGTTGATGATTTAAGTTTATAATAAAAACATTAAAAAAAAACAAACCATTCCTAAGACACTCCCTTATCTTATGATCTCTATGCTTTGGCTACCTGGAACTTTTCCTGCCTTGTCCCTTCTTTTTTCTCATCTATAAAATGAGGAAAATGGTACTCTGATTAGTCAATTTAATATTCTACCAGTTGGGTCTATAAGCTCAGGTTTTATTAGAAAGAATCGCCCTTTTTATCTCCATCGCTGTAGTTTCTCTCATCTGAGGAGACTTATTGGCTTCACGTGGCCTATTTCCCACATTCAGTTCCTTTCTCAGTCTAAGAATGTATACTATCATGGTCCCATCCTAGCCCCTTACTGAAAGGACAAACTGGGTGGACAGACATGGGTACCTCTACTCACCCATCCACTTGTAGGGGACACACACTCACACACACACACACACACACACACACTCCCTACCTGCCCCCCCCATCTGATCAACAAATCAATGAATATAGGACACTTTTCACATTCTTTACCTTTAGTTCTAATCATCCTCTACAGTAAGGCAATGAACTAATGGCCCCAAGTAAAGGAAGGGGGAAAAGAGAGAAAAGGAAGATCTTACAGAGTACAACTTTAAAAAACATAAACATAAAAACACTCCCATTATGAAGAGGAATGTATATATAGCAAATGTTATTGGGGATTGGATTATAGTTTATAGAACCAGAGGCATCAAACAGCATTCCCCATCCCTACCCTCAAGTTCAGAATAATACTGGTCCTTGCCACATTGGTTCAAGGACATTCTGCTAAACCAACAGCTGCAAAGTACAGTCAATAGTGACAATATTTTAAGACAAACATTTTAATATTACTTATGACATATCATCAAAAGGAAGCTATGCTCTGATAACTGTAAACTACAAAAGTCCAGAGACAGGAATTTTTGCCTCCAATCTGATAATCAGAGAATCTGGATTCAAGTTTCAGTTCTATCACTGATAAGTCACTATTTTGCATATTCATTTTCCCAAGTAAGATGATAACTTGTTCTTAAGCTTATCTTTTAGACAATAAGCTCCTTGAGGACAAGGACCCTTTTTGACTTTTATTTATTGTATCCCAAACACTTAGAAGACAACCTAGCACATCGCAGACACTTAATAAATGACTTACATGGATGTTATAGTCAAATTAGATGAACAGGTGAAAATGCTGAGAGCACGTTAAGATAGGTAACAGAAGACTGGGCTTATATCCTAACTGCGGTGCTAGCAAGGCCAAAGCCAAGTTACCGGAGCTCCTTGGTCTTGGGAGCCTCATCTGCAAAATGTGGGGTTTTAGATCAGACAACCACAGCTAATAAGTATAGTAATACTTTTATAAATTCCCAGTCACCTTTTGTATATACATAGTAAGGATCAAGCAAAAATAGTTAATATTCTTTGAGAATCATGGTCAAGTCATGGAGGAGAATGGTGTAAGTGAAAGAGCACTGGACTGGGAAGGAGGGGGCCTATGTTCACACTCTTTATATGTCTGCACATAGGTTCCTCCTCTGAAAAATGAAGGGGTTCAATTGAACTCCAAGCTTCCTTCTGGCTCTTATATTCTTGGATACCGTGGCCTGTGTTAAGCACTATCGGTGGTACAAGGAAGTATATCACACTCTCCTGGCCTCTTAACAAATTTCTACAACCTTTGGGAGGTGGGGAATAGGAAGATAAGACACAAGGCACACAAAAAAAGCAACCAGCAAAGCAATGCCTGCCATACTGTGGGCATCTGAAGGGATAAAGAATGAGTCAGCATTAGAGATAGGGAGGGGCTAGAAGGCACGGAAGAGAAAAGACAAGAGGAGAGAGCAGAGAAAGCAGGAGGTGTTAAGTGGTTGGAAGCTGAATTTCTTTAGATTTTCTCCCATATGAGGCAATCTGGCAGAAGTCTCCTAATAATGGATCAAAAAATAAATAGGTATTATTTGTTATCACTGCTGCTTAAGAAGGAACTTCAGAAAAGAATGAAAGATGTAGAATGGGAATAGGTGATTAAGAAGTTTCTGGGGAAAGGGATTTAGATTTCTACGGTAAGGCTTGAGAGGAGTCCATTAAAAGACCAGAAAGAGCATCACTGCTTAAAGGCTTAAGAATCTGATCCGATTCCTAAGATCAGATTTCATCAGAAAAGAAAGTGAAATGAATGATGATAAAGCATTTATTAAGTCCTTACTATGTATCAGACATTATGTCAAACACTAGGGATACAAATAGCAGAAAAGTCAGACAATAAATATCTATATAAAAGGGAGCTAGGAACAGGGGGAAGCAGCTTTGTTTTGAAATAGTTGAAAAAATGATCCAGAAGCCCAGTTCCTGGGAAGATTAGGTGAAAGTTTACTTTCTAGAGCTTACTGGTACAGCAGAGTCAAAAGTTCTTGGGGATGAGGAGGAAAAGAACAATGGAAAGAGTACAGGAGTGTGTGTGTGCGTGTGGGGCGACTTGGGGGTAGAAAAGAGGAGATGCAGGTAAAAGATGCACCCTAAGAATAAGAATAAGGCTGAGAAATTCATAGAAGAGGGACAGTAAGAACTTATGGTCATACAACAGGGCAACAAAGTACATTTGAAATCATAACACAAAGAGATAGATTTGAACTATATAATCCATCAATAAGCAGAGCTTACTATGTGTCAGGCATCATATTAAACACTGGAGAAACCAAAAAGGTGAAAATTACAGTACCTGCTCTCAAGGGGTTTACACTCTGATGGGGGAGACTACGTAAAAACTAGGTATATAAAACATACAAATGGTGAAAATGGAAGGTAATTCCAAAAGGAAGCTACTAGTAATGGGAAGGAGTGGGAAAGGCCTGCTGCATAAGATGGCATTTGAGTCCCAAAGAAAGCCATGAAAGCAAAAATGGCAGAGATAAGGAGATAGCCTTCCACACATGGAAGACAAGCAATACAGCATCACTGACTTCAGAAATGGAGTGTTTTGTGTGGAGAACATCAAAAAGGGCTGTATCACCAGACTCTAGAATACATGGAGGGGAGTAAAGTATAAAGAAGACTGAAAAAGGAGAAAGAAGCCAGGTTAAAATGTCAAACAAAGGATTTCAGGTTTCATTTTACATGTGATAGGGAGTCACTGGAATTTAATGAGGGGGTGAGGTGGGGCAGGTAACAAGGAGTCACTACTCCTTGGGAAAATCACTTTGGCAGGTAAGTCGAGGATGATGGTGGTAGAGAGATGAGGCATAGAAGACCAACCAGCAGGCTGTTTCCTTGAAGCCCCTACAGGGTGTGGTGAATAGAGCACTGGGCCTAGACTTTGGAAGACTGATTCAAATCCAGCTTCAAATACTTAGTAGTTGTATATGACCCTAGGAAAGTGACTTAAATGTTTGCCTCAGTTTCCAAAACTGTAAAAGAAATAGTAATAGCAACCACATCCCAAGACTGTTGTGAGGATCAAATGATGTATTTCTACAGCACTTAGCAGAGTGCCTGGCATGGAGTAGGCACTATATAAATGCTTACTCCCTTCCCTCCCTATCTCCCTATTCCAATAGTTCAGAGGTAAAGTGATGAAGACCTGTAGGAGGGTGGTAGCACTGTCAGAGGACAGAAGGGGACGTATATGAAAGATGTTGTGAATCAGGCCCTTTCCACTATGCTACAGAGATCCCCTCATAAAAAAATATACTCCTTTGTTGAAATTTAAGAATCTAAATTGAAATAGGACTGAGAAATTGAGTATAATCATTGGGTGAAAGAAACAGAAGCAATAAGTTGGTAGGATCATACTAGAGACCTCCCAGGCAGAAAGGGAAAATGGAAGATGAATTCAGAAGGCAGATCACAAAACTGGGGCAGGGCAACCTGAACTACCTGGACATCTGCTACAGTTTTTTTTTCCCTGCTAAAAATAGAGCAGCAGATAAGTTCTTGCCTTGTTGATAATTTCATCCTTCAGAAAGCAAAGAGAAGCAATGAGCGGAACTGTTTAACTGTTTTCCAGACCTGACTAACCCACAAGGAGTGAACTGGAGAAGAAGACAGTAACATTCCAATTTAGTGTTTTTAAGAGACTAAGAAGGTAACTCTGGGTAAAGTTTAGTGTATATTCACATTCTTGATTAGGGGAAAGTAGCATGGAAAAAGTTCAGATAAGAGATAGGCTGGATCACCTACCCTAAAATCAAGAGGAATTTGAATCCCTCAAGAATAAACTTCTGTTGGGCTGTGAGCTGATCCAAGCATTCTGGAGAACAATCTGGATCTATGTCCAAAGGGCTACAAAAATGTGTATACCCTTTGACCCACCAGTACCGCTTCTAGGACCATATCCCCAAGAGATCATAAAAATGGGAAAGGGTCCCACATGTACAAAAATATTTACAGCAGCTCTCTTTGCGGTAGTCAAAAACTGGAAATCAAGTGGATGCCCATCAATTGGGGAATGGCTGCACAAGTTGTGGTATATGAATGTAATGGAATGCTATTATGTTACAAGAAATGATGAACAGGAAGACTTCGGAGAGGCCTGGACTTACATGAACTGATGCTGAGTGAAAGGAGCAGAACCAGGAGAACGCTGTACCCAGCAAAAACCACAGTGTGCGGTGAATTTTTCTGGTAGATTCAGTACATGAAATGCAAGCACTTAAAAAATTCCCAATGGTCTCTTGAGGCAAAATGCCTTCCACATCCAGAGAAAGAACTATGGAATTGGATCGCAGGATGAAGCCGACCACTTCCTTTTGTGTTATGTTTTGCTCTGTTTTATGATTTCTCCCATTCATTTTAATTCTTCTATGCAGCATGACTAAGGTGAAAATGTATTTAATAGAAATGTATGTGTAGAACCTAGATGAAATTGTATTCCATCTCAGGGAAAGAGTGGGGAGGTGGGGGAAAGAAGGGGGAGAGAGGGAAAAAAAACATCTAAGATATATGGATGTGACTGTAGAACACTGAAAACTAATAAAATACTTTACAAAAAAGAATAAACTTCTGTTTACATAGGCACAAATGCCTACTGGATATCTAGTCTGAAATGTCAACTAGATAAGATGGTGATGGGAGACTGGAGCTGGATATCTAGACCTGGAAGTCATCTTCATAACATGATGATAATCGAACCTCTGAAATCCGATGAGATTATCAACAGAAAGACAATAAGCCCAAGACTGAGCTTTGGGATACACTCACAGTTAGGAGGAAATACATGGATGAGGATCCAGCAAAGGAGACTGAATAGAATGGGTCAGACAGGTAGGAAAACCAAAAGAAAGTGGTGTCACAAAAACCCAGACTGGAGAGAGTACCCAGGAGAATGAGGTCAACAATGTTGAATATTGCTGAGAGGTCAAGAATGAGGACTGAAATTGTGATGAGACAACAGAAAAATTAGAATTATTCAATTACTTTTTTACTCCACTAAGGAGACTAGGAACTATAGGGGAGGAAAATGGTTAATACAGAATTAAAACTCAAAATAAATGATGAGATAGCAAGAAAAGACCTAGCGACTATCTGTAGTGGCAAGTCAACAGGTTTGGGTGGATTATATCTCAGGATACTGAAAGAACCAACTGATGTAAAAAAACACATCATCTTTCTCTCCAAATTCACTCTTCATAACTTCCCTATTTCTGTATAGACCACTACCATCCTTCTAATCAGTCAGATTAGAAACCTTGAGTCATCCTCTAATCTTCATCCTACCTTATGCCCCACACACACTCAGACCACTTCCTTCTCACTTGATTACTCCAGTTTAGACCATCATCACCTTTCTTAGACTACTGAAACACCCTTAGGATTGGTCTCTTCCTTCCTCAATCCTCCTCTACCTAGGTGCCAAAGCAATTTTTCTAAAGTAGTGGTCTTGTCTCCTTACCCTCATCAATAAACTCTGGTTGGTCCCTATCACCCTAAGGATCAAAACCAAAATCCTTTGGCATTTAAAGTCCTTCACAACCTGATCCGAGTCTGCCTTTCCAGTATTATATCTATTACTTACTACCTTTCACAAACTCAACAGTCTAGTAAAACTGCCTTTCCTGATGCTCTTGAAAGCAGGCACTCGGTCGGAAATGTACTCCCTCCTCTTAAAACCCTCCCTTCCACCCCACTGCCATGTATTTGTTTTGTAAATACTTATGTACAAGTTGCTCCCAATAGAATGTTGAAGGCAGTTTCACTTTTGTTTTTGTACCCTCAGTGATTGGTAGATAAAAAGCATTTATTAAATGCTTGCTAACTGATGGCAGCTAGCTGGTGCAATGAATAAGAGCACTGGGCCTGAACCCAGGAAGACCCGAGTTCATATCCAGCCCCACACACCGGACGATTCTGAACCAATCACTGATCCTGTCTTCTGTTTTCTCAACGATAAAAAAGGGATCATAAAAGCACCTGAGCAATGGGTAGTTGTGAAGATCAGATGAAATCTTCATAAAGGACTTAGCAGAGCACTTAATAAAGGTTTATTCCGCACCACTCCTGCCCCTCCCCTCAAACGTTATTTCTAAATAACTGGACCCAAAGAGTGGGAATCGGAAACCACAACATTATGATAATCAGTTGAAGAATTGGAGATATACTTAACTTTGAAACAATACTACAAGAAGTAGTAAAGACACAAAAATCTTTCTCCTAATAGTTGATGGGTTGTCACGTAGAATGACAGGATTTTTAAAATTAGTTCTGAAGGGTAGAACTAGAAGCAATGTGTGGATACTGCAGAGATGCAAAATTCAGGTCACCATTTTGGGCAGTTCAAACATAGGATGACCTGATTTTTAAGGTAGCAGGCTCCCCGTTTTTGAGGTCTGTCAAGGAGCACCTGGATTACCTATTGTCAGAGATGTTATAGAGTAGACTCCAGCTCACTGTATGTGTTAGACTAGATGACGTAATGTTCTTTCTAACTCAGATCCCAGGAACACCATTAGTTTGACTTTATAATTTACATAGCCTCATGCCCACCCTGTGAGGTCAGTGGTACTTTAATCCCCATTTTACAGATGAAGAAATAGTCTCAGAGAAGTTAAGTCACTTGAACAGGGTGACCTGCCTACCTGGTGTCTGAAATGGAATTTAAACTCCAACTTCAGAATTTTAGCCACCACGTTTTAGGATAAAGTTCAGATTACAGTGAAGTCAGAAGTAAACTGCTAATGCTACAGTACAAAACTGTAGAACGTAAGAGTTAGAAGGGACATCAGGGACCATCTAGCCAATACTTTTATTTTTACACACAACAATTCAAGGCATACAGCTAGTCAGCTACAGAGCTGAGAACTGAATCTAGATCTCCTGGTCTCTAGACCAGTGTTCTTCCTACTGACCAGTCTGTTCCTGCCCAAAATGAGTTTTCGTTCTGACACTTGAACAGTGATTATCATTCCACTGTTTCTCATTTCTTGTGGCTTCCAGCAAATAAGGCAAAAATTTCTGAATTAAAAAAAATTTCTTAGTTTATTCTAGTCATATACTGAAGTGATAATCAGTAATTCTTGCAATTGTGCTTTTGGTAAATAAGCAAGGGAGGGGGGGAGGAAGAGGGGGATTTGTATATTTCTAATCTTCCTTTTACTCTCACAAGGCTGTCCAGAAACAGGGACAAGTCAGACTAATGTTTGGTGTCACTTTCAGACTTTAATCCTTGTGACTAATGTGAATTTTCTGGGTTTTCTTGAAGTAGCTTCTAAATTTTAAATAAAAACACCAGAGTTCAAAAACTAATAAAATATTTTGTAGTTATGGAAGCTATAGAACAAGTATTACAATTGTAATTATCTGCCACCTAAGAATTGAGTTGTTTCCTCCACTGAGGGAGTGCCTTTTAATTGCCAGGGGACCCAGGAATAGTTGTGGGCCCTCACCCCTCCCCAACTCTTTCTGCTTCTAGTCCTGCCTACAAGCTCTTGTCCAGGGCAATAATAACCTACTACCTCAACTAGTACTTTCCTTTGGACCCTGGTGTACCCAAGAATTACAGGGAAAGCAGCAGCGCCCCTCCCCTGCTCAATGTCCAGGGCAGACCTGGCTCAAGCCCCTGCCTGCTCAGCAATCACAGTTAGTAAAGGCCCCCAAAGGAAGGTTTCAACATCAGAGTCCTTGGCACTAATACATTTTTATCAATGGCAATGATGTGAAAGATGTGAAAGATGCGCTACCATCTATTTTGCCACTACACCATTAAGACCCATGGGCTACTGCATATGATCTGCAGTAGAAGTGCCCCCTATATGCTGTTTCCTCCATCAGAATGTGAATTCCTTGAGAGCAGGGGAAACCTTGCTTTTTTTCTATTTGTATTCCCATTCATTCATTAAATGAATGAACACTCTATATTCACATTACATGGAACTGTTTCTAGTTTAGTTCTAAACTAAAGCTGATACTTGCTTTTAAACCAACGTAACATGTAATCTAAAAATTATTAAGAAATGAAGACCACAGCTTGTAAAATTTCTAGATGAAACCAAAGGGCAGAAACAATTGAATACTTGCCAAAGCTTTGGTCAATATATAACCCAAGTGTGAGGGAAAAACACAAATGAAGCAGGACTTTCTGCAATATGCACCAAACCAGTTTTTCTTGTCTAGTTAGTCAATTAACTTAAGTTCTCACAGTTCATCTTAAAAACAAGCAGAAAAACACCCTAGAACTCAACATTAATTAAAACTTTTGGGATATTTTAAGGTACAGAAAATTCCAAACTAGAAGTTTTCATAGAAATATTCCCCAATAAGATATTAACAAATAAATATCTTATTAAAAGAAGTTATTCCTCTATTAAAGTGCTTATATTGCTGTGAATATGGACTTAAAGATTTAAAAAAATTCTAGAGTTGCAGTCTAAGCATGGGGAAATTTTAAAGCAACATGTCCTTTAAGTGGTAACAGTCTGAGGCAGGTGGAGGTGAGAAGAGTGTGTTTAAATTAGCCTAATACAGCCAGAGAGCAGGAGCTAAAAAACACAGTATTTCCTCTAATTTTTACACCAGTGTTGACTTTGCAGATCTCATACACACATTCAGATTTCTTCCACACCTACCACCCTGACTTGGGTGAAATAATTTGATTTTAGAGACAGTACTAATTCAACTAAGTCTGAGAAAATTCTTACATGAAAAACAACAAATCAGAGCTGAATATATAAAATAGAAAATACTCTACCCAACTTACCGAAAAATCATTAAAAGCAGTTCTGCAAACAATATTAAAATGTTTTTGGAGAAAGCTGGGAGTGGGGGAAGGTTTTAAAAACTTGTATTCTTACTCTTACTCTGAAGAACCTGGGCAGAGCCACATTAGAAAGCAGATAAGTTAGTTTCTTCTAAAAGGAGGATTGGCTTCTATGGAGGGCGGCTTTTTGGTCCAATCAGTCCCCTACCTGTGAATAGGATGGATTCCTTAGAGAGCAGAGACTAATAAAAATGACTTAGGCAACAAATATTTGTGTTTTGTGGGTGAAACGTGGGGAGTAAGTAAGCAAGACCTGGGAGACAACGCCTTAGAAGAGGACTCCAAAGACTCTCCTGAGGCTTGTAGGTTCCCACACAAAAATCCTTCCCTTGAGAAGCCTGGGATCCAACAAATTTTCTGTCGCTTTTCACGTCCATACTTTCTCTTAACTCTGAGATCATTTTTCGTTGATTCTGTATTTATCATGTTTGCACGCTTCTTCCTTAGTCTACCCCATCATTCCTTGAAAGCTGGAATTGTTTTTTGCCTTTCTTCATTCCCAGTGCTTAGCAGAAAACCCGGCACGTAGTAGGTTCTCAACAAATGTTTACTGACTGACTTTTCCACCTACTCCCTCCTACCTTACTTCACGCCAACTCAGTGGAATCTAGGTCAGCGGGGGGCGGGACGAGGGCACGCGTGGAAAACCCAAGGACTGACAAGCCCCAGAAAAACCCGGGTGTACCCCACACACCTCCTCCCCACTCCCCAGACCTTCCTAAGGGACTCAGCCAGTACCGGGAAGTGGGAGATGCCCTGGTTCCCACGCCGCACCCCGCCCCCTTGCAGTGTTTCCACCACCACGTGCGGCCAGTCCCGCTGCCCCGGATGGGTGGGAAGGGGTCTCTGGGAAGGGGGGAGATGGCTTCCAGGCTGCGGCCCAATGGTCTCGCCGAGGCCACCCCCGGCGCAGCCGCGGACTCAAACTTTTCCCAGGGCTGTTTCTTCCTGGGGAAGGGGGCGGCTCCAGGAAACCGTTAACGGCCCTTAGGCAAGTGGGGGGGAGCCGAGGCGGCGGCGGGGCCCGGTCGGGGGAGCTGCTGCGCTCCGCCGCCCACCCAACCCCGTCCGCTTCCACACAAAGCCGCCGCCGCGTTCCGCTCTCACCAGATCCTTTGTGTTTTCCATCAGGGCCTCATGGGCAGAGGCGGACTGTGCTCCCCAGGTCCGCCGAGCCCCCTCCCCGCGGCGGGGGCCGGCGCCTCTCCCCGGGACAGCAGCTGCAGGAGGGCTCCCGCCTCAGCCCCGACTCGACGCTGCCGCTCGGGCAAACCCCAAGAATTTACCCCTACCTCTTTTCACTCGGGTGGCCCCAAGATATCAACAACATTAACATAGCCCTCCCGGCCCAACGCGCCTGCGCCGTGACCCGTGGCCCGATTGGCCCACTTCCCCTGGCCCTCCCTCCCTTCCTGCACTAGACCCCAGACGGCGCCGTACTCTCCCAGGCGCTACCAACCTGGAGGGGATTGGAGGGGCGCTAAACTGGAGCTAGAACGAGCAAGCAAACCAAGGCGAGCGTTCAGCATGCGGATGTTAAAACGCGTTTACCCATCACGTCTCCTTCAGCTCTCTCTTTGGTAGCTCGGATTTGCAGGGTGCGTCAATCAAAACCATTTCTACCGCGTTCCCCCTACGTCCGCGGGGATGAGGTCTTACTAAGGGAGGGTCACGTGGGGAGGGGCTCGCGAGGGGAGTGGGAGGTTACGTAGGGAAAGTGTTGGGTCACGTGCAGAGAGACCAGGCCCGCCCCATCAGCCTCTGCGGCGGCGGAAATAGCGGCTACGCTGAGCTTGCGCACCGAGGTCCTCCTCTCTCCCAGAGTCCCCGGCTGAGCCATGCCGCCGGATAGAAGCGTGGTGGCCAAGCGCCGCCGGGGCTGGAACCGGGGCGGGAGCCGGGGGCGGGGCGGGGACCTGGGCCGGGGCCGGGGTCGGAATCGGGAGGTCTCCAAGTCAGGTCGCTCGGTCCGGAAAAAGACCTCTCCCCGGCCCGGTGCCGGCCCCGGCCTCAGCTCCTCCGCGGATGAGCAGAGGCGGCTCCAGCAACTGCACCGACTGGCGCTGGGCGCCGACAAACCGGAGGTGGAGCGATGCCTGGAGGAGCTGGTGTTCGGTGACGAAGCCTTGGATGAGGAGGACCTGCTGCTGGGGCGGCTTCGGGGCCTGGAGGTGAGCGAACCCCATCAGGGAGGCAGGGAGGCTGGTCCCCTGCTGTGGGGGCGGGGCGGGAGACGACGTCTCTGTGGTGGCCACACTCCCCTCCGGTCCCCATCCCGACCACTTGGCGGACGTGATAAATTCACGCCTTGCTCTTACTTTGTCCACGATCTGGCCTCGGGTCACCCCCACCGTCAGCCTGCCATTTCCATACACGTGCTGCTGTAGGAAGCTAAAGAAAATCAGGAAATCTTGCTCTCAGGGTCCTCCACGAATTTGTTACAAAAATCTCTCCTGGGCACTTTGTGGCCCGAGGCCGTCCTTGGACAAATGCTTAATGGCCTTCTCCAAGCTTTTCGTCCTTTCTCAAGCCTCCCCTGACTTTTCTTCTCTTCCCACCCTGGAAATGGAGGACCTTGCCTTACAGAAAACTTTCTCTTTGCTCCCCTCTGCCGCATTTCTCGTCGCTCCACTGTCTGCTCCCATTATCTCCTCTATTGTTGCCCCTAAGAGATAGCCCTTGACCAGGCAGTCCCGTCTACTTGCAAGCTCAGCGACCTTCTCTGTTATCCGCATTCTCGCTGATTTTTAAGTCCTACTGTTTATAAATGTACCTGCTGGCTTATACGTAAGACCGTGGTTCCATTTTCCTTAAAAGTGTCACTTACTCAGACCATCTTTGCCTTTCCTTTCCTGCTTTAGTTAAACTTGAGAAAGTGATCTATAATCAGTGCATAATATGTGCTTCTACTTTGTAGTCTGTCTTCTCTCCCAGGTTTGACTCAGGACCTCATCCATCAGTCAGCTGAAACTGCTTTGTCCAAAGTTACCAGTGACCTCTGAATTGCTTGATCTAATCTCCTTTCCTTCATCCTTTTTCGATTCTGAAGGCTTTGAACCTGTTGATATATAATATATAATATTCTCTTCTGTATATTCACTGCTCTCTAGGTTGTTTACATTTCTGTCACCAGATTCTCTTCCTGACCCTGTTTAGCATAGTGCCAAGCAGGTGGTTTGTCAAACCCTACTCTATACTATTTTACTTGGTGATCTCCATATCTTTTCTGGATTCAGTTATCTTCTCTATAAAGATATCCTCCAATCTGTTTATCCAGCCCAAACCTCTCTCCTGACCTCCAGTCTCACATCATTGACTTCTTTTGGGATATCTCCAACTGGATGTCTTACAGACACCTCATACTTGAAAATGAATGTATTACTTTAATTCTCAAATTCTTCCCTCTTTCAGATTTTCCAGTTACTGCCAAGGTACAATATTTTCCTGGTCACTCAGTTTTGCAAAAACTTGGTGTCATCTTCAACTCCTCCATCTTACCCTATGTATACAGTATGTTACCAAGTCTTGTCATTTCCATCTTCATAGCAAATCTTGTCTTTCCTTCTTGACAGTCACTCAGCTGTCACAAGCTCTCATCTTCTCATTGCAATAGCTTGCTGGTTGGTCTCTCTGCCTCAAGTCTCTACTATAGTCCACTCTCCATTCTGTTGCTAAATTGATTTTTCCAGAAAGTAAGTAAGTTTAGATTCTTATACCCCTATCCCCCTACTCGGTGAACTCCAGTGCTTCACTATTACATCTAGGATCAAACTTAAAATCTTCCTTTTGACATTTAAAATCCTTCTTCACTACTCTGTTCCTCCTTTTCCAGTCTTTTTACACATAACTCCATCTACTCTGATGCAGTCCCCATTGTTTGTTGTTCTCTGCCTTTTCACTGGTTGTCCCCTATACCTGAAGTGTTTTCCCTCAGGCCTCAATCCTGCTGTAGGCCATATCTGGTCTCCCCCGCTTCCTTCACCCCCCCTTACCTTATTTCCCATTTTCAGTGTATAGATCTTGTATTTACAAAGTTTACATGTTGTCTTTCCTCCTTGAACTGTGAACTCCTGGACTACAGGGTCTGTGTTTTTGCCTTTCCTTGTATTCCTGGGACTTGTTGCATAGTAAGCACTTAACAAATGCTTATTGATAGTGAGAATGAGTTAAATTCAGGTTTATTATGCGACAGTTGCTTGCAAGATAACTGTGAGTTATGAGACTTGCCTTCAAAGAACTTTTATTCTATTTAGGAGAGAAAATGTGAAACCTGCCATTTTCCATGTTCTTATGCATATATTTGTATGTTTTGCCCTCACTGTGAGAGCTTAAGTTCTTTGAGGAATTAATGCTTAATAAGTAAATACTTGTTGATTGGTAAATATTCTCTAGAAAGCAACAGGGTGCAGTGGAAAGAGCACTAGATTGGCAGTCAGGAAACCTGGGGTCAAGCCTCAACAAGGAAGTATTTTTTATGTAGTTGCATAACTTTTATTTGCCTGAGGTAGAATTAATAAGCTCTTTGAGGAGGGGGACTGTTTCACTTTTTGCTTTTGTATCCCCATCAAGTAATACATAAATTTGCTTTAAAAATGCTTGTTCAGGTGAATTCTGAACAAACTTTTAGTTAAGACACTTGACAACTGGGCAAATCAGATTTCCTCTTCTGTCTAATGGAAGGGCAAAGCTTTAATATTATGTGATTTTTTTTTTTTTTGGCTAACTTTTTATAGATTCTACTTGTAGTTGGAGTTTGGAAAAAGAGATCTGTGTGCTTTTGTAGTCTAGAAGAGTGGTCTTCAAAGTGCAGTCCTAGATATTCCAAGGAGCATCAGGCTTGACCCCACGGGGTGGGTAATCAGCCCATCAGAGGGTGGGAAGAGGGGTTTAATCCTGCCTTTCCTCTAGTAGCCAATTGTGGCTTGGCTCCGACACAACTGCACTACTTCATTGCTCCCTGTTCTTTACCTCTTCCCTTCTTTAGGGATTATAATTTAAACTAAGCTAGGCCCCGTCAGCTGCTGAAGCTGTGTAGCTAGATTTCTCGGTCCTTACCTCCTCTTCATTTTTTGCTGGGAGAGTGAGTAACATAGGATGAAAATGCATGGATAATTTGCCATTATATTATTTCCCCCCCCTAAAATTATGCTTCTTTTAAACTTACCTCTTCTAGTTTCCCAGATTCTCAACCTCTTCTTTATCCTTGATTCCTTACTCAGTTGAAATTGGTCTCTTCAGGGATGCCTTAATTGCCAGATCAGATTTTCTTTTGTCCATAATCATCTTTCTTAACTGTTTAGGAGATATGATATTATTGAACACTTTTTCTTCCTGAATGCTTTGTCATTTTTGTATTGTCATGATACTGCTCTCTTGATTCTCCTCCCAACTTTCTGGTCATTCCTCAGTTCTGGATCGTTATCTATATCTTGTCTTCTAAGTTGCATGTTCCGGAAAGTTCTGTCCTGGATCCTCTTGTTTCTATATACAGTCTCTCCTGTGAGTTCAGTTATCATTTTTATGCAGACGACTCCCAGATCTATCCAGTAATAATTTCTTTGCTGAATGCCAGGTCCATATCAGTACTGCTCATTAGACAGTTTGAACTGGAAATTCCAAAAGCATCCCAAACTCAGCATGTCTAAACATTCCATTACCTTTCTCCCAAAATCCATCTTCCGACCTTCTCTACTTCTTTTGATTTTTCTCCATTTTTTTGTTGTCATTCATCTTCTCAGCTTCTTATATTCCCTAACTCAGTATAGCCAGTCAGTTGTTGGATCTTACATTTGCTTCCTGCACAACATCTCTTGGAATCTGTTCTCTTCTGTACTCAAAACAGCTTCTATCCTAGTTCAGAGCCTTATCACCTCCCTCTTAGACAGTTGCAGTAACCTCCTAATTGGTCTCCCTCAAATTTCTTCCCCTTTCCAATCCATTTTTCACACAGATGCTGAGGTGTGGGTCTGAACATGATGTTTTCCTACTCAGTAAGCCTTTTTCTTATTAACGTGAGGATCTAATATTCATCTTTATATTTTCTCTTTTAGTCTAAGTTCTGTGAGGTACATAGTTATTAATACAGTGGTACATGTGTATAAATTATAAATAAGTTAATACACATAGTGGAAATGCAATGCAGTTTTTTTTATTAATAGGGATGTTTGATGTGATCTTTGTCTATGAGGTTTTCTAGAAGATGGAGTTCAGACTATCTCATGGAAGGAAGCACAAGGCATGAAGGTGGGAGGAGCAGCAGGGTGGTGGAAAGGTCATGGTGAATAGTAGGTCCAGTCAGGACTGCAGCCAGAGAGTGGTGATGGGCTAGAGAAAGAAATAAAATTAGAGAGAGAAAATGGGGCCAGATGATGGAATTTCACAAAGACCTGGCAGGGGAGTTTGGAGATTTGCTTCAAGCTCTTAAATAGGAGAAATTGGAACCATTAAATTGGCTGTGATCTGCAGAATCACAAAGCAGAGACAGGCAGCAGAATGACCAGGAAGCCAGTTAAGAAACCAGCAGTAAACTTGGCATGAGGCAGTCTGGAATGGTGGCAGTGGGAATAGGGAATAGCCCAGTGTGAGTTGTGTGTTTCCAAAGAAAAAATGGTGACATTGGATGGAATGTTCCATAGGTGATGTGGTGGGAAGAAGCAAAGGTGATCAGCTTCTGACCTTAGAATGAAAGCAATGGAACAGTTGAGAAAGAGTGGAGCTGAAAGTATTCTTGTAATAGGTCCTGTGTTGTGAGAGAGTGAGGAGCTGAGAGTATTCCTTACGTGTTCCTACCTCAGGGGACGGAGGGCAAGCAGAGGCTTGTTTCCTTGGTGTATTTGGTCATTTTTCCTGAGGGAAGAACTGAGAATCAAGTTTAGAATGAAGTGGGCTCTGACATGAAGTATCCTAAGTTATTTACAGGGCTAAGGAAGTGGTATTTTTATGGATGTGGAGCAGGAATTATCTGGTCGTGTCCATTCTCTAATATTAGATTGTAAGCCCCTTGAGGCCAGGAAGTCCCATTTTTCTTTGTGTCTCTTCAAGCACCTAGCACAATCTGTGGCACTCGCATTTATTGAATGAATTCTAATATGTGAATGTTTTCTATTCTTTAGCCCTGTCAATTTACCTTACTTTGGTTTTCTTGTTAATTTTTGTCCTATGTCTGTTACTTTCTTTAGTTTTTACTCACTTTTTGTTCTCCTATGTAATTCTTTTTTTTCTGCTTGCTGACCTTCTCTCCTTGATGGTCCCATTTTTCTTTTCCTGTCCTGGGCCCTCTGCTGGTCTTCTTGAGTCTTTTCATTTTCTGCTGGTTTCTTCGAGAACTTCTTGTCACTGACATTCCATCCTTTATCTCGTCAGAAGGGGTTCTACCATCCATTGTGTAGAAAGAGGGGAAAACTGGATTGTATTTGCAGTTTTGGAGAAATTTGGCTTCTGGACCTTTTTTAATTTATTATATTCCCCCTTTTTTATAGTTACTGTGTATAAAACTTACTTCTTTTAGAGGAGCATAATGGTGTAGTAAATAGCGAGCTGGCCTTGAAGCCAGGAAGACCCATGTTCACATTGCTAAGCAAGTCACTTAACATCTCAGGACTCTATGAAGTTTCCAAGAAGACACCAGCCTGCATTGATAGGAGTTCCCTTATTAGAGGATTACCTATACTGTACTAGTGAAGTGATAGATCCAGTTCCTCTCTAGCCCCTTTTCTCTTTCTCTTATTAGATTGTAAGTTTCTTGAAAGGAGGGCCCTATCTGTCTTTGTATCTTAGGTGCCTAACTTTTTTTCTGGGATTTGGGGCTGGGGAGAAGGGCAGATCATATGCATTTATTAAGTGCTATTATGTGCTGGGCACTATGCCAGGTGCTGGGGACACAAAGGCAAAAACATAGTCCTTGACCCTCAAGGAACTCAGATTCTAATGTAAATGCATACACAAGATGTTTGCAGAGTAAAGTGGAAGGTAATGTGGGGGGACGAAACGGTAGGAAGGGAAAAGGTGAAAGGTCTTTTGTAGAAAATGGGATTTGAACTGAGTCTTGGAGGAATCCAGGAGGTGGAGTTGAATAGGAAGTACATTTCCAAACGTAGGAAACAGCCAGTGAAAAGGCAGAGTCTGGAGATGGAGGGTCCTATATGAGGAGCTCCAAGTAGGCAGGTGTTAGGAGCAGCAGTAGCTATAGTCCAGGGAGGGTAATTGAGTGCAAGAAGAGTTTAGCTTATGAAGGACTTGAATTGGCAGCCAGAGAGCTTCATGTTTGTTCCTGGAGGGAGCCACTGGTGTTTAGTGAGTAGGGGGCAAGCAACATGGTCAGACTTGTGCACTCTTCTGTAACCTAATCCCTACCCCCACTGAGAAGTGACATGCTCAGCGTTACATAAAAGATATGTGTCAATTCATAAACCCCATAGAATCATTGGATCATAAATTTACAGATGAAGAAAGTGAGGCCTAGGGAGGTTATGTGATTTGCCTAAAGCCACAACATTAGAGTATCACAAGCAATTTTTGCACCTGTGACCTCTGGCTACATAGGTGATCTTGCCATTGTATCGGGAGCTTTCCTGGGCTCCTGAGTCTGGCTTTTTATCAGCTGTGCTAAGGTGCCTTTTGCAGAAGGTAACATATTCAATATTGGTTGAATTTATTGTTGTTATGCTTTAGGATGGTATCCAGGAAGATTCCAGTGACTCAGAAGTGGAAAATGAAGCAAAAACTGATATCCCTTCCAAAAAGAAGCCAGCTTGGGTGGATACTGAAGATGAAGATGAAGAAGAGTAAGTGGAGAATCTACATTCATTTCTGGAAACTGAAATTTCTTTGTACACTAAGATGAATAAATTGGTTTTGAAGTTAATTTCCCATGGGGTAAAATATAGATATCTTTTATAAGTAATGTACTTGTAACTATAATTATCAGATACTTCAGAAAAATTTTTCTGTCATTTAATTAGTGCAAGGAATTGTGTGAAATCTAGGACTTTAAGCAGTATTATGTTTCAAAAACCAAAGAACAAATATTTTGAATGTTCAGGTTATGCTATTCTGTTCCTATAGAATTGATATGACTCATCGGTTTCGGAAAAATATGATAAAAAATGCAGGAGAAAAGAAACTCTCCAAAGACAAACTCCAAAGGAGACTTAAAGAAGAGTAAGTATTTTTGTGTGATGTACTTACGGCCAGTAATATATTTTGTAACTGTCAGTCTTTTGATGACAAATGAAAGGTCATTGTCTGCAGTAGACTTAAGTGAATGATATATTTTCCTGTTAGATATTGTATGTTCTATAGAATATCAGTGGTAACAATGCAAGTGTTTTGGATTCAGACAAGACTTGGTTTTGAATGCCACCTGACAAACTATTTGACCTCGGACAAGTCAGTTAACCCCACTGAGCCTTATTCATTTTCCTAATTTGGTAAATGGAAACAGTAACTCTGTTTATAGAACATGTACCCCAGTGATGGAGGGAAAGTGCTTTGCAAATCTTAGCACACTTGGGTAACCGAATTGTTACCCTCAGAGGGCCCTGTATTGTGAGTCACAGAGTGATTTATTGGTAGGAAAGTTTTTTTTTCTATTGGCTATTGATCCCCAAGAACAAGCAAAGGGCATATAAGTAAAAACTAATTTCAGTTTATTTAGAAATATAAGCACATAGATCTTTGCTTTTTAATATTTAAAAACAGTTAAATAAATGACAATAAGTAGGGAATGTCCTATATTTTGGCCATCTATGGTGTCCATTGCAGACACTGATGATTGTGATGAATGAATTAAAGGAAGTGGCAGGGTAGGATGAAGAGGGGAAGAGAGTGAACTGTAGAAAGGGAATAGAGAGCTAATTGAGAAATAAATACCCTGAGAAACAGGCATGCAGAGAGAGAGAAAAACTTTCAGGAAGCAATATCATAAATGGCTTTTTAGATGATTTACGTTTACACTTTGACAACTGTAGGAATAAATAAGGCACTGTTTCTTGGTACTTGCTTCTGTGAACCAATGAAATTGTTAGACTGGAGTTTCCTTCTATAGGTTCATAAAGGAAATGTTTTCCACTTGTTATGTAGTTTAGGAAGTGCCTCAAGTAGGATATTTCAGTGAAGAAGAACAGTTAGCAAACAGATGTGTTCCATTTACACTTGCATTATGAGGAATGATAGTTTTTTGGATTAACATTTCATTCCTTGAGTACCATTATCAAAATAGGAAAAGATAGGTTGAGCCTAAGCGATCTTTCAAAGAAAGACCTATGAAATTCAAACACATTCTTCATTATGGTTTATCATTCATCAAGGCAGGATACCTTTTAATAATCACCCTTTTTTGTGTCCCAAGCCCCTTTGGGCAGTCTGGTGAAGCTTAAGGACATCTTCTCAGAAGAATGTTTTTTAAATGCATAAAATAAGATGCACAGGACTGTAGAGAGAACTATTTATATGGAAATATAGTTATCAAATTATTAAAAAAAACCCAGGTTGTCTTAATACAAACAATACTTAGATTTGAAAACAGAAGTAGAAACAGAACGCTGATGGGCAAATTTTCTAAGTGGCTGGGTTTTTTCCAAGTGTTTGATATATAGTCTATCATCCTCCAAAGTTTTCTCTGTACTTTATATCCTTTCCAGCTTTACATTTGATATAATGTTGTGTAGAGGATGCTAATTCCTGCAGTCTTGGATGTTTTGAAGTAAAACTAATAAGGAAAAATGGTAGATGAGTATGTTGTTGAACAGTAAAGAATTAATAGGCATATTTCAGAGTTGAAGGGTGTTTTTTTTTGTTGTTGTTTTTTAGGGTAAGGAAGGAGTGAGCTATAGAGATTTCATATTTTGGTAGAATAGGAATAAGAAAAGAAGGCATATGTCTAGAAATGGCAATGAATTTAGAAGTATGAAAATTTTACTTTAAATCCTGGCATTCCTTTTTGACTAGCAGTGTGATCTTTGGCAAATTGCTTCATCTTTATGGTTTCTTTTCCTTTATATAAAATTAGAGGATTTGACTAGCTAGTTTCTAAGGTCACTGTCTAGCTCTAAATTATATAATATATGTGCTGATGGTATTATATGAGATGATATCATATAAAAAATGAGAGCCATTCTTGTTATAAACTCATGAAGTAGTTGACATCCTGTACCCTGGTAAGTCTGTTATATATGCTAGTAAGCATAAAAAAATCAAAGTAATTGCCAAGAAAATGTACCTCGTTATTCTTTTTAGATTTCAGCATGCAATGGGTGGAACACCTGCTTGGGCAGAGATGAGCAGGAAGAAGATAATTTCAGAAGGTAACCATTGCTTTTCTTGTTCAGAATCTTGGGCTATTTATTCATGAAGCCCAGTATTATACTTTAGTCTTAAAAAAAACACTTGTAGAAGGCATAGTGCACTGTTGACTTGTATCAAGCATGCAATCAACTAAACTTGGGGTTTTTGTTTGTTTTTAAATATAAATAACTCACAAGTGGATATACCTTCATCTTGTAGTTATTCAGTGGATTTTTTTTTTAAACCTAAGGGCTAGGAGGACCTGAAATGTAATGGAGACACAGGTAATATGGTTAGATTCATTTATCCTTTTCTTGCATAATCTTCTGTAATCTTGATTGTCTTATTTGAAAGTGTAAGAATTGAATATGTTAACCACATGAGCTTCAATTTAGTCTTTTTTTGTTTGGTTTGAATTCACTCTACCCCCATTTTAGTTTTTTAAAAAGGAGAGAAATATAGAAATTTGGGGTTGTTGCAGGTAAGTATTACTCATTAGGCAAAAAAAAATCCCCGGTGGGATTTATTTTATTTTTTTTCCCCTGAATTTCTTTTCCTTATTGAATTCTTTATTATGTATGACAAACATTAACAAACATGCACATTCCTACATACAAAAAACAGGAAAAAAGTTTATATGGAATGAATGTATTTTCCATACAGCTTTTTTTAATGTAATTATTTAACACAACTGTACCAAAACTGTCCTTTGTCTTACTCTTCTTTTGAACTTCCTTCTCCTCTCTTTTTATTTTAAAATTGCTTCATTAACATCTTTTTGTTTTTCTTTTTGATATCTCTACCCCTTCCTTATAGTAAAAAAGTCACACATTGACTGAGTCTGAAAACCTGTCAAGTTTTGCACTTTTCTGTAGTCCACCACCTTCGCTAAGAGGCAGCATGATTTATAGTTACTGTTGATCACTGCATTGATCACAGTTCTTTAAGTCTTTCAAATTGTTTTCCTTTACAATATTAGAGGCAATTATATATTATTTTCCTAGTTGTGTTCATTTCACTCAACATCAGTTCATATAATTCTATGTTTCTTTGATTCTTCTTTTTATGTTTCAGTAATATTCCATTATATTTATATTTTATATTTTATTCAGCCATTCCTGACAGGCACCTGCTTTATTTCCAGTTCTTTCCTACTACAAAAAATGCTGATAAAATATTTTGCATATTCCCTTTATACTTGGTATTGCTGGGTCCTAGTTTAGTAACTTTTTTATGTATATCTCTAAATTGCTTTCCAGAATGACTAAACCATTCATAGCCATGCAACAGTGAGTATAGTTCCATAGTCCCTTTGACAGTTTTTTCCCCCTTTTTCTCATCTTTGTTAAGTGTGAACAAGAACTGCAGGTGATTTAGTTTACATTTTTTTTTTTTTAAGTGATTTGTACATATTTTTTCCTATGGTTATTATTATGTGTGTTTTAGATGACAGTGATGAGGATGAAGATGACCTCTTGAAAAGGACGGGAAATTTTATATCTACATCAGCCTCTTTACCACGTGGAATCCTCCAGGTGAGAGTGAATATTGATTTAATGAGCTTTTATGTTCTCTGTTCAAATCCCTTATGGTACCATAAGTTGTTAGTATCTTGATCAGGTTCATTTTACATTAGTCTAATTCTAGTTCCTAATAACTCCATCCTTGGGGTTGGACAGGCTTTCTACACATGCACATACACACATACGTATATGTATGTATATATGTGTGTATATGTAAAATGTGTATATCTTAATATGTTATATAACACTATTATGTATATTTTCATATGTGTATAAGTAATTGTGGATTTTCTTTTCTACATTAGGCTATATAATTTTGAAGTGATCTGGCTAGGAAGTATTGTCAAGCTCTAGGACCCTGGGAATTGGGAATCCTAGATATTTTTTTTTTGGTTCTTTGTGACTAAGCAACTTCCTTTTCCTCTCAATAAAAAGGGAATTGTAGGGGTCAGGGAGAAGACTAGGATTATAACAAAGCATCAAGATACAGACCAAATTTTGCCACTCATACAGAAGTGTTAGAGGCTGTCTAAACTATTTGTCCTCTGTTTCCCTCCCCCCAACACAATTTGTAGAAGAGAAACCCAAGGCCCAGAGTAGTTGTGACTTGTCTTAGGTCACACAGCTACTCCCTGGTAGTAGAGCCAGGACTAGAATCGAAGTCTCTCGGGTTTTCTCTTAAGCCACTATTGACACTCAAAAGATGTTTTGTTCCTCTGAAGTAAATGACAGATCTTTAGCCATATGATTCCATCCAATAAACATTAAATCCCTATTCTGTGTAAAGCAGAATCAGCACTGGGGATTCACAGTTGGAAAGTGAGATAGCCTTGGTTAACTAGCCACTGATTGCTTCTCAGTGTAATTGTGTTAAGCATGTTGTGTTCATTTTTCTTCCTCTTCTACAGATGAAGAGTTGCTTGAATGCAAATGCTGAACGTCCTTCTTCTGCTAAAATCTCATCAGTGCAGTTCCACCCTTCTGCTCAAGTTATCATGGTTGCTGGATTGGATAATTCTGTATCCCTGTTTCAGGCATGTATTTACTTTTATGGAGATTGAGTGGTGGTAATGGCACAGGAATTAATTTGTCTGTGTTTAGGAGGAGAGGTGAGGACAGTGTAATAACCAGAGGAATCATTGTGTGCTTTCTTGACAGGTTGATGGAGAAACGAATCCTAAAATCCAGAGCATCTATTTAGAACAGTTTCCTGTCTATAGGGCCCGTTTCAGTGCCAATGGAGAAGAAGTACTAGCCACAAGCAATCTCAGCAAAATACTTTATGTATACGACATGATGGGTGGAAATGTAATTCCTGTGCATCAAGTAAGGGGTAAGGTTTTTAGAGAATAGTGTCACTATGTTTGTTTCTTTTGAGATTCGTGTGAATCTAGGTAAGGTCTTTGTGTCCACTATTCCTCAGACTTCCTGAAATAAACTGGGTGGTTAACTTGGTATTGACAGTTGTCTGAAGTATACTGTTTGTTGACCAGCTCCAATTTTGCACCATGTAGTTAAATCTATTTTTTTTTTTTACTATTTTACTAAAGAGAGGTGCCACAGCATCATGGGTAGAGAGTCATTACTGACCTCAGAGTCAGGAAGATTTGAAATCAGGTTATGTCTCTTAACACACAGTGTTTTTGACCCAGAGATTAACTTACAGATCTTTATTTGTGCTGGGCATTTGCTGAAGGAGTTATGTAACGTATATAACTGATGAAATCTGGACTGTTAGATCATATTAATGTGCTGACATTTCATCGTTCCTCTATCATTGGATATGTAGATATCCAGTTCTTTATCATTAAATATCATGGTGCTATGAAAACCTTTTAAAAACTTGTATTTTAATATTTTTTAAGGTATATCCCCAACAATGAAATTATTGAGTCAAAATGTGTCTTTTTTCTTTTATAACTTTTTTAGTGTACTGCCCATTTGTTCCCCAAAAAGTTCTATAAATGTGCAGTTCCACCAGCAGTAAATGAGTATCAGTTACTCCAAAACTTTACCGCTTTACCACTTGTTGCTTTTACTTTTGAAGATTTGGTAGGTATGAGGCATCCCAAAGTTGTTTAATTTGCATCTCCTTGAGTATTTGGTTTGGCATTTTAAAAAATGATTATTCACCATGTGTCTTCTTTTGAAAATGTTTATATCTATTCTTTGGCCATTTATTGATTGTGTACTAGGAAATATTGTTACTTCCTAATATTCCTTAATGTATTTTAAGTGTCAAGTTTTATCTGTCTTTTTTGCTGTAACTATTTTTCCAGTTTGTTTTTGTTTTTTATTTTCAGTTATTGTATATTCAATTATTAATTGTATCATGATTCTAATAACTCTTGATACTTATTGAATCAAGAAGACATCCTGTGCCCTCCACAATTGAAATGAAAATTTTATCTGCTTTTTTTTTTAAATGATTTTTTTAAAGGTTTCTAAGCTGAATTCACTGGGGTATGTGTTGTAAGATATATCTAAATGTGTCTTCCAAAGTTCTAATCCTTTTTTCCCAAGTATGTTTGTTTTGTAATGAATCTTTTCCCCAAGTTTGCTCAGTAGATTTGTCAAGTACAAATCTTTTTTATCCATTTGCTTTGAAAGTCTGGTGTACCAAATATTATTCCCTCCTTTTTTTTTTTAAACCCAATGCTAGATGATTTTGTTAATAGCCATTTTGTTATATGTTTAAAGTCTAGTGATATGATTTTGTCCAGTTTTATAAAGAAGCCTCTTAGTATTTTGATAGAGATTTCATTAAATGGACTACTTAACTTTTAGAGTTTTGTAATTTCTATGATATTAATTGAGTTAGTCAATTCAATTTAGGTCTGCATTTGTTTTGGTTGTTCTGTTTCCACAGCTGTCTTCTTTGGTCTTTTGTTATGTTAATATGTTAATTCCTTGATTAATAGTTACTAGTTTCTGTTGCTAATCTAAAAGGGGTTTCTTTTTAAAATTATATTTTCTTTTTATTTTTTTAAGTAACAAAATCAGATGTTTTTGCAGTTTATCTTATTTAATTCTTCAACTTTGCTCAACTCATTATCTCCATTTTTTGGTAGTTGGATTTTCTAGGTACCCTATCATATCTGCAAATGATGATTAATTATCAGCTATTTATGCTATAAATACATGTGTTAGAAAGGATGGTTCTAATCTCTTTTTTTCTGCTTTCTCTTTTCTCTGATATTCTTTTTCTACCTCTCTTTCTAGGTCATCTGATTTGGGACTGATTCTGTTGTAACTGTTAGACTATTATCCAATACTGTTGTGATTTTTCCAGTACCTGGAGTCTCTTTCCTCATGTCCTCAATTAATTTCCTTCCTTCCTTCCTTTCTTCCTTCTTTTTTCCCTTCCCTCTCTTCCTTCCTCCCTCACCCATCTCTGATATTTTTTGTGATAAATATTCTTTGCTAATGCCTTAGTATCCCTGTACCTTCTCATTTTCACCTCTACTAGTTAGGTTTCTGACAAGTATTACTTGAGTGGTTTTATTTTTATTTTCATAATAGTAGTAGATTTTTATCTCATTTAGTCCTTGAAAGGTAACACTCTAATATTCAGAAAATGAAATGTTCTAACCAGAGATACAAATAGAAGAGGAGAGGGACAGAGTTAGTTGTAGTTGTTGCAGTAAAACTTATATTAAATCAAAGGTCACTGATAAAAGCAATAAAAATAAAGACTAAATAATGTAACCCTAGAGAATAAATATCTCTAAACATTTTTATTTATAAAATGTATGTATTATTATATATATTATATATACAAATATATAAATGTAAAAAAATATAAAAATAAATGCAAAATAGCATATAAAATATATATAAAAATATGAAAGAACAGGTCAATGAATTGGGGATACAACTGAAAATACTAGAAAACCAACAAATTTAAAAGTCTTATTTAAACACCAAAACAGAAATCCTGAAAATTTAGAGAATTGACAAAATAAAAACTAGTAGCTTTTTTCTTCAAAAGAAAATCAAATTACTAATTTCACAAACGAAAAAGAATTCACATCAAAGGAAGAAGAAAGAAAGGATATTACTAGAAACTATTTTGCCCAACTATATACCATTAAGGCAAAGCAAGAAGAAAGGAAATAAGCATTTGTGTGACAACTGCTTTGTGTCAGGCACCCTAAGGCACTGAACGCCTTTACGTTTATTATGTCATTGGTCTTCAGAACAACCTTGCAAAGTAGGTGCTGTTATCCTTATTTTATAGATCAGGAAACTGAGGCAAACAGGCTAAATGACTCATCAGGGTCATAAGTGAGTGTCTGAGGTCAAATTTGAACTCAGATCTTTCTGACTTTAGAACCACTACTCTATCCATTGTGCCATTAGCTATCTCTGGTGCCTAAAACTGAAAATTTAATGAAATAAATGAATGTTTACATATCATAATTAATAGAATGAGAAATAGAGAATAACCAAATTTCAGTGATAAATGAGCTTTTTTACTCACAAGACCTTTTAGGTATTGTTCCCATGGCTGTTAATTTATTTGGGTTGTTCGTTGGTCTATTGCAGTCCTTCAGCATTTTTTGTCCTTTCCAGGAAGTACTTTAAAAACTTTAAATGTGAATTATTACTTAAGCAGGGTAGTAGTTGGCCCAACATGTGCCAACGGAGAAGTGATAACATGGAAGGACTAGAACGTCTTGAGGAGAGGACAGGGACCCCCTGTAGGCTATGTAATTGTCTGCTTCTGTTCCTGACAAACCCTGTAAGCAGAGGGAGCTTGTGTGTTGTCACAGGGGCTAATCTCTTAGTGCTTTTAAAAACACTAGGAGGCGTTCTCTGTGTCTGTCTACACACTTTTTGCAGCCCAGCTCTGTATAGATTGATGTCTCTTTTTAGCTCTATATCCTGTGAACTTAGAAAGGCTTTGAGTAATTAATAGATGATAACTTGATTGAAATGATTAATCCATATTGAATTCATTTGTTCCTTTTTTTTTTAAGGTTTAAAGGAGAAGTTTGTTAGAAACTTTGAAATATCACCAGATGGATCCTTTTTGCTCTTAAATGGTTCTTCAGGATATTTTCATCTACTTTCAATGAAGGTGATTTATACCTAACTCTTGTTTTTCTCTTATGTCCTAACCTGGGACTCTTAAGCATTCCCAGGTTG
Source organism: Potorous gilbertii (assembly GCA_028658325.1). NCBI lineage: Eukaryota > Metazoa > Chordata > Mammalia > Diprotodontia > Potoroidae > Potorous > Potorous gilbertii. The sequence goes on from CM053770.1 coordinate 533,802,845, forward strand.
TTCTACTCTTGAATTTGGAGTCTCAAATAAGGGAGTATAGGCCATTGAAGAAACTTGAATTCTTAGGGGAGGATAATCTTCAAAATAGAGAAGAGCAGAAGAGAACTTGGAAAATAGGCTGTTTTTAGACTGCATGATATAGTCCTGAACAATTTATTAATTCCTGTTTACCTTTTAGACAAAAGAGCTGATTAGCAGTGTGAAAATAAATGGAAAAGCAGCAGCAGCAGCTTTCTCATCAGATAGCACAAAGATATATGCCAGCTCTGGTAAGTTTAATAACTAGTAGAATGGTATGGATTTGTTTATTAAAATCTCCATATTTTAAAAACCTAAATTTTATTTCCTGTTGAATTTTTAATTTCTTGCTTTGAATGGGCAAATACTGTGGAATGAAAACTAGTTTTAAACTTTAAAAACTTGGTTTATTCCACCTTTACCCTTTTTACTTTTTTTTCCAGGCAGTAGTAATGAATTCTTATGATGTTAAATGTTAATTTTTATGGAAAGACTCGGTATGCAAAAGCTTATTTACACAATAAGATTCCATATAGCTGTAATTTATATAGTTGTATATAGGTTCTATAAAAAGGAGCTGTTAAGAGAGTGTTGAATTGTAAGAAGCAGGTTGTATTAGACTTTTTGAAAGAAATGTAAAATGATTAGGTATGTTGTTATAATTAACTGTCTTTTCAACCCATTCTGACATTTTGAATTATTCTTCTGTATTGACTTGATATAAAGGAAAATACAATCTGGAAATACACTTAGTAGTTATCTAGGGAAAAGGAGTTCTGAAAGATTTTGTAGAATTTATTTCATAATAAGTATTTGCAGCACTAGTGTTCTGACATTGCATAGTAAGAGGAGAAGCTTATTCACTGAGGCTACCAAATATGACTATGGACGGCTCCATCGCTTTATCACCAAAAAAAGGAGTTACTGTTAGTAAAAGCTTTCATTTCATTTTGAAAGGCCAAGCTCTAGACATATCAAGGAATAATGTGTTTTATCCTTTTTAAAATATTCTTTTTAAAAGATATTTTTACGTATACTCCTGATCTTTTGTTATTGTAGAGATTCATTTCTTGAGGCCTACTGTGATGGTTTCTTTTGACAGCAGAGGCATTAATATAGTGTCCCCAGCTAGTGGAACTTGGCACCTTGTGAAAAGATGTGAGCTAGTCCTTGCTTTTATCAGTGGGGTTGATATTTCATTTTAGTCAAGGGATACTATGTCAATGTAATACTAATTTGTTTTTAAAGGCTGTTTGTGTTTGATTGGAAATACCTTTATCAGACTTTAGCACTTTTAGGACAGAGGTTCTTAACCTCTTTTATGTCAAGGTCTCCTTTGGCAGCTGTCTTAAGTCTGATCATCTGACATCCTTCTCTGAATCCTTCACTGGCTCTTCATCCAGGTCATTCTTTGTAATCATAGGTGTACTACATGATTCTGTCTACAGTTCTTCTCTCTCTATCCCTTTCTCTTCCTTCTTTTCTCTTCCTTACGCCTCTTACACTTGGTGATCTCAGCTCTCCTGGATTTAATTGCCATCTCTATGCTGATGATTCTCAAATCTACCTATCCTGCCCCAACTTTCTTGCTGGACTCCAGTCTTGCATGTCCAGCTGACTTTTTGAGGTGAACTGCATGTCCAGCAGACATCTTAAAGCACAACATAACTGAAAGAGGACTCATTATCTTTCCCCCAATACTCCCCTCATCCCAAACTGCCTTCCCTATTACTGTAGAGGTCAATGGCATCCTCCCAGTCTCCCAGACTTACAACTTAGAAATCATCTGGAATTTCTCACTATCCCCCCCATCCCTGAAGATATCCAATGTGTTGCCAAGGCCTGTTTTCACCTTTGCAGCATCTCTAGAATACTCCTCCTCCTCCTCTCCTCTAACACTGCCACCTGTCTAGTGCAGGCCTCATCACTTCACGCCCAGACTATTTGTATTTTCTGCTGGTTTTCCATAAAGTTCAGGTCTGATTATAGAACCTTCCTTCTTAATAAACTCCGGTGGCTCTCTGTTGCTTCCAAGATCAGATCCTCTATTTGTCTTCAAAGCTCTACCTAACCTAGCCTCCTTTCTACCTTTCTAGTCTTACACCTTACTTCTGTCATGTACTCTTCCATCCAGTAACCTTGGTCTCCTGGCTGTTTCATGAAATGCTCCATCCTTCAACTCTGGGCATTTTCTCTGACTGTCCCCCATTTCTGGAATGCTCTCCCTCCTCATCTCCACCTACTGACTTCCCTGACTTCCTTTATATCCCAGTTAAAATCTCATTTTCTACAGGAAGCCTTTCCCCACCCCTCCTAATTCAAGTGCCTTCCCTCTGTTAAGTATTTCCTATTTATGCTGGATATAACTAGTTTGTATGTATTTGTCTGTTGCCTCCCCTCATTGTAGGCTCCTTGAGGGCAAGGTCTGTCACTCATCCCTTTTGGTATCTCCAGTTTTTAGCATAGTGTCTGGCACATGGTAAGTGCTTAATGAATATTTACTGATTTAGATTGATGTTAGGAAGGAGGCAGGAGTGAAGAGCTTTTCAGCTCTTTGTCTCTACCTGTTTCCTTCTCTTAAAGCCTTCCCCCATGCACCCCCCTACCCTCCCGCAAGGAGATTTAAAACTAATCCTTAATAATTTTCACTCATTTTCATACTCCTTTTCTCTTTTGTTCATGTATGTCCTCTTGAGCGTCTTCTTTCCTAGTCATCCTTCTTGAATAGCTCTTTCTTGTAGTATGTGACCACTCCACTTGTCCTCATTCCAGTTAAGTGGCCTTATCAAAAATTTGAGTGTGGGGAAAACTGCTCTGTAGAAATAAAAACGACAAAAATATCCCACTAGTTGTTTAGGCCTGGATCCTCAACAAGGCAGAACTGGACCTACTGGTAGAAGGAAAATTATTTCTATTAGCAGACTGTCTTAATGCATGGTGTCACCTTGAACTAATACTGCATTAGAGATGCAGGAGCTGCCGTGGCTCATTTTGTTTTCAGGAAACCCATTGAAGGCAGCCTGCTGCTGCTCTCCTTTAAATACTCAAAAGGATTTTGACCGTTTTGAATGTTGTAAATGAGGCCAAACTATACTGACGTGGTTGATCTTCATTACTTTTATTTCAACTTACGAGAGATTGAGCTTTAGGAAAGACTTCTTCACAAATAAGTTGTGGTGTGTCCCAAGTTCTGTGTATTGCACCATGAAATTTGGTTGCTTTTTGCCCTAGGTTTCCTCATTTGCCGTGTGTGTGTGCGTGCGTGCATGCGTGCATGTGTGTGTGTGTGTGTGTGTGTGTGTACACGTAAGATGTAGTTCTTGACAAATGAGAAATATATTATTTTTCATGACAATATTTGCCTCATTCCATTCCTATAGCCTACCATCTCTGCCAAGAGGAAGGAGGGGTGTTTTACTATTAGTTTTCTAGAGGCAAGGTTGATCAGTCTTGCATTGGTCAGAATTCTGATGTTTTTTATTACTGGTTTTTTTTCACATTGATGTGGTCCTAGTATAGATTGTTATGTTGGTTCTACTTATTTTGATAATAAAATTCTTCCTTAATTTCTCTCCATCCTTTCTATTTATCATTTCTTATAATGTGGTAATATTCCCTCACATTCATATACCACAGTTTGATTAGCCTTATTGCATTTGATGGACAGTTACTCTTTTTTCAGTTTTTTTTTGCTATTACATGTACACAAATACTGCTATAAACGTTTTCTTGTATTTAAGAACTTTCCCCTAAAAAGGTCTTTGACCTTGAATATGTGCCCAGTGTTGGTATCATTGGGTCAAAGGGTTCAGTTTAGTGACTTTCCTAGTATAATTCATAATTGCTTTCTATATTCCCATCCATTGTATATTGCGCTATAAGGATTTGATCAATTCACTAATCTATCAACAATGCAATAATGTGCCTCTCTTCCTAAAGTCTTCTCACGTTCACTATTTTTATCTTTTCTCATCTTTGCCATTCTGATTGGTGTAAGGTAAAACATTATTTCAATTTACCATTTCTCTTGTTTCTAATAATTTTAAGCACACTTTCATATACTTGTTGATAGTTTATATTTCTCTGAAAACTGCTTATTCTTCTCCTTTGGCCACTTAAATGTAACAGCCCTTAGTAAGGATGTCTCTGTGACCTTGTAAGGAATGAGTATTATGCCTTCCTTAAGTTCCTTTTGGGCAAGGGTGGTTTCATTTTGCTCTTTGTACCTCCTCACACTTGGATTATGTTAAGAACTTAATAAATACTTATTGATTGTGTCTACTTTGAGCTCTGTCTGAACAAGAAGTCCTGTATAACAAATGCTTTCATTAGCCTGCTAATTGAAATGTCCTTCTGATATGAGATTTAGGCATAGAACTTACAGCCTTTTTTGTTCTAGCTGGTACTAGATTTCATTAGTGTGGCAGATTGGAAACTCTTTGTAACATGTCTTACCAAGTGGCCTGAGGCACATAGAGCCAGTGACTTGTTTTTGGTCATACAGTATATTCCAGAGGTAAGATTTGAATTCAGATCTTCCTGATTTCAGTCTTCTCTTTATCCACTATGCCATACTTCTTCTACAATATGAAAGTCTTGTTAAAATGAAGTCCTTTTCAAAATACTGTATTGGTGATATTTTGAGGATATGTGAAGTTTTTTTGTTTTAAAAAAGTACTTTGGAAATTAGATATAGTTTATAGTGAGTTCCTGTCCTCATACATAGATCCAGATCCATTTGAATATATCTCTGTTTGAATACATAGGGCGGATTGGGAATTAAAGGTCAGGGGTGGGAAATTCTAGGTGTGAGTGAAAGGTATGGATAGAGGGGATCTTATTTCGTACAAGAGAATTGGGAAATTATCACAGTTAACAGTTGCCCAGTCTTTTAGCGTTCTTGTTGTTCAGTCTTTTCCAACTCCTAATGACCCCATTTAAAGTTTTCTTGGCAGAGATACTGGAATGGTTTGCCATTTCCTTGTCCAGCTCATTTTATAGATGAGAAAACTGAGGCAAACAAGGTTAAGTGACTTGTCCAGGGTTACATAGCCGGTAAGTGTCTGAGTGAGGCCAGATTTGAACTTAGGTCTTCCTGATTCCAGGCCCAGTGTTGTACTCATTGATCTTAGTCTTTTCCAAAAAAATCTTATCCTGACCCAGTAATTTATGTAATACTAAATTAACAAAAACATTTTAAATAATGTAAAATGTTTAGGAATTCACGTTCAGTTAAAGAGAGGAAGAGATATAGCTAGTCAAATAGTATAGTGCATTTTTCATTGTCCATGGGGTCACAAAGAGTTGGACTCAACTGAATGAGTGACAAAAATTTTTTACTCAGCTTCTTCTCCCTGAAAATCACAAAATGTTCTATAAGGAAATAAGTGATTTTAGGTCATCCTTGAGATAGAAAGTTTCCCTACTTTGTTTTATTGCCACCCTCTGGAATGTTGGGAAGAGTTCCCTACTATAAACTAAGCTTCTAGGATTTATGAAGCATCTCGGGATTTTTCCTTATCAGGTGTCTTTGGTTACCCTCCAAACCCTCCTGCTGTGTGACCCTGAGAGGCTATATTTAAAGAACATACCTATCGAGTTCTAGTTTAAAGGAGACTTGGAAGCAAATGGTATAGTTATATAAGTTACAAGTAAAAAAAAAAATCATGTTTCTAATTTATCTTGATAGAAGTTTAAAGTGTTAAATGGTTTCTTCTACTTACGTTTTTCTCTTATGGACCTGGGGTGGTAGGAGTGGGCTCTTATTGTTCTTTTTTGTTACCTTACTTTTAAGAAAATGTAGAAGAGACCTGGATTTGGAGTCAGAAAAAAACCCTGCATTCAAATATCACTTCTGATGTATGTGTGTGTGTTCGTCCTTCGTTGCTGAAGAAGACCATGCCATCAGAGAAATGATGGCATGTCTTGCACTTGATTTGTTTTGAGTGCAGGAGGGCTGATCACCTCTGATATTTACAAGGCAAATGATTTAAACTCTTATGAGCTTCACATAACACTCTACAACCCATATCCTGAGTCATAGGTCAGTTGAACTCTCTCTCTTACTGGAGTGAGTTCCTGCATACTGAAGAAATATTGCATCTTTTGTGTATTTCCATATAACTTACTTTTACAAAAACCTCAATGACTGTCTGGCCTCTCTTTGTTCCTTTGATTCCTTAAAGAAGCAGTATTCTTTTCCTTCTGGTCCTCAGATTCACCTTTAACCTTCACATTAAAATGAACTTCTTAGCTTTCTCTGAACTTGGGATCCATGGAATTTCCTGCATTAGCCTTTCATTTTAGGGCCATAGGATGTCATACTTACCATGCTTACCTCTCTTCTTGCCTTCTTTTCTCTTTAAATTTTTTTTAAAAAGAAAGAAAGCTGTTACTCAACATATATTTTATGGAAACATACTTTATTTTTTCCCCACTTTCTGTAGTGTATTTTTTTCAATTACATGTAAAGATAGTTTTCATCATTCACTTTTATAAGACTTTGAGTTCGAAATTTTTTTCTCCCCTCCTTCCTCTCTCCCCACTCCCCAAGATGGCAAGCAATCTGATATAGGTTGTACGTGTAGAATCATATTAAACATATTTCTGTATTAGTCATGTTGTGAAAGAAGAATCAGAACAAAAGGGAAAAACCATGAGAAAAAAAGAGAAAATAGTATGATTTGATCTGCATTCAAACTCCACGGTTCTTTCTCTGGGCGTGGATGAGTCTTTTGGAATTGACTGAGATCATTATATTGCTCAGAAGAGCAAAGTCTGTCAAAATTGGTCATTTTACAGTGTTGCTCTTACTGTGTACAGTGCTCGGGTTCTGCTCAGTTCATGTAAGACTTTTCAGGTTTTTCTGAAATCCATCTGCTCATCATTGCTTAGAACACAGTAGTGTTCATTACATTTGTATACCACAACTTTTTCAGCCATTCCTCAGTTGATGGGCATCCCCTCAGTTTCTGGTCTCTGCTATCACAAAAAGAGCTGCTTTAAATATTTTTGTACATGTGGGTCCTTTCCACTTTTTTATCCTCTTTGGGATACAGACCTAGAAGTGGAATCGCTGGATCAAGGGGTATGCACAGTTTCATAGCCCTTTGGGCATAGTTCAGATTGCTCTCCAGAATGGTTGGATGTAAAATGCAGTAAAATTACAATTGTGTTTCGTCTTATAACTGAAGTAACAATTTCACCTACAATGCATCAGTATTCTGGTTTTCCCATGTCTTCTCCAATATATATAATTTTTATTTTTTTGTTATATTAGCCAATATGAAACTGAGATGGCATCTCAGAATTGGGAAATATCTACTTTAGAAAAGCAAAGGGAGAGCTAGAAATTTTCTTACATCTGTGGTACAGTACCCTGATTGGACAAGTGACCAGTTAGCTTTTGGACAATTTGTTCACTATTGGATGAGCTCATGGATGGAATACAAGTTTTAGTGATAGATTCCACAATTCACCTTGGGTAACCCATTGCAATATTTCAACACCCTGAGGTTCCAAAATAATTCATTTTTTCCCTACAGCCTTTGCTTACCATTCCATACCTCAAAATTCCTTCTGGGAATACTAGAAGGAACATCTGCTCCCTCTCTTAGTGTGTTCCAACTCTAACCCTTCATCTCTGGACAATTATTTCTTTTCAAACAGCATAAAATACATTTTTTCCCCCTGCTTTACTTACATAATGCTTTAAGGGTTACAGAGTGTTCTCCTCATACACTCCTGTGAGATAGGTGTTTTCTTTTTTTGCAGAACTGAGGTTCTGGTTAAATGCCATGCCCCTTGTCACACAGGTGTAAGTGTCTGAGTCAGAAATCAAGCTACAGTTTGTGTTAGGAGGTTTTGGTACGTTACTGATCTCTAGGTTTTTGTTTGTTTCTTTTGCTTTATGTTTTTCATAATATGCTTTATGTTTTATGTATTTCAAATAGCAGTGAACTGTTAAGCTCTATCTTAAAAAGTTTTTATTTTAATTCAGTTCAATAAATTATTAGAATGAGCATAGTGCTGTACTGTGCTAGGCACTGGGCCTACAAAGACAAAAATTCAAACCGTCCTTGCCCTCAGAGAGCTTTTATTCTACAGGAGACAGAAGGTAGTAACATACATAAGCTTAATACATAGGAGAAAGGAGGGGGTCACACAGGAAGCTCTAGAAAAGTTTGCCTTGGCAGATAGCACCAACCACGGGGATTTTCAAGGAAGGCCTTTTGGAAATGGTGCAGGAACTAAGTCTGAAAGGGAAGTAGAGGCATTCCAGGTAAGGAGGTTTGGGTCAAATTTAGAGAAAATAAGAGTGCTTATCAGACTTGTAGGAATTACTGAAGTTGTCCTTTAAAACCCCGATTTATTGTCTAAAAATCTGGTGCTGAGTAATCCAGCATGAAATATAGCTACTTTCTTACCACTGACCTAGGTTTAATTTGAGGTGAAAATTGTCATCTTTAGCTGTCTCAGTGTCATATGTAGCGCTTAATGTATATCCACTTGGTAGTCCCTGGATAGCTACAAGGACCATAGGTTTTTTGCCTCTAGATTATAAAATTGTAATGTAATGTTGCTTCTCTCATTTTATTCCTTCATTCAGTGGATGGCGAAGTTTACATTTGGGATGTGAATACCAGGAAGTGCCTAAACAAATTTACTGATGAAGGGTGTTTGCGTGGATTAAGCATCGCTGTGTCCAGGAATGGACAATATGTTGCTTGTGGGTGAGTAAAGATAAATGGTTGTAACCTCTTAGCATTTTACATTAATTAATGATAATGCTAGTTATCTTAAATGATGTATTTGTTCTTCTTTATAGAATTAATTCAAAATTCTGTGTTGATGGCCTAAATTCAGATATACCTTTTGCCTGTTATTGCCATAACACGACTTGATTTCAGTGTTTCTGTAGCAGCTGTTGAACCAGTAAAATGCAGTAAAGTTATAATTGTATTTCATTTTATAATTGAAATAACAGTTTTGCCATGTCCTAACATTTGTGTAATTATTTTTACCCTCTTGCTGCTGGAGGGGGCATTTTCCTAGTGGAGTATGCAGGAATGGATCATTGACCTTGTGCTGTTTAATATTTTTAATGTTTAGGTGAAAGTTTATATGGCTTGCTCATCAAATTTGCAGGTGGCACCAAGTTTAAGAGGGGGTTTTAACGTAGTGGTTGACTGAGTCCGACTCCAAAAAGATCTTGATAGGCTTCAAAGGAATGAGAAAACCATCTTTTACAAAAAGGAACTTTTATAAAGTTAAAATTTGCTTTTCTATTCTTATCACTTTCAGGTATTTGTTCTCTATTGAAATTTTTCTCAAAATGACTTTCTTTTTTTTCTTCCCTATTATCTCTTTCCAGTTTATAATTTGTTTCTGGTTTAAAAGCAAATTTTTTTTTTCACAAAAGAAAGTGTACTATAGTGGAAAGAGCACTAGATTTGGAGTCAGAAGACCTAAGTTCTCATCTTAACTTTGTCTCTTAACTGGCCATGCAACCTTGGGAAACTCATTGCTTCTTGGAACATTGCTTTCTTCCTCAGGGAAGATGAGGACAGAGTACTTATTGTGCTTATCTTGCTGGGTAAGGGGAGTTAGTCATCAGTCAGCAAGTTAAGCATTTAACTCTTCCAGACACTGAGCCAAGTGCTAGGGGCATTGCAATAGGGGAAGATAATATATGAAAGGGAAGTCGAAAATCAGTGTGTTGTATAGGGAAGAGGCATGGTGCGTAAATATGGAGAATGAGGTTTGGCTGGTCTGTGACCTTTCCCCAGAATGGAGGTTCCAGAAAGAACTCACCAGTAGGAGAAGGGGCCTGCCCACAGGAGAGGAGTTAGAAGGCAGTTGAGGCATGGCAGCTAAGTTGAGAGAAAGGGGGACAGCTAGCATGGGACTTTTTCCCAAAATAGAGGTTCCAGGAAGATTTAACCAGTGGGGAATATCAGCCAAATGAGATAACTGTAGAATCTTAAGAATTCTGAACGATGTCTATAAATTGTAAAGTAACAGTTCCAGTTATTGTGGTATTATGTAGAACTCTAGATTTATAAGAATTATATTTTTACATTTAGAAGGAACCTTAGAAAAAATCTTATGCCCTCTTCATTTTGCAAATAAGGAAGCTTGAGATTCAGAGCGGTGGGTGATTGGCCCAGGGTTATTTTATTCACAAAGGCTGGTCTAGAGCTCAGATTTCCTGACTCCCCATTTTGTTTTCTTTGCATTATTACATGTAGTCATCCCAGGAATCACTCAAAACAGAGTCAAGTGCAAGTCATGTCATCATTTCTCTGATGGCATGGTCTTCTTTGGCAACGAAGGACGAACACACATTATGTCCTGATTTGCTCCTCCTCCCCAACTCCCAATCTAATTTAGAACAGTTTTTCACAACTGATCTTTTCATGAAGATAATACTTTAGTGACTGACACCTTCTCAGAATATCGGTTCTTTGCTATAGGGATGGGTGCTGGTGTGAGAATTTACTGTACCTTCGTAGTTAGGATAAAAATTTTCTGTACAGGGCAGTATTTGAAGCATCCCAAGTTGGCTTGGTTTGGGTACATTTACTTGGGCATCTATTTTTTCATATCTTAAAAAGAAACGGCAGTGAAGGCTGATAGTGTTTAATAGGAAGAGCAGAGACTGAAATTCGATCTTCTTTGTGGCCTGGGCCTTGCCAGTCACAAGCAGTAATCTTGCAAATCTGCTGACTTGTTTGTGTCTTACTTTCCTCATCTATGAGATGGGTATTAAAGGGTTTTCCCTTAGTCAGGACTTTGTAGGGATAAAGGGGTAGATATGAAAACCCTTTACCAACTATGAAGAATTGAGTAAGTGCATGTGAACTGTTGTTGACATTCCATTGTTGTCAATTCCCTGGTTTGAGTGCTGCCTTGGCTGGTGCAGAGCTTCTCTTTTCTAAAAACTCAGTTTTTCCTTCTTCCCATTCACTTTCAGTGAGGACTGAGGCTCTCTATAGTGCAGAGCTGTTTCAAGAAATACTTTTATTCTACTTTAGCCCTTCCAGTTTCGTGATGACAATGTTTTCTACCTTGTACCTCTGTGGCATTTTTCATCTGCTTTTTCTCCACTCTTAAAAAAAAATTATTTTCATGTTAGTCATGTTGTAAAGAAGAATTAGAACTAATAGGAGGAACCACAAGAAAGAAGAAACAAAGAAAAGAGAGCAAATAGTATGCTTCGACCTGTATTCAGACTCCATAATTCTTTTTCTGGATGTTCTCCACTCTTTCTTAACCTGTGCTTTCAAACATACGCAGGTTTCTCCTAGATTTAAAAAGCAAAACCAAAAAATACTCCTGTCTTGGTTCTGTTGCTATTTCTACCTTTAGGCTTTACTTTTTTTTAATTCTCTTTTTTAATTTGAACTAAAGAAACAACAGCAAAAATGTCCATATAAAAAGATGTACAGAAAAAGGATTGAATATGAAACTAAGACTCTCTTATTACATACAAATTGTTTTTAAGTATATTAAATTTAACACGAACATTTGAGTATTATTTTGCTTCTCTCTGTTTCTTTTTTCTCTTCTGTAAATTAAAAAAAAATTGACATTATTCCTCCTTCTTAACTATAAACTCCCTTGCCCCCAACCACACTCCCAGAAACAAATTAATGAGAGAGATAACATGAGAACAACTGTTCAAATATTGAATATGAGGTATAAATTGGAGACAGAAGGAAGGCACTAGCAATTAAGGGAGATTGGGAGAGGCTTCTTTTAGAAGATGAAATTTTAGCTAAGACTTGAAGGAAATCAGAGAATCTAGGAGGCAGAGGTGAGGAGGGCTGAGGAGAAACAGCCAGGGCAAAGGTGTGGGGTAGTTGGAGAAGGAGGCCAGTAGCACTGGATCACAGGGTATGTGGATGGGGATGAAATGTTACAAGTATGGAAAAGTAGGAACGGGCTAGGTTGTGAAGAGCTTTAAAAGCCAAACAGGATTTTGATCCTGGAAGCAATGGGGAGCCACTGGAGTCTGTGAATAGAGGGATGACATGATTGCACCTGCACTTTAGGAAGATCACTTTGACAGCTGAGTGGAGGATAGACTGGAGTGGGAAAGACTTGCAGAAGGCTCTTGCAATAATTCAGGCTTGAAGTGATATGGATCTGCATCAGAGTATTGGCATTGTTAAGGGAAAAGGAGGAAATGTATATAGGAGACATTATGAAGGTAGACTCAACAGGACATGGCAACAGATTGAATAATGGGACATGAAAGAAAGTGATGGTTTGAAGATGTCACCTCAGTTGTCAGGCTGAGTGACCAGAATGATGGTGGTGTCTTCTCCAATAACAGGGAGATGAGGAAAGAATTTTGTGGGGAAGATCAGTGGACAGTTTTGGACCTGTTGAGTTTAAGATAACTATAAGACATCCTGTAAGAGATATCCAAAAGGCAGTCTCCTTCTGTCTCTGGTGTATCACCTCTCATCTAAGAGAAGGGAAACAGGCTTCATCATCAGTCTTGTGAATTCTAGGTCATTGTGTTGCTCAAAATTCTTTAACAGTGTTCTTTTATAATATAGTAGTTATTGTAGAAATTGTTCTACTGGTTCTCTTCACTTCATCGTGCTGTATTTCACACAGGTTATCCTAGGCTTCTCTAAAACTGCCTTTTGTCATTTTTTACGATGCAGTAATATTCCATTATACTTATATGCTATAATTAGTTCAGCCATTGACACCCACTTTATTTTCAGTTCTTTGCCTCAACAAAAGTGCTATTGTAAATATTTTTGTGTTTCCTCTTTTTTTGACCTCTTTGGAATCCATGCTTAATAGTGATATCACTGGATCAAATGGTATGAATTACTTAATAACTTTTTGACTGTAGCTCTAAATTGCTTTTGATAAATGTTGTTCTACAAACAGTGCATCATTGATTTCTCCTCTCAGAAACCTTCCAGTAACTTTTTTTTCCTGTATTTTGTTGTCTTTAACTCATTATGTGAACCTCAGAGTTATTTTAATTTACTTACGTTAGAAATTTGGAAAATCTTTTCATGTGGTTGTTGAGAACTTGAATTTCTTCTTTTGAGAATTACTTATTTATACAGATGTTGTCTCTTATTCTTAACTACACATACTACACTTTTGAGGCTCTCCAAAATAAAACCCAAATATTTACCACACATTACCTGTGTGGCTAGCAAATACCCACCACCTGCTACTCTATAGAATTGATTCTGTAAATGATGCTGTGATTGTTGAGCAGGAAATGGGACCAGAGGTGGAGGATGCTGCTGTTCAAGGCTCTTGTAATCTTTTGGGGGCTCTCAATTGCAGGAAAAAAAGCATATGAATTTTCTATTTGAGATTTAATGTAAATGCTTTTGATTTAATTAGCACCTGGTTGGTTTTGCTGCTATTTAATAAGCTAAAAGTAACCTTTTTTCTTCTCATAATAATGTTATTTAAATGTGTTAAAATATGAGATTTTCTCTTTCATTTTCTGAACATCTTGATTATCAAAAAAATATTTGAAGTCTTACCTATGGGTAATTTAGTTGAGCTTTGTAGAACTGACAAGTTTAATAGTACTTACCTCCTAAGACTATAAATTAGTAATCAGATATGTATGAATAGGTCCTAGTTGCTCAAAGATTTTGTGAATGACAGTCAATATCCATTTGTATCCATTTGTGTTTATATAGGTTGTGAAAATTCTTATTGTACTCTTCCGGATGATATGAATCTAATTCTTGCTTTCTTTTTCCTTTTTCTTTTATAGTTCTAGTTCTGGTGTGGTAAATATCTATAACCAAGATACTTGTCTCCGAGAAACTAACCCGAAGCCAATAAAAGCCATAATGAATTTGGTTACTGGCGTCACGTCCATGACCTTCAATCCCACCACAGAAATTCTAGCAATAGCTTCTAGTGAAGCAAACGAAGCTACTAGATTGGTAACTTTTGAAATCTTTTCTTTCTAGTCTTGATAATAGCTCTTAATCCAAGTTAAAGGTTAGAAAAGAAAATTAGAAAAGAAAATATTGGTTTAAAAGAGAAATATGAAAGTATATTTGCCATATCTTGGCATCTCTTGACATAGTGTGTGAAACTGTACCCTCCCCATAGGCCTGGCACATAACAGACACTTAACAAATGTTTGTTGAGTAACTAGATAAAAGTCCTAGTCTGGAGACTTCCTGGATTGGACCTCATCTTAGTACTCAGGTATGTCAGATGTCAGGGTCATACTTTTGGCAAACTTCATCTTCACCCTCAGTTTAGGTGAATATTTTAGCTTATTTTTTTCTTGCTTTTTTAAAAAATTAATATTTATATTGCCATTCTCTGTCTTGAAATTTTTTGAGGATGTTTTTCTCCTCAAGTGTATAAGGGAAATAAAAAGTTTACACTTCCTTTCTGCATAATTTCCTTCCTGAATTTCTTACCTACATCTTTGAGATCTGTGATCTTAGTAGTGTGAAGAGAAATTCTTACGTTGCTAGCTTTAAAAATTTAAATACGTTATGGAAAAATAATAAATTTTGATATCAACGTGTCATTTTTTCAACAGTCAGTGGTACAGTCAAATAGATGGGGAGGGATAAAACTCAATACTGCTTTTAAAGAAAATCTTTTTCACACATTTGTGTTGTTCTATAATGTTTAGCTGACTTTTCATTATTTTAATGGTAGAAAATTTTTTCCGGAAACTTTGGGATCTAATATTAGTTCACAGAATATATTCTGAAAGATGTATAACAGTGTTCTTCCTGGTTTTCCTTAGTGGCCATGAAAGTATACTGGTTTCTGATTGTGGAAAAATGATAGGAATATTTATTTTTAAAATAACTACATTATCTTAGAAGATAGTTAATGTCAAATGAAAAGAAACCAGGAATGGTAGTGTCCTGATGTATCAGTGGAAGAGTCTTAAAAAAAGTGAGTTACTGGGCCCCATTATATAAAATCATTTTAAAATGATGCAAACATTTCTGTTATCTTACTACAAAGTAATGTATATAATTCGAAGATATTATACCAGTAGGAAACCCATAAGTGTAATTATTTGGCACTTGATATATTGTACAGAGAAAATGACTGTAGGACTTTTTCATCCATTAAGTTGTGTGCATCCATTTATGGAATGGGCTTCATTTGTGGACATCTGACTCTAGAACACCTAATTGTTGCGATAGCAGCAGTGTTGGAGTGAAAAGGAACTTTCTGGATTGTAATCATCAAAGCTTTATTAGGATCCCTTTAATTAAGTCAATCACAGCTTTTAATTTGAGAAATATAATGGAATGGGGGCAGAGGAGGACCATAGATTTCTATCCAAACTAAATAATTGACTTCAGACAAGTTGTATTAACATAGCAATAGATTGCATTGAAGGACATCACAAGTGGTTATTACTGAAGTGGTCAGGAGTCTTTAAAAATGCTTTCAGTGGTTAGAGTCTAAAAAAATCCATAATGAGAAGCAAAGCTTTAAAAATAATTAAAATCACTTAATAAATAATCCAGTTTGGGGTTTACACTTTTGGTCAGAAGGAACAGATTTTAACATTGAAAAAATATACAAACCTCCCAACTATTCTAAAACAAAACAAAACAAAAAAACACAAGCATAGGTAAATGACTGTAAGTATGGTATAGTCAAGACCTCTAGCTTCTTAATTTCCTAGTCTAGGAGATGAGTCATTTTGGTGACCTGGATCTCACAGAGTGCAGGCTTCAGAACCTGAATGTGATTTCTATTGGATTTATTGACCTACCAAGACATAGGCTCTATCCCCTGGCAAAAATTGGCTAAAATTTTCTCTGGGTTTGTACTTCAGCTTTTAACTTGAGGGAAGGATTGAGGATTCAAAAGGTTTACAGAAAGTAATTTCAGAGATATGGTGTGAAAGTTAACGTTCATCCTGTGTAATGGATACTTGCTTGCCTTCTAGTGGATAGAGGAAGAGAATTTGGAATGGAAAACTTTTGAAAAATGAATGTTAAATATATTAAAAAAAAAAAAGAAAGAAAATCAATGAGCGTAATTTACTTGCTAATGGCAAGTGTGATGGAAGCAAAGCAAATTAATAGACAATTTTATTATTTGACCCCATGGTAGATCATTAATCCTGCTCTAATTTTTTTCCTTTAAACCATTATAGGTTCTTCACTATTCACCTTCACTCCTCTTGGCTGACATCTACCCAGAGAAAGTCCAACTAATTTTGCTGTTATCAGAAGCAAAATATAATTAGGGAATTAAATCTCCTGACCTTCCCCAAATCATATGATACATCCCTAAACAAATACAAATCATTTTTGCATTATCTATCTTCATTAGCACTCATTAGCATAGGTACTCAGGTAGTTGATTGTTTTTATAAAATGTTTTTGACATTCAGGCTAGTTACTCAAGGAAGCTGGAGAGAAAATAGTTTAAGAATTACAGCAGAAGTCAGTTTGAGGCTATACCAACTTTGTTATGGATCCAAACCCTCTGAGTGTGAATGCACTTAGCAGGAAAAATATGCAGAGTTAGAATTAAGTAAACATGTCTGCTATTCTAATGTGACCATTCCCTATAAATTCTTTACATGATCTGATAGTCAGTAGCTACACACATTAGGTCTAATAAATATCTGAGCAGGGAATTTAATTAAGTAAACTGAATAGTGTAATGCATTTTTATTAGCACTTCACTGTGAAAATAACTTGGATGTGATGGTATACAGTCTTATCTCTAAATGTGTAGACTGTATTAAGTGAAAGCTGACAAACTGTCAAGGGAAATCACTGAATAAAATTTGTGTGTTTGTCCATATCCATTTTCTCTGAGCTAAGTTGTTCAAGTGTGTGTCTCTCTGATCTGTATTGTGAAGAGAGTGTAAAGGAGGAAGCTAATACAGAAGAGGCCATGGCAGAAAATAAGATTGGCTGCTAGGGATAACAGCATTTATTTCTCAGCCTTGCCTTATCTTCAGATATGCTATGACTCTATTGTGGTAATAGAGGAAAACATAAATATTTGTTTAGTCATTGGATAATTGGGTTCTCATGACTTATTCTACTCTGGAGGTCAAAAAGGGTGCCTTACAAATACTTACAAATCAAGTTAGTTAGATGTGAGAAAAAATACTAAGATTATTTTGAAAGACTCCATTTGAATTATGTTGGCATTTTTGACATGTACAAAAGTTATCTCCATAATATTAGATCTCTGTTTGTAGTTAGCATTCCTGTAGTAAACTGACGTGTTAGGTAATCCCCCATCATCATTGTCATCACATTATCAAAGAGTCTGGCACATGATTATTCTATCTGTAAATTCTTGTTTAATTTGAATTGAGTTTCATTGAGAAATAATACTATTGTCTCTCCTATATTTTCTATATTCCTGGTATTATGGGTTAAGAGATGTAAGCATATTTTAAAGGATATTTAAATTTTTCTCAAAATTTAAAGTTGGTTGGACTGTATTAAATTACAAATCAAATAACATCCAAATCTAGTTTTAATATAGGAACATTGCTACATTTGGAGTATTATATGTAATGGAAGGTTTAATCACAGTTAACTTTTTAACCACTAAAGGAAGGCTAAAATGAACATTAAAACTGAAAAGATTTTTCAGTTCTTGCTGTTATTAAGATAATTTTATTATCTCCTGTAGGTTCATCTGCCTTCCTGTACAGTATTCTTAAACTTTCCTATGAATAGAATTAAGCAGATTTCCCTCGCCCAGACCTTGGATTTCTCTCCTAGAAGTGGATATTTTGCGCTGGGAAACAACAAGGGCAAAGCCTTATTGTATAGGTAAGGTGTTACTTAAAAAGTCTTAAAGATTCACTCTCAGCAACCACATTTGAAAGCAAAGGGTATGTTATGCCATTTAGTACACTTGGTCTTTGATGGGTTGCCTTGTGTTCAGATTACGACATCTGACTTTAGCTGTGCTTCGTACTATGTCAGTCATTTATAAAAGGGAATCAAAATACTGAAGTGGAAACTGTGGCTTGAGTGCTTGTGAAATGCTTCCCAAGTAGCTCATGAAGGTAGGGAACATGGGTGATAGACCCCAAACCTCTCATGAGGGGGCCCTTGCAATTTACTACCTTATTACCCTTCACACAAAATGTTTACTTCTTTTTCACCAATGCTGAACTGACGTTGACCTAGACAGCCATGTTTAAAGCAACCTGAAGGCATAAAGTGTTGCTCTAGGTTCTTTTGTAAGTTAGTTGGTGATAAGGGGTAAAAGGACTTTGAACCCAAGTGTAAGGTTTTCCCAATATATCATATTCCCTTGTTCCTTTAACCCTAATTGGTAATGACCTTTCTTTTCAGAGTTTCACATAGCACTTTATTTGACTTTGTTTTTTTCAGTTATTATATGTATTTTGTACTGTAGCTATTTGACTCCATATCCCTTGTCTTGCTCCATTAGGGCAAGGATTATGTCTTATCTAAATTTCATGACTCATCTGGAGCTTAGCACAGTGTTCTGTACACAGTGGGTATTTAATAAATATTTTATTAAGTTGACCTGAACATGTAATGCTTTATAAAAGTCAAGTTTTATTTAACATATTGAGATTACCTGCACGTGTAAAGGTTTAATGATGGCTAATTTCAAGGGGAATGAAAACCTGTATGCTTAGCTTATTTTATGCTTCCCACATATATTAGCTAGAAACCCAAGAATATACTGGGTTTAATTGTCTGAAGGTCAGAAGACATAGATATTCTTCAGAGAGACCTAAACAACTTTCACCAGAACATCTATGGTGAATTTATCCTTCTTTCCTCATTCCTGGACATTACATCTCTGGCATTTAAATCACTTTACAATTTGACCCTGCCTTTCTAAGCATATGATTCCCTTTCATTTTAGGGGCAGCTAGGTGGTGCAGTAGATAGAGCACCAGTGCAGGAGTCAGGAGAACCTGAGTTCAAATCTCACCTCAGACACTTGACACTCACTAGCTGTGTGACCTTGGGCAAGTCACTTAACCCCAGTTGCCTCATCCTGGGTCACCTCCAGTCATCCTGATGAATATCTGGAGGAGAAGTGAGGCTGGTGACCTGCACAGCCCTTCCTCGCTCAAAACAAAGTCAAATGCAAGTCATGTCATTATTTCTCTGATGGCATGGTCTTCTTTGGCAACGAAGGACGAACACACATTCCCTTTCATTTATTCTACATTCTACGCAAATTGGCCTGCATACTATTATTCACATATTGCATTCTGTTGACCATCTCTATACTTTGGATGGTGTTTCTTCCTCACTTTACCTCTTCAAATCTCCAGTTTCCTTCAGAGTTTAGCTCATATGCCATCTTTTACATGAGGCCTTTCCTGATCCACTCTCCTGTTGTCTCCCTTTCCATTCCAGATGACTTTGTATCGATATTTTTGTATTTTGTATTCCGCTTACATGTTCATATTTTCCCAGTGTAAGCTACATGAAAGCAGGAGCCCTTGCTTCCTTCCCTAGCTTAGTAAATACTCATTGATGAATCAATTATACGATGAATCTTTTCAAATAATTTACAACTCTGAAGTTAAGAAAAGGAAGACTTTAAGAGGGTTTAGAGGTGTTCCATCTCTATAAAGAGAATAAAGGAGATTGTAATGTGGCTTATTATTGTGTTCCAAAAGGATAAAAAGCTAGTTTGGAAAATCAGTGATTGTAGGACCTTTGGATCATAGGAACTTTGATTCCAAAATGAGATATTTTAAAAGTATCTTTTTGGGAGGGACGAAACACGGAAAGAAAAAATTACAGGCTGATATCTCTAATGAACATTGATGCAAACATTTAAAATAAAATATTAGCAAGCAGGCTAAAACAACTTATTTGTATGCTATGATTAAGTTGGGTTTATACCAAGAATCAAAGTTGATTCAACATAAGAAAGATTATATATTCAATAAGTCATGTTACTGGCCTAAGTAATTAAAAACATGTAATTATACCAATGGATACTGAAAAGACTTTTGACAAAATCTAGTGCTCATTTTTGTTACAAATTAGAAATCACAGGAGTAAATGAACCTTTCCCTAATACAGTAAATGGTATTTTCCTAAATTCTAGAGCAAATGTTACATGTGAGAAAAATAATAGGCTTTTTCAGTAAGATCAGAGATAAAGGAAGGATGATGGCGGCTGTCACTAGTATTGATTTAACAATGCTAGAAATGCCTAGCTGTCACAGGAAAAGGTGAGGAAACAATCATAGTCAAAGAGAAAACAAGACTATCCATTTTTTAATAGATAATTAGGATAGTATACTTACCCTTGAAAGTCAACTAAATATTTCATTGAAATGATAACTTCAGCACTTTTGTAGAGTGTAAGATAAATCTACATATATTATATAACAGTACTGGGCTTATGAATCAAAGAATTTAAAGAAAGAAAAAAAGATTTATATGTACAAAATGTATTTATAGCCTCTCTTTTCATAGTTGGCCTGAAATTGGAAACTAAGGGTGCATCCTCCTGTTGGTGAACAGCTAAACAAATTGTAGTATGTAATGAAATGAAATGTATGTAATGTAATGAATGTAATGAAATACTGTTGTGCCATAAGAAGTGACGAAGTGAGCAATTTCAGAAGAAACTGGGAAGATCTTTATGAACAGATTAGAAGCAAAATGAGCAGAACTGGGATAACAGTTTATACGGTGATAACAGAGAAAACTGTGGAAGAAGTGTAGATCTCCAGTTAACACAATGGTAAAGGAGGTGGTAATTTTAAGATCCAGAAAGATATATATATATATATACACTCCATATATATGGAATTTGTTTTGCTGGACTACCAGGTGGATGTAATAAAAAAGTTTTTTTCAGTTTTGAAAAAAAGCATTTTGCTTAGTGTAGTGTGGGGGTACAGATTTAGGTTATAATGCTTTAAATTTATAAAAAATAAAAACTTCAGAACTCTGACTAATGCAGTGATCAAACTTCAGTCCAAAACAGTGAAGGAGGACATGTAGGTTCTTCTGAACAAGTTTATTGTGCAAATTGGTTTTGCTATTAGCAATGAATTGATGGATTTGTGGGAAAGATTTTAAGAAATTTGCTTGGTGGTAGGTGTTGATGGTAGTAGGAAGGTCAGATTAATTTAAAAAAATCACCTACTATTTGAAAAAATACCTTGGTTAGAAAACAATGTCATCTCATCAGTGAAGATTCCGTTTGGATTTATTGCCTTTTGAACATTTTCTTTAGCCTCTGCTTACACTCCGAATCTGTAAGATGAAGTTGATCTTAGTTTATATTTAAGCATTTTGTTTTTTCCATGGTTTTTGTGTATGTGATGAAATCTCTATAACCTTCTGTGGAAACTGAAATTGTCATTGATCTGAAATGTAGCCTATAAAATACTCTACACTAAAGATCTGTTCAGCAGGTGTTTTGAATTGCTACAGCATTATTGTCACATAGCAAACCCTTTTCCATTTTTGTGTTTTAGTTTGCCCTCCACCTGTGAATATCTGGACCAGGTTCCAAGTGGCTTAAGTCATCAGATAGTATATATATGCTGACATTTTTGCTTAATGTTCTTTTGTGGAGAAAGAATGTGTCCACTCCATGTGCCATGGAAAGTTTCTGAGTTCTGATTGCCACATGAATTGTAATACTTTGTGAAATGGCTAAATCATTCTCTTATCTTTTGCAGGTTGTACCATTATTCAGACTTCTGAGGAGGGTTGTTACAGGTAAAAAAATCTTTTGGTTAACTCCCCTGGGCCTGAGGTTGTGTTCATTGCCATTGATGGACAAAGGGATTTGAATTCTTTGATGTATGGATGTGAGCATGTGGGGTGCATTTCATCTACATTGGGAAGAGCTACTTATTTTGACATTACAGGAAGTAGAGAAGGGAGGAATTGGGTTACTTTGTTCAAGATAACCTTGGAACAATCTGTTGGAAGTCTTTTGCAGGTTATGAAAGACTTGGTGTAGTAGAAAAATCAGTGGACTTGGGGCCAAACCTGGGTTTGAATACAGTCTGGCATTTACTAGCTTTACTCTCTCCAAACGTCTGTTGTCTCCTTTGTAAAATGGGGTAATAGGTACTCTTTGCCTCACAGGCTTGTGAGGAACCTTCATCATAAATTCTACATTAACTAGAACTCATCCAATCCACTAGACTTTCAGTGAGCTCTTCTAATTCTGTGATGTAAGCTGCATAACCTGTGCAAGTCGGCTTACTAGGACTGTGGAGAATGGAACCCTTGTCATGTGAGGAATAGTTGAAGGGAGCAGGGACATTTAGCTCAGAAGACTAAGTGTTGTCTTCAGACTTTTGAGTAGAGGAGTTACTTTCCTGGACTTGAGTGTCCTCATCTGTACAATGACTGCATGATGTCTGAGATCCCTCCAGCTCTGTGTCTAGGCTTCTGAGATTCAGCATGTTGTCCTGGAGAGACAGTGTCCGGGATTGAAGGCACAGGACTTGGGTTCAGATCCTGGCTTTGCTACTTCTTACCTGTGTGATTGTGACATTCTCTGGCTCTCTTTTTCCTTTAAACAGGAGGAGAAATCTAAGATCTTTTCCAGTTTGAAATGTTATAAATGTAAATTGAATTTGTAGAAAGTACTCTTATATTAGGAAACTGTAGGCAGTTGCAGTGGATAATCTTTAAGGTTCCTTTTAACTTGATTCTATAAATGATAGGATGTTTTACTGAAAGGTGACCAGTACTACAGATTAATTATTTAGTATGTTGCTGCGGTAGCTTGTTTTTTGATTAGATGAAAACAAAATGTCATTATGAACAATGGAACAGATAACAGTAATAGAGCATAGGGTTCTGAAGAAGGAAATAAATGTAAATAGAATTAAAATTAGAGGACATTGGGGTTCTCAGTCTGTTTGTGTTGAGCAACTTTAGCTCCCCGCAGGTCATTAGTGCCTTAGTGTTTCCCCTTTATAAATAACAGCCTGTTCAGGGAAGAGCAGTATACTGGTCCCCACAGGTGACATTTAAAATGACAACAGGGAGGAAAAGTATCATTTGATTCAGTTGAGTAGACTCTGCAGTCCACCTCATACGTTTACTCTGGATGTTAAATAGTGGGTTTCATTAAGGAGCTTATAATATGTACTGGGGTGATATGACATGTACCAAGGTGTGTGTGTGTGTGTGTGTGTGTGTGTGTGTGTGTGTGTGTGTGTGTGTGTGTGTGTGTGTGTCTGTGTGCATGTGTCTGTGTGTGATAGTTGATGACTGTGGCTGTTGGAGGATGGCTAGGCTTTCTCCCTGTTAGTGATGGGAGGGCTCAGAATAAAGGAATGCTTAACCAGGTGGGTTTCATTAGAAAAACATTTTCTGGAGGAAGATATATATTGATATCCATCCTGCCTATGTTACACTGTCAGTGCATATTCTGTTTCTTGATCACCAACATAAATTAATTTGATATCATCTCTTGTTTTTTTCCCTCAGATCCAGTTAAACCACAACAGAAGTTTTTGCTGATCTTTTTTTTTTTACTGTTTTCTAATGTTTCTATATGTTATTTCTACTGTTCTAATGTTTCTATATGTTAATAAAAGAAAGATAAAAGAATAAAACAGCTGTGCTTATTTAAATTAACAACAGTGTTGTCTTAATAATCACAGTGACTTTGTCCACAAAAGAGTGGTTCCTTCCCCCCCTTACTATTTTTAATGTATGCATTTTAAATCTCTGAATGTGAGAGAATGGAAACACCTGCTTGTATTCAGGAATAATGTAAGCAAAAGTCTCAGCATACAGTTAACCTTGCCTAATATTTTCTTTCACTTTTGAATAATTGCCTTTCCTCAAGACCTCTACTCTAACCTCTTTTTTCTCAGATGACCTCACCTCTTATTTTACTGAGGAGACTGATACCATCCATCATGAACTCCCTCATCTCCCATATACCACACCTCTAAGGTTCTGTCCTCTTCCATCCTATCATCTTTTATTTCAGTCTTATAGGATGAGGTAGCCTTCTTCCCTATGAAAACTAACCCTTCCACTTGGGCCCTACATCATCTTACCTCCCATTTCCTGAGGAACCTTGCTTCATGTAGCATTTTCTGTTAACTTTTCATCTTCAATTTCTCCCTCTTTGTTAGCCCTTTCTGCTTATAATCATATTAGGACTTTATTAAAAATCTCTTGGGCTCAGATACTTTCTAACATTGGTAGCCTCTCCTCTGTATAGTGTTTCCCACTACAATATTACTGTTGAAACTGCACTCACTGACCCTTTAATTGCCAAATCCAGTATCCTTTTACCATTTCTCATCCTTCTTTCCTTTTTGGCCCCTCAACCCCTCCTGGGATACTTTGGCCTCTTGGCTTCCGTGATAACTGTTCTTTTCTGCTAACTGCCCTGGCAATCTCATCCATTTCTCTAGTTTCAGTAATCACCTCTATGTATTTATGACTCTAAGATCCTATACTTAAATTTCTCCATTGGCTCCAGGCTTAAATTTTTAATTGCTTCTTAGGTTTCTCTATCTGGATGTCTCATAAATATCTCAAATTCAGCATATCCACAACTACATTCATCATCTCTTCTTTCTCCTGAAACACTTTAGATTTCCCGAATTGGGTTGATGAAACTTAGGTGTGGCAAAAAATTGTATTTGAAGCTTCCCTTTTTCTCTAGTTTACCATCCCCTTTCTTACCCTTCCACCTCCTCCGCATTTTATTGTCAAGTTCTACCAATTCTACCTGGTATCGTTTTTCTGATATTTCTGCCATCCTTTTTATTTCCTACCACTCCCATTCATTATCTCTTGGGACTATTCATTATCTCTCACCTGTGCTTATGTAGTAGTAGCTTCCTCACAGGTTTCATTGCTTCAGGTCTCTCCAGTCCACCTCATACAAACCTCCGCTGTAACTTTTAAGCACAAGCCTGACCACGTCACTTCACTATTCAAAAACTTTCAGTCTATTCCCCACTCTACTTCCTATTGGATAAAACATCAACTTTTTCTTCATAGTCTGCCTTGGACTTTCATTTCCAATCTTATTTGACATTATTTCCTTTTATATAATCTTATACACCAGCCATATTTGGTGATTATGTATTTTCTTGTCTTTCCTTCTGAACATTTGCACAAGTTATCTCCCAGTGCCTTGAATATGTATTCTTTTCCCTTCTCTAAATGTTTGTACAAGTTATCTACCCATGCCTTGATTCTGTACTCCCTTTTTCCTCCCATGCTTGTGGAAATCCTTTCTTTTGATGAGCCAGCTTTTATTTCCATGAAACCTCTGATTTTCCCCCTCAGCAAGTGAAAGCAGTGTCTACTTGTCTTGAAATGCCCTTGCCCTCTTACACTCTGGTTTATTTGTATATGTATCTTAACTCTTCTGTTAGATTGTAAGATCTTTGAAGGCAAGGACAAGGATGGTGGTGGTGTTCATCTTTGTATCCACAAAGTAAGCACTTAGAGTTGCTAGTAGATCCTGAATGCTTAAATCAAAATTATTTATTAGAAGGTATAGTGGATAGAATGCTGGACTTGGAATCAGGAATAAGTGAGTTCAGATTCTGACTCAGACATTGTCACCCTAAGGCAAGTCTCTTAACCTCCCGGCCTCAGTTTTCGCGTCTGTAAAATGAGGATGATAACAGGACTTACTTCATAGAGTTGTTGTGAGTTTCAAGATAACAGCATTTTTACAAATCTTAAAGCATTATATAAATGATAGCTATTATTGTTAAATGATAGTTATACTGAGATGTGATATTTCTCTTAGTCATTTTGTCTGCTTCCTTGATACTTCAATAGATCAGTCTGTGGCTCTTCCTTCTTGTACAGAGTCTAACCTATTCATGCCTTTTCTTGAAACAAGTGATGGACTTGAAGTTAAGAGAATTTAAATTCTGGCTTTAATACTTAGTGGCTGTGTGACTTTAGACAGTCACTATGTCTGTCTTTGCCTCATTTCCTGCATCTGTGACCTGAAGAGGTTAATCCAGGTTTCTAAACTCTTAGATTTTGTGAACCCCATCCTGTGTAATTTATTTGTATTTTTTCCATAGATAAATAAGAATTTCCTAACATGGTGGAAGCTTTCCTCTAAGTTTTTAATTACAGAATCTTGAGTTAAAGGAGATCTCAATGGCCATGTACTCTTAACTCATTCCTGAAAAAGAATCCACAGCAGTTCTGAGAAGTGGTCATTTACATTTTGTTTAAAGGCCTTGAGGATGAATGGGGGAGGTTTGGAGCAGGGGCAGGGGTGGGGGTAGGGGTGAGAAACCCATTCCATTCCAGAATAACTCCATTCTAGGATAACTAGGATAATTTTTTATATTTTTACTCATATCAAGCATATGTGCTCTAGTTTTCTACCTGAAGCCAGCCAAGATGAGGAAGTTTTCCTCTTTCACATGGTAGTCTTGCAGATGTTGGACAATAGCTATCAATCACATCTCTAATTTCCAGGTTAAATATCTCCAGTTCCTTTAACCTAGTTTCATATGGCATGATCTTATTGGCCGTTACTGGTTGTCCATTTTGGATTCTCTCGAACTTATTAAATGTTCTTCCTAAAATGTAGTCCCATAACCTGAACACAGTCCTGACCAATGGGTACCAACACACTGTTAGGCTGACTGTTATTCCTTCCTCTTATCACGTATGTGATATAGCCACCTTTTTGGATTCATGTAGTATGCTCAGTTTTTTCTAATTCAAGTAGGAATGAATGAATAATTTTAAGTACTTAACTATTGTAAACAAAGCACTGTGCTTCAAGAGACAGCCATAGGAAAACACAAGCACTGAACAGTAGTGAACTTCTCATTTTTTGTGTATCTCCCCATCCCTTCCCCTCCTGTTCTGTACCATGTTCAATGGCCAAAATACTGATGGTTTGCATACTAAGTAGACGTATTATGTTATTTCCATGTTAGGATGCTAGAGGGCAGCATTGGATTGTGCAATTGACTTAATAGCTACTTGGATATTGATAGAATTTTCTCTTACCACCTTGTACTTAGACCAAGCTAAATCATCATTCATTCCAGAGATAGTCACCACCCAGTTTATTTGCCTTTGTCCTGTGTTGTCATCACTAAAACCCTGGAGTATTGGCTTGGAAACATTGTTTACCAACAGTTTTCTGTTTGCCAATAATTTTCAATCTCTGAAAACCAAGGGCATTGAAAAAACTTATTTTTTTTACAGAAAATGTAGAAAGGGGAGTTAAACTACCCTCTGCACTTTAGAATAGAAATAGCATAGAATGAAAAGGGACTAGGTGGTTTATGATTTGTGAGAGTAGTGGTTAGGATGCCTTCCTGATCTAATCACAAATCTTTCAAAATGGGATTATGTACAAGCATTTAGCACCTACTGTGTGCCAGGCACTGTGCTAACCACAGTGAGGCAGCCAGTGGTTAAGTGACTTGCCCAGAGTCGCAAAGCTAGTAAGTTTCTGAGACTGGATTTGAATTCATCCCTTTCTTATTCCAGGGCCAGCACTCTATCCACTCTATGCACTCACATGGAGTTGTTTTCTTTTCTTGTTTTGGTAATGGATCCTTAATCCACAACAAAAATTGTAGTCATCGAAACATCATAGTTGGAAAAGTCTTAGAGGCTATCAAATCTAATCCTCTCACTTTACAGAATATAGGTTTGGTGTGTTAGTTATGGTTTCTACAGAAGTAGGGATTTAAATGGAGGGAATTGAACTCAGATCCTTCAAAATTCAAGTTCAGTGTGCTATCCACCACCCTTTGCTTCCTCTTCAAATACAGTCTCATTTCTCCTTCAAATGGAAAGGTGAGATTACTGACTTATGTACTTTGTACCACCAGTAGTGGTGATGGATTCTATTCCTTCTTGTTTTCTATATTGCTTTGCTTTCTGAATGATGGCAAGATGATTAATGGGAGAATGGTATAGTTTGTAAAACTTTAATTTGAGCGCTTTGACTACTGAAAAGACTTCGATCTATGATATCTGCAGACTTTCCCTTCTAGAATCTGGGAAGTGATCCTTACTGGAGTCTTCAAACCTACAAAGGGGTGAGATCTGAGAACTTGTCAGGAACTGGGTGCTATAGTGGATACAGTCATGAACTTGGAGTTAGGAAGATCTGAGGTTAAAACATGCCCAGCCACATGACCCTGGACTGGCTGTTTAACCTTGAGTCTCACTTTCCTCATCTTCAAAATGGGGATGTTGGACTCCATATTTTCTGGCTGTAAATCTATGCGCCTTTGAAATCAAAGGCAGCTGAAATTGCATGTACTTCTAGTTTTGAAGTGACCATCTTACGGTGTGAGATAGCAATTAGAGTCATCCCTTCCACATCAAGACTTTGCCCATCAAGATTTTGATATATGAGAAATGAGATTTTGGGGGCGTTTTGCAGAGTTGCAGACAATACAGAAAAAGTTTAGAAACTCAGAAATGCATAAAATACATGTAGAGTATTGTACAATCTCAACTGAAATTTCACAGTAAGGTACTGTAAACATCCCATAAAAGAAAAAAAAATTCAAGCTTCTTTGGTGTGGAGGGGCCAAAATTTTTTACCAGGATTTTCTAGGTCATGGGTGTACCCTTGCCCCCAGCGATGTAGAAAGGATAACTGTACATCTTTGTTTCATCATAAGACATTAAAAAGGACTCAGAATCAGAAATTCAGGTCTTTCATGGACCATATTTTAATCTTTCCAACAAATAGTCTACAAACCACTGAGCAACAGACTGATTTTCATTGCTGTTTGATTTGAGATTACATATCAAGGACCATATTGTTAATGAAGAGACCCCCGTCTTCGTTAGAGTTTACGTTTGTTCTTCCCATCTAGTGAAATAGTAATACTGTAATAGGAAGATCACCTCCTCCCCTCCACAAATAATAAACATCAGCCCAAACGAAAAAAACAGTCATGTGCATCTTCTGTATGAAAACCAACAGCTCTTTTAGGGTGATTCATTTAGGGTGCCAAAAGTTTGACCGCAAGAGAAATGCACTTATGCTCTGAATTAATTCAAAGAAGAAAAATAAGGTGAAGGGGTGTGTGTGATTCACATCATGGGAGTAGCCCCGTCAATGCAATGACAAATTCTTGAAGTAGACAAAAAGATCTTATACCCTGTCACATCTGAAAAGAGAGAGACTGGACATTGAGAGACCAATTAGCAGGCTACTTAGACAAGAAGATATTAGGTGGCCTTGGGCAAGGGAAGTGTAGAAGGACAATGCCATTTTACCTTATGAGACAGGAAGGCCAGTGTGGTGTAATGTATAAAAGCATTGGATTTGGAGTGAGGGGACTTACGTGACTGGATGAGATTTAACCTCTGTGGGCCTCAGTTTCCTTCTCTATAAAATGAAGGGTTTATAATAACAGCATTTATATAGTGCTCTACAAATATTATTTTAATCACAAAATCTCACGAGGTAAGTGCTATTTTTGGTTGTTCAGTCGTTTCAATTGTTGAGCTGTTTTTCAGGCATATCTGACTCCTTGTGACTCCATTTTGGGGTTTTCTTGGCAAAGATGCTGAAGTGGTTTGCCATTTTCTCCTCTAGCTCACTTTATAGATGAAGACCTGAAGCAGACAGAAACTAAGTGACTTGCCCAGGGTCACACAGTTAGTCAGTGCCTGAGGCCACAAGTGTCTGTAGAATACTAATTACAAAAAGGACGGTTGTATGGCAATTTGTCCTGGGACCATTTCTATCAGAATGAGCACTATCCAAAAAGGTGAGATTGAGGTAATAACTAGTATTATCTCTCTGAGTTTCAGCTTCAGTGATTTTCTTAGTCCAGTGGAGGACAAAAATCAAGATGATGGCTGTGACCCAGGATGCAGAGTGGCCTTTCTAAATTAAGGCTCCATGACAAATAATGACAGCTAGGTGACACAGTGGATAGAGCATCAGGCCTGGAGTTTGAATCCAGCCTCAGATACTTACTAGCTGTGTAACCCTGGGCAAGTCACTTAACTCTGCCTCAGTTTCCTCATCTGTAAAATGAGATGGAGAAGGAAATGGCAAACCACTCTAGTATCTTTGCCAAGAAAGTCCCAAATGGGGCCCTATAGAGTCAGACAATAAATCTTGCATGGACTGACTCTCAACAAGCATAAGCTGCCCTTGCAAGATAACATTTGTGCTTGCATTACCAGTGTTTAGTTAACAGAGTGCTTGGCACATATTAAGTCCTTAGTAACTACCTTTGGATTTATTTCATTAATTCATGCACTCATACTATTTATCAAGTAATAATCTATTCATTAAATGTTTAAACATAAGGGAGTTAAATTTTGTCAATAACCTTTTCTAAATCTACTGCTAGAATCATGTGATTTTATTAATTTTTTTATTAATATGGTTTATTTTGTTTATAGTTTTCCTAATATTGAGCCAACCCTATGTTCCTTGTATAAAGCCAACCTGATCATATTGTGTCATTTTTAAAAAATGGGTTGTGTAGCATTTGCTAATATTTTTTTCAGTATTTTTTCATTGATGTTCTTTAGATATATTTGTCTACAGCTTCTTTCCTTGGTTTTGACTCTTCCCGATTTAGATATCTAGAACATATTTGTCTTACAGAAGGGGCTTGCTAGGATCCCTTCTTTCTCTGTTTTTGCAAAAATTTATGCAATATTGGAATTAATTTCAATGCTTGATAGAAAGTGTGATAGAATTTTAAATGTGTGATAAATTTTATTTGTGAATTCATCTGTTCTTGAGATGCTTTTCCTTTGACAGTTCATTTTAACTTATTCAGTTTCTGTTTTTGAATTTTAATTCTCTATTTCTCATAATGTTAATTTAGACATTTTATATTTATGTAAATATTAATCTATTTCATTCCTCAGTTTTGTTGGCAAAAAAATGGAGAAAATAGCTTCTACTATTTTCTTTTCTAATATTTTCCTTTTCATTTGTTGTGACATTTCCTTTAAAAACTTTTATATTGGCCATTTGGTTTTCTTCTTTTTGAAAAATTAGATCAAATAATGGTTTATTTTATTAGATTTTTTTCTGAAAAGAAAACTAACTTCTAATTTTTCTTATCAATTCAAATTTTTTAGTATTTCTCTTATTGTTAGAGATTTTTTACTTACTTTGTTGTTTTTCTAATTGTTTTATTTGATGCTCAATTAATTTTTTTCCTCTTGAGACAGTTTTAGCCCCTTGTAGATCTGGACAAATTTAGCTAAAAGATAAACTTGAACTAGTCCTTTCATCTGCCTCCAATCCCCATCCTTTCCACCCTGTTAAGCTTCCCTCATGCCAGTCATTCTTAACTCAACTGTTGTCATTCTCCATCTGACATTGCCTGCTCCGTTATTCCAATTTCCCTTAATCCATCCCTCCTGAGCATCCCACTCTAAAACTATCCAGTCATGTTCTCTGGAATGCTTTACCATAGATTAGAAATTTGCTTTCATCTTAAACTTTTTCCTTTCTCACTCTGATGGTGCAAAGGACAGAGAATAAGACCTAGAGTTAGAAAAACCTCAAATCCAGACTCAAACACTTACTGTGTAACCTTGGACAATTCTCTGTCTTCCTCAGTTTCCCTCAACTGTAAAATGTAATAATAGCACCTCCCTCCCTCAATTCTTGTGAGGATAAAATGAGATAGTATTTGTAAAATGCGTTGTAAACTTTAAAGCAATAGGTGGAACTCCTTCTATCTTTTTGCACTCACTGAAACCTGGCTCGTTCTTGAATTTCCTTCTCCACCTTTTCCAGGACTGCTTGTACTCATAACTCCTCTCCCCTTCACTGGTCATGGTGCAGGAATTGGTATGTTTTTTTGCTCCCCATTGCTGCTTACTCCCTCAACTATCATCATTAATTAACTTCCCCTTTGAGTTTCATTTAACCCCTATTTGTCGCCTAATCAAGATTCTAGTAGCTACCAACCTCCTTTCTTTCTCAACAAAGCCAATGCCTCATTTACAGTCTTTGTCTCTTCTCTTACTTTTGCTTTCCTGTTAGTGTACTTTGATATACATATTGATACTCCTTCTGACACTGTAACTTCCTGGTTCATCATTTTACTCACCCATGACTTCTTGAGTTTCTCTTAATTCATAGTATTTCTTCAGTATATTAGGTGTTTTCTTCTGTTGAGCCATATTTTCAGCCTCTCAGTTTTTGGCTTAGGATTTTGTGAGTAGGCTGGTCTACTCTAGCACTCTTGGATTGGTTGGGAAGCCTTGTTTGTCCTGTCCCATCTGTAGTGTGGATATTGCTCTCACTGCTCACCTGGATGGAGTAGCTGGTAATGGGCCCCGTGTTGTCATTCGAACCCTGGTTTCTAGGAGTCCACTAATGATTCATTGTGACTTCTGGCCTCAGTTTCTCTCTGTCTTCTTGCCTGATTTCCAAGTAGGAGTTGATTCCTTCACCTGCTCATCTCAGGCCAGCTACATAGCACTGCTTCCTTCAAACTTGCAACCAGGAACAGAGTTGTCCTTGTTTTCCTCCTATGATTTCCCGTGCTCTAAAGAGTGTGTAGCTGGGCCCTCTCTATCTTTTCAGTGACCTAATGTGTCTGGTGCTTTCCCCAACTTCTGTTCTTACAGGTCAGATCCAGGATTTATCTTTTTATGTTGGCTGGCTTTGTTCAGAATGTCCCCTGGCTTCAGTTGTGTTTTCAGGACCTGGCACTTGATTTCTTGGTGGGGTTCGTCTCTGGCTCATTTACCTAAACTCTCATTGGCTTCCTCGATATAATCCTTCTATTAGCTTCCACTGACTTTTGGCTATAATTTTGTTTAGTTTTGGATTAGATAAAAAAGCCTAATTCTGTTTCTCTTGAGTTTTCTTCATCATTGATCTTTCTGGGGTTCTTTCCAGATATTTTTCTGGATATATTTCCAAATATCTTTCCAGATATTTAAGCCCAAAAAAGTTGGGCTTAAAAGAAAAAAAATGAATTAAGAAGGTACCTGTATAACCTATATTCTATTGCTCACCTTCTCAATGGGGGGGAAGGAGAGGGAGAGAATTTGGACCTCAAAGTTTTAAAAATGAATATTAAAAATTGTTTTTACATGTAACTGGGGAAAAATAAAAATAAAATGCTACAAAAGTGAGCTGGGCTTTTTTTCATTTACATTCAAATTGTCATAACTAGAAATGTTCTTAAGTCCTTTTTACCCTTAATTTTTTTTCTATGCATCTTTTCTAGCTATGATTTTATTTGTTCCTCTATGTACTGGTAGAATACTGCATTTAATCCTTACTCAATCAAAATCAGTAGTCACCTATTCTCCAAATCCAGTGGCCATTTTCAGGTTCTTTTCTTCTTGACCTATCTGCAGCATTAGACCACTGTTCTTGCTCCATTCTCAGATCATCCTTGACCTCTTCTGGTCACTTTTTGTAACTTCTCTCCTTTTTGTCACTTAACTCCTCAGCCTATGTTATATTTAACTGGGCCGTTACCCAAGTAGAATGGAAGCTTCTTGAGGGCAGGGATGGTTTTCTTTTTGTTTCTGTGTCCCTAGTATCTTGCACATAATAAATCCATAAGAAATGAATTTTCAGTGTAACAGATTACAAATCTTTCTCCCTACACCATGGGAGAAGCTTTGTCTCTCCCACTCCTTTTCTGAAATTTCAGAAAAGTAGTCCTGAGTAATGTGAATAACTTATCCCACATGCCCAAAGGAAAGAAAGAGGGTAAAGGGACTCGTGGGGAGAAAATTGGGCTCCCTTTCCTTCTCCCCTCCTCCCACAAAACCCTGCATTTCGAAAAGAGTGTTGAAATGAATGGGAGTTATAAGATTTGGACACTGGGGAAGACAAGTTGAGAACTATAATAAATCCTGTGTGAAACTGGAAAACACATCCTACTTACGAGGGGAAAGAGATTTCCTCTGTTCCTCATGCTCTACATTTTATACGTGTTGTACCTCCCTGTTGGACTGCTTGTTCTTTGAGGGCAAGCAGTGGGCCATCTTTCCCCTTTGTATCCCCGACTAATGTAACATTCTCCACAGCAAGAATTTAGTATGTAATTTAAAAAATGGAAATCTGGTAATTAGGCAGTGCAGCAGTTAAGAGCACCAGACTTGGAGTCAAGAGGAAAGATCTGAGTTAAAATGTGGCCTCAGACACTTTTAAAACACGTGACTCAACCTTTTAGCCTCAGTTTCCTCATCTGTAAAATGAAGATAATCGTAGTGTCTATTGTTTTGAGGATCAGATGAGTAAATCTATAGACAGCTCTTTGCAATCAAATGGAATCTTTACTGTTATTTCTATTTCTATTACAAGTAGTCAGGAAACATGGGTTGGCATCCGTATCATTGGGACCATGGTTCTGAGATTACCAGCTCCGTGACCAGGGGCAAGTCACTCCATTTTTTCTGACACTGTTTCCTTAGCATAAAAATGAAGGTAATGATACTTACATCAAAGTATTATGAAAATGTGGACTGTTTTTATTATTAGTTGTAGCAGTAGTAGCAGCAGCAGTAATGACAAAGAAGATGCTGGACAAAGCAGCGGGTGTCTCTCAACTTTTGTTTTTTTTTGCCATGTCAACCTCTGTGAGTGTCAGTGTCCTTAGAAGTCTGTGAATGAAGTCACATTTTACTCACAGAATTGTATGCAGGCCCTGAAATGATTATTAAAGAGGAAAACCCCTGAGGTCTTATTTGAATTCCATAATTAACTGTGAGCTTTTAAAAACCCCAGTCACATAATGGTACATGTTGGCTTTTTAAATTATAAAGGAGTAGGTTACTTTGTGAATTACAAAGATATACCGCTGGTGCACTCTCTCCCCCTCTTTCTCTCTCTCTCTCTCTCTCTCCCTCTCCCTCCTCTCCTCCTCCCTTCCCATTCTTTCTCTTTCACTCCCTTCTCTTCTCTTTCTCTTTCTCCCTCCTCTTTCTTCCCTCCCTTCCTCTCTTTCTTTCCTTTTCTCTTTCCTTCCCTCTCTCCTTTCTCTTCTCCTCCCTCCCTTCTCCCCCTCCCTCTGTCTCTCCCATTCCTTCCTCTCTTTTTCTCTCCTTTCTTCCCTCTTTTCCTCTCTCTTCCTCCCTTCTGTCTCCTATCTCTCTGCCTCCATTACTTCTTCTTTCTCTCCTCTTTCTCTCTTTCTTCCCCTTCCTCCCTCCCCCATGCTCCTATCTGTTCCAAAAGCAATGACTTTGCATATTTTTCATTCTTTTTTAAAAATTGACTAAATGTAATTTATCTTTGGTTTTTGATGATTTGAGAATGACAAATCAAATACTCTCCCCTATTGACTATGAAATAACCCAAGATCTGAAGATGAAGAAGTGGGTTATAGTAGATTTGGATACAACAGACCTAGATTGGAATCCTGCCAATGCCTCTTTCTAATTGCATGGCTTTTGGTAAATCATTTTATTGGGCTCCAATTCCTTATTTATAAAATGTATGAGTTGCATTAGATGACTTAGAAGGTACCTTGTAGTTCAGAATCTATCGAGGCAGTTTGGGGGTAGTGGATAGAGAGTTGGTCTAGTATCCAAGAAGACATGGTTTCAGGGAACTACCTCTGATTCATGCTAGCTGTGTGACCCTGGGCAAGTCACTTAACCTCTTGGGGCTCAAGGCAACTTTCTAAGATTGAAAGTTGCAGAGAAAAGGAATTTCCTTTCCTGGGAGTTCTCTACATCAGTGAAACTGTAGGTCAAGTCCATATCTCCTAGAAGCTTTTCTTAGATATTCCTCATGTTGGGGGAGACAGGAACCCCACAATGCTTTCTCTGAATATCTGGTAAAATAAATTCCAGAGAAAGAAGTGGCTTGGGAAGTGGCATTTAACTTCTCTTTGTTCAATGTCTTTGTTCCTAACATGACAATAAATATATTAAATAACCATTTTCTTTGGTTGCTCCTTAGTTTTATTGATTCTTTTCTTTTATATCTAAACCTAAATTATTTCTCAATATTGACACTCCCTCATCCCCACTCCAACTGTCCTTTAACACAAATAATCAATAATCAATCAATATTTATTAAGCATCTACTTACTCTGTGCTAGATGCTATACTAAGCTCTGGGGCCACAAAAGAGAAAAAAGATAGTTCCTGCTCTCAAAGAGCTTAAGATCCAATGGTTAAACCAAAAGCAAATTGAAACATTGACCATATCTGACCATGGATGCCACATTCTGCAGCTCTAGCTGACAACTGTCTGACAAGGAATCCTTCACCATCAGTCCTCTGATGTCAAAACTGATTATTTCATTGATCTGCATTCATCTTCCAAAATTTCTGAGTTTTTCATATGTGTTGTTCTTTTTGTTTAGTTATTTTTCAGTCATATCCAACTGTGATCCTCTGTTAAGGTTTTCTTTGGTATAGATATTGGAGTGGTTTGCCATTTCCTTTTCTAGCTCATTTTACAGATTAGGAAACTGAATGACTTGCCCAAGGTCACATAGTTAATAAGAATCTGAGGTCAGATTTGAACTAGGGTTTTACTGAGTCCAGGCCTGACACTCTATCTACTGTGTCACCTAACTGCCTATTTTGTTTCTTATGATTCAATAAAACTCTCTTACATTAATATCCCAGTTTGTTTAGCCATTCCCTAATTGAAAAATACCCACTTTTCAAGTCAACAAGCACTTCTAAAGCACATTTTCTATGTGACATGAATTGTGCTAAGGATAGGATTACAAAGAATGTAAAAAACAATCATTGCAGAGGCAGCTAGGTGGCATGGTGGGTAGAGTGCTAGACCTGGAGTCAGGACAACTTGAGTTCAAATCCAACCTCAGATGCTTACTAGCTGTGTGATGCTAGGCAAGTCATTGGACTCAGATTTCTTCCAAAAACCCCTAAACAAAACAATCCTTACCTTTTAAGGAACTTGCAATCTCATGGGAGAGATAATATGCACATAACTTTGTACAGACAAGACATACACAAGACAGTTTGAAGATAAACTCAGAGAGAAAGCTCTAGCATTAAGGAGGATCTGAAAAGTTTCTTGCCTATTTATAGCTGAGACTTGAAAGAAGCCAGGAGATGGAGATAAGAAGGGAGAGAGAGTTCCAGGCATGGGGGACTGCTAGTGAAAATGCCCAGAGTCTGGGTATTACAGCTTGGTGGGAAGTGAAGAGATGAGTGAAGAGACAACTGTCCAGGGCACCTTCCTTAAATAGAGGTTCTGGGAGGATTCCTTCACCCTTCAATCAGAGGGAAGGGCCCCAGGAATAGAGGGTTGTTTTGGAGGTGTGATTTCCAGGGCCCAAATGGCTGAAA
Organism: Potorous gilbertii; assembly: GCA_028658325.1. NCBI lineage: Eukaryota > Metazoa > Chordata > Mammalia > Diprotodontia > Potoroidae > Potorous > Potorous gilbertii. Next base: position 533,840,119 of record CM053770.1, read on the forward strand.
GCAGCAAAACCTATAAGAAATCAGTTTCAAATGGGGAGCGAAAAGGAGTGCAATACGGACCTGAACTATGGGTAATGACTGTGTGTGAGAAGGGAGAGGTGTTAAGTGGAGATAGAGTCAGTGGGACTTAGCAAATGATTAGACGGTGAGTGAGTGAAAGTGTAGGATGATTTTGAGGTTGTGAACCTGGGTGATTGCAAGGATGGTAGAGTACAAGAGAAGCAGGGAATTTAGGAAAAAAGCTGATTTAAGGTGGGGAAAGACAATGAATTCTATTTGACTGACATTGATCCCAATGGGACATCCAGATGGAGATATATCTGGTGAGGCCGTGGGAGATTTGGAGGTTTTCTGATTAGATAGTAGACCAAGGAAGATAGTATAAGGTTATAAGTGAAGAGGGCTCAGGGTGGAACTCACACTTTGTGTGTTTGTGTGTATGAGAGAAATAAGAGAAGAGAGAGGCAGGGAGGAGAAAGGGAGAGAAAGTAGAGAAGAAGGGGAGAAGAGGAGAGACAGACAGATAGAGACACACACACACATATAGAGAGTTCTATAATAAAGAAAACTTCAAAATTAGGAAAACCACTATCATGTCCTTATCATGTTTTTCTTCTCCCCTCTAAATGTCAACACACCTGTTTGTTCAACAGGTTATTATATGACACAATCTCCAATTCTGTAATTATCTTAGTTGTTTCCCTCTGGACCCACTCCAACTTATTGGTGATACGAGAGAGGTACATATCTTTTTATAATCATGGCGAACCTGAAACCTGAAAGAAAAATGACTTGGGAGTGATCTTGAGTCCCTCGTTAAAGGTGAGAGCATTGCTCCCTGTCTAGCAAGGCATAAACACTTATCCTCTCTCTGCCATGGTTTCTTCAACTCTAAAAATGGGGTTAGTAATAGCATGCACCTCCCAGAGCTGTTCTGAGGTGAAAACAAAATCAGCTTCTACTAGTTACTTTGATTTATTTCTAGTTTGATTATAGGATTAGACTCTCTTCGAAATAGCCATCCCTAAGATCTATCCCAGAGAGTCTAGGTTACCCATAGATTTAGTAAATGGATAGATTGAGAATACTTTATCTTTTAGTAGCAGATAATTTAGAAGAATAAAATAAACACATTGTAAGATTTTTCAAAAGGCTAAGTCCCTCTTTCTAGCAGAAAGGGAGGTTGACCAGAGACAACGTTTCCCTTTCTGGTAACTGAACAAGGACTAGCCAGAGATTAAGCTAAGTCTCCTTTGCTTTTTCTTTAGCTAGACTCTTAAGTTGAGTAATGGCTCTGTGAAGTGAGATGGTGGGAGGGGTGGCTTCTGACTGCTGACCACAAGGTCCGTCTTCCCAGTACACTTTCAGTTTACAAAAGATACTCCCTGGAGGAAAGGATGTCTAGTATGGGATTGACAATGTCTGGGAGAAGCTAACTAGTCAGGTGTCCAAATGAATTATATTCAAAACAAGTTTCTATAATTTTTCCAGTTCCTCTTTTTTGTTATAAAAATCATCTGTAAATTACACCTTGTCTCTGACCTCTGAGGAATCAGGTGACCCAATTTAATATGCAAATGCCAGCTTTGCAGATTAAATCATAGATGGCTCAATAACTTTGTCCTTGGTTTTCTTTTTATTTCAGATAATCAATTTTAACAGAGGATCAAATGACATAATATTTATAAAGTGCTCAGTATAGTACCTGTATATACCAAATGGTCAGGAAGAGTTGGACATGACTGAACAACAACAAATTACATATATATTTAATATTTTTTTGCATTTCAATAGTTTAATAAATGTCTGGTTCCTTCCCTGCTCTTCCTTTTTTAATCTCCTGCATTTTATTTTATGCATTTAATAACACTCCTCTGACAAGAATTTGATGGGCTTTGCCAGACTGCCAGAGTATTCCACGACACAAAAAAGATTTTCTGGGTTTGAGGCTCCTAGGATGTTAGAGAGAGGCCCTCCCATTTTATAGAAGATGCTGAGATGCAGAGAAGTAACTTGCTAAAGGTTAGCAAAGCTAGGCCTAGAATCACTGTATTCTTACAGTTGGATATTTAGCCTTTCACTAGGTCACTAGGAAAGGCCTTCTGAGCACTTTTGTACTGAGGGTTTCAGAGTGACTTTGGCGATAGAGCAGTAGACTTCAAACCAGGAAAGATTTGAGTTTTCTAGTCAGCTATCTGTGAACACCTTTCTCAGATTTTCTGAACCTCAGTTTCCCTGTTCTTGGCTGAGAACAACTAGGGCCAGTCCCCTGGTAGTTTATATTTGATAGTAGAACGAAATGAGACTTTGTAGTTCATTCAACAGTTAACAAAAGGAGATTTACTGAGCCATAACAAGAGAAAGAGCTTCAATAAGGAATATGTGCTTAAAATACCCTGAGTTGATTTAGCGTTACAAAGCTTCTCTGCCTCTGAGTTACCCATCGATGGTTTATTTTCCAGCTAAGCCTCACAGCACATAAACAACCTTGTGGTTGTTTAGTACTCAGGAGACCACAGAGTGGTATCAATAGCTTGAACCTTTGGACCTCTGAGGTAATCAAGTCTTGAGGATAGTTTCAATACCTTTTAAGGGAAAACCAGACTAATTTTTATGGTTTTTATGGAAGGGTAGGCTATTTCTCTTACATCATTCCCCATCTATAAAATAGAGATAATAGCAGCACCTATCTTACAGGGTTGTTGCAAGGATCAACGAAATCAGGAATATTAAAAAAAAAAAACTTTGTAAACCTTGTAATTATAAAAATGTGAGCAGCTATTATTATTTCTATTATTATTGGGTTGCATAATGGTTGCATATTTATGTGCGTTATTAGTAAGGTGGGGCTAGGGAAGAGGGTTTGTTTTCTAAAGAGTTTTTATCTCCTCTGCAAAGGAGAGTGAATATAGCTCTTTCCCTCCTGGTGGGAATACAATTACCAGTTGTTTTGACTAATATATTTCTTCCTTGAGTTAAACCTGGTTAGTCAGCTGCATCCCCTTCTTTCCAGTGGTCTGGCCTGGCTTGGGGCACTCTCTCTTGGTATGCCAGGACACAAGTGTAAAACATTCCCGCCTGACTTGTGGCTACTTCTATGGTTTATCATCTTAGCACTTGCTTGGCTATCATGAGAAGATGCTCATTCTCCCCAAACCAGGCTTTTTCTGTTGTTCCTCATGCGTGGATTCCACTCTCTCCTTGTCCCCATCTCCTGGCTTCCCTCAAGTGTTAGCTAGAACCCCACCTTCTATGAGAAGCCTTTCCTGATTCCCCTTAATGCTACTGCTATTCTGTTGATTCCGATCAATCAGGTCTCTATTTCTTGTTTGCTTGGTAGTGCTTTTCATGTTGTCTCCCCCATTTAGACTGTGAGCACCCTAAGAGCAGGGACTGTCTTTTGACTTTCTTTGTTATCTCTGCTACTTAGCACAGGACTTGACACTTACTACGTGTTTTTCAATTGAGGATGCCTGGTGGGAGTGGAGTGGCAGATCACCCATGGGGGGCGAGCTGCTAACAAAAGAGCAATGAAGTATTCATACTAACATGGAAGGGTGAACTCTAGCCTTATCTTTTTCTGGGCCCCCAGTCAGGATAATACTGTAAGTCATAGGGACTGTACAGGTTCTCAAAGAGAGGAGCTTACTAGGGGTAGTGTAATAGTTGTTGTACCTTTCAATGAACTCTGATTTGAGAACTATCTGTATAGTTTACTGTAAAAACAAAACATATATTTTGAATCTTTGCAAATCTGTGTGCTTATAAGGTGAGGGAAGGGAAGTGTTAATTATTAAAGTTTCCATGTTCTAGCTGGATGGATATAACCAGCAAGATAAATGAGAGTTTCCTAAAGTGCATCTAGGTACGTCATGTCAAGAGGGAACCTCTGACCCAGGAGTTCTAATTCTCACATTCAATCCTCAAAATAACTCCATGAGGTAAGCTGGACAAGCATAATTATTTCCATCTTTTGGATAATGAAACTGAGGTCCACAGAAATGGAGGGACTTGTCCAAGGTACTGCAGAAAATAGAGATGTTGGACTTCTACTCCAGGCATCTCTGTTTCTTTATCATTATTTATCATCAATCAATCAGTCAACCAATCAATAAACATGTATTAAAATCTGATATGTATCAGACATTATGTTAAATGCTGGGGATACAAAAAGAGGTAAAAGTTCTGCCTTCATGCAGTTTACATGGGGAGAGACAATTGGAAGGGAGCCCAAAAATGATTGAACCCAACCTCCTCATTTTACAGATGGAAAAACTGAGGCCCTGGCAGGAGAAGTGAATTGTACACGCCGAGTTAGTGGCAGAGCTGGGATTAGAGCATGGATATTTTGACTAAGGATCCAGGGCTGTTCCTTCCACACCATGATGCTATAAAACCCTATTTCCCCTCAGAGACACTCCTAAGCAGTTTTCTCCCCGCAAGGCTGTGTTCAGCTCTCACTGTCTCCCTTGCCGCTATGTTGCTCCTTACTCTCTTAGAATTCTACGGGAGCAGTTTCCAGGAAGGGAGAGGAGCAAACCCCTGGTGGTCTCCTATAAGGCTTTCTATGGGAGGGTCAGGAGAAGGACGTTTACTGGGGACGGGTTTGTTTTCTACATATTACTGCCGTCTGTGAATTTCCATCAACTGGCAAATACCTTTGACAGTTACACATTGTGGTCAATTACTCTGAGACCTTCCAGGTCGAAATAAAACCTATCTTATGTTTATGAATTTTGAAATTGTGGTGTGATTTAATTCTCATAATAGATATTATGAAATACATGATGCCGCTGAAAGATATTAATGAATTTTTACAGGGTTGCCTTTCACACAAAGGAGAACATTTCATTCTGGTGCAGGAAAACGTTTGCTTTCATCCTTCTCCCAAGATGATACTTCTGTAGGGGTTGATGCTGGTGGTCTCATTCTTTTATCAGTGGAATTGGAATTTTTGAGTGAAATTAGCACTCTGGAGGCATTTCTGGTTAATGAATCGAGTCAGGAAGTTATCTAGCAGAGGGTCTGGGTGTGGCTACTTTTAATTCAGCTTACCTTTGGAATATTTTGCTATATTTTAATTCATATTTTTAGGGAAGTAGGTCATTCATTATAGAGAGCTCTGAACCTGGAGTCAGGAAGGCCTGAGTTTAAATCCAGCCTTAGACATATTATGACTGTTTGACCCCTTGTCAAGTCACTCAACCTCTCACTGTCTCAGTTTCCTTAACAGTAAAATGGATATAATCATAGAACATACCTCCCAGGATTGTTGTGAGAATAAAATGAGATGATATTTTTAAAGCATCTTGTAAACCTTAAAGTGGCATATAAATGGTAGCTATTATATCACTTCAATATACAGAGTGTAGTAGAAGTAGGAAAAGAGTAGCTAGGTGGTACAGTGGAGGGAGAGAGAGAGAGATGAGCCTGGAGTCAGGAAGACTTGAGTTCAAATCCAACCTCAGATACTTACTAGCAATGTGACTCTAAGCAAATCGTCTAGCTTCTCACTGTCTCAAGCAATTCCCAAGGACTTATTCAATAATAGTAACAGTGATGACAGTAATTTGTTGTTTAGCTGTTTTTCAGTTCTATGTTTTTTGTGTCCTATTCCATCGTACTCCTGACTCAGTCCCAGCTGCTCTATCCACTTTACCACCTAGCTGCCCCAACAACAATTACAATAACTAACATTTATATAGCACGTTAAAGTTTGCAGAGAACTTAACCAATATTATTTTATGTAATCATCACAAAAATCGTGAGAGGGTCGGTGCTCTTATTATTTCTATATTATAGATGAGGAAATGGAGACAGAAAAAAGTTAAGTGACTTTCCCAGAGTCACACAGATAATATTGAGGTCAAATTTGAACTCCAGTTTTCCTGAACGTGCTACCTTGCTGCCTCATCTATTACTACCTCATAGATGGCTTGATGGTGGAAGGAGTTTCTACTGTGCTGTTGATAACTTTCTATCTGTCTGTTCATTGGCAAGTCACATCCATCCATTAAAAGGGGGAAAATAATATTTGTGCTATCTACCTCTTACATTTATGAGGAAATTGCTTTGTAAACCTTAACATGCTACAGGAAGGCAAGTTACTTGCATAGACCCCACAAGACTGAGAAGATGGAGGCCTGCTGGAGGAAGTCTTCTTGTTAATAAAGCTGTGATGTGTAGTGATCAGCTCTATATTCTGCTGCGTGTGGCAATGAAACCACTCAAACATGTTTATTGCTCTGTAATTTTACTTTTTGATTGTTTTATTGGCTGCATATTTCTAGTTTAATGACGAAGAAATAATGAGGGTTCTTGGAATTCTTCTGTGCTTTAGGAATTGGTTGATTCTGATGGAATGGGCCAGGGCTTGACCTTGTGACTTCTCTCCAAATGGCTAATGACCTTTTATATACCGTGAAAGGTTGTTATGATGGGGATAATGGCTGAGGAAGGAGAACCAGGGGGTAATGAATCCAATTTCTTTAGTGTCCATCAGCTTGGTGAAAACTGGAAACAAGGAGTCTATGAGACCACATTAGCCCCCTGTCTGAATGGAATTGAAGGAATTTGAATTATCCTGGGTTGTGGCCTAGGTGGGATACTCTCCACAGAGCAGGCTGGGCCTGGGTAGAATGTTCCAGAGACTTAAGATTTCCTAAGTGCTGTTCTCCCCGGCCCCAATTCTAGACAATTCAATGACTTTTTATTTCATCAGGATGGGACCTATTATAACATTTTTATAAGTTTTGGAGTATTTTTGAGTATTTGGAATATTTTTGAGAGCTTGTCATTAATAATGATGTTGATGATGAATCACCTTGCTGAGGATTTAGGACAGATGGATATGGGCCTTCAATCAACTCAAACTCTTTCTAGCTTGTAGACCTACCAGAACTTGTATTTTGTGGGTATAGGCATTGAGAATCTGGGCTAACTAATTGTTATTGTAATAAAATTGCAGGTGTGGGTGAGGGGAGTCTCTACAATATCAGTCAATCAATAAGCACTTACTCTGTATGTGCCAGTCATTGGGGCAGCTAGGTGGTACAGTGGATAAAGTGTCCTGGGTCTGGAGTTGGGAAGATTTATTTTCTTGAGATCAAATCTGGAATGCAACACTTAATAACTCTATGACCTTGGGCAAATCACAACCCTTTTTGCGTCAATTTCTTCTCTGTAAAATGAGCTGAAGAAGGAACTGACAAACCACTCCAGTATCTTTGCCAAGAAAATCCTGCACAGAGCCACAAAGAGTTAAATACAACTGAAAAACAACTGAACAACAAGGCAGCCATTGTGCTCAATATCAGGGATAAAAAGAAAGGTAAAAACAGTCTCTAATCTCAAGAAGCTCAAATTCTAAAGGGGAAGATAACATTCAATAAACTAAGTACATACAAGCTATATACCACATAAATGGAACCTAGTCTCAGAGGGAAGACACTCCCAGTGTGAGAAGGGACCTGGAAAGGCTTCCTGCAGAAGGTGAAATCTGAACTAAGTCTTGAAGGCAGAGATGAGGAGGGAGAGAATTCCAAGCCTGGAGAGCAGCCAGTGAACAGAAAGATTTGGGAGATTAGATATCTTGTGTGACGAACAGCAAGGAGATGGACCCTAGAATATGTTGAGGGACTAAAGTATAAGAAGACTGGAAGGGCCCAGCTTTAAAAGCTCTAAAAACCAAACAAGAGATTTTATAATTTGATCCTGGAGGTAATAGGGAGCCATTGAAGTTTACTGAGGGGTGTGGGGAAAGGAAGGGAGAGACATAGTCATCTGCTTTTCAGGTAGAATTGCAATTTCATATCTTTCTCAAGAGCCTTTATTTCTAAATGCTTTCAGATCTATTAATCCATTTTATCCTCAAAGCGTCTCTGTGTAATTATTGTTTATGACACCTATTCCTCTCCTTTTTATTTTGTTTTTATAAATATGGAAAGTGAAGTGGATAGTGGTAAGTAACTGAAAGACACACAAGTTAATAGAGGAGAAAAGACCAGAATTCAGGAGTCCTAATTTCTAGGCCATAGGCGGTTCAAACTTATTGGCTTTGTTTATGTAACCTGGGAAGATCTTTCCTATTTAGTTGCCTCTGTGAAGATCTACAGGGTCTGGGGAAATGATTTGCAGAGAGTGACTTGATAGAGCTTATTTTGCCCACTAACCTGATTGATGAATGCCTCACATAATTTATGACATCTAAGCAGGCTCTAGCCACGTTTCACTTGACTCTCACACCATCTTCTTTCTTGTCACCTTATCTTACCATCATACCACTTCCCTCCTCCCCATGTCCATTTCTAGAATATAATCAAACCAAGTTGTGAACTGCTCCTTGAAATGGCATGTCAGTCTGTACCACTCACCATCCCAGGGACTTTCCAAACCACAATGGCCCATCCGGCTACCACTCTTCTATAGATGTTGTCTTCTTCTAATGGAACATGAACTTCTTGAAGTCAGAGATTGTCTGCTTTTGTTTTTGCATCCCAACTCTTAGCATGGTGTTTGGCATAACTAAGCATTTAACAAATGCTTTTTCATTCATTCATTCCAAAACTAGCCCCTCCTTCTTCTGTTCGTGCTGTTGTTCCAGTGTTTTCTCAGTAGTGTCCAATTCTTCATGTACTTATTTGGAATTTTCTTGGCAAAGTTACTAGAGTGGTTTGCCAGTTCCTTCTCTAACTTGTTTTACACGAAGACATCGAGGCCAACAGGGTTAAATGACTTGTCCAGGGTCCCACACAGCTAGTATCTGAGGTCAGATTCCTGAACTAGAGCTTTCCTCTTTGTTAGCCCTTGCAAATCTGAGACTCAGTGGGTTTGGGTTACTTACCTACAGTTATGAGATCTCCTTCAATGGTCAGGTAATTCATTTCTGTATTATTCTATTTCCTATATGGTTACAGAAAGTAAATATGCAATTTAATTGCTAGACATTGTTGCTTCTGCAACATTTCAAGTATTACCCGAGAAATGTACTAACTGCCTATATCCTGTATACACTGACAGTCATCCCTCCTTCCCTTCCTCTCTCCCTTTTCCCTCCCTTCCTCTTTCTCTCCTTTCCTTCCTTCCTACCTTTCTTCCTCCCTGTTTTCCTTCCTTCCTCCTTTTTTCCTTCCTTCCTTCCTCCCCTAAATGGAAGAATATAACATGAAAATTAGAAATAACAGTAATAACTCACATTAGTCTAGTACTTTAAGATTCATAACTCACTTTCTTACAACTCCATAAGGCAGATAGTGCCTTATCTGAAGTTCAGAGAAAGAAACTGAAGAAAGCTGAAATTCAGAGAAGTTAAGTAAATGACTCGGTCAGAGTCCCACACTTACTAAATGCCTTGAACCTGGGACTGTCCTTCAATGCCCAGCACTCATTTTGCCTAGCTATGGTATCAGATTTAGAACTGAGTATATCTAGTCTAACCCTCTCATTTTACGGATGAGGAAACTAGTCCCAGAGAGATTAATGATTTGTCTAAGATTACACATGTCATTAAGTGACAGAAGCACACATTGAACTCAGGTCCTCTGATTCCAAATCAGGCTCTTGTCCCCACTTTACCGTACTGTTTCCCCTCACTTCCCAGGATAAATTGGAAACTTTAAGAAAAGTAATCATGTTTTTGCAACAATTACACATACACAAAATAATCAAGGAACAAAGGAATTAGCAAGCTTTTTAAGTTACATCCAAAACCCATTCCTGGCATTTACTTGAAAATATTAAGTACCAGCAATGCAAATCATTCGAGTGAGCACTCTCTACAGCAAAGCCTAGCGATGCCCGGTCTGGTGCCTGTCTGCCTGGCTCAGGAACTAAGCTGATGTTTGTGAAATCTTAAGTGGTTAATTACACATGACAAAGACTGGATCAGAAAAGTGTGCCTTTACTGGGAATTCAATCTATCTTTTTCTTTTTATCACTCAGGATGACCAGTAATCATTTTGAATAATTAACGATATTATTCTTTACAAAGATGTCTTTTTTACTCAGGAAGGGGACTTACTTCTTCTTGTTCCCCAACCCCCTCTGCTGTTTTGCTTCATTTTTACATGTAATAATTTACCAAAGAAGCACAGGAATAAATTGTATTGCCACAAAGGGAATACCAATTCCCTTCCACCTTCACTTGAATTGCCATAGCCTGTTTCAAACTTCTTCCCAGAGATGATGACCCTGTCTGACCTCAGAGGGCTAAGGATAAATAGCTATTAAAATGGAGGCAAAATATCAGGGAGAAATTAATGAAGTGACAATGGGCTCATCAGGCGGGATGTAATCTCACTGTGAAGGAGTCCCATTAGAGATGGAGAATATCTTGGCAGGGATTTACAATGGCCACAAATGTCAGCAGCAATTACTTGCCTAACATTGAAGAACTGCTGCTGGGAACTGAAATTTCCCCTCCAAGGCATTGGACAATCCAAATTGAATTCCAAATTTAACCAATGATAAGACAAGGAGGCTTTGTTCAAAAGAAAACCAAAGTCAAACAAACCTCAGATATGGGGGGGACTCTTCAAAAGAACTGGGCAGTGGGGGTGGGGTGGAATCAGCCTCTCCAAAATGCATTCACATCCTACACTAAAGAACAACTGCTGGGCCTACAGAGTCCAGAATACTATAGTGAAGTCTCTCCCTAAGGGACTCATCTACTCTCTCAATAGTCATCCAGTAGAGTTGGAGCCCTGGATTAGGGCCAGCCACCCACTTAACATTTCCCTCCAAACAGAGACAACAAAAAGTCAGCATGAAACATATTTCTGGCCTAAGAAAACTTAAGAGGTAGCAGCAGAAGTCTGTAACACCAGGGCAGAAACCTGTCCACAGCCCATGCATGCAATGGAGGCAACAGCAGCAGCAGCAGCAGCAGCAGATTTGGAAGCTCTCAACCCAGAGACAGTGAAGGGATAGGACAATCAGTCATAAAGCAATTACGGGGGACCCTTTGCTGGCACTGGGTATAGCTGGTGCTGACTGGCAACTCTATTGCCTATGCACAGTTCTGGGTCTCAGTTCTGGGATACTCTGTCACAAGGGAGTAGGGGTCCTGGTCACAGTTCCAAATCAAATAGAAATGCTAATGCTTGTGGCTGCAGTGGACCAGGAACTCTTGCTGGGTAAAGACTAGAGTGCACACTAGGAGAGCAGTGACTGTATCAGGATCATACCACCTTGGAAGCACCCAAAACTTGAAGACTTCCAGAACTAGCTCTGAAAATGGCAGCATGAAAAAGCCTGATGCTTTGGATAGTGTTTCCCCACTCTCAGGTGAACAGAGCCCAATTTTAACATAAAGTTCAAAGTCACAAAAGAGACTGGAAAAGAGCAAAAACAAAAAAATGACACTGACCATAAAAAAACTATTTCAGCCAAATTCAGAAGAAGATAACAAAGTGAAAGTAGTTATTAAAAACCCTAAAAGAACGATGTTAATTGGATCCAAACTCAATGTGAATTTCTGGCAGAGTTAAAGAAAGAAATAAAAGTGGTAGAGGAAAAAATTGGGAAAAGAAATGAGAGTGATGCAAGAAAATTATGAAAAGAGAATTAATGCCTGGAAAAAAATGCACCAAAAAGTACTGAAGAAAAAAACATCTTAAAAAACAGAATTGGCCAAATGGTGGAACAGAAACAAAATCTAGTGAAGAAAAGAACTCCTTAAAAAGCAGAATTGGTCAAATGGAAAAAGAGGTACAAAATCTTACTGAAGAAAGTAATTCCTTAAAAATTAGATTTGGATGAGTGGACTTCATGAGATATCAAAAAACAGTAAAACAGAGCCAAAAGAATGAAAAAAGTAGAAGAAAATGTGAAACATTTCATTAGCAAAAACAACTGACCAGGAAAATAGATCCAGGAAAGATAATACAAGAATTAGTGGAGTACCTGAAAGTCATGATCAAAGAATCTAGACATTATCTTTCAAGAAAGTATCAAGGAAAACTACCTTGATATCTTAGATCCAGAGAGTAAATTAAAAATTGAAAGGATCCACTGATCACTTTCTGAAAGAGATCTTAAAGTGAAAACTTCCAGGAATAGTATAGCCAAATTCCAGAGCTCCCAGGTCAGAGAGAAAATATTTCAAGCCATCAGAAAGAAACAATTTAAATATAATGGAGCTAAAGGCAGGATCACACAAGATTTAGAACTCCATGTTAAAGGAGTATGATATTCTGGAAGGTAAGGAGCTAGGATTACAACCAAGAATCACCTACCTAGCAAAATTGAGTGTAATCCTTAAGGGGAAAAAATAGCTATTTCATGAAATAAAAGACTTTCAAATATTCCTGGTGAAAAGACCAGAACTGAATAGAAAATTTGACATTCAAACAGAAGATTCAAGAGAAACATCAAAAGGTAAACATGTAAGAGTGATCATAAAAAAAATATTTTACAATAAATAAAACAACTTAAAAAATAAAATAAAATAAATAAAAACAATAAAATTAAACTCTTTAGGTTTAATTATGGGTTTAGGTTTAATTATTTAATATGGGAAAATGATACATGTAACTCCTAAGAGCTTTATCATTATTAGGGCAATTAAAAGGAGTTTACATAGATGGAGGGCATGGATGTGAGTCAATTATATTGGAATGATCACCTCTCTCCAAAATGGAGGGATGATAAAGAGGGATGCATTGGAAGAAGTAGGGTTGAAGAAGTAGAATGGGGAAAATTTTCTCACATAAAATAGGCATGTAAAGAAGAGCTTTTAAAATAGAGAGAAAATTGGATGGGGGAAATTCTTGAACTTTACAGTCATTGGAATTGGTTCAAAGAGGAAAATATATCTATGTCTATTTCTATATCTATCTCTACACACACACACACACACACACACACACACACACACTCTATTGTGTATAGAAATGTAAGCCAATAGGGACATAGGAGGAGAAGTAGCTAAGAGAAAGGAGAAGGTGATAAAAGGGAGGCAGTGTTTAAAAGCAAAATAGACTTTTGATGAGGAGGGAAAGAGAGAGAGAAACAGACAGACGACAGACACGGACACAGAGACACAGAGACAGACAGAGAGAGACAGGCAGAGAGACAGACAGACAGAGAGGGGGAATATAATGGAGGGGAATACATAGTAATAATAACTGTGAATGTGAATGAGATGAACTCATCCATAAGATGAAAGCAGATAGCAGAATGGATTAAAAAGCAGAACCCAACAATATTTGATTTACAAGAGAGACACTTGAAACAAAAAGACACACACAGAATTAAAATAAATAACCAAAGTAAAATCTAATATGCTTCAACTAAAGTAAAAAAGGCAAGGGTAGCAATCATGATCTCAGATAAAGTAAAAGCAAACATAGACCTAATTAAAAGAAATAATCAGAGGAGCTACATAGAGGTACTATAGACATTAAAGTAACATCAAAAATTATTACAGCAAGTTTCTCTCCTAAGGACCTTATTTCTCAAATATATACTAAGTATAGAACTGAGTCAGATTTATAAAAATAAGAGCTATTTCCTTAACAAGTGGTCAAAGGGAGTTTTCAGAAGAAATCAAAGCTGTCTCTAGTCATATGAAAAATTTTTTCTAAATCACTATTGATTAGACAAATGCAAATTAAAACAACTCTGAATTACCACCCCACACCTATGAGAAATAACAAATGCTGTAGGAGATGAAGAAAAAATAGGTACACTAATGAACTTCTGGTGGAGTAATGAACTGGTCTCACCACTTTGGAACTATGACCAAAGAACTATAAAACGATGATTACTCTTTGAACCAGCAATACTACTACTAAGTCTGTATCCCAAAGAGATCAGAGAAAAGGAAAAAGATATATTTGTACAAAAATATTGATAGCAGCTGTTTTTGTGGGCACCAAGAATTGGAAATTGAGGGGATGCTCATCAGTTGGAGAATGGCTAAACAAAATTACTGCATATGACTGTAATGGAGTACGATTGTGCCATATGAAATGATGGGGGAAGGAGTTTCAGAAAAACTTGCCATGAGTTATATGAACTGATGCCAAGTGAAGTGAGAAGGACCAGGAGATCACTGTGCACAGTGACAGCAATATCGTAATGTTGTAATGTTAGAATGATGATCTACTGTGAAAGACTTGACTAGTCTGATCAATACAATAATCCAGGACAGTTCTAAAGGCATCTTCATGAAAAAAAAATGCTATGCACTTCCAGAGAGAGAGAACTCATAAATTCTGAGAGAAAAGTGAAGTGCATTTTTCTCACTTTATATTTTTGCTTTTTTTGAAATATGGCTTATGTGGAATTATGTTTTTCATGATTACATATTTATAATTGATATAATATGATATATGACATATCATTGCTTATCTTCTCAGAAGATTGTGTGAGAGGGTGGGAAAGAGAGAGAGAATTTGGAACTTAAAAGCTAAAAAGAAAGAATGTTAAAAATAAATAAATAATAAATTGAAATGTTAAAAAAATCTGTCACTCAACAAATACTTACTATGTGCCAGATGACAAGCTTCTAAACTCTGGGGATACAAAAAGAGACACAGACATGGTTACTTTCTCAAGGAGCTTCTATTCAAATGGGGGAGAAAACAGGCAAATAATTATACTCATACAAGACATATACAATATAAATGAAGGATAATTTTATTTTATTTTTTTGTTTTTAAAATTTATTTATTTTAAGTTTTCAACATTCATTTCCACAAAATTTTGACTTCCAAATTTTCTCCCCATCTCTCCCCTTCTCCCACCCCAAAGTGCCGAGCATTCTAATTATCCCTACCACCAATCTGCCCTCCCTTCTAACATCCCTCCCTTCCCTTATCCCATCTTCTCTTTTATTCTATAGGGCAAGATAAATTTCTATACCCTATTACCTGTATTTCTTGTTTCCCAGTTGTATGCAAGAACAATACTCAACAGCTGTTCCTAAAACTTTGAGTTCTACCAAAAAAATGAAATTAAAGGGTGAGAGAGGAATATATTGGGAGGAGAATGGGAGAAATGAAATGGGGCAAATTATCTCTCATAAAAGAGGCAAGAAAAAGACTTCAATGGAGAGAAAAAGGGGGGAGGTGAGAGGGAAAAGGTGAAGCTTACTCATCACATTTGACTCACAGAAGGAATACAATGCACACTCATTTTGGTATGAAAACTTATCTTACAATATAGGAAAGTGGGGGAGAAGGGGATAAGCAAGGTAGGGGGGTGATGGAAGGGAGGGCAATGGGAGGAGGGAGCAATTAGAAGTCAACACTCTTGGGGAGGGACAGGATCAAAAGAGAGAACAGAAGCAATGGGGGGAAGGATAGGATGGAGGGAAATATAGTTAGTCTTACACAGCATGACTATTATGGAAGTCATTTGTAAAACTACACTATATTGAATTGTTTGCCTTCCCAATGGGGATGGGTGGGGAGGGAGGAAGGAGAAGAAGATGAAGGATAATTTTAGAGGGAAGGGGGTAGGAATTGGGATAGAGAATTAGTAAAGACCTGCTGAAGGTGAGATTTGAGCTGAGCCTTGAAGAATGCCAGAGAAGACAGAAGTCAGAAATGAGGAGCATGATGAACACACAGTACATATGCAGAGAATTGGGGGATGACATGTGGGCTGTAAGGAACAGTAAGGAGGTCAGTGTTACTGGGTGTTAGGATACATGGATAGAAGTGAGAAGTCTGGAAAGGTAGGAAGGGACCAGATTGTGAAGGGTTTAAAAAGCCAAACAAAGGAGTATATAAGCTGAAAGGACATCTTAGCAGCCCAGAATTGAAGTCACAAGAGCCTTGAACTAAATCTAATGTATTTTGTTCATAAAGCTCTCAGACCTTACTTTGATGAATTGATTATTTTTATTTCAAGGTCCATCATAGATTAGAAATAGCAAACTGGAAGGGGAGAGATGGACTTCAGGAGTTAGTCATTGAGTATTCTCAATTTTCTTGACCATCAGTAGAAAATAGGCAAGCTAAGAAGTTGACACAAGAACCTAAAAAGCCCTAGCATTATTGGGGTCATTTAATCTAAGGACAAACATCCACACCCACCTCAACAGACCTGAGAAAATCATTGAATTAAGATTCTATTCAACATGTATTTATTAAAATCTCCTACAGGTGGGGCAGCTAGGTGGTACAATAGATAGAATACTGGCCTTGGAGTCAAGAGGATCTGAGTTCAAATCCCACCTCAGACACTTACTATCTGTGTGACCCTAGGTAAGTCACTTAACTCCCATTGCCTCCAAAAAAAAAGACCTACAGGCAAGGAACTGTATCAAGGGCTGGAGATACAAGAACAAACATGAAACAGTCCCTTGTGTTAAATTATGCTTGGGGTGGGGAAGGTGGTGGAATTATACACATGAGTAAATATCAAATATATACAAATTAATATAATGTAAAGAAAGAAGGTTTCAATGGGCAGGAAAAGGGAACAGCAGGAAAGGTCTTGTGAAGGAAGCCAGGGAATGCTATGAGTCATTGAATTTATAGGGTGCCACCAGTGCAAAGACATAGAGTCAGGGGATGGAATGTTAAGCATAGGAAATAGTTATGAGGACAGTTTGCCAGGTAGGGAGAATATAGAAAGGAGAGTAAGATGAAATAGTGGGGCAATTAAGTGGTGAGTGGATAAAGTGCTTGAAGTCAAGAAGACTTATCTTCCTGAGTTCAAATTCAACCTTAGACACTTACCAGTTGTGTGGCCCTGAGCAAGTCACTTAACCCTGCTTACCTGAGTTTCCTCATCTGTAAAATGATCTGGAGAAGGAAATGGCAAACCACTCCAGTATCTTTGCCAAGAAAACCAAAAAAATGAGGTCATGAAGAGTAGGACATGACTGAAACAACTGAACCACCATCACAACAAAGATGTAATAAGATGGAAAATGTATCGCAGGTAAATACAAAAACTCTGGGAATAGTAGTGCCCCACCAGACATTGGCATTTATTCCAGTCTTCCCAGCCGCCATCCAGTAATAATCCTTGTGCAGATGGGAACCTGGCAACTGCCTCTGCAGATGCTCCAATACCTATATCCTTAGGAACAGCTACTAGAGACCTGAAAAAGAAAGTTCTTGCCCTCAAAGTCTTTGGCACTGTTAAATGCTTCAACATCAATGCTTCAGAAAAAGATGTTTTTATTAATGGAAATAAAATTAAAGAAGATGCATTACCATCTACTTTTCTACTGCACTCCAAGGACTACTGAACTTTTTCATCTCATTTGTGCTGAAAGCTCCTTTATGTACTGTCTTCACTTATGTGAGCTCCCTGAGAACAGGAACTGTCTTGCTTTTTTCTTTGCATCCTCAGCATTTGACACTATGTGCTTTCCACATAGTAAGAGTTTAATAAATGCTTTTCCACTCACTCATTCATTCATTGCTGTCGGATGTGGTTGATGTGTTGGTTAATTTTACAAAACTACTTTTTTCCCCTCTTTCTTTTTTAATCTTTATTACAGGGAATGGTACATTGTGTAGAAAGATGTTATAAAAAGTGAGTGTGATGGGAAAATAAAAACATCAATAATTTGAATATATTGATCAGTTGTGCTGATTTTTCTTTTCCTTTTTGGTCTCTAAAATACTATTTGTTATATGGGATAATTCTGAGAGGAGGAGTAAGAGAGATCCTGGGGAAAAACTATGATTATATAAAAAACAAAAGACATCAATAAAAATCTATTTTTTAAAGAACAGGCATCAATAAGAAGTTGACTAAAAAGAAGATGGGGAAATGTAATGTGTTTTAGAAACATGTCCATTGAAAATAGTTAAAATAACTTATTTTATATAACTCTCTGAGGTTTACACAGCACTTTTCTAACAGCAATCCAATAAGTTACAATTCTTATGTTTATTTTATTGATGAGGAAACTGAGATTTGGAGAGGTAATGTCCGTGGTCACATAGTAAGTAAACATCAGAGGCAGAATTTGAACCTGTCAGGTTCTTCCTGACCACAAATCTGGCTGTCTACTTGTTACTCTGTGCTATTCCACAGGAACCTGAGAGATGCTCTAGGGAGGGGATTCTTAACTTTGTGTGTATGCTAATGATTCTCAAATCTACTTTTCCTGCCTCAATCTCTCTTTTTACTTTCAATCTCACATTTCCAATTGCCTTTCAGACATCTCAAACTAGATGTCCAGGAGACACCTTAAACTAAACATGTCCAAAAGAGAATTCATTATCTTTCCCCCTAAACCTTCTCCACCTCCTATTTTTCCTATTCCTGGAGAGGGCAACATTATCTTCCCACTCCCTCAGGCTTGCTGTCATCCTGAATTCCCCACTATACCCTTTCTCCCCATATCCAAGCTTGCCAAGACTTCTTGATTTTACTTTTGCAACATCTTATGAATATACCCCCTTCTCTCTTCTGACACTACTACCACTCTAATGCTTATCACCTCATGCCTTGATTACTGTAATATCCACTTGTCTCAAGTCTCTTCCTACTCTAAGCCATTCTCCATTCAGTCACTAAAATGATTTTCTTAAAGTCCAGATCTGATCATGTCACGTCTCCCTACTCAATAACTTCCAATTACTTCCTATTGCCTCCAGAATAAAATATGAAATGCTCTATTTGGCATTCAAAACCCTCATAGACTATTATACCTTACTCCCCAGCACATATTCTTTGATCCAATGATACTGGTCTTCTGCCTGTTCACAAACAAGACACTCCATCCCTAGGTTGTGAGCATTTTTCCCTGGCTGTCTCTCATGCTGGGAACACTCTCTCTCCTCCAGTTCTGCTGACCTCCCTGGCTCTCTTGAAGCCTCAACTAAAACGCCATCTTCTACAGGAAGCCTTCCCAAACCCTTTTTAATTCTAGTGTCTTATTCCTAATCTGTATGTATCTTGTTTTGTATATGTTTATGTGATGTCTTCCCCTACATTATAAGCTCCTTGAGAGCAGGGAGTGTTTTTTTACCTCTTTTTGTATCCCCAGCATTGAGTATAGTATCTGACACATAGTAGGAACTTAATAAATGTTTATTGATTGATCATCAACCCCTTTGGCATTCTAATGAAACCTATGGACCCCTTGTTTTTAAATACATAAAACATACATACATAAAACTAAATACATAAAACGTACGTACATAAAACATAAATACATAAAAATACATAGGATTACAAAGGAAACTGGTTATGTTGAAATATAGCTATCAAAATGTTCTTTTAAGAAGCCATATACATGGACCACAGGTTAAGAATTCACATCCCAGGGTAAGGAACTCTCAAACATTTAAATGGATCTGTGACATTATTAATTCAGAATCTCCCCTCAAGGATGCAGATTGCAATCCTTCCATGCCTGACACTCTTATATTATTTGGTCCCTGTTCTCCTAAAAATTCATTACAGAGGGTCCACACCACCTTCTGGAGGCCTTCTTTCCATTTTCTTTTTAGCCATCTTGAGGATTCAATGGAACATTCTGGTTGTCTGCCTATCATCTCTTACTCTGCCACATGCCAGAGTCGTACAATTTCTTCCCTTCTGTTTTTTATGTTGTAGTGCGTTTACGTCACACCATGGACCTCTTCATTACGAAGTTCCTTCTTAGTTCTTTGGAGGCAGTAGTGTTTCATCTATGGATGCCTAGTAACAATTCTGGCAAAGTGTTAGGAATTATAACAGTAGGTAGCATTTATTATATAGCCCTTTAAGGTTTGCAGAGTGCTTTAAATAAGATGTCATTTGCCTTGGGAGCTAGCTGCTATTATTCTCCCCATTTTATGAATAAGGAAAACTGAGGCATAAGAAGTTAAGTGACTTGCCCCAGAGTCACACAGTTAGTACATGCCTGAGGGAGGAATTAACCTCATGCTCTGCCATACCACTTAATATTACAAACATGGATCTTTACTTTTGTAGAATGTTGGGATCAAAAAAAAAAAAACTTTGCAATTTCCTGAAAGCAATCTAGCCCCTCCCTTTTCAACTGTCTGTCCAATAAAGATATGTATATATACATGCCTTCTGATTTCCTTGATTTCCTTCAAGTCTCAGCTAAAATCCTGCCTGCTATAGAAAACCTTTCCTAAGTCTTCCTAATTCTAGGGCCTTCCCTCTTTTATTCCCTCTATATCATGTATACAGCTTGACTTGTTTCTACCTATTTGTTTGCTTAGATTGCACATACATGTATGCACACGTGTGTATACATACACACATACGTATACACACATATACATACATGTACATATGCACACTATATAGACATATAATAATATCTGATCTATATATCTATCTATGTATCTATGTATCTATCTATCTATCTGATCCTTCTATCATCTATCCCTTGCCTTGGGAGGTATAACAGATCCAGAACCCCATTGCTTAGACTAGCAAATATTAGGTGCTTAATATATCCTTGTTAAATCAATTTACAGGAGCACATGATTTGGAGAGAAATTTTGGGTGATTGGAATTGGTTCATTCCCTTATTCTGGGAATAAGGAAGTAGAAGATGAGAAACATGGAGTTTGACAGGGTTGGATGTGTTCTCCATGTTGGAGTGGAGGGTGGATTAGCGAAAGGGTAAATGAGGAAGGGGAGACCAACCAAGAGGCTATTACAAAAGTCCAGGTGTGAGGTGATAAGGGCTCACATCAGGGTGGTGGTTATGTGAGTGAGTAAAGAAAAGGGAGTGTATATGAGAGATGTTACTATGAAGTTAGAATCTATAGACCTTGGCAACAGATTGGATATGGAGGGATGAGAGAGGGAAGAGTTAAGACTGACACTTAGTGACTGGGAAGATAGTGGTACCCTCAACAGTAACAGGGAAGGTCACAAGAGGAGAGGATTTGTCAAGAAAGATGTTGAAGATCCTTCCCCCACCAAAAATAGTGTTCATATAGGTAGGAAACATATTCCCTTAATTAGACTGGAAGTTCTCCCCCCCAGGAAAAGTATCTTCTTCCTTATTCCTTACTGTTTCACAAACAAGACACACCACCTCTCAGCTTCAGAAATTTTCTTTAGCTATCCCTCATGCCTTGAATACTCTTCCATCTCACCTCTGCCTTCTGATTTCCTTGATTTCCTTCAAGTCTCAGCTAAAATCCCGCCTGCTACAGAAAACCTTTCCTAAGTCTTCCTAATTCTAGGGCCTTCCCTCTTTTATTCCCTCTATATCATGTATACAGCTTGACTTGTTTCTACCTATTTGTTTGCTTAGATTGTGAGCTTCTTGAGGGTGGGGACTGTCTTTTCCCCCTTTTTTGTATCACCAGAGCATAGTACATGCCTGGCACCTTATAGGTACCAATAGGTACTTAATATATCTTTATTAACTATTGGTTGACTGATATCAATATCTGACATCAAAGTTGCATCAAACCTAAGCTTTGGTTAGATCTAAGCTTTGGAAGAAACATTTTTTGAAGCAGCAAGTCCATTAAAGAAGAGAGCAAGGATTTTTTTAAACTACCTTGTATGTCACAAAAATAGGAAATTATCTGCAAGCACCATTCACCTGCCCCCAGTGGCATACTTGTAGCTCGGGGCAGCTAGGTGGTGTAGTGGATAGAGCACCAGTGCAAGAGTCAGGAGGACCTGAGTTCAAATCTCACCTCAAACACTTGACACTCACTAGCTATGTGACCTTGGGCAAGTCACTTAATCCCAATTGCCTCATCCTGGGTCATCTCCAGTCATCCTGATGAATATCTGGTCACTGGATTCAGATGGTTCTGGAGGATAAGTGAGGCTGGTGACCTGCACAGCCCTCCCTCACTCAAAACAAAGTCAAGTGCAAGTCATGTCATTATTTCTCTGATGGCATGTCTTCTTCGTCAACGAAGGACTAACACACTTGTAGCTCAAACACTGTTCTTTCTCCTTCTCCTAGACCAGACAAAAGATAGACACCAAGTAGTCAACTAGGTTATTCGTAGGTAGATGACTCACTGCATGGGCTAAGGAGCAGTAGATTTTTAGTGGCAGCCTGGATCCCCCTTTTCATTCACTTGTCTTCTTCCTACTGCTCATTGCTATGTGCCCAGAGGAAGAAACTAATCTGAATACTTAATTATGTGGTCCAAACCTACTACTTCCCTTTCTTCATTATTGAACATATGCAATTTGGCTTCTATCCTCACCAATCTATTAAAATTGTGCTCTCAAACAACACTAAAGACCACCTAATTGCCAAATCATAAAATCATCTGGTCCAACCCGATCATTTTATAAGTGAGGGAACTGGTTCAGAGATAAGCCCAAGGTAAAGTAGGGAGTTAATGATCCAGAGTTCTTCTCTCAGACATTTTTTTCTCTTTGACCTCTCCATGGTACTGCTGACTACCCACGCCTTGAAGTGCTCTTCTCATAGCCTTGATGACTCTCCATTATCCTTCTTCTCCTTTGAACTCTTTGATTATTCTTGGCCCCTTTTCCTCTTCTCATTTCTTAGTTATGAGTGCACCCCAAAGTTTAATCTATAGCCTTCTGTTATCTCTCTAATAACCCTTCTGCCAATAAAAGAAGTTTTATTGGTACTTTTTGTTTTTACAACAACAAGAGTAATTTCTGAAAATATCCTCTCCCTCTGCCCATCCTGCATTGAACACTCCCTTTTAACAAAGAAAAAAATAAAAGCACCTAATATGGTGACTGAGTTTTACAAGGTATACAAAATTCTCTGGGGCCATTATTGATTGTTCAGTTACTCAAAATTCACCTTTCTCTCAAGTGATATTTTTACTTACATTATTGTAAGTCATCCTATATATTCTTTTGGTTCTTCTAATTTCACTCTGGTTCAGTTTATGCAAATCTTCCCTTTTTCCTCTTAATTCCTCATATCCCTCATTTCTCATTTTACAATCATGTTCCATTACATTTATATGCCACAGTTTTTTTAAAGCCTTTCCTCTATTGATGGGCACCCACTTCATTTCCAGTTTTGATTATCCCAGGGTATTGCTATGAATATTTTGGCATATATTGGACCTTTGCTGTTTTAGTTTTTTAATCTCCTTGGTATATGCCCTTGAGTGAGATAACTGAATCAAAGGGTATAGATAATTTAATCATCTTTCTTGCACATTTTCAAATTAGTATTCCGAAAAGTAGAATCAATTCACAGATCTACTAACAGTATATCCGTGTGCTTGCGTTCTCATAGACCTTAGAACATTGACTGTTCCGACTTTTTGTCATATTTTCCATTTTGTAGAATATGAGTTAAAACCCCAGAGCTGCTTTAATTCACATTTCTTTTATTATGAGTAATTTGGAGAATATTTTCAAATAGTCATTCAGAGCTTGAAATTCTTTTTTTTTGAAAACTTGATATCTTTGACCACTTATCTATAGGGAATGACTCTGGGTCTTATGTATTTGTGTAAGTTTTCAGTATATCTTTGCAATCTTTGCAATCACACTTCTATTTGGGACATTTGATGCAAATATCTTTCCTACTTTGCAATTTCTCTTTATTTTTCCTTCATTGATTCAATTTGTAACCCCAGGGTTTAAGGCTGTGTCATTTGCCTAAGACTCTCTTTACTGGCCAAGAGGATGATAACATGGCTGCGAGTGTGAGAGACTGAGTTGGGAGGAGAACTTGGGAGAAGAAAGGCATTCATTTTGTTTTCTGCTTGAGAGTGGACACATACGATTCCAGACCTTCTTTGGGGAGAAATCTGGAGAGACTTTGGGAATGGCAGATGACTCCTTTACATATCTGTTTTTTGACTTTTTTCCTGAAGAGGGTCTAGAATCACATGTGGCCTCTCTTGAAGCAGGAAGTAAAAAGAATGTCTCTTTTTTGTTCCATGTTCTCCCAAAACCTCTCCACTTCTTGTGGGCTCACAGCATGGAGTCATCATCTTCATCAAGGTGAAAAGTATTATGTAAATAACCCAGTCTTGAACCCTTAGTTATCCATCTCTAAACAGATATAGTCAATTGAAAGTAGGGATCCTGCATTTAAAGTGCACTAAACAAAGTGATGACTCCTATCCTGGTAAAAATAAGTAATATAGTATTTAAAATATAGCATTTTGGTAAATGCTATAAATAAATGTTGGTAAGACTAAGAAAAAAGAAGTCATAGAAATGAAACAGATGAGTTTGTTTACACAGAGATGGAATCCTTATTCAGTTCTTTGTTTCCTCAGTGGTTCCAATGTTGTTTGATTCTGATAGAGTTTTCCAGAAACTGATGCAACCACATCTGTACCTTATATATCTCACTATCTTATCAAAAGGGATGAACCCAATGAAGACAAGATATTTATGTGCTCTAGAAGAGGTCTGAACATTGCAGCACCCAGAACTGGAAAACTGTGTCCCCTGCAGGTTACTTTTCCCTGGCTTTAACTTTTACAAGACTTACCTTATCACAACATGGAAACTTTCTTGAGGTTAAAGCAGCATTCCCTGGTATTAAATATTAGCATATTTATTAAGAGTAACTTTGAAAAGTCTCAGATCTACAACTAGAAGAGACCTTCTTAGAAGTGTGGAACCTGTGGCCTCAAGGCCACATAAGGCCTTCTAGGTCAGTCAAAGGGGCCACACTTGAGGACCTAGAGGGTTGCAAGTGGCTTTGAGGATGCAGGTTCCTCATGCCTGCCTTAAATGTCTCAGACAGTTATCAGGTCCAACCATTTGATTCTCTTGATGAGGAAACTGAGACTAAAAGAAATGAAGTAAGTTGCCTAGGGTCATATAACCAATAAAGGACTGAGGCAGAATTTGAAACCAGGTCTTCCTATTCCAAATCCAGGACTCCATTTTCTACACTGCCTCCCTCTCAGTGTACACCATTACTCTCTTCCACTACTCGAAGTCTACTCTGGACAGCTACCTACAAGCATCTTGGTAGATCTGACACTTACCACTAGTGTTACCATGTATGAGTCTAGCCCTCTCTGGATCCATCACCTCATCTGTAAAACAAATATAATAATGTATTAAGTGCCTATTCCACAAGCCTGTGGTGAAGTTCAGATGAACTAATGCAGCTGAAGCACTTTGGAAACATCTAAAATGCTACATAAATGTCAGTTATTACTTTAGTTTGTCTTGAGGGAAAGATGAACATCTAACTCTTCTGTGGATGGAAACATGGAATCCCAGTGAGGTAAAGTAGCCAGTCAGTCAGTCAGTACACATTTATTAAGCACCTGTGGTATACCAGATAGTGTGCTTGGTGCTGGATGAGTGTACAACAAAACATGCCACACTATCACCTCACCCTTCTCTAGGGAGAAGGAAAGGAAGTAGTATTTTATTAAGTACCAACTGTATGCCAGATGCTTGACATTCCATCTCATTTGATCCTCACAACAAGCCTGTCAGGTATGTGCTATTATGATTCCCATTTACAGTTGGAGAAGCTGAGGTAAACACGGTTGTTAAGTGACTTTCTCAGGGTCACATAGCTAGTATCTGAGGCTTGATTTGAACTCAGGTCTTCCTCACTCCAGGCCCAGGGCTTTACCTACTGGATCACCTCACTGAAATTGGCTGTCTTTTGGGATCATAAGGCAAATAAAACCCCCCTTTTTTACTGCTACCCAGACAATTGAAATAGGGCAGCTAGGTGGCACAGAGAATAGAGCACCAGTCCTAGAGTCAAGAAGACCTGAGTTCAAATTCAACCTTAGATACTTATTAGCTGTGTGACCCTGGGAAAGTCACTTAACACTGTTTACCTCAGTTTCCTCATCTGTAAAATGAGCCGGAGAAGGAAATGGCAAACCACTTCAGTATCTTTGCCAAGAAAATCCCAAATGGGGTCATGAAGAGTTGTACATGATGGCAACAAGAGAGCTGAAAACAAGATGCTGTCTGCCAGACTGAAATCAAACCTCCTGCCCCTAATCTAACTCAAGTGAGGGGTAGAACCAAACTGGTAACCTAACCCAGGAAGTCCTAACTTCCAGTTGCCTCCTGTCATACGTGCTTTGTGCCACAACATTCCACACATCTCCACTGGGGGAAAACAGCAATCTGATTTGGGGGGATGGAGGAAAATGGAGAAGCAACAGGTGACCAGAGCCTTATTAAGTATTTGTGGAAATGATTCTGAGGTTTTTCCCACCTGGGATGGTTTAGCTTTCCTGGATGAAAGACTGAAGGACATGAAGTCTGAGCTCTGGCACCTCTCACAGAATGTTAATGAAGACATGCACTTTCCTGGATCTACATAGAGGGACCATGGATGGGGGCAGGATGGGTAGGGGCAGGTAACTTCTGTTTGCAGACTGAACATGAACAGGAAACAACTGCTTCCTAATGAGAGAGAACCTCTGGCGCCTGTTACTTCCAGGATGAAGGCGCTGGGTTATAAAACACACCTTATTCTATTAGAATAGCTCCGGTTCCTTTTTATCCCTTTCTGCCTCTATTAGAAGAAAAAAACCAAACTCTGCCTTCTCATTTAAACCCATCTTTCTACATCTGTAGCCTGGGTAGAATAAAAGATAGCCTATGCTTGGCACATTTTCTGCTTGCTCTGGGAGATGTAGGAAATGAACCAGCATGCCTAGTGCTGGAGGTGGGTGGGGGGGGGATACCCTTGTTTTCTGGTTCTTTTAAGACTGGAATCTCTCAACTCTGAATGCCATGATTTCTGAGGACCAGTGATGAAGAAGGATATCCTCCTATTAATGGAGAGGTGATGAACTGAATATGGACAATAAAATACATTTTTGGACATAGCCAATGAAAAGAATTTTTTTTTGGTATGACTGTGACTATGAATATCTGAAACAAAGTTTTTCTTTTTTTCATTGAGGTAAGAATATATAGGTAAGAAGGAGAACAAATAAATGCTGGATAATTAAAAAAAATTTTTTAAAAGACTAGAATCTCATAAAGCTAGGCTTTAGACAAAAACAAGCTCCTCAATGCTTAATTCTCTCCTCCCTCCTTTTGCTACCTTGTCTTGAAAGGCTGGGAAAGAGATTCCTAGCATTCCTCCCAATTGTGACTTCCTTATCATTCAATCAATAAGCAATTATTAACTTACTTTGTGCCAGACCCTGTGCTAGGGACAGAAACAAATAAAGTAGCCCCTGATCTCAAGGAGTGTATATTGATGGGAATAGAGTCTGAATGTATCTAAGTATGTAGATAGCAGCTATGTGGAGCAGTGGATAGAGAGCTGGACCTGAGTCAGGAAGACTCATCTTCCTGAGTTCAAATCTGCCCTCAGACCTTACTAGCTGTGTGTCCCTGGATAAGTCACTTAACCTTATCTACCTCAGTTTCCTCATCTGTAAAATGAGCTGGAGAAGGAAATGGCAAATCACTCTAATATTCTTGCCAAGAAAACCCCAAATGGGGTCATGGAGAGTTGGAGACCGACTAACAACAAAAGTGGCTCAGCACTGGTGATTCCTGCCCTAAAGGAGCTTATAGTCTAACTGGAGGGGACAACATATATATAAAAAGGTATGTACAAAATAAATGCAAGGAGATTTTGTGGAGAGTGCCCTGATGGCTGGGGAGATAAAGGAAGGCTTCACGTAGGAGAGGGCAGTTAAGCTAATTCTTGAAGGAAACCAGGGATTCTGAGAGAGACAAAGTGACCATCATATAAACAGATCAAAGGCACAGAGAAGCCATCCAGGTTATAGGGGAAGAGGCTGGTGTCCACCCAAGACAGTTCTAGTCAGTTCTTTCAGGACCTTGGGGAACCCTGCCCCTGAGACTTGGGATAGCACACACAACAGGAACACACTCAGAAGTAAATGTTCCTTACCTGAGTATAGGTTAGCATCTTCCCACCTATCATTTCATAGGGGAAAGAAGGAAATTTGTCTTATGACTTATGAACCTCGGTATGACCTATGCCACATCAATTTGCATACAAATGTTTAACAAATAGAACAGCAGCTGACATTTCTATAGTGTTTTAAGGTTTTCAAAGTTATTTTATAAATATTATCCAACTTCATCCTCCCAACAGCAACCCTATGTAGTAGATTATGTTATCCTCGTTTTAAAGGTAAAGAAACTGAGGCTAAGAGAAGGTAAGGGTCTCACCCAGTGTCATGCAGCTAGTAAATATCTGAAGGAGAATTTGAATTTGGTTGTTCCTGTCTGCTCCAAGTCCACCACACTCCGTCCATTAGAATTATATAATATCCTGTTGTTTTCAAGGACTGAATCTCTGCAAGTAGATTATAAACTCATTGAGGGTAGGAAGGAGGAGACACTCCTTCTGGACTAGTGTACTGCTGACCCAGAAGAGATGTTTAACAAATGGTTATTGAGGGAAAGAGAACATTACTCAGGTACTTAGTACAATATAGGATGAGGCAGGAGACTGCCTATGAAAATTAAGGGCAATTTAAAGACCTATCTAGATAACAATAGAAGTTAAGAGAATGAAAGAAAAAGCAACAACACAGAATAAAGATCTAGAGGTTTTTTTTTTAAAGGACAAAAGACCAATTTTAGAAAGCAAAGCTGTTTCTTTCTCTAATGACATGAGTTTTAAGATGTCTTTAAAATTCAGAATCAGACATTGCCCCATTAGTTAAGTCACTTTTAATCATGTTGCCTAAGCAGAAAATAAACTGCGTATAAAGGAAAACAACTTACAATGAAGTACAAAACCATCCTGTGACTGTGCATTAGCCACTATCAATGGAATAGAAAAGATGCAACTACAGCATGGTTTGGGCTCTATTGGAGGTAGAACATAGATCTTGGCCTCTGACTAAGGGTTGTTTCTTGTGTCCCCTTCCCACCCATTTTCTGTGCAGATGGCTTGGTGAGTGGTAGTTTCATTAGTTAAAGAAGATTGGCCACTCAGTAGATTTTAAAGGGAGAGGCAGCTTGTATGTGTGGAGATTAATATGGCTGTTTTCTATGAGTTACCTTACCAGGCAGGTGCACCGGATACAGGGTAAGCCTGCTTGCTGGAAGGAGCCAATCAATTGCCTGCAGGGAGTCAGTCTTGCTCACTCCCAGATGCTTTTGCTGGCCTTCTCTGACTGACTTTGCTGAGTTGTGCCTCCCCAAACTGGTCCAAACCAGCCTTGAAGTCAACTATTCCTGAAAAACATCCTGCTTCTATGTCCACATGTTCCTGGGAAAGATTATCCATTCTTCTTCCCAACCCCTCTCTCAACCTCTGTTTTGTGATTTCTAAGTATAAATCTCCCCTGCCTCTCTTGGGCTACGGGCTCCTTTGTACCTTGTCCTAGGGAAATAGTGTCTGATTTTCCTCCTGATAAAACCTTTCTGCTTTTAATCCAGTTTAGACTTCTCTGCACTCTGAGGGGTGGGTTTTGCTGACTCATGCCTGTAGTGTTCTTCCTCTTTTCTCACTTAACGTGTGACTTGAGACTCTATAAACTTTTTCCTTAGAGGCTTCCCTCCCCTCCAAGCTACAGAGTCTCTCCTCATGGAGATGAAAACAAGACTTGTTCTCAAGTCTCTGGCTGCTTCATTTTCTTTGTGGTCTTTTTTTCTCCCTGAGCACAGGGGACCTAACAGTGATCCTGAGATGGAGGTTTACAATCTTGATGGCTATCTTAGGAATTTGAGAGATTGGGTCTCTCATTTGGTGCTGGTTGTAATAAGGGAAATATTTTCTGCAGGAACTAAAGTGTTCCTTATTAGAAGATGAGCCCTGACAAGAAGACAAACCCAAACCATAGTCCTGTTTGCTAGAAGATATGAATCTTGAGAAATTTATTCTGACAGTACAGAGCTGAGAGGAAGGTGAAACAAATGTTTAGCAGTCCCACAAAATGCTTCATAATTTGATACTTTAAGTATTGTAGCACTCTTTCTGAGCTCATTCTCTCAATTTACACTGGTTGGATCCTCAAAAGGATGACTTCCACTCCTCCCAGGATTCTAGGAGCATCATGTGAATAACCAACCTTTCAATTTTCTTTTTGTTTGGTCATTTTCAGTCATGTCTGACTCTTTATGATTCCCCAGTTGGGATTTTCTTGGCAAAGATACGAGAGTCGTTTACCATTTATTTCTCTAGCTCATTTTTACAGATGAGGAAACTGAGGCAAACAGGGTTACATGACTTGCCTAGGGTGGCTGAGACCAGATTTGAACTCAGGAAGATGAATCTTCCTGACTCCAGGGCCAGCACTGTATTCACTGTGCCACCTAGCGGCCCCATCCTCTTAAATACTACTATCCATGAACCCCCACTGACATGCTTCCTCTAATAATTATCCAGTATATTAATTTGCTTCATTATCAAAGCATTCACTCAAATGGCATAGCAAAACCTATAAAGTATTTCCTCTGCAAACCTGGTATGTCCTCTTCTACAAGTACATACAGTGTCTACCAAAAGAAAAGTGGGTATGAACTTAAAATATATTGATGGTAGGAAGCATGCATGATCAAAGCATGGAACTTCTAAGCTACAATGTCCTTCCTTTCTCTAGAGGGTTCCTCAAGAAGTACACTGTGTGTCAGGGAGCTGGCCAGTCAGTCACTCAACTGCCAGGCTGGGGTGGCTCCTCATAGGGCATGGTGTCTTAACTTGATTGGTTAATCAGTTACCAGATGGAATCAATCAGATCTATGAGCTGCTGAACTGCCTTTTTATACCACCTTCTTGCCTATAATTGAAAAAGAACTGGATTTAGAGTAAGGTAGACACATATAAACCAAAGAAACAAAAATGTATAACTGCAATACAAAATTTTATCTTAATCTTTTAGGATTCAGATGATCATGAAAAGGTTGAATTGTGTTCAATATTCTTTAAGAATACAAGGAAGCATATTAAATTCAATTTTTACTGGTTTTTTGGCAATAGATGAGTCACAACTTTGGCTTCAGTTTCTCTAACTGTATGGATAGGGCATGCTAGATTAGATGTGGTTCTCAAAGCTCTGGGCTGTATCTCCCCAGTAGCCCATTAAAAGTTTGGACCCTGCTCAGCTCAAGCGATGTGATGTCAGTCCTGATCACAAACTCAGATTGCAGGTGTTGATTGGAAGATGACTGGTGATGCAGGACCCCGGATGTGTGGAGGCAAAAGTGAGTTGAAAAGTAAAGGTTAAAAGGGAGAGATGAGCTAAAGAGGCTAATGGTCTTAGCCTGCTGGCTCATAGGTCTTTGGTCTCAGATGCTGAAGTTCCTTCTCCCCTTTATTTCATGAATGCTGGTAGTGTCATAAAATTCAGAAACAAAAGATGGACATTCCTAAGATCACTGCTGTCAAATACATTGATGATAAGTAAACTAATGTAAACAGTTTTAGGGATTATTCTTTACCCAAGTCGAGCCTTTCAACCAATGATAATCAGTTTTCCTAGAGAGTTCAGTGAATGACATCATCATCATCATCACTAAGATTTATACAGCACTTCAAAGTTTTCAAAGTGATTTGCCTTTTTTTAAAAAAGTTCTGACAGTTTAAGTCCCCAGCCATATGCCTACTTTAAATACCTGTGCTTTGAGAAACATTGAAACAATAGGATCAGAGCAGCTTTGGCATCTCCAGGGCTCCTTTAGTTCTTTGTCCCTGGAATGGAAATGAGAGATTGAATGGGAAGGACAACATGGTTAACTTTACCATAGTGCTAGGGACCCCTTTGCCCTAATATCTAATCATCATTACTTGCAAGGAAACTAGGGCAGCTGAGAGATCATCTCTAGGATAACTCCCCTCCTCCTGTCCTCCACATATACGATCATTCCATCATTTGGAATTTTTCATCTTACCTGTGAAAGCAGTTCTTCTGGTATCAATCCCGCAGAAAGCATTTTTTAAGCATCTTGTATGTGTCAAGCTGGGTTCTGGGGATACAAAGATAAAAATGAAATAGTCACTGTCCTCGAGAAGTTTGTATTCTGTCAGGTGAAACAACATGTGCATATATAAACTTATTTAGAGTATATACAAAATAAAATACAAGATCATCTGTGAGAGGGAAGGAGGACGGGGAGAACTACTAGAAGCTAGTGGGGATGGGGTGGGGTGTGTGGAGATGGGGCAAAGAAGGGGAACCAGGAAAGGTGTAGTGGAAACATCTCCTCCATTCTGTTCCCAGTGGTGGTCTTGGCAGCTCCAATAAGAAATTCATGTGTTACTGTGCTATTGTTTAGAGAGATTCATATTTTTTACAGCAATAAAACCCATTTTACCTTTATAGTAATTGTTTTGGAATAAGAAGTAATCATCCAGGACTGACCACCTTGCTTTACTAAAGCGCTCCTTCCTCACTCCTGCAAATTGCTTTGAGAATTGAACAGAGCCCTGCTCAATCATGCAGAATATCCATTCCAAAGGACATCGTGGAAATAGATCTATGTTATACTCACCAGAGTCATGCCTTCTTCTTTTTCCCAGAGATAAAATAGTGAGTGCTTGCTTCATTCCACACCCTCATGGTCATGAGGCTGGGCTCATTAAATCCAGGAGCAGGACAGGGGAGTAGGGTATGAATGTGTGGTACAAACTTTTAAAGAAATTCACAATAACAAACTGATAAGTTAAGGATTCCTGTCCTTTAGACAGACCTCTGACTGGTAAATTATTGATGTTTTTTATTTTCTGTTTTTGGAGTGAGGGAAATGAGAGAATCTTGGTTCAAATCTAACCTCTGATTACCTGTTTGACCATGGGCAAGTTGCTTGATCTGCCTGGTCCATAGTTTCCTCATCTGCAATGTGAGGTTGGGGTAGATAACCTTCCCATCTCTAAATGTGTGATGCTATGAAATTAGTTTATCAGCTATCAAAATGGATAAGACTTGCTGGATGGAGGGGGAGGTAAGATGGGGAGAGGAAAAGACAGAACCAGAGAGACATAGAGAAAGGGAAAGACAGACAGAGACAGACATCAAAAGACAATGAAAGACAGAGAGACCATAGTGAAAGAAAAAGATATATATTAAGAGACAAGCACAGATAGTCAATGAGAGACAGATAAGGAGAGACACTGAGAGAAAGTGATAGAGAAAAAGAGGGGAGAAAAGGAGATAGGGAGGGGAGGGGATAGGATAATAGAGAAAGAAACAAACATGTTGGTCAGGAGAGGGAGCATGCCTCCATGAAGTATAGGGAGGTTTTTTCCCCCTCTCACTGTTACTCCTCTCAATGTTTCTGTGATCCATGGGCCTTGCTGCAGGGGAATCATTTTCAGCAATGAGATTTTATGGGCTGCTATGAAATTTCCTTTTAAAGATTTCACCAAAGTAATGTGAAGGGAGCCAAACATGACCCTACAACCTATTTATTTCAGGTTTGCCACCAAGTTGTAAATGGTTAGGTTAGCTGGGGTATTGTCCAAGAACAAACATGGAGAAGTTAATTTTCTTCCCATGGGAGATACACATATTCACCATAACTGCTGTCTTTCTACCTCACAGTCCTCTGCTGGCCTGTGGCATACTCTACTACTACCCCTGGGCCCAGCCCTCAGAAGGACTTGTCCCTGTAGCCTTGTCCTAGGACTGACCTTATTGCCACCATCCCTGTGTGATCACAGGTTGATCTCGCTGAGGTATGGGCTGTATCCTCTCCCAGTAAGACTTGGGCTGTCCCTGCACTGCTCTCATCCCCCAACTGAATTTGCCTCAGACAAAAGAATTCTTAGTTAATAACTCTGGGTTCCCATTTCCTTCAGTTAGGAAAAAAGTCACAGCTGGGCTGGACAGCTTCATCCAAATCTGTCTATAAAACACCTGTTGGGACCATGACCAATTCAAGCAACATCTCTAGGCCCTGATGGGGCCAGACCCATAGGAACATGATCTATATTTTGTTTGTTAGGTTTTCGAAGTTGCACTTTAATGATGTTTCTTCCTTTGAGGAGTTTGCCATCATGTGGAGAGATAAAACAGGCACAACTATTCTCTAGCCAACTTTCAATTTCTTACAGAGCTCTCATATGTGACTTCAGGAGAAACTGGAGGGCAGGGGTCTAACTTGGCAGCTTTTAACTCGTATGATTTAAAACTATTGCAGAATGAAACCTGGACTTCACCTCTCATTGTCCCCTTCTTGGACCTTATATCAATATTAAATTTGGACTTTGCTTCTGCTTCAGATATTTCTTCATCCTCTGACTTTTTAGCCCCAGGATGTCCCTGGAATCCTGAGAGAAGTAGCAGCCTTCCTTCTGAGAACTCAACCAGTGTCTTCTTTGTTCTTGATCTTGGCTTATTTGTACTCCAATTCTGACCCCTCTATGTACACTTCTTGGTAGCAGCCTTCTTTCCTTCTTTTCTCATCCTTCAAGCTTGCTAAACTTCAGAGTCAGTATCAGAAACTCCATGCAGCCTCTGACATTAATGGAATTTATCTCCATCCCCCAGGGAAAAGTAGAGTAAGTCTTTTATGTTGGCAGCAGGAGACACTTGTGAGTAGTGCAGACTGAGCTGTCACTGAACTTGGGAAAGGGGTGAGTGACAGAAATAATATTTGGACTCTCTACTTTGGAGGATATGCCAATTTTCCCCCTAAAAGGCAAGGAAGTTGTTCCCAAGATTTGATTATTTCACGAAGTTAAGGCTTCAGCTTTTGACTTGGCTTCCCCATTGTCTAAAGGGTATAAAAGAGACCAGCCTATGAGGACTCCGAGAAGTCATTGCTTCTCTAATAGTGGGTGGATGGATCATTGTCATACAAATCACCACTCCTGCTGTCCAGTTGCTTTTATAAGAAGAGAGAAAAGTGGCATTGCCAAGAAGGAGGAGAGGGTCCTGGTTCAAACCCATCCCTGTGGGTTGACTATGACTGCCCAGAGTCATGGATTCCTGGTTTTACCCCTGCTTTTGCTTTGAAGTCAAGGACAGTTTCTCCCTCCAAGTGTCTCTGTGCTCTAATATGTTATATCTATAGTTGTTGATGGATAGCCTTTTCTGATTTCCCTGGTTACAAGTATTTTCTCCTTCCTCAAGTTTGTATTTATCTGTTTACATATTATATCCCTCCTCCAAGCAGAGTATAAACCCTCAGAGGGTGATGGGTTTCTTTGTGTCTTTGTGTTGCCATGGGAAATACTCTAAACTTCAGTTAATTCTATTGTAAAAAGTTGTAAAATGGAGATATTTGTTCCATTTACCTGACATGGTTGTGATTTCTTTGTTACCTTGACCTGGTTTGTCAAGGGTATATGCAGAGTTTGGTGACTTTCTGGGCATCGTTCCATATTGCTTTCCAAAATGATTGGTCCAATTCCCAGTTCTACCAAGAGTGTAGTAATGAACATGTTTTCCTGCAGACCCCTCCAACACTTATCATTTTTCTCTTTTGTCACCTTTGGCAATGTAATAGATGTGATATAGAACCTCAAATTTCCTTTAATTTGCATTTCTCCAATTATTAATTATTTAGAATATTTTTTCATATTATTGTTGATAGCTCTTCTATCAACAGCTCTTCTATCTTGGATTACAGCCTTTGACCACTTTTCTATTGGGGAATGGCTCTTAGATTTATAAATTTGAATCTTATTTATCTTTGATAAATTTTTATCGGAGGAACATGCTGCAAAGATTTTTTTCTTAGTTACCTATGTGAGAAACACATGTGGGAATCACAGAATTGCCTAGGCAAGGTAGGGAATAACCCTGCGCTGCTGTCCTGGTTGGGAGCCCTCAGGACAATCCATGTGATAAGCCATTAGGAAAGGCATGAGAATCAGGTGTGCTGCTCCAAAAGAGCTCACACACCAATACTGAAGCAAGAGCAAGCCTATATACTGTTAGTTCAGTCTTACTCCTCCCATCAGAGCCAGGATTGGTCCAGACTCCTCCAGGTTACAACTCTTTCTTCCAATCCCATTACATTCTTAATATGTTCCCCTTTCCTAGTCACACATTCCATTGATGTGGGCGGAAACAGTGCCCTAAGAGTTAAAATTAATATTAAGGATTGACTTTGTGAAGCCCTTGGTTTATTTTCTAACCTGATGGTGCCCTAAAGTTTCTCCTTTCCACAAAACTTCTTTTATCTTGGATCATAAAATTCCTTGTCCCCACTTCTCATCCTGGGGAATGGGATTTCCTTATCTCCCTTATCTTGTGTCATTCATAGTCCTCACCCTGTTTCTTCATCTCGCAAGACTTGTTTATCCTAGATCTCCAACCCCCCATAAGGAAACCCTAAAATCATCCTCTATAAGTCTGGTCCTTTACCGATATCACTGCCTTTCTTTAGCTCCTTACTAAATCTCAGGCCTGCTGCTTTTTGTACCAGTAGAACTCCCAATGGCTACGGAGAAGGTCTAAGTGATTTCATTCACATTTTCAACCAGCTCTCCCACCTCTCTCCTCAACACCATTATCAGAAAATGGCAGAAAGCTTCACCTTAAGGTGAGTCAGTTAACATGCTTCAGGTTCATAAAGTAGACTCACTTGTGACGGGGTGTGACCCCTTGGGTTCAAGCCATTTGTCATGTCCCAACCTTTCTAGTTTGCTTTAGGCCCTGATGTGCTCAACCACCATCCTTGCAAAACAGTACATGTAAGCTTATTACAAGCTTCCAACAGCCCAGGACATTTTACCATTTCTCAAGAACATATGTGGTAGCAAAATGAGATACATATTGAGATACATATACCTATTTCTCTTTCTCTTTAGATTTGTTCTAAAATTTTTTAAATTTTCTATAATCAAAATTGTCCATTTTGTTTTATACAATCCTCTTTCTCACCTGTTTAGTCATGAACTCTTTTATATATAGTATTTTTTTCCAATTACATGTAAAGATAGTTTTCAATATTTGCTTTTATATGATTTTGAGTTCTAATTTTCCTCTCCCTACCTCCTGCTCCCCAAGACATCATGTAATCTGATATAGGCTATATATACACAGTTATTTAAAGTATATTTTCACATTAGACATGTCACAAAATAAGTATCAGAACAAAAGTGAAAAAACCATGAGAAAGAAAAAACAGACAAAAATAGTGAAAATAGTATGCTTTGATCTGCGTTCAGACTCTGTAGGTCATTCTCTGGATGTGGATAGCTTTTTCTATCACGAGACTTTTGGAATTGTCTTAGATTATTGTATTGCTGAGAAGAACTAAGCCTATCAAAGTTGGTCATTGCACAATGTTGCTGTTACTGTGTACACTGTTCTCATGGTTCTGCTCACTTCACTCAGCATCAGTTCATATAAGTCTTTTCATGTTTTTCTGAAATCCACCTACTCATCAATTTTTATAGAACTTTTATGTTTTATAGAATTTTAAAAAATTTTATAGAATTTTTATAGAATTTTTTTGTATTCCATTACATTCATCTACCATAGTTTATTTAGCCATTCCCCAGGCAATGGTTGTCCCCTCAATTTTAAATTCTTTGCCACCATAAAAAAAGCCACTATAAATATTTTTGTACAGAGGGTTCCTTTACTCTTTTTATGGTCTCTTTGGGATAGACTTAGTAGTGTTATTGCTGGATCAAGGGGATATGCAGTTTTATAGCCCTTTGGGCATAGTTCCAAATTTCTGTCCAGAATGGTTGGATTAGTTCACAACTCCACTAAATTTTTGTCCAAAATGGTTGGATTAGTTCACAACTCATTGGTGTTCCAAGTTTCCCACATCTTCTCCAACATTTATCATTTTCTTTATTTTTTTTTTGTCATATTAGCCAATCTGATAGGTGTGATATGGTACTTTAGAGTTGTTTTAATTCCCATTTCTCTAATCCATAGTGATTTAGAGCATTTTAAAAATATGACTATAGAAAGCTTTGATTTCTTCATTTAAAAACTGTCTGTTCATATCCTTTGACTATTTAGCAATTAGGGAATAACTTGTAGTTTTATAAATTTATCTTAGTTCTCTATATATTTTAGAAATGAGGCTTTTATTAGAGACATTGGCTGTAAAAATTGTTTCCCAGCTTCCTGTTTCCCTTCTAATCTTATTTGCATTGGCTTTGTACAAAAATATTTAATTTAATATGATCAAAATTACCCATTTTGCATTTTATAATGTTCTCTGTTAAAAACACTCTTGACACTGAAAAGTATCAAGAGAAATTTATTAGAGTTCAGAGGAATTGAACACTTTGGCCAAAGCTGACTCCACCTCTCTTCAGCAGGAGGGAGTACCTTCTACATTCATTCCCTCTGAATGAATGGATAACTCCCAAGTAAAGCTACGGGAAGACTACAATTTGTTCAGACCAATGCAAGCCATTTTATACTATTCCAAATTTTGGACTTTCCATCACATTGTCCATTGGCCATGTGACTTCATATTCTCCTTTCTGATAGGCTTTTCCTCAAACAGCTGGTTAAGACTGCACACAAATTTCTGACCTTTAATCTGAAAAGTGCTAGGTCATAACTCTGATCATTTAAAACTGGGAATTTTAACCTGTGGAAACAGAACTTCTTCCTTGTTTCTCACATTCTCTATCTCTTGTTTGGTTGTAAATTCTTCCCTTCTCCATAGATCTGACAGGTAAATATTTCTTGCTCTCCTAATTTACTTATGGCATTACCTTCTGTGTCTAAATTGTATCCCCATTTTGACCATATCTTGATATAGCATGTGAGACATTGATCTATGCCTAGTTTCTGCCATCTATTTTCCAGTTTTCCCAGAAGTTTTTGTCAGATAGTGAATTCTTATCTCAGAAGCTGGTATCTTTGAATTTTTCAAGCAATAGATTGCTACTACCTTTGACCACCATGTCTTGTGTACTTAACCTATTTTACTGATCCACCACTCTATCTCTTAGTCAGTTGAGGTAATATTTCTTTGATTGCTCCACAAACTTTTCAAATTTTATGATCCTTAGTATCAATCCAAACTTTTGATATTGAACATACTATTGCCTCTGGTTCCTCTGCTTGGCGTGTCTATCCCTGCAAATGAACCTTGATGCTTCATAGATGATTATGGAATCTTCCTAAGAAGAGACTGCCTGCTTATTCCTAGCCTCTAGAAGCTTCAGCCTGTACTATGGGGTTCCTCATGCTCAGAGCATGGCTGATCTCCTTCCCATCCCTATTCCAAAGTTGGCACTGGGGAAGTGGTGGAATGAACAATAGATTTAAAATGCTAAGGCCAAAGTTCAAATCCTGGTTGCTACCATCCATGTAAATGAGAATTTTGTCTTCCTAGGCTTCAGTTTCCTCATCTATAAAAATCAAAATAAAATGAGGAATTAGGGCTGGATCATCTGTAAGACCCTTCCACACCTAAATCCTATCAACATTATATTTGGGGAGATCACATGAATTACAAGTTCTCTTTCTCAAGGATATGGCAAGCTTAGAACTGTAAAAATATCACCATACCAAAGAAGGCAGCTTAACCAAGTATCATGATGCGGTACCAGCCATGTAAAAAAAAAAAAACACCACCAAAAAACCAAACCAGAATGAAGAAAATATTTGAAAATTCATCTGTATTCAAGATCACTTTGTTCTTTCCTCTCCCTTTGACTCTCATCACTAAGGATGAGGTGGGAAATAAATGGAGACCTGATTCTAACTGGTCAGTGTAACAGCTTTCTAGTAGACTAGTAAAAGATTTGATAGACTTTGAGCAAAAAGGAGGTTTGGGATTAACTGAGAATTGGAGCTGTCCAAGGTCTACTTGTCCAGGTTCTCCATAATTGTGGTTGACTTGACTGTATAGGTCCCACTGTAGGTCCAATCCTTTTATCTTCTAACATGGTGCAAAAACTAATGCTATACTGTTATTTCTTTTAAGCCGGAAAGTTGGCAAAGACTAAGATGAAGCAAATAGCATTCCTCTTTAAGGCAGTCGATGTTGAGCTGCTTGGATTAACTCCTGAGATTTCTAGTCTAAAATATCAAAATGATGAAAACAGATGAAAGAACATAACAGTTATCTAGCTGTAAAAATGTAGTTATAAACCTTGTTGTAAATGAAGAAAAAATAAAAGGGGAAGCCGAGGGGAATGGAAGAACTTGAAAGACAGCATGAACTATATCTCTTATCAGACATGATTTCTAGCCAAAATCAGTTTGCAAAATTTGGGAAAGCTCTTGAGATGAGAAAATGAACAGAATTAGAAATGAAAGTGATCTTAGAAGTCACTTAATCTAACCTCCTCATTTTATAGATGAGGAAACAGGTCTGGACCGACTAACTGACTGATGTGGCTTACCACACATCACACAGTAATAGAGTCAGAATTTAAACCCAGGCTCTGTGACTCCCATATCCAGGACTCTTTCCACAAAATCATGTTGTTTTCCAACAACTCTGGGAGTTCAGCTAATCTAATGTTTCCCCTGACAACAGGTAGAGTTATTCATAAAATATCCCCTGAGTGAAAGCTGGGAAAGTAGTGCGAAGCATAGTGGAACAGACCCAGAATTTGGAGTCAGAGAGAATGGGTTCAAATTCTGATTTAGGTTCTTAATATTTTCATGGCTCTGATCAGTCTCTTTGGGTCTCAGTGTTCTCTCATTACAAATTGATAGATTTTGACTTAGTGATAGTTATACATCCCTTCTAATCCCAAATCTATTATCCTAGGTGAGAATAAGGAAAACAACAGTAATGACAGCTGCGCGGATGGTTTACAGCGTACTTTACAGATGTTGTCTCATCTCATCTTCACAATCACCCTGAAAGGTAGGTGCTATCATTATCCCCATTTCATAATTGAGACAATTGACATTGAGAGAAGTTAAATGTCTTGCCCAAAGTCACAGGCTACTAAATGTCTGAAGCTAAATCTGAATGGAGGTTGGCTGAAGTCGTGCTTCCAAAGCTAAGAACCTGGAATCTAGGGAAAATTCAAATTTCATTATTAACAGAATCAATCAAGCAAGCAACACACCTTCATTAAGCACCTGCTGTGTGCCAGACACTGTGATAGAGCTATCAGATATAAATACAAAGATGCAAACAATCCCTACTTTTAAGGAATGGGAAGGTCCCTTAGAGGCCAGTTAGTCCTACCCATACTTGAGCGGAAATGCTCTCCTCAATATTCATGGGACCATAAATTTAGAGCTAGAAGGAACCTTAGAGATCATCAAGCCCAGCTATTTTATTTTACAGGTGAGGAAACTGAGGCTAAAGTGTGTCTGAAGCAAGATTTGAATTCAGATCTCCCTGACTCCATACCCAGTGTTTTTTTGTTAGAAGACCTCAAACGACAAGATATCACCTCCCAAGGTAGGCAGACCATTCCACTTTTGGACCCCTCTGGCCGTTAGATAGCTTTTCTTTGTTATAAGCCTAAATCACTTTCTCAACTTTCTACCATTTCTTCCAGGTCTGCCCTTCCTGGCTAAGTAGAGCAAATCTAATCTTTCTGCCACACAATAGCCTTTCAAAAACTTGATGACACATCACCTACTCCCTTATCTTTTCTTCTCCGGGCTAAATATTCCCAGTTCCTTTAACTGATCTTCTTATGATATAACCTCAATTTCCTTCCTCCTAGTGGTCCCACTTTTTTGGACTCTCTCCATCTAGTCAATGTCCTCCCTAAATTTTGTCACTCAGACCTGAATACAGCATTCTAGTTGTGCTCTGTCTAGGGCACAGGACCATGGGGCTGTAACTTACACTGTTCTGGTTGCCATACTTCTCTTAGAGCATGGATTAATTACATATTTGTGTATGGCAAGTTTTTATTTTTAACCCTTATAAACACCTAGGGATTGCCCAACTGGAGAAAAATTTGCAACTATCTCAATCAGGCTCTGGGAGTGAGTCCTATTTGTTGGGTCATAGGACAGACTTTCCCTGAAGCCAAAACTATCAAATAGGCCATTAAATAGACAATGTACATAATTTGCAAATGCTGTTAATGCTATTCTAGCTCCCTCTGGCTTGGACCTGGGATGTGGGAAGTGGGGGAAGGATGGACAGCAGCTAGTTTTGACCCTGTCATTATAAGAAAACTGACTTTGCCTCCAGGGTTTGATAGTCAGGTGGGAAAAAAATGACAGCAATTAATTTCCACAGCAAAAAATAATTCTGCTAATTGAAAACATAAAAAACATTGAGGTTTACATAAATGTTCAGCTCTGTTTATTTTCTCTAATTTGTTTTTCAGCATTCAATAAGAACTTAATGAGCTCCCATTTTCTACTTCTTTCCTATTCATAGATATTAAGGACTGGTGGGCTCCCACAGTAGGGAGTGTATATGCTCTGTCTGGGCTGCATTATAATCAGGGGACAGACAGTCACTACCCATATCTGACTTCCAAACACAAATCCTAGTCTGAAACTCAGAGAAAACTTTGAAGAGTCATGGCTTTTGGGACCCGTCTGTTGTTGTTTTCTCATCCATTGAAGAGTTTTTTTTTTTTCCAGACTATTTCTCTCTTTTGGCAAACACAGAGCTTGAAAATAACCTTGCTGTGTGAGATAGGAAAAAAACTCGACTATGTTACCATGGAAGGGAGACTATGGCACTGCCAGTTGCATCTATTGGGACAAGGACAGTGGTAAAAATAAACATTTATGTAGCACTTCAAGGTTTGCAAAGCACTGGCCTAGGAGGTAGGTATAAATATTACTGTTCCCACTTTACAGATAAGGATAAAGGCTCAGGCAAGGTACGTGACTTGCCTGAAGTCACATAGCTGGTGATAAAACACTTTCAGGATTTTCAAAGCAAGTTTCTAATTCTAAATTTATCATCCTCTAACAATAATAGTAGTCATAGCTAGCATTTATCTAGAACTCTTCCATTTGTAAAGTACTTTACAAATATCTTATTTCATCCTTAACAGCCCTGTGAGGTAGGTGCTATTATTAATCCTATTTTACAGAGGAGAAAACAGAGGCTGAGAGAGGTTGAGTGACTTGTTCAGAGTTACAGAAATAGTAAGTATCTGATTTAAGCTCAATTCTCTCTGACTCCACCATACTCTCCACTATTCCATCTATGTCTATCAGGTAGCTGGTAAGAAATTAAACTAGTAAATGTTGAGTTCTTACGTCTGCTGACCCCAAGTCCCATGAACTTTCCACCATACTTTTCTGCTTATGCTATGTATTTTATGACACCATCAGTCCTCAAATGGATATGTGATTTTATTGATAGCTCCTCTTAATGATAAAAATAGCAATCCTTCCTTGCCTGGCATTTTTGTGAGGATCTTATGTATCTCCTTCCAAAAAATTTGTCATAGAATCCATGAAAACTGTGGGAAACCTGTTCTTCTCTTTCTTGACATTATGAGGGTACCATTGGACCACTCTACTTGGTTGTCCACCTGTTGTTCCTCAAGCTTACTATATGTTTAGCTCATCTTCTTTTCCTGCCATTCAGCTTCTTGATAATATCTTTTGCTCTTAGTCTTCTCTGGAGTTCCTCATTTATTGTAGCTTCCTTACACCCACGATGTGGCTCTGTATTCCCCTTTTAGTGAGGTTCATTTTTAGTTCTTTCAAGGAAATGATGTTCCATGTCTCACTACCATGTAGTAACTCCAGTATTGTTATTAAAAGGATGGACCTTTGTTTTCATGGGATGCTTGGGGTCAGTAGAGAAGTCTTGCAATTTTCTGAAGGCAATTCAGTCCATTCACCTTCTCTGGTTTAACTTTATGCCCAACTTGTTGGTCATGACCTGTATTATCTCTGGAGGAGATAAATCCTAATGAAAAGTTCTGTCCATCCAAATACCTGTGAAAATCTGGGCTATAGACGTTCTTCTTTTATCTTTCTTGTGTAGAAAATAGGCCAGACTTCTTTAAGTAACTCCAGATCTCTTCCAGGAGATTTTGGAGACTCTGTGGTTGTAAAGGGCTTGATGTGATCAGTACAGTGCCAAACTTGAGCACCTGGAGGGCCTGATCATCCAAAGGGAATACCACTTCAACCTGACCTCTGCTCTTCTATAGGAAAATTTTCTTGATTCCTTCTGATAGCTAGAGCTTCCCTTTCCTCTCTAAACTACCACATTATTTATTTTGTTTCTGAATTTTGGGGCTGCTAGGTGGTACAGTGGATAGATCACTGGGCTTATAATTAGGAAAACTCATCTTCTTGAGTTCAAATCTTACCCCACACACTTACTAGCTGTGTGATCCTGGGCAAATCACTTTACTCTGTTTGCCTCAGTTTCCCTATCTATAAAATGTGCTAGAGAAGAAAATGCAAACCACTCAATTATTTCTGCTAGGAAAACCCCAAATAGGGTCATGGAGAGTTAGATATGACTTAAAAGTAAACCCTTTTAAAAAAATTATTAAGTTATTTGGTGTTTTCAATTTGGGATCTCTTTTAGGAGGTGATTGGTGGATTCTTTCGATGGCTATTTTTGCCCTCTGGATCTAGGACCTCAGGACAATTTT
Organism: Potorous gilbertii; assembly: GCA_028658325.1. Taxonomy (NCBI): domain Eukaryota; kingdom Metazoa; phylum Chordata; class Mammalia; order Diprotodontia; family Potoroidae; genus Potorous; species Potorous gilbertii. The sequence goes on from CM053770.1 coordinate 533,884,373, forward strand.
CCTTGATGGTTTCTTGGAAGATATTTTCCAGGTTCTTTTTTTCATCATGGCTTTTCAGTCGACCAATAATTCTTACATTTTGTTGCCTGGATCTGTTTTCCAGGTCAGTTTTTTTTCCAGTGAGATGTTTTACATTTTCTTCTATTTTTTCATGCTTTAGATTCTATTTGACTGATTCTTGATGTCTCATGGAGTCATTAGCTTCTACTTGCCCAATTCTAATTTCAATAGATTGTTTTCTTCAGTTAGCTTTTGCACTCATTTCCACTGAACTTACATCCTGGGCTTATATGTTTGAGAATCTGTACTGCTGCTTCTGCTTCAGAGTACCCAACACTTCCTGTTCGGTTTTGCTATAGTGGTGTCCTCGCTATTACAGCCTGTGCAGTCTGCACTCCTCCAGCCCTGTGCAACAGACCCTTCCCATCGATCTTCCAGGCTGTCCTGGACTGAAAATCTGCCACACTCTGTCTCCTAGTGTATTCTGCCACCCTAAAATTTGTTTAGATTATCTTTTTTAGAGGTATCTGAAAGAGTTTGTCATAGAGCTCCAGGGCGACTTTGTGCTCTCACTCCATCATCTTGACTCAGCCCCTCTTAGAAACAAATTCGCTCTCTCTCTCTCTCTCTCTCTCTCTCTCTCCCTATATATATATATATATATATATATATATATATATATATATATATATACACATGTTGCTTTCCCCCATAGAATATAAGCTCCTTGGGTGCAGGGGTTGTTTCATTTTTTTTTTTTGTTTTAGTAATAAGTGCAAATAATAGTTTCCTCTTGGTCTGCTCAGGGTAGAGTTCACACCATGGAGGGCTGATTTGTGTCCTGGACACATCTGAGGAAACGTGTTCAGTTTTGAATGGCTCAATGATCTGGGATGACATATAAAATTGGGAAGTTCTATGTTTTCTACACTCAGACATAGTGGTGTAGGACTCTGTAAAAGGTGACAAATCTGCTTGTTCTCTCTTCTCTCTGGTACATGTGGCAACTAACTCTCCTTGTTTGTCTTTGTCTCTCTCTGGAACTTCCTTTGTGGTGTGTGGGAAGGCTGCATACTCTACCCCCATCCCAGGAGAAATAACATACTGCTCACACATGGCAGCTGGCATATGGGCTGGCTCTAGGTGAGCTTGAGATTGCTTCCTCTTTGGCTATGTTTCTTGGAGAAGAAGGTCACTGCCATCAGGAGGAAGATCCCAACTCCATCTTGGTTTGTCTGAAGATACAGATCTTGAGAGAGATAGTTAGAACGACATTCTTCAATTGATTGGAGTTGGGCTCTCTCCCCACCCCCCCACCATGGTGGTTATCTTCTCCTTAAAGATGCATTAGAGTAGCTGTAAGGGGCACTTTTGATAGTAGACAGTGATGGGTCCAGGAACTCCCCACCACCTAAATTCACAAGATTTTCTCAAAAGCTGGAGATGTCTAGCTCAGCACTGTTGTTTGGTGACTTGCGCTCAGGACACACACACACGCTCAGGACACACAAACACACACACACACACACACACACACACACACACATACACACACAGAGCCAAAGAGGAAGTAGTCTCAAGCTCACCAAGTTGAAATGTCTAGTCATCAGTTCTACAAAATGCTTTATGTTTGGATGTTTTAAATATCAAACTCCTTAGAAGAGTATAGCAGTATTTAAAAATTACTGCTTCTTGTTTAAGACTTTGTCAGTGTGCCCTTGTGAGTCTTTTGTGTTAAGCATTTCTTTTATGTGGGGGAAATAAAGAACTGTGCAACTCCTAATTTATTTTATACAATGAGTACCTTTTTACTCTCTCCATTTGGAGAGGCTCTAGATATAAACCCGACTTCAGCATCACATGATTCTCCACGGGGCTATGGGATGGGGGTTCATGGATCTCAAGACCACAAGAAAATAATCTGACTCCTCTCTTTAGGAGCCACATTCCTTCCAGAACTAAATCCACACCACAAGTGTGGGACCAGAACTAGGAGGAACCCTCTAATAGGAGAGGGAGAAGGTGAGGGGCACAGATACCCCAACTCCAACAATAACTCTGTGTGTATATCTATATCTGCATCAACTACGACAGTGCCTGGCACATAGGTGTTTGATAAATGCTTATTGATTAATTGATTACTTCAAGAATTCATGATTTCATCAATATGTGTGCTCCTTGTATGTGATACAGGTCACAATTCTTTTATGTCATGATTACTTGACAGTTTGGGGGAGTTTGTTGTTTAGTTGTTTCATGTTTGACTCTCCATGACCCCATTTGGGTTTTCTTGGCAAATATACTGGAGTGGTTTGCCATTTCCTTCTTTTGCTCATTTTATAGATGAAGAAACTGAGGCAAACAGGGTTATGTGACTTGCTCGGGGTCATGCAGCTAGTAAGTATCTGAGGCTGGATTTGATCTCAGGTGTTCCTGACTGGCTTGGTACTTTATCCACTGCCCTACCTACCTGTCCTTTGAAAGTGTTACCATGGCCAAAAAATTCATCACCCTGCAGTCAATTCAGTGAATATTAATTAAGTGCTTCTTACATGTTAGGTGCTATGCCAGAATTTAGGATTAAAAAGGCAAAAATGAAAATAGTCTCTGTCCTGAAAGAGCTTGTATTCAGGGATGTGCTGGAGCCAGCTGATTGTTAAATTTTCATTGTGAGCTTTTAACCCTTGGAAATTGGCAAATGCTACAAATCAGGGCTTGATTTATTGTTTTGTTGATTGTTTAGACTTGAGAAAGGGACAGAGAAAATTTTAATCGTGAAGGTTAAGTTTAAAAGTATGTTGCATATACATTTCCCCTCTGGAAAGTCAATTGTTAAAAATTTATCAGCATGCTCTTGCTTACACTCTGTTGAAGAGATAAAATATATATCTTTATTGAAGAGATAAAATAAGACAATACAAAATGCATTTAAAGTAAATATTCCATATGCATACACATGTATTTTGAAGGGAAATTGCTAACACCTGGAGAGATCACAAAAGACTTTTATAGGAGATGGCACTTTACCTGATCTTTGAATGGAGCTTGGGATTCCAAGAGAGCATTTCAGACATAGAAGGGAATAAGCATATAGCATCTACTATGTACCAGGCACTGTGCTAAGGTAAGGGTTCTTTATAAATATTATCTCATTTACAACAGCTCTGCAAAGGAGGTGGTATTATGAGTAAACCCAGGCAAACAGAGGTTAAGTGATTTGTCCATTTGTCACTTAGCTAGTAAGTGTCCAGGGCATTATTTGAACTCAGGTCTTCCTGATTCCAGATTCAACATTCTATCCACTGCACCACCAGCTGACTAAGTCACCCCCATGTGACTAAGTTCTTTTTTCTCCTAGAGTCAGTTAAAATTTGCATTTGTTTTCTTTGCTGTTTTTGAAGCTATAAAATTAGAAATCAATAAAAGTTCTCTTCTGTATAGCTCCAGCAATTGTAAAATTCATCTCTTTTCCTTCTGGGTTGTTGTTGTTCAGTCTTGTCTAACTCTTTGTGACTCCATTTTTGAGGTTTTCTTGGCAAAGATATTGAAATGGGTTTGCCATTTCCCACTCCGGTTCTTTTTACAGATGAGGAACTGAGGTAAACAGGGTAAAGTGACTTGCTCAGTGTCACACAGCTAGTAAGTATTGGTTTGAAGCTGCGTTTGAACTCATGAAGATGAATCTTCCTCACTCCCAGCCCAGGCACTACCTAGCTTCCCTCCCTTCAGGGTACTTTATTTCTATTATCTCTCCCTTTGCCAGTATTTGCACAAGTACACACACAGGTCAGCAGTGCAATAGTTAACCATTTTATCTTAGAGAAACAACAAATCAGAAAGCAAACCCCCGTAGGAACAGGGTTTGGAAAAGCAGTCCATTTCTCACCAGGGAGAGAGAATAAAAGTGGAAAAAAACAAAGGTCAAGAAAGTGCAGATTCACTTGTTCTGTTCTCAGCCCCCTGAAGCAGACTAGCTTGAACCCCTGTGACTGTTCCACATGGCTCAGCTTCATTCTTTGCCTTAGAATCTCCATTCTTGTTCCCCTTCCAGCTCAATTTGTTCCCAGGATCATAGCCTGCTTGCCCCTGCCTCTTATCTCCCCTGATTCGCCAAATTCCCTCATTTGATATCTCTGTTCTAACTCTGCTCTCAGTTCACTCTCTTCCCTCCCTTAAAATTGTATTCTGGTCCAGGTCAGATTCAGTTCATGCCAGTGGTTCAGGCTTGGGCATAGAATGAAATGAAACCCTTGTAAATCATCTGATATTTAACAAAAAGTAAGAGAGCAGTGAGGTGATGATGCAATGGATAGACTGCCAGGCATGGAGTCTGGAAGACCTAAGTTCAAGGCTCAGACACTTATTAGTTGAGTGACCGTGGGCAAGTCACATAATCCTGTCTGCCTCAGTTTTTTCATCTATAAAACGAGCTGGAAAAAGAAATGGCAAACGATTCCAGTATCTTTGCCAAGAAAACCCAAATGGGATCATGAAAAGTTGGATATGACTTAGCAGCAACAACGATAAGCTTACTTCACAGCAGCATGGAAAGAATAAGAAAGAAGAAAGAAAAAGCAAGCTTAACAACAGTAACATAGAAAGAATAAATAAGAAATAAGAAGAAGAAAGAAAAAATAAGCTTACTTAGCAGAAGCATAGAAAGAATGTATAGCAAAGATAGAGTCTTATTTCAGGTAGATGCAGTCCCTTTCCTCTCTTGGCTAAAAAAATCAATCTGTCCGGGAGGGTGTAGTGACTCAACTGGTGGAGGGTCATCCTTCAAGTCTGAGGGATTATGACTCCTCTTGGTGAAGCCCAGTGGGCTTAGTTTTCTAATACCTTAGGCAGCTAACAGCTCCAGCCCTGGAACAATTGAGTCTTTGGAGGTGGACTCTAACTTTTAAGGAAAAACAGTCCAGCCTGACTGGCAGTGACTCTAGTAAATATTCCTCCTCTCACAGATGGAATAGAGTTCAGGTGTTTTTCAGTAGTGTCCAAATCTTCATGACCCCGTATGGGTTTGGTTTGCCATTTCCTTCTCTAGCTCATTTGACAGATGAGGAGATTGAGGCAAACAGGGTTAAGTGACTCATCCAGGGTTACACAGTTAGTAAATGTCTGACAGATTTGAACTTAGGAAAATGAGCCTCCCTGACTCCAGGCCTAGTGCTCTAACAATTGGGCTGCCTTGCTGCCCCAGTGGAACAAAGACTAACCCTTTAATCACAGTCTCATGGTTTTCTATGGGCTCAAATGGATAAATATTGTGGAAATCCTATCTCTCAACGGACACAGGTTCCACAAACAGCCTATTACATCAGTTTGGTAGGAAATGCTAATGTCTTTTTAAGTTTTACAAAGGATAAGGGAGAGGCAAAACTACCTGGACAACGTTTAGAATGGATATAGAAAGAAGGATAGCTGGTTGGACACCCAGAATTTCACAGGAGAGAAAAATTCAAGAAAGGTTCTATTAATAAAATCAATGTTTTTGGTTGCCTAAACAAATGGCCAAAATATAAACAACCAAGAGGAGGTAGAAGTTCTCACACAAGGAGTCCTCACTGAGACTCAGTGGGATGAAACTCATGACTAGAATACAGCTAAATATGGATAGGCATACCTTATTCATTATGGAGATATACTCAAATAAAGAAATATGGGAACCAGAGAGTAGGATACCTAGAGGAGAGGATTTGAAGGAAGAAGAATGGAGAGAGAGACAAAAGAGATTTTGTTACCTGGACTGAAAGAAGAAAATTCATATTGAGATTTGAGCACACTGAAATCTTCACTTTCTTTTCAGAAAAATTTCTATGTATCCTGTATTTGTGAAGTTGATTTTTTGAACCCAAGTGTAAAACTTTACATTTATGTTAATGAACTTCATCTTCTTAATTAAATTCATCCTAATATTCTAGTCCAGAAGTGTCAAACACATGACCAATTGACTGCATGTGATCACAATACTCCCAAATGTGGCCTGAAACAGATTGAAATGCAATTGGGACATATTTAACAAAATAAATAAAAATACAATAACATTACATTTTAAAACTAAGTCAATATGTGACCTGCATATATGGATTATTGATGCCCATTTCTTTTTGAGTTAGACACCACTGCTTTAATCTTTCAACATAATTTTGAATCCTGACAGTCATTCGAAATTGTTAGCTATCCCTTCCATGTTTCTGTCATCTGCAAATGGGATAAGCATGCCATCCATGCCTATATTCGAGTCATTGATAAAAATATTATTCATCCCAGATGAACTCCAGTGGGATCTAATTCCAAGCTGACATTGATCCATTAATGGTCTTTCTTTGAGCATGGAATTCAACAAATATTTAGTCCACCTAATTGTATTATCATCTAGTTTCAAACTTTTCCACAGAAATAATATTATACTCCATCAATGTTTTGCTTCAATCTAGAGAAACTACAGGTAAGATCTATTAGTTGAATGGACCCATCAAAAATGGAAATAAGATTAGTCAAGCCAACTCTGTTCTTCATAAAGCCAACCTGCCTCTTTGTAAGTGTAATAGTCTTTTCTAGATGTCCACTTACCATCTCTTTAATGAGTCATTGAAGAATTTTCCTAGCAATCAAAGTCAAAGTCAATAGCCTAGGCTTTTCAGACAGAGCTCTCTTCCTTTTTATGAAATTCAGGATAACATCTACCCTTCTTTAATACTGGGACAACCCTCCCATTCTCCTTGACCTTTTAAGATCCTGATGTGGCTAGTCAAGAAAGGGCAGTATTATCAAAAGATACCTTTACGTTTGACAATGCTGGAGCAGTGATATCCCAGGGATATAGGAGCTCCCAACAAATGCCATAGAAAGGAAGACTGATTACGCTCTCTGAAAGCCCCTGTATCCACATACCAGGAAAAGAAAGACTGAGATCAAAAAACGAGTAGTTCCATTTCAGATATGAATTCAGACTTGAAAAAAGAGTTTCAGAAAAATTAATAAATTTTTGGTTATTAGTTGTTATCAATTAGGGAACGAATCAGCAGTAAACAACAAGAAAAGAAACTCAAGGCAAAAGATAATCTGAATATGAAAAAGACAAATGATCTTTCCCAGAATCTTTCCACCATTACGGAATTCGAGAGTGGGAAGAGATTTCAGTAGCTATGCAGTCCAACCCATACCCAAAAAGAATTCCCACCATCACATACCAACCAAGTATTCTTCTAGTCTCTGCTTTAAAACCTCCAATGAGAGAGAATCCATCCTCTCCTGAGGCAGCCTATCCCACTTTTAGACAGCTCAAGTTCATAGAGAAGTTTTTCCTGACATTAAGGCTAAATTTGGCTCTTTTTAACTTCTCCCATTGCTTCTAGTTCTGCCCTTTGGGGTCAAACAGAACAGGTCTAAATCCTCTTTCCCTTAAATATTTGAAGACAACTATCTGTTCATTTTCCCATCCTTACTCTTCTAACACTTCCCCCGTACCACAAAACAGTATCCATAGATCCACCCATACATCCTCCTTCCAGCTCCATACCTAGTTTTCTCTTTTCTACCATGAACATTACCATTCTTCTACTGGTCCTTACATAACAAAGACTCAAGACCTTTCCCATCCCAGTTGCCCTTCTCTATTTACTCTCTAATTTACCAATGTCCTTACTTGACTGTGATGTCTTAGAACATTAGACATGTTTTGACGAGGACAAAGTACAGAGGGACTCTCATATCACCTCCTTATTCATGGAAGTGATATTTCTCTCAATGCAGCACTTAAATAAAACACTCAATTTATACTATATTTCTTGCTTATTTATTCCTTTCTTTACTGTTTTGATATGTGTGCCTCTGTCTGTCCCATTATCACAGGATATTAGATTTAGAAGGTACTGGAAAGTCTACTTTCCTTTTCTTTCTTAGTCTGTTTTCCTTCTCAGTTTTACTTATTAGTTCAATGATTTTCTTATTTTCAATTTTATTAATCTTTCCTTCAATTTTCAGGATTTCCTACATGGTGTTTAATACTTTTCCTTCACAATGAGGAATCCCTTCTACAGTGTCCCCAACAAGTAACCCATCCAATCTGCTGCTTAAATAACACTTATTAACAGGGAATTTATTCCATTTTTTGACCTATCTCATCTAATCCAACTCAACAGGCAGTTATTAAATTCCTATTACATGCAAGGGACAGCTGAGTGGTGGTTGATAGAACACTGGCAGGGAGTTAACAGGACCTGGGGTCAAATCCAGACTCAGATACTTACCAGCTGTGTAACTCTGGATAAGTTGTTTGCCTCAGTTTCCTCATCTGTCAAATGATCTGGAGAAGGAAATGGCAAACCATTCCAGTGTCTTTGCCAAGAAAACCCCAAATGAGGTCATGAAGAGTCAGACACAAATGAAAAATGACTGAGGAACAATATTATATGCAAGACACTATGCTAAATCCTCAGAATACAAAGAGAGAATGTGAAACAGTTTCTACTCTCAAGGAGCTTACTTACATGTTACTTGGGGTGGACAGATACAGCTTGTAAATTTTATACATGTTAATTGAAGAGGTAAGACCAAGTACTAACAACTAAGGAGATTAGAAAGTCTTCCTACTCCAAACCCTTAAGAGGTAGAGGTAAGGAGGGAATGTCCTGTTATTGTTGTTCAGTTGTGACCAACTCTTCATTATTAGAGTGGTTTGCCATTACCTTCTCCATCTCCTTTTACAGATGAGGAAACTGAGGCAAGCAGGGTTAAGTGACTTGCTCAGGGTCACATAGCTAGTGTCTGACGTCAGATTTGAACTCTGGAAGATGAATCTTCTCGACTCCAGGCTTGGCACTCTATCCACTGTGCCATCTAGCTGCCCTCAGGAGTGTTCCAGGGATGAGGTATAGCCTGTACAAAGGCATGGAAGTGGAAGTTGGGTATCAAATTTGAAGAATAAGAAGTAGGCAAAGTTTATGAATGCAAAGTTTATGAATTGGAATAATGTGAAATAACCCTGGCTCTATTCTTAATACTTTCTTCTTCAGCCTCCACTTTACCAGCATCATCAGCTCCCTATGGAATTGCTTGGATCCATTAAATAATTTCCTATGAACTCATTCAGGCATCATTTTTGTTTTCATAGTCAAAAAAAGCAATTCCATGAGCTAATGGCATTATTTTTATATGTCCCATCTTTCTGGATAGACCCTGTTGTTCCTAAAAGAAAACACTTCTTATGACAGGCAGATATCCAGCATGGTCCAATTCATTTTTGCCCATTCCAGTGAGGCTTATCATCTTGCTTTCTAGAACTGACTTCGCTTGCTCTGGCTGAAAGGCTGTTCAGATGAATGACTAACTTATAATGCCCAAAGAGGATCTCATCAAGTTGTGAATTGAGGCAGTTTGTGACCCCTTTCATGACTCCTTCAGTAGGACCAAAAGAAAAATCAATTATCTGATAAGCATTTGTTAAGCTCTTACCACTATGCTAACTTAGGATACAAATACAACGCATTCGTTGCCTTTAAGGAACTTACCCTTAAGGAACTCAAAAGGAAGTTACAACATGTGAATATAGGATATAAAAAAGTAAATACACAGGGTTTCAGTAAATTTGGGCAATAACAATTGGTTGAATCAGGATTTCCTGAAGGAGGTGAAACTTGTGTGGGGCCTTAAAGAGAGTTAGAGGTTCTGAGACACCAAGGTGAGAGAACATTTTCAGGCATGGAAGCACAACCTTTGCAAAGGGGTGGAAATGGAAGATGGAATGTCATGTATTGGGAATAGCAGGCCAGATAGTTTGATTGGAATATGTAATGTGTGAGGAGGAGTAATATGCGATCAGCCTAGAAGGTTCATCTAGGGCCGTATTGTGAAAGCTCTAAGAGCTAAACAAAGAACCTTGTATTTTAACTTAAAGGATAGGGAGTTATAGAAACATCTTGATCTAGCGGAGTGATATAGTCAAATCTGTGTTTTAGGAATATCACTTTGGCAGTCATATGAAAGATGGAATGGAGGGGGTAGAGACTCGATATAGGGAAACTGATTAGAAGGCTGTTTCAGTAGTCCAGAGGAGAGGGAACAGGGGCCTGAATGGCGATGGTTACTAAAATGTTGCATTCCTCATTATACTGTGACCTCCTTGAGAATAGACTGTCTTTTACTTCCCTTTGTATCCTTAGCAATTGGCACAATTCCTGGCACATAGTAGGCATTTAATAAATGCTTGTTGACAGACTAGTATGAATATATTGAAGATAATGGATGGGAAAGATGTTGAGGAGGTAGAATGGACAGGATTTGGCAACTGATTGGTTCTGGGAGAGGAGGGGGTTGGTGAAGGGGAAAAGCTAAGGAGGGCTTAGGTAACTGGAAATATAGTAGTGTCCTCAGTGGAAGTAGAGAATAAGAGAGGTGAATTTAGAGAGAAAAATAAGTTTTATCTAGAATTAGTTATTTGAGATTTTTATTTGGTGATATCTAATTGGTTTATCTATGTGGAGATGTCAACTAGGTGGTTGTAATATACTCCTTTGTTTAGCTTTTAAAGTCTTCACAACATAACTCCAACTGATCTTTCCAGACTCATTATACATTTCTCCTCTTTCTGTTCAATCTAATCTAGTCAAACAGGTTTTCTCTCCATTTCTCACTCATGGCTCTCTATCTCCCTTCTGCACTATTGCTCTGGTCACTCTGGTACTCCACTTTCATCAACCCCTTTATCCATGCCAGAAGTATACTCTTTCCTCACATTTGCTTCTGTTGCCCTGAAAGTTTGGTTAAAAAGGGCAAACAGGCTAAATGCATTGTTGTTTATTCCCTTAAAGCTAGCTGTTACATGGTCATGGAGCCAGAAGGAAATCTCTGACTGAATGTTACGGGAAAGACCAGGCTTCAATCTGTTTTAGGACAATCCAAGGGTGTCTATGTCCCTCAAATTTATGGTCTCTATATGTGTTTAACTATTTCATGAGAAAGGAATTTTCTTAATTGAATAGGATGTAAATACAGTAAGATAAAAGAGTTGACAAAGTGTCAATTGAAATTACAACCCAGGATATCTGTGTTTTCTTTACCATGAACATGCCATAATATAGCATATGTGCACAAAATATTAACATACAGAGAAGTCCCATTATTCAAGATAGTGTCTCAGGTTAAGGTTTCATAAAGTATTCTAAGTCATCCCCATCTGGCCTTGTTGACATAAGAAGAGGTATTATCTGAGTTTACTTCAGAGAACAAAGAGACTATTAGGTCCAGGCTCTTCTTCTCATGGATTAATTCAAGCTCTGACCCTTATTAAAGTCCAAAAATGATATTAAATCTTATCACTTCAAAAAATGCCTCTTTTCCTTCAAGACTCAGCTCAAGCAATGGCCTTCTAATTGGTCTCCGGTGTCAGCTCTCTCCCTCCATAGGTCCACCCTCCTTATTGCTGTCAAGTATTTTTTCGTTAAACTTAGAGCAGACTCTGTTAGTATGTTACTTAATGAACTCAGTGGCTCCCTATTGCCCCTGGAATAAAATAGTAATACCTCCATTTAGCTTTTACAGCTCTTCCTAACCTAGCTTTAAACTAACTTTTTACTCTAATTATGTATTGTTTTCCTTCTGGCTTTTACAATCCAGGCAAACTGATCTTCTCTAAGTTCCTCACACAAGACATTACTTCTCCTATTTCTCACCCCTGCCCCACTGTATTGGCCATCCTTCGTGCCTGGAATTGATTCCCTCTTCATGTTGGCCAACTAGAATCTCTCTCTTCCTGTAAGACTCAGCTCAGCTACATGAAGCCTTTCTTGATCCTGCCCAACTGCTAGTGGTGCCCTGCCTCCAAAATAAGCTTATATTTAAATACTTGTATATTTATTCTGTTTCTATTTATCTATGTTGTATCCTCCTTTAAAATGGTGGATGTAATGTAAGCTCTTTGAAGGTATGGCTTGTTTTCTTCTTTGCCTTTAAATAACTAGCTTCTAGCATAGTGCCTGGCACATAATAATTGTTTAATAAATGCTTAGTTGATTGATTGGTAGCATCTATCCTCTTTCCTCCAGTCTCATGCTTATCACTCTAATTTAGTCCTCATCAAATCTCACTTAGACTGTTTCAATAGCTTGTGTCATTCTCCTTCTAAATAAACTCCATTAACTCCATATTGACTTTTGAATCAAATATACATTTATCTCCATAGTATATAAAGCCCTTCACAATCCAGTCCCAACTAACTCTTACTGTAGTATCACCTCCCTTCCTTCACTCTATGGTTCAGCCAAACTGATTGTTTTACTGTTCCTCCCCCAGAACATTTTGTCTCTCATCTCTGCTTTTTTGCAAGCTGTCTCCCATGTGTGAAATACATTTTCCCCTAATCTCTCTTTTAGAATTTCTTATTTCCTTCAAAAGTTTGTTCAAGTACTGCCTTTTCCCCATGAAATTTTTCACTTTGCATTCCTCTTATATAGATTTTGTAAATATTTATGTAACCCCCATTAAAATAATTCCTCTCACAGAGGTGCTGGATACTATTTCTGCAGCTACAAGAAAATACAGGATCTTGAGGACTGACAGTTAACTTTGATCCTTGAAGGAGTCTTGTGAGACAGTGAGAGAGGACTAACAGAGAACTTTTTCCTGAAGAGATTTATACAATGAACCACTTTTGAAAAATGACTCTGAGAGGGACTCAGAAATTTAACAGTCATCTTGGAAAGAGTCTGAAGAAACAGTTTGGGAGAATTGAGTTTAATAGTCCTTCAGAGGGAACTCAATGAATTTAATGTCCTTCCTTTCTGATGAGAACTAGATAAGGCTAACTCATTCTGTGGTGAAGATATTCTGAGAATTCCTGAGGAGAAATGAGAGTCTTTAACTGTTATTCCAAGAAGAACTCAGTCAAATCTTGTCATTTCTATCTTTGTAAAATCCCCCAAGTTTGCCACCTTTTCTCCTCTGATACTGCAACGATCCTGTACCAGCTTTTACCATCTCACACAAGAACTACTACAATAGATTGTGGGTTGATCTCCCTTCTACAAGTCTCTCTCCACCCCGGTCTTTGCTGTACCAAGCTGCCAAAGTCATTTTCCTGAAGTTCACGTCTGATCATGTCACCTCCCTAATTGATAAACCCTACAAGTTTCCTATTATCTTCATTATAAAATATAAGATTCTCTTTGAATTTTAAACTCCTTTGCAACTTGGTCCCTTCTTACCTTTCCAGTCTTCTTATACTCTACTCCCCTCCAGTGACACTGACTTTCTTACTGTTCCTTACACAAGACACTCCATCTCCAGTCTCTATATACTTTCACTGGCTATCTTCCACAGGTGGAACGCTATCCCTCCTCATCTTCATATCCTAGCTTTTCTGGTTTCCTTCAAGTCTCAGTTTATACCTTCTGCAAGAAGCCTTTCTGGTTCCACTTAATGCCTTTGAAACTACCTCCAATTTACCCTGTATATCTGGGTACATAGGTGTTTGTGTGTTCTCTCTACTGTTAGAATGTGAGGTCCTTGAGGGTAGGAAGTCATTTCCTTCCTTTCCCTGCGTCCCTAGCACTTAGTACAGCCACCTGGCACATAGTGCTTAATCAGTGTTTGTTGATTTGACTTCTGAGAAGAGACAGAATGTGCTTTCTGCAAATTGAGTAAAAGATCACTCTGAGAGAAACTTGTTTCAGAGTTAACTGTGTTCTAAAAAGAAATGAATCGTTAGACTGTGACTCCTGTATTTTGAAGGAAGCAACAGTTGCAGAGAATTCATATCAACGACTTTCTTCTTCTTTTCCAGAGCACAGAGTTGGCTCTGGCTGTGATCTTTCTCAGAGCTGATAATTGCTTAAATATTTACCTGGTTTCTTTTGTCGATAAATTATATGGGCAGTAGAAATGGTGCTCTCTTAAGCCTATCATTCCAAATTTGGGCCTGAAAGAGGAGAGACAGCTTATGTTTACCATAATTCTCTCCATTTTTAATGGAGTGGAGACTTGAAACTAACTAATGAGAGAAATTTTTCATATCAAGTAATTTCTAAGGTAGTTTTAGATTAGTTGATATCTGCTAAGTTGCCTTTGAGCCCAGTGAAAGAAAAATGATTTATAATGTAACAAGTCCATAGCTGACTGAAGGGTAGAAACATAGTGTATCTATTCTGGAGATCATCTAAGAAGTATTTCTCACCCCCTGCATCACACATATACCCCCTTCCAGTATGATCAATACATGTGGGGTTTTGTACATGGAACTTCTACATATGGGTTAGTAAAGTTTGCTATACTTATAAACATGTTTCTTCCCCAATAGAATTTAAGCTCTTTTTGAGAGGGTAGGAATTCTTTCATTCTTATCTTAGTATCTCCCTAACCTAGTACAGTGCCTTGCACATAGCAGATACTTAGTAAATGCTTATTGATTGGTAATACCTTCTTTCTTTCTCTTCTATTTTCATTTTCCTCTTTCATTCCTACTTTTTCAGTCCCATGGCTAGGCCATCTTCAGTTGCTCTGGTTACTAGACTTAGATGGCTCCAGAGGAGAAAGTAAGGCTGTTGACTTTGCACAGCTCTTCCTCACTTATATCCAATTCAATTGACCTTTCTGCTGTCATGGTCCTCTTTGAGAACAAAGGACAATCAGGGCCAGAAATATGTTGACTTGCTTTGCCTTATGTATCACATTTGAGCATTCACCATATAGTGCTGCCTTATACCACAGATACTACTAAGTCTCTTGCCAGTTTCATCTTTCCTTACTTATTTCTGTTCCTGATCCCTAGTAGAGTCCCTAGGCTTACCTCAAATGCCATTTCCTCCTCAAGACCTATTCTGATTTTCCTATTGCTAGTGCCCACACCTCCAAAAGTACTTTGTGTATGTATATACATACAAATACTTACGCACATATAAACATATATAACATACATATGTATAGATTTATATTTATCTATTTGTGTACATGTTCTTTTCCATCTTCTCTTCCCCACTATGGAATACAGACTCCTTGAAGGAAAAGAGTCTCACTTTTGTCTTTGTACCTTTAGCACCTAGCAAGGTGCCATTTAATAAATGCTTATTGAAAGTGCTTTCAAAGTTCACGCTTTCAAAGATACATGTTTTCAAGTTTCTAATCAATGCCTCAATGTACATTAGAACCTTGGTTTACAAATTTAATTCTTTCCAAGATTCTGTTTGTCATGCAATTTGAAAGTACTGCAAAGTGAATTTTCCCATTGGAAATAATATCAAGGCAGATGTTTGGTACCATATCCCCCAAAATATTCATATAAAAGTAATTATTTATAACTGTTAGTAAGTTTTTTGTTCCTAATGCCCTTGAAATACAATGGCAATGATTAGTACACAATATAAACCTAAAATAAAATAAATTAACCTGCACTTTACCTTTGAGAAGAGTCATGGTTGGCATGAGGGAGACAAGAGGGAGGAGGAGGAGGAAAGGTTATTGCTTGGAAGGAGAATGTCTTTCTAAGAGACCATGGGGATTTCAATGTCAGAGTGTTCTCGCTTATGCTATTTTCACTAAAAGTAAGACTAACACTACTGCCTTCACTTATTTTTCGTTTTTTAGAATTACTTTCACATTTTGACTCACTGATTTTTATTTCTTTATGTTTGCTTCTGACTAGAAATCTAACAACACTTGTTTTTGACATTTTTTCTCATTAATATTTTACTTTTTTCTCTGAGTATTGCAAAGACCCCCATGAAGTTGCTAATCCACAGTGATTTGGTTCTTAATGAATCCATTAATTTTCTGTGCTGTTGTATAGACTCATTAATCTCCAAACTTTCTATGCTTTGTCTCTTTTTCTACCCCATGCTTGCATCTTATCATTGATTATATTTTGCCAAGGTTATACAAATATTTTGCTTTTTTAAAAACCAACAAATACATTCATGCTGTTCAGGCCTGACTTGGAGTCTACAATAAGTTTCCTCAGATAACTCTATAACCCTTCTGGCTCAAGGTTGGCATTTGCATAAAACTCTCCCCATTGATGGAGAGAATAATTACTAGTTGCTCCATTTTGCCACCTTGTATGGCCTCTCAAAGCTTGAAGCCAAAAAAATCAAGCATCTCTCCTCTCCTAACCTCTTGCCAATTCCACCCTTCATTCAGGCACAGAATTATGAGTTATGGGTCTCTCTACTGATGAGGAGAGTTGTATGCAAATGCCAACATTGAACCCTAGGTTGCAATTCATAAGCAAACCTCTACAGAATTATTTCTTCAATAGTCTCTAAGATTGGCAATGATGTCTGAACTCCTCTCTAACTCTAAATCCCATGGTTCTTATTTTACAGATGAGGATCTGCATTGTGCAATGACTAGCCTAGGATTGCACAGTTAGTCAAAAGTGGAAGTGGTACTCCATTTCAAGTCTGACTTTAAGGTGACTAACAGCAGAGTGAGATAAGCAAAGCCCAGGAAGATTGATGAATGTTGTCAAACCTGAACTGCAAGTTCAGGGTATGCTAAAGAGGGATCGGTTGGTACTATAAAGCTGAAAATGTGCTGAGTAACTGAATTAATGCTACTATTAACTGCAGAGTATCTAAGCCCTAGTCTTTCCTCACCATTATGATAAAAAAAATCAGGCATGAATGCCTAAATGTTGAATGGCTGAAGATTGAGTAGGGGAAGAAGAGAAGGTGGTAACAAAAGTATAGGAAAAATTGGAGGAGGAGAGGGTTGGAACTCAAGGTGTACAATCTCACTGTTTTTCTCTTCTTGGTAGTCCCAGTGATTAATAAGTATAGTATGTGTAGGGTTTGGACTGCACCATTATGCTATCATTCATAAATCCCATGGATGCTGAAATTTCAGTCCATCTTTTTCCAACACCTTGGAGAGCCATAATCTTGGCTACATTGCCTTCTTCCACTTCTAAATCCATGCTTTGTCCTACAGGCCTTGAAGGGATGTGTATTTTCCACGTTCACTGCAAAATAAGCCATTGAAATCAAGCCAAGGGAAAGATACAGAAATAAGAGAGAATTGGACCTGAATTTTCTCATTTGGGTCCCTTTGGCATGGATGTTTCTTATTGGTCCACAGTGTGACCACTATTGCTTATATATTCTCAGTTGCCACTCTTCCAAGGGGTAGGGAAGGGGAGCTGAAAATAGAGAGGAGAGTGACCAAGATTAAGGTCCGCGACCCCCAGTCCTGGGGTTTTATGGGGTATAATAATAATTGTTCATGTTTCTATGGAACTGTATAGTTAAACAAAATGTTTTCCTTGCACTAACCCTGTGAGGTAAGTACTTTAAATATTATTACAGTTAATGTAAATTTTATGAGTCCTATTTTACAGGCAAGAAAATTGAGACTTAAAGAGTTTCCATTAAATAACTATTGTCAGAATGAGGTCCCAGAGTTAGAAACAGGATTTGAACCCAAGTCTTCTACTCCCAGGATGGATCATCATTCTCATATACCATTCTGCCTGGGTCTCAGATAGAAGTTATCCTCTTCCCACCCTCCCACCAGCCATTCTTTTAGTTACTTATATTTAGTGCCACATAACTATTTCTGAAACCCATTATAGTACAAAATTGATATATAAGGACCTGGGAAGAAAAAGAGATAAGTTTATTGATATTTTTATCCATAGGGCTGGGCTATAGTACAGGAGGCCAGAGGGTTGCAGTCTATGACTTCCTTATTGTACTATACACTGTTTTCTTCTCCAGGTAATCCGGTTTCTCCAAAGCTGTGTTCTGGTTGTCCACGGGAAAAGTTAAGTTGGAGTATGTAACATACTGTTCTTGAGCCGAAATCTGTTGAGAGAAAGGAAATATGTTTAGGGAGCCAGAGGAAGGAGAGAGCAAGAGAAGTGAACAGTCAGCTTAGAGGAGTGTTTCTCAAGCACCTATGGTAAATGAGAACAGGAATGACTTACTCAAGACCTCCACCCACAAAAAAAACCATCACTGATGTGCTACCAGAGATTTTCCCAGTAATGCTGGCTTTTTTTTTCTGAAATAGATGACTGATGTGGCTGTTCCTCCTCATATATCCCATAACGTTAGTGCATCTATTTCTATCCTTGACTTGTAAGTAGGAGATCACAAAGTATGTTACAGACACATTCTAACTTGTCCTCATTAGTCCATTGGCCAAGGCAACTGCTGGATAGACATACCGAGTTAGGGTAGGAGAAGAGTCACATAGTACAGATGGGACAGGTGAGGAAACACATAGAGAGGTTAAATGATTTGTCCCAGCCAGTGAGGGATTAAGGGAGAAGCAAATGTAGGAATCTCCCATTTGAATCAGCACCTGTTTCAGAGACAGCGATTCTGCAAAGCTTCTAACCTGAGCCTGGCAACCAAAACTTCCCAGTCCCTGTAGCTGGGCTTTCTGCCCTTCTTTTCTTCTCATCCTTCATCATTATCCCACCAAGCTATTTTTTTGAAAGTCCTCCCCCATATCTTTCCTCTGCCAGCACAGATACTTACTGCTCTCAGTTTTTCATCACATTCTCTCCCCAGCCCACATGCCATAGAAAAGTTAGAAATGAAAGGCTCTAAAGTCCCTTACATAGAAACCATTGAGGGTTCCTTCTGATGAATCACGCTTCATCAATTCTACAATAAGATTAACTAGTCTTACTTGATGTTTCTCTCTTGGGTTATGAGGTAGGCAGTTTGGAGGGGAGTCCCTCCAAAGCACTCAGCTGGGAATGGTGTCTCCTAGGTAAGTTTCAAGCTTGATCTCTGACTAGCTATGATATTGGGGAAAATCATATAACCTCTCTGTGTCTCAGTTTCCTCAGCTGTACCATGAGGAGAATACCCTACCCCTTCTTTCCAGAAGGAATTTCACGTAGGGAAGCAATAATGTCAGACTACTCTAGAGTCTTTGAGGGCATTTTCTCCATCACTGGATATGCTCTTCCAGGTCAAACTCACTCACTGTAGGTGTTGCACAGCATTCTCTCCTAGCACCTTTTCTCTTTTCCTTCTTTACTACTTGGTGATCTCATTAGCAACCATGTAATTTAATTACCATCTCTATTCTGATGATTCTCTGTCCTAACCTCTCTATTGACCTTTGGTTTTATATTCTCCAGCTTACTTTCATATCTTTTGAACTGAATATCTAATAGAAATCATCTTAAACTTAACATGTCCAAAAGTGAACTCATCACCTTTCTTCCTAAACCTTATACCGGGGGTGGGGAGCCTACAGCCTTGAGGCCACATGTAGCCTTGTAAGTTGTTGGGTGTGACCTTTTGACTGAGCCCAAGTTTTGCAGAACAAATCTTTTTATTAAGGGGATTTGTTCTGTGAAGTTTGGATTCAGTCAAAGGAGCACACTTGAGGATCTAAAGGGTCTCATGTAGCCTTGAGGCTACAGGTTCCCCACCCCTGCCCTATACCCTTCCAAACTTTCCCATTACAGTGGGGTACACCACCATCATCCCAGTCACCCATGCTTGTGACTATCCTCAACTCCTCACTATTTCTCACCCCTCATTTCCAATGTTTCCAGGACCTGTCAATTTCACCTTTGTAATACCTTTTAAATATGGGCCTTTCTCTCTGACATAGCCAACTATGGTGCAGGACTTCATCAGCTCATGCTTAGACTATTACAAAAGCCTGCTGGTGGGTCTTCCATTCACAACCCTCCCCTGTTCTCCACTTCCTCACTCCAATCCATCCTCATTTCAGCCACCAAAATGATTTTCCTGACGTGCAGGTCTGACCATGTCATCTCCCTATTCCATAAATTGTAGTGACTCCCCATCACCTATAGGATTAAATACAACCTCCTTTGTATGGTTATCAAAACTCAGCTTTGATATCTAGCTCCTTCCTACCTTTCCTTCTTACACTTTGCTCCCTGCCAGGTACTCTTTGATCCAGTGACACTAACCTTCTTGCTGTTCCACAAACAATAAGACACTCCATTTCTTGGCAAGGGGCTGTCCTTCATACCTGTAATGTAATCCCTTCTTATCTTACCTACTGCCTTCCCTGGCTCCCTTTAAGTCTCATATAAAATCTCATCTACTTCAAATCATTGGCCTTTCCCAATGTCATCTTAATTCTAATACCTTCCCTCTGTTAATGATTTCCTTGTAGTTTCCCCTTTGAGCTCCTTGTGGGCAGGGACTGTCTTTTTGTATTTTTCAATACTCTTTTTGTATCGCCAGTACTTAGCACAATATCTGGCACATAATAGATCCTTAATTGATTTTTATTGACTGATTGTTCCACATTCAGAAGTATAGCCAGAATATGCCAATCAGTGCCAATGGCATTGGACATGGCCAATTTAGTGGTGAAAGAACACTTCCAGGACTCCCTATTTGTGACCTGGAAGAATGTCCCTATCTGAGAGTTAGGACTAGACATACTATTATTGTTTCTGCCAGACGAGGAGTACAGAAGATCACCTCTCAGGTGTAAGAGTCCTTGATATTGGGATGATTGGGTCCTCTTCCTGACGCAGAGAAAATGGCACTGTGGAATTCCATGCTATACATAAGTCATTCCAGGAGTGCTGCTATCTATATTTTTCTAACATAGGGAGGATCAATGTACAGTACTATTCTCTAAAACTTTCCTCTCTATGACATGGCATATGGTGTCATGAACTCCCAGAGTTTTCACTCTCCTAAAAATTTCACCCATGAATCAGGGTATTTTAAAAGAGGTCTTTATTCCTCTCCAGAATTTATATAGACTTCCTCCACCATGCTCCAGATACCTCTTCTTCCTGGAAACTCATGCCAAGAGCTTGGGAATTCATACTTTGGAAGTACTCCCCATCTCTGCAGTATCTCCCTCTGATTGATTGGCTCCTTCAGAACCTCCATTTAAGGAGGGCATCAGGCCAGCCATGTCTTTATTCCTCTCCAGGTTGTGCTCTGAATTTCCTCTACCATGCTTTTCCAATCCTCCCACCCACTCCAGGCCTGGGATTGGGTTTTCCCCCCTTTCAGTTTCTTTTTATGTGTTGCCTTCCCCATCAGAATGTAAGTACCTTCAAGTAACAGACTCCTTCTTTCTTGCATGTGTATGTATTCCCAATGATTACCACATAGAAAGCACTAATGCTCATTGACTTGAGGATATTTGCTTCAATCGTATGGTATCCACTCCTGGAGGAATCAGGCAGTGGAAAGAGGACTGGATGTGGAATCATAGGACTTGGGTTCAAATCTTACTTTTATTACAATCAGTGTGAGATCTTGAGCAATCCACCTAACCTATCTAGGCCTCACTTTCCTTATCTGAAAAGTGATGGGGTTGAGCTAGATGGAACTAAGACCCTCTTCTAGAGGTAAATCTATGTAGGTGATCTACTCTGTTCTTAGATAAAACTTAAGCCGAACTTGAATGAAAGTCAGAGATCAAAGTGAATCTAGGCAAAAAACAAAAACTTAAAAACAATAACTAAAAACCAGAACACACAGGAACATTGACAGTCACTGACTAGAACTCTGTGTTGACATTCTTAAGCCATAGGCAGGATTGTATTCCTTAGCCACTCTCACTTTTCCTCACTGATACTATAACTTAATCCCCTGTCCCAGTCACTTCTCAAGGCATGGGCATCAGGCCCAATAAGGCATGTCATGTGTGGCAAAAATCCATATTTACTACACTTCTTTCATCCTGTGTTGGCCACACCAAAAGCTGCTGACTAGTCCATGACATCAAATATGCTCAAGTTTTGTGGATATTACCTTTCCCAAAATGTCTTTAAAATCCTTAGTATTAGGGCTAAGGACATATATATACAGAGAGGAAGATTTCAGTACTTACCACAGTGCTGCATTCTGCACTTGAATTGTTTTGGATAAGTGGATCTTGATTCAAGGGTCTCTCCTGTAGCTCCATGTTTGAGTAATAAGGTTCATTGTTTGGCTGCTCAGGAGCAATGTACAGGGGTTTGTCAGTTCACTGGATAGTATCATGTAAATGGCCAAACCCAGAATTCTCACTGAGGATTATTTTCTCCCCTGGCTGACCTAGGCTTCTCTGCCTACTGACCTTCCCTCTGAATGTCCCATACACCTTCCCATAGCCTTTGTGTCCTGCCTCCAAATTCACCCCAACTCCTCTCTGGCTAGGCAAAAGTCTAGCTAGGTTGTTATCCCTTATCTGCAGACTTCTCTTAGAGTAAGAAAGGAAGGTGGGTGACCAGAGCCCCTGAGCACAATGCCAATGGCCCTTTTTGGGAATTATTGACTCACCTTCTTTGTTAGGCATAGAAATAGAGACTGGGCCTATGACTGATTGCATTAGTATAATGAATTTTCTTTACTGAGGCAAGGTCAGTCCCTTCTTTGTAACTTGGAGTCTTAAAGATGCTCACGGCCCTGAGAGGTTGACTTGCTGAAGGTCACACAGACAGTATAAGTCGTGTTCTTGACTCTGAGGTCAGCCTTCTGCCTACTAGGCCATACCACCTCTCTACAGGAATGGATCAAAATAAAGGAGGACTTCACTGTTCCATGGGACATTATGTAACTGCATTCTTTGCTTCTTTGCTTATCAAGGAAAGAATGGGGAGAGGGAATTCTCAATTTCCCGCAGACCATAGCTTCTCTTACCTGATTAGAGTCCGGGAACACCATGGACTTCTCACCAGCTAAAAAGAAACAAGGATGGTTAGGAGACAGTGTGTAGAGTGAGGATGGGTTCAAAAGTAGAATCATTAATTAAAAGGGGAAAGGGGAAACAGGACAGGGTGGACAAAAGGCAAGGACAATCTACACTTGAGGAAATATGTCCATCTTCAAAGAGGAGTGCCTTGCAGAATCTGAAACTGATCTCTCTTTTTATTTCTCCATAGCATCATGGATGTACAGCTGGATAGGACATCATGGGCCTTTGAGTTCCATCCCCTCAAGTTATAACTGAGGAAACGAGGGCCCAGGGAGGGGTTTAGGTAACTTGCCTAAGAGCATTTAAAAAATAAGTGTTAGAAGTAGCATACTTGTGCTCTGGTCTTTATACTCTGCTATATCCCTCTGGAGAGGGCTTATTTCATTGTTAAAGAGAATTCTCAGTGAGGAAACTTTCTTCACCGATACAGGGCAGCACCCTTTCTACAACTTATCATCTTGGAGCAGGGGTTCTTAACCGAGGGCGTTGATCTGGTTTTTTTTTTAATTGGTGATTTCATTTCAATATAACTAATTCATTTGAAATCCATCCATACACACACACATACACCCATACACACACATGAAATTTTATGCATTTAAAGACGTTATTCAGAGAGAAGTGGTCCTTTGAAATCCATATATATATTATTTTGTGCATTTAAAGACATTATTTGGAAGAGTCTGTCAACTCTACCAGAGTACCAAAAGGGTCCATGCCACAAAAAAATTAAGAACTTCTGGATTAGAAAGTTGCCCAAGGACATCAAGAAGTCGGTCACATGACCAGTCCACCTTGGAGATGAGTCTTCGTTCTGTGTCTTCCTGACTCCCAGATCCGCACACTCTCTCCCCACTATGATATGTTGCTTCTTTTGAGGTCATCTAGCTCAACATGACCGCCAGCTTTCTTTGGCCAGCTCGCTATTGAAACCATTCCAGTCGAAGGGATCTATATTCTTTCTATTGTTAAAGTTCTCTGACTCAGTCCTCTCCCCTGGGATCACATTTCAAGCAGTCATTACCATGATTTTCCCTGACATCCAGCACAAAGCTTATAGTACTTTTACCTCTAGTAAGCCTTTAATGAATATCTTTTCCTTCATTCATTTATTCACTCATTCTGTCATTGTCCTGGAGTTGTTCATTTTTTCATCATAGCTCTACTCTCCCACATCTCTGTCTTTGTCAAAGAGGAGAATGAAAGACTTTCAAAGGGGGTTGTGGTGAGGAAAGGGTAGTTCACAAACTTGTCTAGTCAGGTACAACTATGCACTTAACTCTATAGGCAGAATATCATATTGGGACTTGGGATGGTGGCAAAGAATGTCTTGGTGTCATGACACCACTGGGTGGGACAAGGAATCAGAAGGGAAAGAAACGAGACTTGATGTCTAGTGACCCTAAACTAAAAAGGGAGGCCTTTCACCCACACATTTAAAATATAAAATACTATTTTATATAAATTATGTAATTTATTTAAAATTTATATATAATAGCCTATTTTAGATAGGTTTATATTCATCTTAAACTATTGGCCCTCACTTTTCTCAGAGATTTCCTTGATGGTCAGACTTCTAGTCAAGCAGCTTACATACTCTAATTTTTCTTTGTGTACTTTTGGGGGAAATAATACTCATGACAACTAAAATGTCTACAATACCTTCCACATACCTCATTTGTTTCCCACAACAACCTTTGAGGTCGGTGCTCTTATTGTCCCCATTTACAGATTAGGAAGCTGAGACAATCAGAAGTTAAATGACTTATGCAGGGTCATACTTCTAGGGAGTGTCTGATGCCCGATATGAACTCAGGTCTTTCTGATTCTAGGACCAGCTCTCTTACCACTATGTTGCCTAATGAAGTAGTCTGCTTTCTCTGGGCTGTTTGACAAGCCAAAGGATATCTATGCCCCTGCTTGGCGTCTAAGCCCATGGCACTTCCCTGTTTTATTTTCCCTCCAAAATTTTACAATGTCTCACTTGGAGGTATCTCCTGGGCCTTCTTAACTTCAGGACCTTGAGTAGTACATAAGCTTCTCTTTTCCTTCTATGGAAACCTGGAACCCAGTCACTGTTCATACCAAAAACAAAGATCTAATTAAAGCTCATAGGGTCCTCTATTTGACTCCTTACCTTTCTATTCAAGATTATGCCCTTCACTCCACTTCCCACCTCTTATCACTGACCAGGATAAGCTGATGTTGAGTGGAATTTGCTGGAGTGATTGGTCTGACCAGAGATGGGCAGGGTAGTCTAGTTAATTTTCCTGGAAGAGGCAGTTGATGAGTGTAGGGTACCAGAGAAGTGAGAAGATATTCTCAGAAGGAAGGAGGACTTAGGTGTGAATTGAGTATGAGAAACTTCAGGTGAGTTGACAAAGTTTGCTTGACTATACCCCAGAGCCCGGGGCAAAGTAAGGGGGTCAACTGGCATGGGAATTTTGTAGCCCTTAATCAGGAATTTAGCAGTTTTATTGAGAGCCAATTTTTCCAAACAAGGAAGGAATGGACCACTGGGCCCTTAGAGAAAAATGCCCAGGTTACTCAATGCCCTAAAGTTAAATGGATCTGAGAAAGACTTCTTTGTGATTGGTTAATAGTGAAGTTGGAGGAAAATGATACAAGCTCAGCTACCAAACAGAGGAAATCATTCTTTTTCAGCTTGTGAAAAAGGTTACTGAAAACTGACTACTTCCTTCCCCAAAAGTCAAAAATAGAGTAGGAAACTGAAGCATGTGAGACTTCTGTGTTTGAACTGTGGGGGGAAGGAAAATTTCCCATGTAAAGGGTAGAGAAGATCGATTTCTTTCCTCCTCTGAAGAAAACTGAGTTCCTTCTTTGCAACTTTCCATGGTTTTTGTTTTGAGTCTCTCCTTTTGGAGAACCTAAGAAGTAGAGAGGGGCTATGGTTAAAACATTCCACTCACTCCAAACTTCTAATGCACCAAAGAATATGAGATAAATTTAGGTGGCATACTGTTGGATATATATCCTAGGGAAGGAAGGCTAGAGAGTCATGGTGGAATAGAGAGGAAAAGATACAGGGTATCAAGTAATTTGAAGAAAGTTGCAAAACTGTGTGTACCCCTTGACTCAGTGATACCATTATTTGGCTTATAAAATTAATCAAAGAAGGAGGAAAAGGTCATATATGTACAAAAATATTAATATGAGCTTGTTTTGTGAAGGTAAAGAGTTAGAAACTAGAATCCAAGCCAATTAATTGGGTAATGGTTGAAGAAATCATTGTATATGAATGTAATGGAATACTATTGCTCCATAAGAAATAATAAAGGGGATGTTTTGCACAAACTAGGAAGATTTGTATGAATTGATGTAAAGTGAGAAGAACCAGGAAAACAATTTGTACTAAAAAATTAATATTGTAAAAATGAATAATTCTGAAAGACTTAAGAATATGATTTCAGAAGACTGATGATAAAGAATCCTACCTCATGACAGAAAGATGAGGGGACTAATAGACATATTTTTGGACATGACCAATATGAGCACCTTTTTATTTTCCTTGGCTATGCATACCTCTTTCAAGGTTTTTGTTTTTGTTTTTTAAATGGAGGGGAAAGAGTAGAGGGAGAGACAATAAATACTACATAATTGAAAAAAAATTCACAGAAAAAATTTAAAAAGCCATAGCCTGGGGTGGCATACTCACTCTTCTTCTGTCTTATCATTCTCCAAGTCAAAAATAAAGCTCCCACTAATAAAATAATCAGGAAACCCAGGATCAAGAACAGTACGCCAGGCTTGTCAAGAATCCCAGATCTACTGAAAAAAAGAAAATCCAAAGTAGTTGATGATCTAATTTCTTCTTCCACTCATCCTTTCATGTCTAGAAACACATCCATGTTCCATTTGCACTTGGAAAACTGACCTGCCAGAGCTAGGCTGGCATAGTTATAGTCATAGGTTATAGTCAACACTTGGAGAATGATGCAAAGAAAAATTTATTGGAAACTAAAAAGGCTCTCTTGTTGACTAATAACCAAATATAGAGCCAGGGTCTGACCCTATATTTGCCATAGGGGCAAGTGATCCAAGGTTAATGGGGTCCCTAATCTGAACATCAACTAGGGGAGAAGTATAGCCTGGTCGATAAGACCAATTACATGTCAGAAATGTGAAAATACGACTGTGAACCTTGATGATTATTCATAAGATTAAAACTTTGTGCCCACTTCTGGATACAAATGTACTCTCTACATTGTGACATGTAGTAGAGAGTGTTAGACTGAGGCCTAAGAGAATCAGGTCTTCATCCAAGTTTGGACACGCTAGCTGTGTGATCTAAGGAAAAGAATTTCCTCAGCTCTGGGACTTAGTTTCTTAATTTCTTCAAATTAGGTAAATTTAAATTAAGGTTGCATTAAGTGGTCTCAAAGATCCCTTCTATCTCTAACATTTTATGGTCTTATGACTCAATAAATCAGTAAGAATTTTTTAAGTACCTACACTAGGCATTGTGCTAACTGCAAAAGACACAAAGAAAGGCAAAAATATAAAAAAAAATGCTGCTTTTCAGGAGTTTACATTAGAATGTAGGAGTGTAATGGTAATTTAAATGGGAAGATCTTTCCCATTCATTAATAGGCCAATGTGACCTTCCTGGGTCACACGGAAGACTGAGTCACATGAGTGTGGTGGGAGGAATTTGCTGAAGAGGTGGAGCAGGAAGAGTGGAACAGGAAGAGGTGGAGCTAGAGCAGAGCTGAGAGGAAATTGGTCAGAGTCTAGTCAGAGCTAGGAAGGATGTAGGCAAGTAGGCAGCTGGCTAGCATGAGTGAGAGAGTTTGTTTGTGATTTGTTTAAGGGAGCTGGTTTATGGGAAGCCTGGCAGGGAGAACGCTTGGGGATGGTGTTGTCCTTTGCATTGTTATTATGTATAGATTTTTGTTACTATCATGGGTTTGGCTTTCTGGTGTCTGAATCAGTGTTTTGGTTCTGCCTTCTATGTGGAGAGTCTGTTGTATTTCGCAATTCAGAATTGCTCTGGGATATTCATGGCAGCCAAAAGTGCTGTGAATATCTCGCTGGTGCTACAAGGAGAGAGCATGGAAATGAATGGTTAAATGAGATTACAGAGTAAAAATAGTAAAAATCATAGAGGACAAAGTACTAACAGCTGCAAGGAGCAGAAAGTTCTCCTGTGGAAGGTAGCATTTGAACTGAACCTTGAAAAAAATCCAAGGGATGCCAAGAGTCAGAGGTGAGGAAGAAGAATACTGCAAACATGAAGGATGTCAGTGCAAAGGCCCAAAGAAGGGAGCTGGAGTATTACGTGCAAGGAATAGAAAGTGGATTTGTATCTCTGTATCACTGAGGTGCTGGGGAATAAAGTATGAGCAAACTGGAAAGGTAGTGTAGGATCTAGGTTGTGAAAAGCCTTAATGCCACACTGAGTATGTTATACTTGATTCTAGAAGTAATTTGACACCATTATATTTTATTGAGCAAGAGAATGACATGGCCAAAATTGCACTATAGGAAAATCACATTGGCAGGTTTGTAGAGGAGGGATTGGAGAGGAGAGTCCAGGAATCTAATTAGAATCTGGGAGTCCAACTAGAAGACTATTGCAATAGTCCAGGTGAGAGGTGATAAGGTACTGAACTAGCCACTGGGAATGGAAAGAAGGGGAAGTATGCAAGGTAGAAATTGTGAAGGTAGAAATGACAAGAATTGCCATTTGTGAAGGTAGAAATGACAAGAATTGCCATTTGTGAAGGTAGAAATGACAAGAATTGACAACTAATTATATATCTGGTATAAGAGAGTAAGGGGTTAAGGAAGATGCCAAGTTGGCAAACCTGGGAAATTGAGGGGAGAGTGCTGCCTTTAACAATAATAGTGAAATTCAGAAAAGTAGTTATTTAGGGGAAAGAAAGTGAATTTATCCTTACCTTGGGGGTTGTATGGGGTCAAAAATCTCTTCTGAGGTCTTCTTTTGATCTATGTCATTTATGTCTATCACTGGTATATGTGTTGGTAATATGGTTGTATATTTATTTGAAGCCACTGTGGATGCTAGGAAAAGGAAAATCCAAATCAAGTTCAAGGCATTGTCCCTTTGTCTTTTCTCATGCGAACACTTGTATATTTCCATTTTATATAGAGTTTATGATTCATGACAGCAGCCAGATAGATGACTCTGGGGGATAAGACTTGCTGGAGAAGGAGGGGCTACCTTTCACCAAACTCCACAAAATTTATTTAGATCAAGGGTTCTTAATCAGCACTCTGTGATTTTATTCTTAAAAATTATTTTGATAACTGTATTTCAATACAATTGGTTTCCTTTGTAATCCTATGTATTTTATTTTATATCTTTAAAAACATACTAAGAAGGGGTTCATAGGTTTCACCAGACAGACAAAGGGATCCAAGACACAGAAAATCCCTGACCTAGACCCAGGCAAAAGGTCACTGGGATAAATCTCAAGGTTTTGCCTGATGGGTTGAAGGTTAAAGGACTTATACAGAGAACCCTTACTAGATCGATAGATCACTCAATGGGGAGGAGCTGGACGTCATGGTAGGGAAGAAGTCAACAATGAGTATTTTCAGAGGAACCTTGAAGGTTATCAGAGCAACTTCTTTATTGACTCTGGCTCCTTTTTTTGTTTCTGGTAACAGTAGATATCACTCATAGTGCAGTGACCAGTGGCATGGGCCCTTTAAGACAACTTTTCCTTTACTGCTTCATGACAATATGATCCAATGTGGCGCATTGCAAAGAGCAGTTAGAAGATCTGAGTTTGAATCCCACTCCTGATACTTAATAGCGGCAGTGGTGACCTAGAACAGTAACTGAACCACTCTAAAACTCAGCCTCACCTGTAGATAAGATAATACCTGTACAACTAGGCACTGTATAATAACCCTTGGGGAGAAAGTCCTCAAGAATTTGAAAGCTCTATGGAGATGTAAGATTTCTTAATGGTTATGAGAATAGAAGATTGACTTCTATAGAAGAGGTGACTACATCCTTGGGTCTATCAAGGTTTGCAGAGAGATTGGGATGTTGTGTGGAATTTCATGGAGATGAGATCAGGATGAAAGCTAGGGCCTGGGAACATCTCCTAGTCTTAAACATGACCGACACCATGTTTCCCTCCCCGTCTCTGCCCTTTCAGGAAGGAGGTGGGCTGTAGTACAGTTCAGAGGGCACAGGGGTCACTTCTGGGTAAGTTTCCCAGCTCAGTCCATGAGCACAAGGGAACAGAGTGAGACTGAGGACTCAGTCACTCCAGTACAGCTGATGCAGTAGAAATCTTCTGGATCCTATTGATAATGACCTTGGAACTTATGTCCAACTTACATAGATAAAGAGGTCAGCAGATACATAGCTGTGCCTAAGTGTGCACATGTATTAGCTGGAGTTGCCAATAACTAGTTGTGGACCGGTTTTACTGCCTTAAGTTGTGGGGATGGGATGTGGGGGATAAGTGTTGGTTTCATAAGCTCCAGGGGCTAGGAGAAATATTATTCTTACCTGGAGAAACAAATACAGTAACTGGGAA
Source organism: Potorous gilbertii (assembly GCA_028658325.1). NCBI lineage: Eukaryota > Metazoa > Chordata > Mammalia > Diprotodontia > Potoroidae > Potorous > Potorous gilbertii. The sequence continues at coordinate 533,914,555 of CM053770.1, forward strand.
TTTGATATCTCTCCAAAGTTGGCCAATCCTACATTGGTACTCTCCTGCATCATCTTCAGTGAGGTTTTCCATGGTCACTGTGAATGTTTGGTTTTCAGGATTGTCTCTGATGGACACTTTTGATTTTTGAGTATCTTTAATTGTTCTACAGAAAATGAGCAAAGTTACTTTGCACCATTCTTTCTCTTCAGCCTCATAGTTTTCTTCATAGGAACACTCAACAGTCAGGGATCCTCCTATAATGCCACTCACCTTACTGGGACCAGTCAGAGATGAGCAATCTGGAAAACACAAACCCATGTTGTCATGTCCTCATGTGCATGGTCAAAATCAAAGTGGATGGCATCCCATAAGCTTCTCTCCCCGTAAAGATTTCATCAGAAACCATGACCCTGATGTAGAAGCCAGGGAGACACTGGACACTGTTATTAGATTCAGAGAGGATCAAATGATTATGCCTTGGTCTGGGAGCTGAAGTTCAGACTCTCTATTCTTGAGAGAAAGCAAAAGTGGAATATTGTTCCTTCAGGAGAGGTGTTAGATAAAATGACTATACTTTGTGATTTCACATAGGAAGCTATCTTTAGGAGACTGGGAAACAAGATGGTGAATAGGATAGAACATAAGATTAAAAACCAAGAGGCCTGGGTCAAAGTCTTAATTTGCTACTTTCACTTTGTGAAGTCACTACTCCCTCTCACCTGCTTCAACCTAGTTTCCTCATTGGTAAAAGGAAATGTTTGCCACAGAGTACTTTCTTACCCCAACATCTGTAGTACCTGGGGCTCCCCTTGTGAAATGTGAACATGTGAAGTGTTCAGATAAAGACACTTCTGGTTAAAGTTATTCTGCAGGTGCAAGTCTATTCAAACCCACTTTTCTTTCGTCAGAGGATAATCTGTTCAAAGCAAAGGCATTGAATGAACTAGCATAGTAAGAAAAGTTACAATAAAATATTTCCATCTGCCTTCCTCCCCACCATAAACCTAGAGTGTCTTGTCCCAGAAACACACAACATCAATATGGAGAATGGTCACACCTAGGGATCAAATATGAAGATTGTACACTTGGAAAATATGGTTGTTCAAATGGAAGGACAGAGAATTCAAGTCTTCAACACTGTAGGACCAAAGATGCTGTCTAGTGATGTCATTTGACTGCTTTCATTGGGTCTGCTCCCAATTGGGGGGGATATTTCCATGCTTCTGATTCCCATTGATCTCATGGTAATTGCTGGTGTTGACTGTTAGTGACTGCTTGGCAGCTAAACTCAGCTGTTTGTGGTCTCATGGTGACTGTTAGGCATAATTGCTGTTTGGTATTACTCAACTGCTCTGTTATTCTACTGAGGCAGTTAGCTGACACAGTGGATAAAATCAGAGACTTGGAGTCAGGAAGACCTGAATTCAAATCTGGCCTCAGATTACTCACTACCTGTGCAATCCTAGGCAAGTCAAGAGCTCTGATTGCTTCAGTTTCCTCAGCTGTGAAATGGGGATCCTAATAGCACCTGCCTTCTAAGGTTATCTCAAAAAGATAATACTTAGCCTAGTATATGGCACATAATAGACACTTAATAAATGTTTGTTTTCCTGGAAAACAGTTTTGGCAGAGGCTAGACATAGGCCAACACCTCATACTGTTTAACAAGATAAAGTCAAAATGAGTACATGATTTAAACACAGAATGAGCAAATTAGAGAAGCATAGGAAAATTTACCTGTCAGATCTTTGGATAAAAGAAGAGTTTATGATCAAAGAGATAGAGAGGATTATGAGAAGTATAATAAATAATCTTAATTACATGAAATTAAAAAGTTTTGCATAAACAAAAGTAATGCAGTCAAAATTAGAAGGAAAGTAGAAAATTGAGGGAAAAATTTGTAGCAAGTTTCTCAGCCCAAAAGCTGAGAATTCCCATGCAAACTAGCTAGTCTTTTTCCATCTGATTTTTTTCCTTAAGCAACTTGTCTCTGTTTTTCCACATAATATGGTAACCTGTTAATAAAATCCAACCTTTCCTACTTACCCCTTCCAGCTCCTTCCCTGACCTAATTGGAATTCCTTGCAAATGCTTTCCCAAATCTCCAGGTTATCCCTTCTGAAACCTTGCTTCCTAGTTTTCATAGGGCCCAGTGCTTTTAGCCCATTCCCTGGCTATCAAGGAACACGTTAAATCATTCCAACCTGGGATACTAGTTTCTTCCTCTAAATCCTTTCTGCCTCCACATAGAGATTTTATACCCCGCAATCCTGTTCATAATGTCAAATACATCACCAAGGCAATATTCACAGGTCTGGTGGTGACTATGAATATGCCAGCATAATTCTCAATCAAAAAAATATAAAAGACTTCCTACATAGAAGGCAGAAAAAAAACATTTATTTAGACACCCGAAAGCCAAATCCCAGAACCAGAGAGCAAAATCTGTCATAGAAACCAAGAAGTTAATAAACATGATCACCACAAGGAGCAAAGTCACTCCCAAGTCTCCCCTACTTCTGCCAGGGCCTTCTCACAAACAAACACTCATGAATCTGAGCCTTGCTTTTCCTGCCTGTCTGCGTCCTTTCTCCTCAGACCCGACCACACTCATTCATTCCTCCCAGTTAGACTCTTCCTGTTCTGCCTGTTCAGCAAGCTCCTACCACCACATGTATCTTAGTCCTCCAAATGATTTAAGCAGGGCACATGGGCCTATTAATGAATGAGAAAGATCTTTCCATTTAAATTTCTATTACATTAGGCCCCAAGATCTTTCCTATTCATCACATAGGTTGGTGGGGCAACGGGTATCAACAGAATTCTAACAGGGATAACAGAAAATAAGTGTATAAAACAATATCTTAGGGTAAGGAATGAGGGTCTCTTCTTACATAGCTACTTCCTGCTGAAATTCAACATAGAGCTGTCCCTACCCCAAGGGGCCACATCTGAGAGATCAGTTCTTTAGCTGGCATCTGGAATTCGGTCAACTTTGGATCCAGAAATGTCACATCACCATCATGGATGGGAGGGGTGACATCTGGCTTAAGTGATCAGGCATCTGCAGGTGGAGGGTTCTAAGCCTATAGGAAACAAATCTAGCAAGCAAACTTAACAGACAAAAAGCCAAAAAGAAACAAGGAGATAATAACCAGAAGCAGACTAAATATAGAGACAGCTATGCTTCTAGAGTCCATGAACCCACTATCATAGTCTCATTCATGGTAGAATACATGAGTTAAGAGTACAATTTGGTAATCAACCTCTCCTGAATAAACAACAGTTATGGCATTATCTTTCCTTTGTGCTATAATTTCCACAGCCTTTGGAATGTCATCTGGCTTTCATTTTACCTATACCTTAGCTCCCAATTTTTTCTTTCAGTAGAACCCAATCCTTCAGTTCCTCTGCTAGTTTTTTCAGAAGGAGGGTCAATTTTCACAAGTGATCTTGTTTCAAAAGGAATAAGAATTACTTGAACTATTCTATTATTTTTACAAAACTGTATGGGTTCATCACCTAAATTTTAGAATGTCCCAATAATTTCTCCTAGATAAGTAGAATCTGTCACTCCAGCCAATACATGTATTCCTCCAGTTGCTAATCTTGATGTAGGTAATATTAATCCAAACTGATTCTTAGGGCTTCTCATAGACGTTCCAGTACAGATTGTTCTTATCTCTTTCCTTAAATGCTTGTAAGTAGGAGGAGCTGCCTTCACTATTATATGCCTATGGTAACTGCAGAGGGAGTATCATAGGATGCACCTGCATTTCTGATCACTATAGCAGTCTTCATTACCTCCTCCTTCAACTTTCTTATGCAGTCCTTAAGTGAGGGCAGGCAGCAGGCAGGGCAAGGCTCAGGCTCATGAGTATTTGCTTGTGAGAAGGCCCTGGCAGAAGCGGGGGAGGCTTGGGAATGACTTGCACCCTGTGGTGATCATGTTCATTAACTTCTTGGTTGCTATATCAGATTTGGCTTTCTGGTGTTTTCCTTCTATATAGAGAGTCTTTTATATTTTGTGTTTGAGAACGACATTGGCATATTCACAGTTACCACCAGTGCTGTGAATATTGCCTTGGTGATATTAAAGGACACAATTGTGTCCTCTAGTTGACTGATAAATGGCAGAAGCAGTTCTGTTTATGTCTAAGAAAGCAGTTAAGGGACTTTGTTTTTGAATCCCTAAACTCTATTGTGAATGACAAGGAATTTTGAGTTTCCTTGGCAATATGATCCCCAAATCTAGCTTTCGAGTCAGAGAGGGGAGATTTCCTAGGTGGTACCAGATTTGGGAACTACCAAATGAATAATCTCAAGGTTGAGAGTTTTTGAGTTTGACCTTTGAAGTATTAGCTTCCTAGAGGAAGGTCTTCTCTACACTGTGCTTCTTGGACAAGGAAGAGTATTGCTGATAGAGGACTACCCTGTAATTGAAGGACTAAAATCACAGCATGTGTGTGTGGGGGTTGGGGGTGAGGGTAAAGGTGGATGGAAAAGGAGAGAGAAGAGATCTGAACCTTACCAACTCCACTATCTGTGAGTTACTCAGATCCATGAGTTATACAGGTCCATGGGAAAAGACAATTTATCTAGCATCTCATCCCCAAAACATGTTTATCTCTCAGGGATACTCTAATAGGCCACTTGAGTGTTTTACATGTTTCTGGCTCTCATGAGGCACTTTTTGTGGCAGGCAAAATAAAAGCTGTTCCATACCCAAAATACATATTGTATACTTTATGCCTCTGTAGAAGATCAAGATCCTGCTATATATATTTAGGAAACTTTACCTTGGAAATTTCCCCCAAAATAAACCTTGAAGGTGGAATCTAGTGAGCCAAAGAGAGAAAATGAGCATCTTAGGGTCAGGTCCTAGGATTGGACCTGGTCTGTATGAAGCTAAGGTCTTGGGTGCAGGTGGGTAGGTAAGGGCTGGGTCATGTATTACATAAGGTTTATGAATTCCTGGGTAAGAAACTAAACATTTTAGGTAGGCAATTTTTATTTCCATAATTACTGGTAGAGCTTCAGAAGAGAAAGTAGCTTTGAGAAATGAACAGCTAAGTTGGTGTACGAGAGTAGAAGATAGACTTTTAGATGATGAATTAAGTTATAGAAATGATGGCTCTTAACCATAGTTAGAGTACCAGGAATATATATTTGCCTGGAGTCTGATCAAGAGGTTATTAGGCTGAAAATGAAGAGGAAAGGGGAAAAATTTCCCAAATAGCTACTGAGGTAGTTTTCTCGAAAGTAGCACGTTCAATGTCGAAAAAAAAATTGAAGGTCGAAACAGAAATGATTCCGATGAGGAATAGAAGGTGGAACTGTCTTAAGAGACATTGTGGCTTCACATTGAAGTCATGAACCAGCTCAAAAGGCATGCAAAAGTCTAAAAGCAAGAGCAAGTAAGAGAACCTAAATACAAAACTGTGACACAGCCTTGGAAGAGTTATATCAGAAGCACTAAAGCCTCGAATTAGTGGTGGCTGTAATGAGTACTATGGACAATGAAAAGTGTGTTGTTTTTTAAACTTATGAGAGGGGCAGGAGAAAGACCAAAGAAGGAATAGTACTGTTTCTGCAAGTGGAAGGAAAAAATGAGGATGGAAGAAAATGAGAATGCAGAATGATTCCATTTTTTGCTTCTCAGGGGTTCTAATGAATTACATCCTGGGATAACTGTTGAAAGAACTGACAGATACTGTTACTGAAATGTTTTCAGTGATTTTTGAAAGATCATGGAGTTGAAAAAAGTGTGATTGTAGGACAAGAGAAAAGCAGGTGTCATAGACTTTGAAAAAAAGATTGAATTTGGACTCTGTAAACTATAGGTTTGCAAGTCTGAATTCAATTCCCAACAACATTCTACGATACATTGCAAAAGAGATGCTTATAAACATCTAAAACTCACTAAGTCAAAATGGTTTCAGCAAGAACCAACTAATTTCATTTCTTTTTTGACATAACTAGACCAACAGATGTTTTTCTCTTTCTCTTTTTCTCTCTCTTTCTCCCTTCCTTCCTCCCTTTCTCTCTTTTTCTCTCTTCTTTCTCTGTCTCTTTTTCTTTCTCTTTCTCCCTTCCTTCCTTCCTCCCTTTCTCTCTTTTTCTCTCTTCTTTCTCTCTTTTTCTCTTTCTTTCTCCCTTCCTTCCTTCCTTCCTTCCCTATCACTTAGCAAAGTTCCTGGCACATAGTAGGAACGTAATAAATGCCTGTTGTCTGACTCACTTGGGTGTATCTTGCACATAGTAATAGCACTTAACTCACATAGGTGAGTGGGGGCAAATCAGTCATTGAATAAATGAATGGAATCATTATCATGTTTATCAAATTTGTAAGTGACACAGTGATGTGCCTGGCACATCATAGGAGCTTAATAATTGTTCACTGATTGATGGATTGACACAAAACTGGGGATGACAACAGGTTGATTGACAAAGGCCAGACAAAAAGAAAAGGACATGTTAAAATGATGGGTCAAATCTAATTGGATGAAATTTAATTTGACAAATATTTGTGAAGGTCCTACTATGCACAAAGTTGTGACAGGCACTGGAGATATAAAGACAGAAACAGTGAAAAGCAATCTCTCATGTTAAGAAGCTTACATTTTCTTTGTGGGATACAGCACACAAATAGGTAAATAAATACAAGAAAATTTGAAGGAGAGGGCATTAATGATTGGGAACATCTTCCTGAAGGGAATGGTGCCTAAACCGGGCCTTGAAGAAGGCTGAGGATTTTCATAGGCAGAGATAAGAAGGGAGTACATTCTAAATATAAGAAACGGTTTAGACAAAGGTGGAGAGGCATAGAGGCAATGGAAGGTCATGTAATCCAATGCCACCAGGACAGACAGTGCATGAAGCACTATGATATGAGATGTCCAGAAGGGATGGCTGGTACCAGATTGTGGAATGCTTTAAATGCTGGTGTAAATAGTTTGTATTTATGTTCTAGAGTCCAAAGGACACCAGCCACTGGAGGCTTTTGAGCAGGTGAGGGGCATGGGCAGGCCAATGAACTAGGATTCTTATTATCATGGAAGTTGGGTGGAGGATTGATTGAAGAGGAAAGAAAATGGTAACACAGAGACTAATTAATCAGAAGCATATTGCAGTAGTCTAGGCAAGAGATGATAAAGGCCTTGACTAGTATTGATCATTTGAGTGGAAAGAAGGCACTAGGTACAAGAGATATGATGAAAGTGGGATCAACAAGATTTGGTAACTTATTGGGTATGGGGGTCGAAGGGTAGGAAAGAGTGAATTCCTTTCCTTCCCCTTAAAATGAGTGTAATTCTAAAAAGTTGCATGTCTCTGCAATTCACATCCCCTTTCTGGAACTCAATATACACTTCTGTAAAAATGAAGCCATAAGATTCTATCCCAAATATTTATACTCCTAGCATGCCAAAGTTCAGTGCAGGTGTATCCAGGCAATAGAAACCTATGTTTCCTGGTGATGTAAAGCTAGATCAACGTAAATGTAATGTGTAAATCTAGGTGAGGATGGTTCCATTCTTAAGGGTAAATATAAGTAAAGTCCTGTACTTAGGGTTTTTTAAAAAAAATTAAATTAATTTTATTTTTAATTTATGGAATAAAACAAATGTTTCTGTAACATAGTATAATAACAAAGATGATTGCATGTGAAATTGCCAATCTGTTATGTACAACCTGCTATTCCTTTTAAATATGTAATAAAATTATCATGCAAATTTCTATTTTTTCTTTCTTTTCCTTTTGTTCTTTTCCCTTACCTCTTCTACTCCCACCTCTATCCTAAAGATGACTATTATTAGGCATAAATAGGTACACACATATCATACATAAATATATACTATTTATATATTATTTATATTATACTATATATAATATATAAAATAATACTGTATATAACATATATATACACACATAAATATATACCATTTATATATCATATTTATATATTATGTAATATATATTGTAAATAATAATAAATAAATCAATTAATTAAATAAATATATAAATAAATAGGTATGCACATACATATATTATATATTTATACATGTATATATGTAAAATTATACTTAGTTTTAAAATATGTTTACAGATATGAGATCAGAGATAACTTAAGACAACCGCGTGAAAGAACAAATTAAAAAGTTAACAGGGTGACATGGCAACCAAACAGAGATTGTTCTCCTCAAGCTCCTTTAAGAGAGGCAAAAGGAAATCTGGCTGCCTAACCGTACTCAGCTGTGGTCAGACCAGTAGCAGTGGTGTCCTTGCTGATCCTCCCCCACAAGACACCCCATCTCCTAGCTCAGAGCACTTTCACTGACCTGGAATGCTTTACTTTTTCACCTCTGCGTCCTAACTTTCCCCATTTCCTTCAAGTTCCAGTTAAAACCCAGACAGCCTTTCCTGATCCCTCTAGAGGCTTCCTCCTGTTGATTATTTCTAATTTATCCTGTCCATGGCTTTGTTTCTACATAGATGTTTGTATGTTTTCTCCCTCATTAGCCGAAGAACAATGACTGTCTTTTGACTTTCTTCATATTCCCAGACCTTAGCACAGAGTCTGGCACATAGTAGGAACTAAATAAATATTTATTAGTTAACTGACATTTTAGGAAAGAGACTGACAAACTGGAGCATATTCCAAGGGGATCAAGGTGGCCACTCAGTTTTTCTCTCCAAAGTCTTCTCTTGCTTCCTTCCACAAAGCCAAGTTAGTTTCCGGAGTCTGAGTCCAGATACATATGGACTGCTTTGAGTATATCCTCTTTTCTCTGGTGTGGATCTATATGTCTCTGGTCCATTCTAGATTCTGTATAGAGCTTGGTTCCTAGTTTCTCCTCCTAGAATCTGCTACTGGCTCTTTCCCCCCTGCCCCTGCCAGAGGGACCTTCTAATTACTCACCTTTTGGGCAAAGAAATAGGACTGAAGGTAGTGGCAGCAGTAGCAGCAGTGGGAGCCTCTTTTGCTTAATCATGTCTCCATTGGGTGCTCCAACTACATTATCTTCAGTTCTCTTCTCCAGTCCTTGTGATTTGCTCTGGAAGACACTTAAGTTCCGCCAAGTCTCTGGCTCAGGTTCCTGGTTGGCCTTTTAAAGATTTTTTTTAATATTATGCTTCCTGTTTTTATGTGACTGTTTAGTGGTAAGTGGTAAGTGTTCAGAGGTAAAGAAGAAGAGGAAGGAATAAGCATTTTTACAGTAACTCCTTGTGTCAGGCACCATACTAAACACGCCACAGATTTTTAAGTTTACTGAGAATGAAAGTTGGCAGGGACAGGAAAGCTCAGTATGAATGGCTAGAAAAAAGGGTAGATCAAAGAAATCATAAAAATGGGAAACGGTCCCACAAGTACAAAAATATCTATAGTACCTCTCTTTGTAGTGGCCAAGAACTGGAAACTGAGGGAATGCCCATCAAATGGGGAATATACCACAAAAGTTGTGGTATATGAATGTAATGGAATACTATTATGCTATAAGAAATGACAAACAGTTGAACTTCAGAAAAACTTGGAAAGACTTATATGAACTGATGCTGAGTGAAATGAGAAAAGAACCAGGATAACGTTATACACAGTAACAGCCACAGTGTGCGAGGACTCTTTCTGATAGACTAAGCCCTTCACAGCAACGCCAGGAACTAAAACATTCCCAGTGGACTCTTGAGGTAAAATGCCATCCACATCCAGAGAAAGAATTATGGAGTCAGAACACAGAATGAAGCAAACTATTTCCTCTTGTGTTATGTTTTGTTTTGTTTTTTCTCATGGTTTCTCCCATTCGTTTGAATTTTTATATGCAATATGACTAGCATGAAAATGTGTTTAATAAGAATGTGTGTGTAGAGCTCATAAAAGATTGAACAACATGTTGGGGAAGGAGGGGAGAAAGAGGGGGAGAAAATTTAAGCCTTATGGAAGTGATTGTTGAAAACCGAAAATAAAAAAAGTTAATTAAATTTTTAAAAGAAAAAAGGAAAAGGTGTAGAAATATGTTGTGTTTAGAGGGAAAGGAAAAGGAAGGGAATAAGTATTTATATAGCATCTACTATGTCCTGGGTTTTATGCTTGTACAGGTTCTAGATAATGGATGATGCTCTTGTACTTTCCCAGTCAGCAATGGGGTAAAGCAGGATTGTGTACTTGTTCCCATATATTATTTTTGGCATGTTTTCAGCAATGTTGTCAGATGCTTTAAATAAGGACAAAAATAGCATCAAGGTCAGCTGTTGCACTGATGGTAAGCTATTTAACTTAAAAAAGCTACAAGCCAAAACTAAAGTGGAGCAAGAATTGGTGCATGGCATTTTGTTCACAGATGATTGTGTACTCAATGCAGCTACTGAAGCTGAGATGAAACAGAGTATGGACTGAATTTTTACTGCTTGTGTTAATATTGGTCTAACAATGAACAGAAATAGAATTTAGCTCCATTCTTCCTGACTCCCAGTCCAACATGCTCTCATTAGGCTACCTACCTGTACCATGTACTAGGATTGCTTCTTTCTCAATAGACCCAGCAGCAACATTCCCATAGGAGGTATCATTTCATTTTGGCTAGGATATACATCTCTTTAAGGAAGCTTCTTGGATTCTTTTGTTCTCAGAGATATGTAGCTGAAGCTGTTGTCCTTGTCTAGGTTGCCATCAAATGTGGCAACCCGTGCTGAACTCTCCTTTGAACTCCAAGAAGACAGCATCTGTTCAATAAGATGTATTCATGTTCATGTGTATTTAGTTGTTTTTTAGTTACATCTGACTCTCCATGTTCCCTTTTAGGATTTTATTGGCAAAGATACTGGAGTTGTGTGCCAATTCCTTCTCCAAATCATTTTACAGACAATAAAACTGAGGAAAACAGGATTAAGTGACTTGCCAGTGTCTTGCCCAAATGACGTGTAAGTTTCTGAGACCAGATTTGAACTCAGAAAGAAGAGTCTTCCTGATTCCAGGCTTAGCACTCTATCCACGGTGCCACCCAGCTGCCCCTCAACAGGATATTTTGTACTATTGTCCTTAAATATTTTGATATCTGGTAGTTGTGTATTGCCACTAGATTAGGAATTCCTTGAGGAAGGAGACTAGGTTTTCTCTGTCTTCTCAGTTTTTCAGTCCTTAGCATTTTGCCAAGTCTTCAGTAAACGTTTATGCAATGCTTATTCAATTCAATTTCATTAGTACACTAAGGAAGGTTTTCATATTCCCATTTTCTTCTTGGAAGTATTTCGAGTTATGCTACATTTCAGAAAGATTTGCCTTTAAAAAGAAAATCTAGACAGCTAATAGTTCTGTGGATTGATTGCTGGGCCTGGAGTTAGGAAGACCTAAGTTCCAATCCAGCTTCAGACACTTACTAGCTGTGTGAATTTCTTCATCTGTCAAAGGGTGATGATCATCGTACCTACCTCGTAGGGTTGTTGTGGGGATCAAATGAGAAAATAATTGTAAAGTACTTTACCAAAAGTAAAACCATTTCCTAGAGGAAAGAGCCGAAGGAATGAATTAGAGACAAAATTAAGTCCTCAGGGAGGAGTTGGGAAACAGTAGTTATTTCCCATTAGGGCTGGGGTTAGCCTTGCTGTCCATCCCAGGGGCCATCCACCTTCCTCTTTCCTACCATTTGATGCAAGACAGATACCACCCACCTGGTATTAAAGGAGGAACAGGTTCAGCTCAATCTAGGAGACATCAGAAATAATAATATACTCCCAGTTCTCCTAGGAATTCACTTTAAACAAAAGCTGAAAGCCTCCCATGAGTACTTGATTTAGGAAAAAAATGAAAATGCATCCAGTTTCTTTGGTGTGATCCGCTGCTCATTTCTTCTGTACAACCCACTTCCCTGTGTTCCTTCAACTATTTTTTTGATGTCAGTTTCTTTTTCTCAAAACTTTTCTGGTATTGCTTCAGCTTTTGTGTGTCAAAGGACTTCCCATATTTTAGAAATGTTGTTATTTGGTTGTGAGGGGGAAGTAGGATAAAGGTCACTAGCTGCTTTTTTTTTTCCTTTTGTTCCACCCAGTTCCCATGATTTACATGGTCCACAATTAGTATTAGAAGTGTGGAAAGGAGCAGACTTAAAATGTAGCTTCTCTTGCTCCTTGACTGGGTGTGACTGGCTGGGGTTAGCTTTGTGACAGATAAACTATGACAGCTGCCATGAATTTCCATAATGTCTGGTTTGGTGCTCTTTTTTTATAATTTATAAAAGGATATGTTTACTGTTTTGGATGGTTATAACTGCAAAGTACCATTCTCCCTCCATGAATGTAAATGAATTGATAATTGCGTTTTAGGGAATGTATTTGTTACATTCTTTTTTCATAAAGGTTCTTGGTTCTTGACTCAGATGAAATGAATTCCTTCCTTGGGGAACCGCCTGCAAAAAGAAGGGATTCAGATTTTTATTCATACTCTCTGGCTAATTATCCCCCCCAAGTCCCAGGGAAAAATCTCTATAGTAAAGCTTAGATATAGATCATTTTAAGGGTTTTCCTAAAAAGGATGAACAGATATCACTTTTTGAAAAGTTTATCGATGTACAAATCAATCAACAAATATTAATTAAGCTCCTACTATGTGCCAGCATGTACTAGGTGCTAGAGATACAAAGACAAAAGGGAGATGGTGTCTGTCCTCAGGGAGTTTACATTGTGTTGGGGAGACAAAAAATGCATCTATAATGTAGATATAGACCATTAATGTTAATATAATATTTTATATACATATATTTGTATTATACATAAATATATGTATATATATTTTATATACATATATAAGGGATATTATACATATCATGTATGATATAATATACATATTGTATTTTATATCATAATCATACATAGTGTATATTAATATAATATATACATTATATATGCATATATAATACACATATTTATGTACAATATTAACATTAATAGTTTACCCAACCTGGGACAGAGTCTACAACCAATACACATAGTATACATCTGAAAAAGAACAGATTTATAGAAACCTAGCAATGAGACTCTTGAGTAAGGAAACACATGTGCCTTGGACAATTTACATCTGTGGCTTACAGGCATTGGTATCTTTGGTCTTTCTGTTGTGGTTTGGGATGTTAGGAACCCCAAAATGCTAGGGTACAGGGAAGGTTTGCCTTGAAAGAATTTGACCACTCAAATCTTTTTTCAGTTCAAGTAGAAGACCCCCTGAGTCAGGCGGCAAGTATCCGATGGCCAGAGGCCAGAAGAGAAGGGGGACCCTGCAGACTTGGGCATGGGGATGGGAGTTCCTCCATGAAGGAGGGTCCTGGGGTATAGAATGCGAAGTAAGCCTGAGGAAACCAAAAAAAGATACCTTCAGCTTTCCCAATTCTCTAGCTTCTTAGAGGACTGAGAGAATTGGGCATGCACTTCCAGATAGGGCATCTCTTATGCTTTAAAAGGTGTGCCCAGGTCCAAGAAGGCCTTGCAACCATCTGGCCCAAATAGAACCTGAGAGCATCAGGCCTGAAAAACACCTCCAAGCCTTCCTAGGTGCTTGGAAAGCAACCCCAACTTCAGAGTGAAAAAGGGATAGAAAGAAAGGAGAGGCTTGAATACCTTCTGGTCTTGGCTGGAGAAAGGCTTGAGGGGATCAAGTGATTTCCCATAACAGGGCCACCAATGTGCTGGCAGCTTAGAGGTTCAGGGTGCTGTTGTGTCGCCAATAGAAGCAAGTGAGATTCTAAGAATCCACACAATTTAATGCGGGTAAGATTGATATTTTTATATAGAAAGACTGTGGGAAGATCTGGATGGGATGTAGGAGTGGCAAGTAGCCTGGCGTGGGCCAGGTGCAGACAATGGAAGGAGTTAAGTGGTATGGTCACAATGAAAGGGCAGTTAAAAGGATTATATTGTGATGGGCAGCTACCAGTGCAGGAGTCAGGAGGACCTGAGTTCAAGTCTCACCTCAGACACTTGACACTCACTAGCTGTGTGACCTTGGGCAAGTCACTTAACCCCAATTGCCTCACCCTGGGTCATCTCCAGTCATCTTGATGAATTTCTGGTCGCTGTATTCAGATGACTCTGGAGGAGAAGTGAGGCTGGTGACCTGCATAGCCCTCCCTCACTCAAAACAAAGCCAAGTACAAGTCGTCATTATTTTTCTGATGGCATGGACTTCTTTGGCAATGAAGGATGAACACCTACATACATGCATTGGAATGGGCTGGATGCCTCTTGAAAACCAGGGATCTGGGCTGCTGAAATGTGTGAGAAATGTTCAAGGATTGAGGGTCTTCTCCTTTTAGGGAGTCAGGTTCCATAACCCCATCACCTCTAGGGAACAGTCTATGCCATGCATCACCTAGATGGGATTGTTGTTTTTCTGGGTCTCTCCATTGTCCTGTTGGGTGAAGCCACTTCTCCACTACTCTCAGGTCATGGAAGTCATTCTAAGATCTTGTAGTAAAATCACATTATGCTCTTTTAGAGAAATAGCAACCCTTAGACTGGAGTTTATCTTTTCAAGGTGGCTCGCTTCGCTGGAGCTAAAACAATGTTAAACCATTTCAATAACAAGTAGGGGGCAGGGATTAAAGATTTACATAGCACCTCCTATGTTTCAGGACCTGTGTTAAGCACCTTACAAATGTTGTCTCATTTTGTCCTCACAACCTGGAGGAATAAGCCTTTACAAGTGAGGAAACTGACGCAGAGATTAAGTGATTTTCCTGCGGTTACACAGCCAGTGTATCTGAGGCTAGATTTGAACTCATGTCTTACCGACTGGAGGTCCAGAACTCTACCCACTATGCCACTTAGCTGCTAGTTCCCCTAAGATGGAAAATGATAAAGATATTCAGATTTACTCTCTAATCTCTGAAGAGTTTCCCCCTTTCAGACAGAGAAGGCAGTAGAGGTCAACAATCAAGCACTTGAGGAGTTTCTCCTATCTAAAACACTAAGTAGCACAATTCTGACAAACCCAGCACATAGTAGTAGATGGGGTAGAGACCCTTACCAATAAATTAGAGACCCAGGGATATCAGTAGAAAGAAGAGTTCATTTATTGAGAAAGGGCTCCCTCAGGGAACCCAAAACATGGCCAACCAAAGAGAGTGGAGGTGTGTTCAACTCAGCAGATTATATAGGTACTAACTGCAATCCCCTCCTCCCGAGACCCCTTCCTCAGGGCTCATTGGTACAAGCCGTGATGGTACAATCTATTTGTGTCAATCTACCCCAGCAACAGAGAACAAAGACAGTTTTCACAAGTTTTTGGAAGAGTAAACAGTTTTAGAAAAAAAAAAGGAAGGGGGGAGGTGTTATTTCTCCCCTGCTACTTGCCTAAAAACAAGGTGGGAAAGTCTGGGAAAGCGCAGAATATATTGAAAATATTTCTCTACAAGATCAACCTACTGCAAATGTTTTAATCAGGAAAAGAAACAATTAACTCTTTGAGGAGACTTCACTCCTGAGAGATCCTCAGAGATCATCTCTCATAGTAGGATTCTGTTTGTATCTAGCATCTCGAAGCAACTATTTCGCACTCCTCTAATCAAAATAGCTCCCAAAGCATTTTTAGAGCTTATCCATCCTCTTTTAACTCTTGAGCTGTGTGTGTGTTCATCCTTCCTTGCCGAAGAAGACCATGCCATCAGAGAAATAATGACATGACTTGCACTTGACTTTGTTTTGAGTGAGGGAGGGAAGTGCAGGTCACCAGCCTCACCTCTCTAGAGCCATCTGAATCCATCAGGATGACTGGAGATGACCCAGAATGAGGCAACTGGATTAAGTGACATGCCCAAGTTCACACAGCTAGTGAGTGTCAAGTGTCTGAGGTGAGATTTGAATTCAGGTCCTCCTGACTCCTGCACTGGTACTCTATCCACTGCATCACCACTACTGCCCCCTAAAGCTGTATATGGCACTAAAGAGTAAGTACAGATTTGGCTAACCAGCTCTTTCCAAAGTAAAAGCTTCTATTTTCCTCCAATCAGTTCCCAGAAGCTACAGAATTCTGACTTATCGGCTCCCAACAGTAACTACAGAGCCTGTTGGAATTCAGCTGGTTCTTTCAGCTGACCTAGCCCCAAATAGCTACTTTCATCTTCTAATTCTTCCACATTATGCTTCTTTCAAGTATTGGGGTAGACAGTCCTTGCAATGCTATGTCTCAGTTGTCAGCTTCTCTCTTCATTCTGCTTCTCTCTTCCCTGTTGGATTCTCATGAAGCATTTACTCATTCTGATCTACCTTCTAGTATCTCAAATCATGACTTCTTCATGTGTAGAGACCCATCTCTAACTTAGATTGAGAAACCCAAAATCCATAATTCTATGAGGCATGACACTGCAACAACTACTATTGGTGGATGTTATTCAGGAATATTTTTAGTTGTGTCTGACTCTTTGTGACCCCATTTAGGGTTTTCTTGGCAAAGATGCTGGAGTGGTTTGCCATTTCCTTCTCCAGCTCATTTTACAGATGAGGAAACTGAGGCAAACGGGGTTAAGTGTACTTGCCTAGGGTCACACAGCTTCTAAATGTGTGTGGCCAGATTTGAACAAAGGAAGCTGAGTCTTCCTGACTTCAGGTCCTGAGTTCTATCTACTGTGTCACCTTTGCCACTGTGCCAGTTGAACAACAAAGGACTTGACATCAAAGTTCTTTGAAAATTTCAAGTTTTTCAGAAACCTGGCATCCACAGACCTTCAAATTCATTTAGTAGAGAGCTGGTGTAACTCCTTTACAACATAAAATACCAAGTGCAGGTTACATAAGATTCACTAATAGATGAGTCTGATTTTTGTGTGTTTGGTGAGTCCCATTTCTACAGTCTTTTGGTGGCGAAGTATAGATAGGATATGAGTCCTCCCTCTTTGTGGAATAGTTGGGTGGCACAGGAGACAGAGTGCTGGACCTGGGGTCAGGAAGACTCATCTTCTTGAGTTCAAATATGCCTTCAGACACTTAGTAGCTGTGTGACCCAGGGCAAGTCACTTAACCTCTGATTGCCTCACTTTCCCCATCTGTAAAATGGGGATAATACTTGCACCTACTTCCTAGAGTTGTTAAGAGGATCAGATAATCATTGTGAAGTGCCTAGCACAGTACCTGGCACATAGTAAGGTTATATAGATGTTAGCTACCATTATTACTGGGACAGTCTTTCTGACTCCAGGCTTGGCACTCTATTCACAGCACCACCCAGCCTCTTCCTAGATAATAATTGTATAAACAATAAAATAACATGCTTAAATTATGTAAATGATTTCTAATTAGCTATCCATTTTCCCAGTGGTAAGATGGGGTTTCTTTCCCCAGCTAGATTTTCAATATTCTATCTGTTTTCAGCAATAAATGAATGAAAGAAAGAAAAAGCATTTAAATATTTACTATATACCAAGCACTGTTCTAAGGCCTGGAGATACAAATATAAAAGCGAAGATAGTCTTTGCCTCAAAAAGCTTATATTTTAATGGGGGAAATAACATAAAGGTGAGTGGTAGCCAGCAGGGACATTTTGGGATGGTGAATGGGGCCATGAGGGAACATAGTGATGCATTTCATCAGGAAACAGGGAAGTTTGATGGCACAGTGGATAGAGTGCCAGGTCTAGAGTCAGGAAAATGAGTCCTGACTCATCTTCCCAAGTTCAAAATTCCCAAGTTCAAGTGTCCCTCAGACACTTACTAGCTATGTGACCCTGGGCAAGTCACTTAACCATGTTTGCCTTAGTTCACTCATCTGTGAAATGAGCTGGAAGAAGAAGGTAAATTACTCCAGCATGCCTGCCAAGAAAACCCCAAATAGGGTTACAAAGAGTCAGGCATGACTGAAATGAATCAACAACAACCACTACAAATTAGGGAACAGTGGCAGAATTGAGTTTGATCATGGTTCATGGTTCTAGAACTGAAGGGAGGAAAGAAAGCATAGATGCCTAGTAGTAAGACAATTAATGAGATTGTAGAAGAAATAGCTGGAGAGTGAAGTAAAGCATGTGTTGGGTTTTTCTAAAATAGCGTTCTAGTAGTATTTCACTAATCAAGAGAGGAGGGACACAAGGTAGAAGAAGTTCCAGTGGTGTAAAGATGAAAACCGCATACTATCTTGTGTGTGTGTGTATGTGTGTGTAACACAAAGTAATTGTGTGTAGCACAAAATATTATGGGATGAATGACTGGAGAGTCATTTGAGTACCTTCTGTTTAAGTACGTTTCTTTCTTGTTTGTTTGCTAGTGATATTAAGGCCTTCTTGCTATTTAGAGCGGTACAAATAAATTGTTCTAAATGAGTTAGGCTATTGACAGGGCATGCTTAAATTAGGTAAATGATTTCTAGTTAGCTATGTAGATTTCTAAATGGTGATATTATTATATTTCTCTAATTTCTTTTTTCAGCATTCCATCTTTTTTCAGCAATCCATCATCAGTTGGAACACTCTAGTGGGACTTGATGCAATGCTACCATATAATTACTTTCTACTTAAGAATCTTGTTTCCTAGTAATAATATTTCACTCCATTTGCTAGAAATAAAGCTTTCCATGTTCTATATTTAGAGCAATATAAAACAAATTGTCACAAACTAGTTGGACTTTTGACAAGATATATTCAAATTATGTAAATAATTTCTAGTTAGCTAGATGTAATACTGGTTTTCTCCAGCAGAAATTTCCAATATTCTGGGTATCATACAAATCTTATGTCATTTAGAATTCTCTACTAGATGATTTTTATATGCCATTGTTTAAATGTCTTCTGCTGAAACAGGTAGCTAGGTGGCACTGTGGATAGAGCGTTGAGTTTAGAATCAGGAAGATGAGTTCAAATATGACCTTAGACATTTACTAGCTGTGTAACCCTGGTCAAGTCACTTTACCCTGTTTGCCCAGTTTCTGTTCTGTAAAATGAAAAGGAAGTGGTAAGCCACTCCAGTGTCTCTCCCAACCCCCCCCCTCCAATGGGTACACAAAGAGTACTAAATCCCTCAACAACAAAAATTCTGTTAAAGTATGTTTTTTTCCTAATAATTCTATTTTGCAATTCACTAGAAATAAAGTTTTTCAGTTATGTAGAGCAACAGAAAACAAATTAGGGCTAGCCAGTAGGATTTTTGACAATGTAATACACTTATGTTAGGTACATATTTTCTAGGTAGCTATCGAGCTTCCTAATTGCATTATTGGGTTTTCTCAACTAGGTTTCCAGTATTCCAGCTGTTTACAGAAATCCATCCAATCAATCAGAACTCTCCAGCGAGATGCAATGCCATTTTGTTGTTAAGTACCTTATTCACTAGTAATAATATTTAACTGCATCAAAAATATTTTATTATGAATTTTATAAATATAAACAGACACAGGCATTTCCATATGCAAGGAAAAACAGAAAAGCAAGATCAAACATAGCCTTGAATTTCTATTATTTAAAGGTTTTTTTTTAAAGTATGTGTTAGATGTAACATAGCATTTCCAGCACTGTTATGTTTGTCTGTGTCTCCTTTTGAATCTCCTTCTGCTTTCTTCTGTGTGTTTGTTCAGGAATTCCATTTATTCTTTCTTTTCTTCTTTTTTAATTTATTATCATTACGCCCTCTCCCTATAATTTCCCCCTTCAGTAAATAAAAGCTTTTCCTTGTAACAAAGAAGTATAGTCAAGGAAAATAAAGCCAGGTATTAGCCGTGTCTGAAAATTTATATCTCTTTCTGTACCTTTAGCTTATCTCCTCTGTGGAATGACATCTCTCCAAGAGATGAGGAATATGAATCATTGTCAGTTAACTAAGGTAGTGGTTGGTCAATGTGTTGATCATAGTTTAAAAATCTTCCATAGTTGTTTTTCTTTACAGTACTGTATTAATTATATAAACTGTTCTTCTGATTCTGCTCACTTCACTCTGCATCAGTCTATATAAATGTTCCCAGGTTTATCTGAATCCCGTTTTTATAAAATTTTATGGCACAATAATATTCCATTACATCTATAGAACATAATTTGTTCAGCCATCCCCCAACTGATGGGTGTTCACTTTGTTTCCATTTATTTGTTACTACAAAAAGAAAGAATATATATTTTTGTATATATTCTTTCCTTCCTCCCCCATCCTTCCTTTCCTCCTGCCCACCCTCCTTCTTTTCTTCCTCTCTCCTTCCTTCTCTTCCTTTCTTTTCCTTGCTCATTTTCCTCCTCCCTTATTCCTTCTTTTCTTCCTCTTTCCCTTCCTTCCCTCCTTTTCCCACTGCCCTCCCTTCCTTCCTTCCTTCCTTCCTTCCTTCCTTCCTTCCTTCTTTCCTTTCTTCCTTCCTTCCTTCCTTTCTTCCTTCCCTCATGCCCTTCCTTCTGTGCTTACATTTATGTACCTAGTAGTGATATCAGTGGTCAAACAGTATGAACAGTTCAGTGATTTTGGGATACAATTCCAAATTACTTTTGATGTTGGTTGAACCACTATATAGCTCCATAAACAAAGCATTCATTAATTTGTTTGTCTGGGTATACCCTTAAATATTATTTTAATTTTTTTCATCTTTGGCACTCTGATTGATGTGAAGGCAGAACCCCCAAATTGTTTTAATGCATTTCTTTTATTATCAGTGACTCAGAGCATGTTTTATATGATTGCTAATAGCTTGCATTTCTTTTTCAGAGAACTGTCTCTTTATATCTTTGACAATTTATCTTATGGGAGAACTATTTTTGATCTTTCTTGTACATTTGAATCAATTTCACATATCTGTATATGCCTCTCTCTCTCTCTCTCTCAGATATCAGACTTTTATGAGAGAAATTTGTAGCAAAGACTTTTTCACAGTTAACTGTTAGTTTTGTGTAAAAACTTTTCAATTTAAATAATCAAATTTGTCCATTTTGTTTTCTGTGACCCTCTTTATCTCCTTTCATTTAAGAAAATTCTTTCCCTTTTCTTTTGAGAAAGGCATTTCCTTTCTTGCTCTAGGTTGTTTATACTATATATGACCTTTTATATCCGTGCCCTGTACCTATTTGGAGTTAATTTAACATATAGTGTGAAATATTTGCCTAATCCTGATTTCTGCCAGATTGTACTCTAATTTTTCTGGCAATATTTGTCAAAAAGTGAGACTTTGCCTCCAAATACCTCAATATTGAGAGTCTTTGGGCTTCTTGAATATTGTCTAATTGGGTATGATTGCTTTTGGTTCTTGTGTAAGCAGTTCCATTACTACCATTTTATTGTAAATGTTGAAATCTGGTGCTGGTAGATACCTTTCTTTTGGCTTTTTAAAAAAAGATTTCTTTTGAAAGATCTTATTTTTCGCATCTCCAGATGAATTTGGCTATTTTTTATTTCTAGTTCTATGAAATAATTCTTTGGAAGTTTTATTGGCGGTATTGTCATTTTTTATTATAGTGATATATAGAATTTTTTTATTTTTTATTATAATGATATATAGAATAATTATTACCTTTCCAATTATGTAAAGAGTAATGAATAGTTTGTTAATTTGTATCTTAGCTGGTGGGGTCTCAGATATTACATACATTCTGTGAATTTTAAAAAGAACTTCTTTTCCTAGGTATTCATGCTAGGTTTTGTTGGTAATATGCAGAAACCCTAATGATTTTGTGGATTTATTTTATATTCTACAAGGCATCCAGTATTCCCCATTACATGATATTCTTATTTTTAGACACTGTCAACCATATAAAAGAATAGTTCATTTCTTATTATGCTCTTTTAATGGAAAACAATATTGCATTTTGTCAAATCCTTTTTTTAAACATCCATTGATATCATCATTTGATTTTAATTATTTTTGTTATTAATATGACCTAATATGTATATGGAATTTCTTATATTTAGTCAACTTGAATTTTTCACATAAATCTAACCTGGCTATAGTGTATACTCCTGTTAATAAGTTGTTGTAGCCTCTTTGATAACATTTTATTCAATATGATTGCATCAATATTCACTAGAGATACACTGGTCTATACTTTTATTTCCATGAATTTATCTGGTTTAGGCATGGGAACCATATTTGACTAAGTGTGGCAAGATCACTCATCCCATGTTTCTGCAAATAATTTATTTGATATTGGATTTAATTTTTCCTTAAATGTTTGATAGAATTCACATGTAATTCCATCAAGTCCTAAGATTTCTTTTTCCTTAGAAGTTCTTTTTAAGACATGTTCAAATTCTTTTTCTGAGATTGGATTATTTAAATGATCTATTTCTTGTTTCACCAATCTGAGCATATTATATTTTTGTAAATATTCATACATTTTATTTGTTATCAGTTTTGCTGGCATATAATTAGGCAAAATAGTTTCTAATACTTTCCTTCATTTCATCTTAACTTTGTTAGAATATTTATTTCCTGCAGTCATTAAGTTCTTATTGCTCCATTCTGTTTTTCAAGTAGTTCATTAATTGGGTAAGTTTTTCTGTCTTCTGGTTTCTATCTAGTGAACTGGTTTTCTAAGAATCATTGTGGCACACTGGCTAGATAGCCGTTCTCAGATCCAGGAAGACCTGAATTCAAATTCCACCTCTGATATTTATCGGCAATTTCACATTGTCACTTAATCTGTCATAATTCTTGGATCCTTTCCAAGATTATAAATTTCAGGGATGGTCTTGACTTATATTGGTAGAAGAAGTTTCCTCATTCTCACGAGTTTCCTATATCAGTAAAGTCACAGGTCTAGCCCCATCCTTATCTTGTGTCTATCTTTTAGGAAATTGGTTTTTCCTACTTTAGCTTCAGGTATTCTATCTATTTGTAGCAATTTGTATTTAAATACAAAACAAATTAAAGTATTTTTTTGACTTGACAATGCTCTCTACTTAAGTTATGTAAATGGTTTCTAGTTAATTACTTAGATTCTTCATGTTAATATTGGGCTTCTGCTTCGAGTTTTCCAGTGTGCTAGCTATTTGTATGAATCCAATATTTTAAGAGCTCTCTAGTGTGACTCGGTACGATGTCAGTATATAACTGTGTTCTACTTAGATATCTTATTTTTCACGATACTATTTACTGATATCATTCATTATTATTCATTTTCCTTGTGTAAAATAAGGGAAGTTGACTAGATGACCTCAAATGTCCCTTTTCCATTTTCATTTCTTTGTTCATTTATATTCTGTCTTTCCTACTGTCCTCCCTATTGAGAAAAACAACAAAAAGAACTTCTAAAATAAGACTTTCATCATAAACATGCATCATCATTTCTCATGGCATGCTAATATTCTATTCCCATCATACTGTGACTGTCATTTCCTTACTGTCATGCTCTCTGGGTTCTAGTCAAAGTGACCTTCTTGCTGTTCCATATATATTATAACATTCCACCCCTATTCTCTGTACCTTTGTACAAAAGTATTCCTTTTGTGGAATATCTTTCATGGGGAACTGCCTCAATCACTTGAACATACAATTTAGCAGAATGGAAACTCCTCTGGGGTGATGGGACATGCGCCTTTGGGTTTGTGGAATAACCTGTTTCTATTTGTCGTTTTCCATGAGCAATAATAGGAAATGACAGTTCTATAATTCTTTAAGGTTTACAAAGTGCTTTATAGTCTTCATCTCATGTGATCCTCAAAACAATCCTGTAAGGCAAGTACCAAAGGTCTTAACCCTATTTTGCACATGAAGAAGAAACCTGTTAAGTAAAAAAGGTGAGATTTGAAGCTGGACCAAGGCTCTCTTCTGGAAAGATCATTCTATACTATAGCTCTCCTCATTACAGGGGACAAGGGCATAGTTCATTATGGGATCACACTAGCCTTTCTACTGCTGTCCTTTTATCCAAAACGGTTCAGAATCAGAGAATCTCAGCATTGGAACTGGATTTAAAAGTTGTCTGAACTATAAAAAGAATGCTTATAGAGTCATTTATTATGTGCTTTCTCTGTGTAAAACTCTGCGCTAAGCACTGGGGATATATGAGTGTATTCATCCTTTGTTGCTGAAGAAGACCATGCCATCAGACATGGTCTTGCACTTGACTTTGTTTTGAGTGAGGGAGGTCTGTGCAGGTCACCAGCCTCACTTCTCCTCCAGAGCCATCAGAATCCAGTGACCAGATATTCATCAGGATGACTGGTGATGACCCAGGATGAGGCAACTGGGGTTAAGTGACTTACCCAAGGTCACACAGCTAGTGGGTGTCAAGTGTCTGAAGTGAGATTTGAACTCAAGTCCTCCTGACTCATGCTCTATCCACTCCACCAACTGGGGATATAAATAGAAAAGCAAATCTCTGCTCTCAAGGAACTCACATTCTAATAAGATGTTGTGAGTGAAATGGAAAAGCTCAATAGTCTTCAGGGCATAGCACCAAAGCAGGTGGTGGTAACTCATCTTCTTTAGCACCATTTTAATTAATTAAACCATTTCTATTTCTGAAGGTAAACCATTTGACTATATCAAGAGACAATTGATAGTGGGAGCTTTCTCTTCTGGGGCTTCAGTAGCTGTGAGTGCTATAGCCAGGTCAAATTGCCATAAGAGTTGATTCTCCTCAATAATGGCAATAGGTACTAGGATAAACCAAGGAATAATGGATGAAATGCAAGGAAGAAGAGGTTATGGCTTGAACCCCTAAAATGTCCGTCCAATGGCTGGATGTGCCCAGTTGGCTTGGAAGAGGCTAAAACCTATTTTTTAAATAGCTGTAGGGTGAGGAGTTGTATTATATTTGACTTTTCAGTTTATGCTCTTTTGAGTATACATATTCTATGATAACATATGGCAGGTATTCTATATTAAAGCTTACATAGACTCAAGAGCTGGGGCTCTTAATGTTTTTCTAAGTCATCTACTCCTTAACAATCTGGAGAAATCTATGAATGGACAACTTGTCAGAAGAATATTTTAAGTGCATAAAATAAAATACATAGGATTACAAAGATCAACATAGGCAAATGAAAATGGAGATGCAATTTTTTTTCTCCTGCCAAAATCACACCCCACCTGAAATCTATCCATAGAAGGATCCCTGCCCTAGAAAGAGTAAAGAGAAAACATGTTTATAGGAGAATTTTTCTCTTATAGAATAAAAGAGTTCAACAGGACCTTAGAGAAAATCTAGTCCAGCTCCCTCATTTATAGATGAGGAAATTAAAGCCCAGAAAAGTAAATGTCTAAGGTTACAGAACTAGTTAATTACTGACAGAACTGGGATTTGAACCCATGTTTCTTGACTCACCACTATATCACACTTACTTTTTTCATGACAGGTGCAAAACCCTCTTCTCTCTTCTTCTGTTTTTGCTCTGCTCTACTTCAGGGAACCAGTCTCTATTGGTTTGACAGGAGACTTCTAAATCGCTTCAGCCCTGTCCATTAACTCTGCATAACTTGGCCATCTTGTTCACAGTTCAAACTGGGATTCTGTCCAAGTTACAGCCTCTGGGTTTGGAGATTGTCAGAACTATGGCATGTTCATATTTCATGCTGAAGCAAGACTGAGATGCACAGAGGACTCAGGAACAGGAGTCAGAACTAGGAGGTTACACGGAAACATTGTGTTCTGCATGGTTAATTCCAAACCTGCACCAAAGAGGTTTCAAATTTTCAATGCCTCATCCTATCCTCCTTATTAGAAAGCTGTTATTAGGCTTTTAATTGACTATACCAATCTAGGGTCTGCTGATCCTTTCCCATTATTTCTTCTGTGGCATAGGTCAACACCTATTTCTGCTTAAAAATCTTCTTTGACTAATCTTAAACTCACTTGCTCAGTGGGGTACTGATGAATGTTTAACAACTGGTATGTGGGAAAAAAATGGGACACAGGACACACTTTTTAAGTTTTGCTTGACTTGTACTAAGAATGAATGAAAAAGTACTTATTAAGTGCATTTATAACATTTTCTCTATAATCTTAAGTCTAGACAATCAATAAAATAATAAACCAAATCCTGATTCATAGTGTTTGCCAATTTCCAGGATGTAAATGATCACATTCAACTTCAACATTTAGCTCTGGTGAAGTTCCCTGCTTGCTCCACCTTGAAAATTCTTATAGTCTACTTCCTTTTAGTACAGTGGATACTAGGTTGTCTTGAACTTATTCATATATGGCTTTAGAATTGTTTTACTATATTCAAGATCAGAATTTGAGAGCTGAGATCAGCTGTATCAGTCAATCTATCAATAAACATTTACTAAGCACCTACTGTTTCCAGATGCTGTGCTAAGTGCTGGAATCACTTCCTAAGTAGGGTGGGCAAATTATTTATGCTCAGTTCCCATATTTGTTAAATAAGGATATGAATATCTGTTCCCCCCACAACTTTTAGGGTGGTTATGAAGACCAAATTAGAGCATGGTTTTCCATTTAATTTAAAAACTGTAAAGTATTAGAAAAAACATAAAGAATTATTGCAATAATAAGACTTATAAGAACCAAGTAATTTGAATATTATGATAATTCAGGACAATAGAAAAATTTATCTTAGCTTTGACAATAAGAAGAGGAACCTAAATAAGGTAAAATAAGCAGCTAAATAAGGTAGAATAAGTAGTTGAAGTAAGAAAGTTCTGAGCTCAAATCTGGCCTCAAACTCTTACTTGCTGCCTATCCTTGGACAAGTGAATTTGTCTGCCTCAGTTTCCTCAGCTGGAAAATGGGGGTCATGATGGCACCTACCTCTCAGGATTGTTATGAGGATCAAATGAGACTCTATTTGCAAAATCCTTGGCATATAATTGACACTCCCTAAATATATACTTCCTTCCCATAAATATAACTGAAGATGAGGAGATTTACTTGATTAAGAAAATACACTATTTTAAAACACATTAGAAGTGACCATTTACAAGGATACAATGTAACTACAGAACAAGTAGGCAGAAGGAGTGAAAGGAACAAGCATTAAGTGCCTACTATGTGCCAGGCACTCTGTGCTAAGTGTTTTATAAGTATTTTCTCATTTGATTCTTGTAACAGCTCTGGAAAGTAGGTTATATTATGTCTCTCATTTTACAACTGAGGAAACTGAGACAGAGGTGGAATGACTTGCCCAGGGTCACACAGCTAAGTTTCTAAGTCTGGATTTGAACTCAGTTCTTACTGATTCCATGTCCTATGCTCTATCCACTGTACCCTCTAGCTGCCTAAAGGACATTTCTTAGACTTGGATTTTGATATTACTACTTTAAAATAATTTAGTAAAGCAAGATCTCTAGAAGGTCGCTTTATTTGCCTAGTTCTGGTTATATGTATTTGAAGGTCATAAGTAAATTTTCTTGAAATTGTTTTATAATTCAGACTTTAATCACTTAAGAGAGATTTTTTCCCTTCTAGTGAGGCCCAATCTGTGGGGTGTTATTGCCTATTATATATAAAGTACTGTGTTAGGTACTCTTGGGACATGCCATTAGAAATAATCTAATCTTTAAAAAACTGTGCCAATATTCTCTACCAAATTATTAATTACACTGCTCTGGGAAGAGATTTTTGGGGAATAATTGACTCTTCTTCACAATCAGCAACTTGTGGGATCCTTTGGCAAGTGGCTAATAGGAAGATGTAATTTAATTGAGTGAATCTCACTTAATAAAACAGAAACAACAAGAAGAAACATGTTTAATGAAAACTTGCATGCATATAGACTTGTTGGGAAACTCCTAGTTTCATAATGATGTAGCACATGCTCCGGGGTTACTTTTCATTTTTAAAATTGGGTTCTCAGAGACTGCTACCTGACTCCCTTAGGGTTTTAGGATAAATCTAGAGGGTTTGGAGGGGGTGTCTTTTGAGTACTAAAGTTCACAAATTTCCAATGGTCTGTCTTGAGTCCCCCCTCCCTGACTTAATTAACTTAGAAATGGGTATTTATCACAGTGTTAAGTTGATATAAAATATCCTCCCCCCTACCCTCCAGCTCCAAATCTATTACTTTCTTTCCCACAAGCATATACAGAATCCAGAGGAATGTGGTCTCAAGCTTAGAGAGCAAATGTGACAAAGGGTTCACTTACAGCATCTGGAAGTACTTGTGTTGGAATCCTTTCGATGTTCCCTATATGTCGGGTTTAGCTTTTCTGCTTGGCTTCTTGTAGAGCCCCGAATCTGCCTCTCTTCATCTACCTGTCCATCTGTCCTTGATCCCTGATGTTGTTACTGCTGTTCTGGGGATGCTGCTAGGATGCTGATAAAAACTTGAAATCTGCTGTTTCTTTGAAGTTCTTCTGAGGATGAGGAATTTCAATCTGAGGACCTCCATTAGTCAAGGGGGAGGGAGGATACTGAGAGTTTGGGGCATTCTTCCTCTTATTCATCCCTAACCAAATGATTTTGTCTCAGGGGCTTATCTGGAGGCCTTCAACAGTTCTTACTTAATCATTTTTTTCAGTTGTACCTAACTCTTTGCGTCTCCATTTAGGAGTTTTCTTAGCAAAGACACTGGAATGGTTTGTCATTTCCTTCTCCAGCTCATTTTTACAGATGAGGAAACTGAGGTAAACAGGGTGAAATGTCTTGCCCAGGGTCACACAGCTAGTCATTGTTTGATAGGAGATTTGACCCTGAAGAAGAGTCTCCTTAGTCTAGACTAGGTGCGCTATCGACTGCACCACCTAGCTGCCCCCTTAGCTTCTACCACTAAACTGTGAAACACTCAAATCTTTGGTTCCCAAGTAACTCATTTTTTAGAGACACCCATAAGTTGTGACCACATTTTTTCAACTGGTTCAAACGTACTTCCTATGCAAAATCGTTCTAATTCATTCAAAGATTTTCAAAGACATTTAAATGGGCAAAGACTTTTCCCCATTTTGTCTAAAGCCTGTAATCAATTCATTTGAAAGAAGAATGTTCTCACTTGGTTAAGATATCAGGGCATAGCATTTTGACGCTTATTTTAATGGGGTAGAATGATTACCCCATTAATACCCCCTTTAAATATACATTTCTATTAAGAATGACTAATAAATTTAGTATGAAATTCTTAATAATCAACCTAAAGATATATGTTTTAAAATTTTCCTAGAAATGGAATGGAATTAGATGAACTCTCCTAGTCTACTGTCCTGCCCACTAGAAGATAAAGTTAGTATTCTTTAAAAAAAAAAAAACAAACAAAACCAAAAACCTCTAACACAGGGTGAGAGAGACAGAGGAACTATGTTTGGGTGAGACAAAGGTTAGAGTGAAAATTTCATATGTATCTTTTCTATGTCATTCCCTTAATTTCTTTTTTTTTTTAAATAAAATTTTATTGATACATTTTTGTTCTATATTGCCTACATTTTTCAGGGTATTTTTTCCTCTTCCTCTACTCAGGGAGCTATACCTTATAATAAAGAATTAAAAAGAAATAAAAAATCAGTGTAATCAAATTAACTAACACATAGGCAAAGTTTGTAGTGTTTGGGTCTGTAATCCTGCCATCTTGGCAAATAAGCAGAAATGCCAATATGTCTTATCTGGGGACAAGTTTGGTCTTCATGATTTCTCTCTTTATGGTTTTGTTGTGGTTTTCATCTAGATTACTGTAGACATTGTGCACATTTTTTCCTGCTTCTGCTCACTGTTTTTTATTAGTTCATCTAAGTCTTCTCATGATCTTCTGTATTTGCCATTCCTTATAGTAAAGAAATATTTCATTACATGCATGTGTCATGAGTATTTTAACCATTCCCTAATCATTGTAGAGGTAGGTAAAATTTCTAGTTCTTGCTGCCACCAAAAGCGATGATAGAAATTTTTTTGTGTATGTGACACCTTTCTTTTGTCATTAATATCCTAGAGGTACATATTAAGCAGTGAGATCTCAAGGTTAAAGGGTATACACATTTTAGTCACTTTGTATAATTCTAAATTGCTTTCCAGAATGCTTTAATCAATTCATACCTCCACCAATGATACATTAAAGGTATGCATCTTCTGAAACCTTTCCAACATTGGCTATGTCCATTTTTTGGCCAATCTTTGCCCATCTTTGCTAATTTGCTGAGTGTAAAGTGAAACATCAAAATGATTTTGACTTGCCTGTCTCTTATTAGTGATTTGGAACATTCATTCATATGGCGGTTGCTACTGGGCAATTCTTTGGAGAACTCTGTTCATATCCTATGAGAGCTTATCTATTTGGGGGACAGATTTTAGTTTTATATATTTCTGTTAGTTGCCTATATTAGAGATATTTGATACAAATATTTTTTTCCAGTCAGCTGTTTCCCTTCTTATCCTAGCTGCATCAATTTTGTCCATGTAAAAGCTTTTTCAATTCTACATAATCAGAATAATATTTTTTATCTTTTGTAATCATCCCCATCCCCTAATCTAGTTTTCTCTTTATTTTTTATGGTATGATATTTAATATTCAGGTCATTTGTCCATTTCAATTTTGTTATGACATATGGTATGAGATGTTGATCTAAAATGGATTTCTGCCAGAATCGTCGTTAAGTTTTCCTTGTAATTCTTGTCAAGTAGGTGGTTCTTTTCTAGGTAATTTATGTTTTCAGGTGTATCAAATACCTATTGCATTCAATCATTTTTGATTCTTCTTTTCTATTTAGTTTCATTGATCTACTTTTCTGGGTTTTTTTTTAAATCCAGTATCAAATAGCTTTGATGACTGTTGTTTTATAGCATAGTTTAAAGTCTGGAAGTGCTATTGTTCATTTATTCCCACCTTTTTTCATTATTTCACCTTCTTTTATCTTGTAGTCTAGTCAGGTCACCTGCAATTATTTTCATTCTTGTTAAACACTCTAAAGCTTGTTCCTTAGTTCCTCTTCAGCATTGGAAACAAAATTCTACCTTTTATGTTTCAAAATCTATGCCATATTTAACAAAAATTTTGAGGGTGCTTCTTCTCTTCTCCCTCTTTAAGGGACAGTATGGTTTTGATTAAGGAGGTCCTGCCAAATTAACTGCAGAAAACTGTCTCTTCAATACAATCACATAAATCATTGGTGTTCCCTTCTCTGAAGCTCATGTTGATGAAAACTGAAGGGGGATGGGAATATACATAATGAACACAGAGGGTTCTAGGACATATTACTGAAAGGGACTTTAGTAATTACATAGTCCAACCTCCTTATTTTACAGATGAGAAAATTGAGACCCAGAGAAGTAAAGTGACTTGTTCAAGGTGAGATAGGGAATAAAAAGCAGAGATGGGTTTCAAATATAAGCCTTTAGATATCCTGTCCAGGCTTCTTTCTGTTACACCACACTATGGTCAACTGGCAATGACAATAGCATCAAGGATAGTGATATAGATATGATCCTAATAACAAAGATGAATAAGATACAATCCTTGACCCCATGACTCTTATGCCTTAGGTGGGGAGATGTTGGATTCTGATAGGATTAAAGGGAATTTGTAAAAGAATCAGATGTTGAAAGTAATAGGTTCATTGAGTTGACCCATTTAAGGAAAGCCCTTATGGTTTAACTGGAAACATGTCAGAAAACACTGGAAGAGATGTACAGGCAATATGCGATGCTAGAGTAGCATCTACTGTCCACAGTGGGATATCATCTGACATCTCTAAAGCAACATTAGCTGTGGAAACTGGGGAGATGAAGCATGACGCAATAGGTGGAATTGTTAAAGAAATCTTGGTTTGGGTCTTGCCCTGGTCATTTGCCTCAATTGAGACAAAAGGAGTTTACTAGCACACCAAAGTATCAAGCGCTTGGACTGTGGCTATCCCTCAAAATGCACTGCTTTTATGGATGGGAGTAATGGTTGACATGGTGTTTCCAACAACTGCGGAAGAAATGATAGGAGCAGAACAGAGGTCTGTATACAGTGCCTGTTGACCTGACCAAGACCTTGGATACTGTCAGTAGTGTGGATTTGTAAGTCAGTTTCATGATGGCATCCTTGTATGGGTTCTGGATAAAGGATATTGCTCTCACACTTTCCCAGTTACCAATGGTATGCTTGCTCCCATGCTTCTTAGCATGGTGTTTTCCATAATGAGGACAAAAATGGTTTCAGGGTCATCTACCATGCTGATAGTAAACTATTTAACTTGAAAAAGCTACAAGACTAAAGTGGAAGGGAAGTTGGTGTGTGACTTCTTTGTTTACAGATGATTGTGCTCTTAATACAACCTCTGAGGTTGAGATGCAACAGAATATGGGTTGAATCTCTGCTGCTTGTGTTAATTTTGACCTGACAATTAAAACCAAGAAAATAGAGGTTATCTGCCATATGTAGAACCATTGATTATAACAAATGGAGAAATTTTGAATGCTGAGAATAAGTTCACTTACTTTGGCAGTATAATTTCCAGGGAAACTCACATAGATGATCAGACTGACACACATTGCCAGGGCTAGCTCCCTGTTTGAGTGTGGGAGAGGAGATATCAGGCTGCCTACCAAAGGTGGACAGGTCTATAAGAGCTGTTGTGCTGACTTCATTGTTGTATCCTTGTGAACCCTGATAGTATGGTAGCACCACACCAGTAAATGGAACCACTTCCATTTGAATTGTCTTAGGAAGATTCTGAAGATGCCCTGACAGAATAAGGTATTAGACACTGAGGTCCTTTCTACAGATGAATTGCCAAGTATTCAAACTTTACTTTCTCGCTCTGATGGGCTGGCCCCATTTTTGAATGCTGAATATATGCTTGCCTAAAAGACTATTTTATGGAGAACTCACACAAGGCAAGTTCTCACGAGGGGGTCAGAAGTGATACAGGGACACTCTCAAAGTCTCTCTGAAGCACTTTGGTATTGACTGTGAGACATGGGAGATGCTGGCACAGGACTGTCCAGAATGGCATACCTACATCAAAGGGTGCTGTGCTCTACGAGCAAATAAAAATTACATTAGTTCAAAAGAAACATGAAATGCACAAATTTAGAGACAGCTCCATCCCAAATGTTCAAATGGACTATTTGTGCCTTCCCAGTTATTGGGAGCCAGAGTGGGGCAGAGTATATCTTGACCCCAATGTCCCAATGTCATTTTGGTCAACAATAACAACAGATCATATGGAGAAGAAATTAGTGACAAGGAGATGAGATTATTGCTAAGGATTACTGCACCTGCTGAGCGCCCTCTCCTGCAAGCTGAAGGTCAAACAAAGGAAAAGATCACTCAGACTGACTGCACCAGTGCTGATTTTGCACATTATGCGTTGTCCATGTAGGTTGTATGTGTGTCCATGTGGGTTGTCTAGATAAGGCTTTGCAAGGAGGCATGAATACATACTTTTGGAATCTTTCTCACTTTTCTCCAAAGACATTTGGATTCCTGTCTGGAAGAGAACAAGAGAATGGGTCTTGAGGCTGACTGTACTGTTTTCTGAGATAGATTCCTGAACCAAATTTATATCTAGCTATCCCTCTAAATAATGCTAACCCAAGAGAATGATGTTTTTTAGTTTCAAGCCACTAGCTTCTCTGGTCACTACCCTTAAAGGGAAAGGGTGACCAAAGCTTGTATTCCCAGGTTTAACTCCTTTCTATCAAATAAAAGATCATCACAAAGAGTGAATAAACTCATTTATCTAGGCATATAGCAAATGGAAATCAGAGAAATTCTACAGGTTAAAATTTACCAGAAAGTACAGGGAGTGAATGAACTTGAGAGAGGGGGAGAGAGAAAGGGAGAAGGGAAGGAGGAGAGGGAAAGAGATTCTGATCTCATCCAAAGGGAAATTCCCTGAAATCTGTGAAGAGGCAAGGGAGAATGGAGACCAGGGGCATGTTGAGGATCTGACTTCCCTGTATGTCTGCCTTCCAAAGTCCATTCTCTTTTGTCATGTTCTCTTTCTGAAAAGAGCCAGGAGCTTCCTGTGTCTTTCACTGAAGCAGGAAGGAAGAATTTTTCTCTTTTCCACAAGCTCTTGTGCCAGCTCTTCTCTTTATGTAGGTGTTGAGTTATCATTTTCTCTGCTAATGAGGGGAGACATGCAAATGCTCCAGGATGGCAGCCAGGGTTACACTATATAATTAAATGTGTAATTATGTGGTATGGACTGGTTCAGGAAAGAGAACTTGATAAAGCATTTATTAAGTGCTTACTGTGTACTGGGCACAATGTTATGCATGGGGAATGCACATACAATCAAGCAAAACAATCTGTGCCTTCAAGGACTTTATATTCTAAAAGGGTGCTGAAGGAGGGGGAGGGAGAGGCAAGGTGTGGCATGGTAGAAAGTGTCATGGAGGCCTGGGCCTGAGGTGAAAGTTCACCTATCAGAGCCAGGACACTCAGGGGTGGAGCCCACGTTTCCACTGGGGGTAGAGGTAGTTGGAGAGTGCAACCATGGTGAAGAGATGGCTAGGAGATGGTGTGGAGGTCTAGGTATAGACCATTATAAGATGTGGTTGCATTGCTACAGGGGCACAGGGGGGTAAAGACCTGGGAGGTGGGAAGAGCATTCACAGCAGGAAGATGTGTTGGTTGGTTATTGTCCTTTGTCTTCAAAGAGGACCAAAATGACATAAAGTGAAGTCTCAGTGCATCTGACTGTGGCTGATCAGACCAATATGAGCTTGGAATGCTCTACCACAGGTTGGGCACAGATAGTTCATGTGAATATTTGGGGTGGATGTTCCAAATTTGCGCATCCTACCTTTACTTTGTGCTATCTCAATTCTGCTTTGCTCATTGAGCACAGCACCCTTTCCGATGAGGGCATGCCATGCTGAGTGGTCCTGTGCCAGTGTCTCTCCTGTTGCACAGTCAAACCCACAGTTCTTGAGAGAGACCTTGAGAGTGTCCTTGTATCACTTCTTCTGACCACCATGTGATTGCCTACTCCATGCAAGTTCTCCACAAAATAGTCTTTTTGGCAAATGTACATTTTGCATTTGAACAACGTGACCAGCCCATTGGAGTTGTACTCTCTGAAGCAGAATTTGAATGCTTGGCAATTCAGCCCAATTCTTGAAGGGAGAAAGTGCCCTCACATTCCCAAATGTTGATGCCCTGGGCCAAAATGCTGTTGGCCTTGTGCTGGCTACCATTTTGCCTACTGGTGAAAGCTTAAACTCAACTTGAGCATTCAAATTCTCCCTACTTCCCTTTTCCAAATTCATTACCCATTGAGTTAGAGTCACAGGCCAGTCAACAACAGGTTAGCTTGATACATCTCCTCTGGTCTAAGAATTATCTGCCAGTATCAGTGGGTGAATTATTCCAAGTGTTGTTTAATGCTCCATCTCTAGACTCCATCTCATCCCTCTTTCTATTTCTCGAACTCAGGACTTTGCTTTACTCTCTGGCTCAGAAGTGGGTTGGCCCCACTGCTTCTTAACCAGCTCAGCTGCAAGTGATTTTTACTATTTCAAATTTGTCAGAGTATTTTGGACAGCTCTTTGCATTCCCCTTCTGCTTCTTATAATAATTATTAGTCCTATAGAGTATAAACTCCTTGAGGGTAAAGCTGTTATTTCATCTTTTTCTTTGTGCTCAGTGTAAAATCAATATATGAATATGAATTCCTGTTGAATTGAATCAAACCTAAGGTAGCAGTGAGATAGATGGTGATAAAAAGTAGAAAGCTCTTTAGTAGAGTTAACTGGAGTCCAGTGTTCTGAGAGCAGAGGGCTGGTATACAGGATTTCTTCTGGATATTTCAGGGGCAACATATTTTTAAGGGAAATGAAGTAAAATAAAACTTATCCTTTTAAATCCTGATAATCATTTAATATCATTTTTGGATTTTAGTAAGGGCCAAAGTCCGAACTAATCAATCAGACTGCTTTGTTTTGTTCTAAAAATGCCCTTTCCTGTGTCAGTAGTTTCAAAGACTAATTTATGACATGAGGCCTGCAACCAGAGTGGTGGGAATCTTCTTATCTTGATATGCAGAGAAAGACAGACATCCTGGAATCATACTTTCCAATTGACTCAACCTTGTTAATTGTCTTGTCTTACTGCGTTTTAAATCTTATACAACTAAGAAAATTCCTTTCTCATGGTAAAGTGTATTTAAGCTTGGTTATTCTTGTATCAGTCAGTCTGAAGTTTCTTTCTGGTTCCATGATCATGTAAGGGAATAAACAATATGAATTTACATTATCACCTGGCCTGTTTGCCTCTTTGACCAAACTTTGAGGTCAGCAATCCCAAATGTTATTCAGTTCAACAAATAATAGTCTATTAAATGCCTATTATATAAAAGTCTTATCCTGGAACCTCTCTTAGTGCTTGTAGCTTCCTCACTGTGGATCATCCACTTCATCTCTGTGACCTTTTCATCCTGGAACATCTCTCTGTAAAGTCTCCTTCCTTCCTTTCTTTTCCCTGACTTGTTCCACTGGTGAGTTTTTCCAGAAACCTCCATTTTGTGGTTGGGTCCAGGACAACTTTTCATTCTCCCTCCAATCCTTTTCCTGGTTTTCAGACTTCAAAACCATAATCTTGCATT
Organism: Potorous gilbertii; assembly: GCA_028658325.1. NCBI lineage: Eukaryota > Metazoa > Chordata > Mammalia > Diprotodontia > Potoroidae > Potorous > Potorous gilbertii. The sequence continues at coordinate 533,950,894 of CM053770.1, forward strand.
GTGTATCCTAATCCTCCCAGATTCAACTTTCTTTTGCCATTAGAATGCAAGGCTTTGAGGACAGGAATTGTCTTTCTTTTTGCTTATATTTGTATCCTCAGTTGGAGAACAAGGTGCCTTTGTGGAAGAGATGAAAGCATTCCTTGTGCTTTTCCCCAGAGGCTCAAGCTACTTGGGCAAGGGCTTCCCTAAGACATGCCACACCTAGAAAAGCGCCTGGTGCATAGTAAATACTTCATACTAAGTACTTCATTGTGTATTAGGTGTTTCCTTCCTTCCTTCCTTCCTTCCTTCCTTCTTTCTTTCCTCCCTCCTTTCTTCTATCACCTATAATCAAAAGCACTCCTGAGGTCTTTGGACTTAGACAAGATGGGTTAAGCTCTGTGGGCAAGACTCCAAACGATCAGTTTATTATTTTGACCACTATACCCAAACATGGATTTCTCCAGGAAATTTATAAAATACTGATTAAGTTTGGCTCATGTCCTGGCAATATAAATTTGAGTAACACAGTCTCTTCCAGCAAAGCTATCCAATGTACAATATAGATGTCAGGTATGGGAAAACTTTTATTTCAATCACCATAGAAAATGTATAAGACACAAAGGACTCCCAGGCATTCGTGAACAACTAGAGAAAGCAAAACACTCAAATAACTCATTAGACTTATTGGACTCATTAAAGGGGAAAGATCCTTTATAAGATTTCTGAACAAATACTTTTCATTCACCTTAGTCCTACATTGTCTGAGCACCTTGAAGGAGATCCCGGTGTTCTTATTCATTTATTTTTAGCAATTGACCTTTAGGACACATCTGGTCCATGAAAAGTAGCTCCTTCTTAACAAAAATTTGGGCCTTATGATCTTATTAAAATGATTAGATTGATTACATGTTAACTTGATTGCCTCCATTACCATTCCAATTTCATTCACATACCACTATTTATTCAACCATTCCTTAGCTGATTGGCACCCATTTCTAAAGGGAACTTCCACCTGGAGAGTTCTCTAGTTGACGAAATAACAGATCAGAACTAAAAAAAAAGAAAAAAGAAAAAGAAAAGTACAAGGCATGCATGATGCTTGGTTCTAGGGGTATAAAGAAAAAAATCTGCAATCCAATTTCTTTCCTTTGGGGACTTATAATTCCTTGCCTTTATCTTTTCCAAGTGTTCAATGGGCATAAGAGGAAGAAATTGTCACAATTCAGTTCACATCACTGCAGTCCACTCTTGATGATTTGTGTCACTGTAGGGAAAGCATTGGCACTGAAAATACCAACAATGGAAAATCCCCAAATAATCTCTTTGTTTTTAGAAATGAATTAAATGGTCTTGTTTGGAAAGAGTGGGAAACAAGGACAGCATTTACCTTCCTAGTTTTTTTTTTTATCCATTTAGTAATTTATGCAACATCTATGAGCACTTACTAGGTGCAAGACATTGTACTAGGCACTAGGGGAGGCACAGAGGTGAGTAAGACAGTTCCTGCTTTCAAGGGGACTTCAGTACAATAGGGGAGACATGACACATATACATATGTGTGTGTATATATATATAACTTTATTCTAATTCATATATTAATTTGTATACATATATTTGTTTATGTAGCTATAATAAAAAATAGAATAAAAGTGTTACAAGATCAGGTTAGTAGAATAATCACTTCCACTTGGGTATAGCAGGTTCTCTGCTATTCCAACCATTCCTTTCTACTCTACTTCTCACATTGGTCAACCTGCAGGAGAACTCCCTGAGGAGCATACTAGATGACCAAAGGAAGCATCCTGGAATTAAGCACAGTGCCTTGCACACAGTAAGTGTTTAATAAATGCTCGTTAGATTGGATAGGTTTGTTGGGTTGAAAACTGGTCTTGGAAAATACAGAAAAAGCAGATGCTCAGCACAGCAAGGAGTCAATTGAGGATTAACTGTAGATTAAAAAGGGCTCTTGCCAATGTAGGACAGAATGACTTGAGCAAAGCTGAGGCAGACGACCTTCAGGTTTCAACAGAGTCCTCTGTTCCTTGCTACTTAAATGCTCTTGTTTCAGGAAAGCATCATTACTTTTGACCTCTCAAAAACCCCCAGGGACATATCCACTCACAAAGCATTAGAAATGGCAAGAGTTTTGGAAATCATCACTCCCCTTATGATCTCATTAAAATGGTTATATTAATTACATGTTAACTTGAAAAAAACAATTTTACGGATGAGGAAGTTGAGACCCAGGAAGGGGAAATGACACAGTTTGTTAGTGGTAGAGCTGGAAGTAGAACCTTATGAGGTCCTAAGTTTTCCCAACTTCCCCTTGGGGACTGTTCCATGATAACTTCCCAGAAGTCGATTTGGCTTCCTTTGGCCACAAGATGGCAGTCACAGAGCAATGATGAGGTGTCTTCTCTCTCAGGCAGGATGCAGAGCCTGAATGAGTATGGTGTATCTTGGGACCACAACGATGTCTCCAAACTGTCCAGTGGGAGGAAAAGGAGGGAGGGAGGAGGGGAGGCAGGGGAGGAAGGAAGAAAACTCCTCCAAAGGGAAAAGCCAAATTGTGACCACCTGCTGACCCCCAACTCTTGGCTACTTCCTGTCTGCTTTAGCTCACATGAAACCACTTCTCTCTCCCTAACACTAGATCCTTGTCAGTCTGGCTCCCCAGTGAAAGGGGAAACTCAGCTAATGCCAGGGAAGTTTACGTGCACAGAATGTGTGTCTGTGTATCTGGAGAACTGGTTATTTATAATCCTCCAGGTTATTTATCTCATTCTTTCTGTAGGTTCCTTTTATACTGTGGAAGGGAATTTACTTTCCTAGGTGAGGCATCTCTTAGGCGAGCCCCTGCCCAGGGAACTGGAGCCTCTTGGGAGGAGTCCTATATGAGAATGGTCTCCATCTCTTCCACAAAGTCACCCCATTCTCCTACTCTCCCACAGCTCCCCCCAAAAAAAATCCTCATCGAACAGTTTTTGTCCTCATTTTGAAAATGAGGACAAAATTTAAACTCAGATTACTAGGGGAGAATCTTTCCTCAGTTACTAGAATTGGATTCTGGATGATGTTGGTGAGATGGAGGGGTATGTGTGTGTGTGTGTGTGTGTGTGTGTGTGTATGTGTGTGTGTGTGTTTGTTGACTTTCATAGAATGAAAAGAATCATGTGTCCTTGTTTCCTCTTTTGTAAAGTGAAGAGATTGAACTGGAGAAGAGGTTCTCAATCTTTTTTATGTTCTAGACCCCTTTGGTGGTTTCATGAAGCCTATGGAACTTTCTCAAAATCATGTTTTTAAAGGCATAGAATAAAATACAAAGAGTTTCAAAGGGCTATATTGCAATGCAACTTCAAATACTTAACAAAACAAGGTCAAGGACTCAAGGTTAAGAACACATGACAGATGATCTTCCAGCTTTAAAGCCCTTTCCAATTTTAAGTCTTATGATCTTGCATATCTATGGGATATAGATTAGAGTTGGGACTTTGTCTAATCCATCATTTTACTGATGAGGAAAGTGAGGTTCAGAAAAGTTAGATGACTTGCTTGAGATCAAATAGAAAGTTAACAACATGACTCAGGTTCTTTGACTCTACCATGGAGTTTCCTTCTTGCACTCGGGAAAGTAGGAATGACATTCAGGAGTCAGGGCCAGTTCTAGACAGAATTATAAAGACTGTTCAGCCTCTCCTTTTTATAGCTTCTTTTTCCTCTCTGTGGTTCCCTTTCCCATCTTCCTTCTTTCAAACCCCTGGTACCATTATGTTCTCAGTTGTCCCCTTCTATTGAAACTTGTTTGGGAAAGAATCTCATATCCAATATTTATATCTTGGTCTGAATTTAGACTAGTGTGCTGCGGTGGTGATAAGAGCACTTGTTCTGCAATCAGAGCACCTGGGCTTGAATCTTGCTTACTTACTTTACCTGTGTGACTTTTGGGAAGTCACTTAAATTCACTGGGCCTCAGTTTCCTCATCTATAAAATGAAGAGCTTGGATTATGAACTTTGAGGTACCTTCCAGCTCTACATCTATGATCCAAGGATGGTGGGATCTAGTAGCCCTAGAAAAGACCTTAGAGCATCTCCAGTCGAACCTCTTTATTTTACAGATGGGAAAAGGGAGATTCCAGAAGTTAGTGACTTACTCAACTTGACTTAGGTAGTAGTCGAATTAGGATTTGAATCTAGGTTCTCTGTTTCTAAATCCATTGCTTTACCCATAATAGACTACCCTGGATAGTCACATTGAGAGTGCTCTGTCTGATTTTATAATGGAAAGCTTTGATGTATGGATGCTAGCTATTTGCTAAGTCTAGAGGATATTTCTCTTTTAGGAAAGAAGCCCTTCCCTTGCCCCTAAAATGACACTTTTCTGCCTAATTCTGAGGCTTGCCAGGGTATTATTGGGCATATCTGTATGTCTGGCCAGTTTAGGTGAGGTCAATCTATCATAGTTTGACAGTGCCCTCTTTCGCTTGGCCCCTACTCATCTGGGTTGGCTATGGTTATACTGGGTCTTATTCCAGCCATTAAAGCCCACTTGCTCTTTTGGAAATCAGTTATACCACCATCTGTCCTTAGCTATTTCCAGGAGGTGGTGGGAACATCATTAGATTGTGGCCTCTCTGGGCCAAGCACTTGCTTTGGCCAAACTCCCCGATTTGTGGGCTCTGACATTAAATCTGATGGAAGCCTTTCCTCATTGCTTGGATCTGATTGCCTTTCTGATTTTAGTTATTAAAGGAAAACGCAAAATATCATTTCTTCCAATTGTTGTTTCTGCTGAACCTGTGTGACTAAATGAAAAATGAGGAGGTTGAGGTTAGAGAGAATGGGATGGTAGGCTACCTTCGTGTAAAGTTCCATGGTGAGAGTCTAGGGTGGAGAGCTGGGGAGAAGGGGCATGAAGGGAAGGAGAGGTGGGACAAAACACCTCTAAAATTTCAAACTCAAAAATTACCCCTTCATCCTAATCTCTTCTCTCTCTCTCTGTCCCTTTCTCTCTTTATCAGTGTGTGTGTGTGTGTGTGTGTGTGTGTGTGTGTGTGTGTATGTGTGTAGAGGAAAGGTATTAATTCTGGAGTTTTACTGTTCATTAAAGTTTGTATATTCCGTTAAAAGAGTTTGACCACTGGTTTAGATAATTTCCATGACATCAGGCCTAAATTTGCTTCTTTGTAACTTCCACTCCTTGCTCTCTGTCTTACCTTTTGGTACCAAATTAAAGAAATGAAATTCCTCCTCCACATGGCAGCTCCTTAAATACTTGACAACAATGATCACATTCCTTCTGATTCCTGTCTTCCCCAGAATAAACATGCCCAAAGTCCTTCAATTGATCATCCTATGTCATGAATTTAAAGTCTTTCATCATCCTGGTTGCCTACCTTTGTGATTTGGAGAGCCTGTGGAGCACTTCTCTTATACACCATCACAGTTTGCTGTCCCAAGAACTATTCACATGTTGTAGACCCCTATTTCAATTAGAGATCAGGGATGTGGGAATGTCCTGAAGGTGGCACTGGGTGTGTGCAGAGAGGCAATCAAGAATGGAAGAATAGTAGGTAGAAGGGACAAGTGGAGGTGCTATTTCCAGTCAGTCTCAAACCTTCATAGAAGGTAAGAAATAGGAGCTCCTGACATTTCCTCCTTTCTCCCATTACCACCATCCCAAGTCACTGCAGAACTCCAGAAACCTATCCAACATCAGCACAGAGAAAAGTCCAACAAAGCACAACACCCAACATGATTTCTCCAATTTTTCTTACTCTAAGAATGGCCCCAGGCTCTGGTTTTCTTAAAAGAAGTTATGAAGTTCTCAAAAGAAAATCAGTTTTTATTTACTTCATTTTGTTTAGGTTGATCTTGTGGAAAGAGATGTGGTGATAATCAGGTGACCTGGGTTTAAATTCTGAAACTACTGCTTACTACCTGTGTGACCTTGGGCCATTTGCATAAACTCTGTGGGTCTCATTTTCTTCATTTGTCAAATGAGGGGTTGAAAGAACCATATGCTCTCCAGGGATCCCTTCCAGCTATAAAGTTATGTGCCTAATATGCATAAGTAATGCATCAATTTTCAAAGGAGAGAGGGTGTTGCAAAATCGAATAGATAGCAGGGGGATTGTGCAACTCCCAGAAGGTTGGGAATCACTGATTTAGATAATTGACTTGGCTGCACACACCTTTTTAGCTTTGTTTTCCAGGTGCAAAAGTGCCATAAAGCTGACCTGATTTCTCTAAACTTGGACTCCTTCCCTCTTCTTCCAGTGTGGGAACTGGGCCAATTAGTTCTGGGTCACAAAATACTGAGTTCATGTCTTCTCTTGGCAGTGAACCTCAACATACACAAAGATAGCAAATATAACCAATGTAACCAGGACATGGGCAACAGTCAGAAGGGCATTTGGGTTGGCAGGCTATGCAAACTTGCATCCATTGCTCCTTTCAATATTTCTTTTCAATCTCTTCAATATCCTTATTGCCCCTCTGATGCCTATAAATATGCCTGTATCCTTAAAAATGCCACTGTTGGACCTTAGTATTTCCTCAACTTATTGTTTTCTATGTTCCCTTCCTTTCCTAGTCAAATTCTAAGAAAAAACACCCCACATTTACTGTTTCTGTTTCCTCTCCTCTCACTCCTTAATCATTTGTAATCTGACTTTCAACTTCGTTCTTCAACTGAAACTATTCTCCTAAGTTACCAATGATTTATTTATTAATTGATGGATCTCATGACTTTTTCTTAATTCTCTTCCTTCTAGATCTCTTTGTTGCATTTGACACTACTGATCTCCTTCTCCTAGTTACTTTCCTATCTTTGGATTTTTATGATACTCATCTCCCTTTGTTCTCCTTTCTCCCTGAGGTAGGAGATTTGTTGGTCTCTAATTCCTTGTCTTCATAGGTTGTGCCAAACTGATATTGACTTAGAAACTACATTATCTAGATTGTATTATATTTTAAAAAACATTTCTCACTTACATTTTAATCTGTTTGGGAGTTATTTGCCTTGAGTTTGACATCTTTGATCTATATCGTGACCACTAATTCTGGGTATACTAAAACTTTATCATGGGCCTTTTTTTCTCCTTTCTTCTATGTTGTCTCACTTTGTGAACTTATTAGCTCTGGTGCATTTAATTATCAATTCTATGAAGATGACTTCGAGATTACATATCGATCCCTAGAGTGTTTCATGAGTTCCCAGTGCCTCATAACCAACTGCCTATTAGACATTTCAAACTGAATGTCTCATAGACCTCTCAAGCTCAACTTGCCCACCAAAACATGACTCACATCCAATTTAGAACATCTCCATTTCTGCCAATGACACCAATATTCTTCTAATCACTCCATTTCCTAGCTTCAGCATTATCCTCCACTCTTCAGCCCATATATTAAATCAGTTGCCCAATATTGCCATTTCTAACTCCATACATCTCTTATATTCATCCTTCCCTTCTTACTACTCACATAGCCACTTCCTTAGTCCCAGTCCTCAGTATCTTTTTCCTGAACTATTACAATGGCTTCCTAATTGCTTTCCCTACTTCCAGCCTCTCTCCATTCTAATCCATGCTATACACAACTGTCAAAATAATTTTTATCAGGGCTGATCTGATTATGTCACTTCTCCACTCAATAAACTCTAGTGGCTCCCTATTGCCTCTAGACTGAAATGTAAATTGTTTAGTTTTTAAAACTCTTTACAACCTAGACCCAAACTATCATTCCATAAAGATACTCCCTTTCACACTTTCTAAAGCTCAGTCCAAACTGGTAGGTATCTTTGGTGCTCTTCTGTATCTCTGTATCTTCTGTTGCACTGGTCACACCCCAGTCTTGTAATGAGCTTCTTCATGTCCTTTGAAACTTCATTATCTTCTCCATAAAGCCCTTCCTGATCCCCTCATCCACTAGTATCCTCCTTTCCTAGAGTACCATGTATTTACTTTGCATTTATTTTGTCTATACAGGGTGTCCTACAAGTCTGGTTCAGTTTTAAGCTATTAAAGTACTATACAAACTTAAAACCAAACTAAAATTTTTGGGGCATCTTGTATATATATATACATATTATCTCTCTTGGTAGAATATAAGCTTCTTGAAAGCAGGAACAATTTCATTTTTGTCTGTATCCAGAGTGTTGAGCACCCAGTAGATGCTTCTAAATGCTCATTATTCTATACTCTTCTGCTGGACAGCTCCTCAACTCCCTAGCCCAAAGTATGTATTATAAAGTGCCTAAGGGCAGGGATTCTGTTTGCCACTTTTTCTGTCTCTAGGGCTTAGCACTGTGCTTGGCACATAGTAAATAATTAATAAATGTTTATTGATTGATTGATTGATTGAAACCACATTAGGCTGTCACATTGCTCATTATTCCCAAGAAGCGAGTCTTCAGCAATGGGTTGTTGTTCTTAAAGAAAGGGAGTGTTTTGTTTGTCAAGGTAGTAGCAAAAGCATTGTGTGATAGGATCAGTATCTACCAGAGTTCTCTTTCCCTCCCTTTCCCCTTCTAGATTAGGCACTACTTTCTCTAAAAGGAAAGTTACCTCTGAAGACTTGATTAGTGTGGTGGGCTGGAACTTAAGTTCATTTCCTAAAATTCCTCACAGCTTTAGGGTATCACTTGAGAAAGTTTTCTTACCCATGAGTTCCCAATACCAAAGAAATCACAAATCTAGCCCTATCTCCCTCTGCCTCTACCCTCATTTGATTTTTTATTCAGTCAGTCTTCTGACATTTCTTGGGGAAAGGGCTACCCTGAAGGTTTGCCTCAAAGTTTTGAGACTAGGGATACTTTGATTAAGAAAGTTTTTGGTGGCAGCTAAGCAGTGCAGTAAATAGAGCATTGGTGCTGGAGGTGCTGAGGACCTGAATTCAAATTTGGTCTCAGACACTTGACATCTACTAACTGTGTGACCTTAGGCAAGTCACTTAACCCTGATTGCCTTGCCTCCCCTCTCCAAAACAAAGAAAAGAAGGTTTTTGGAACCAGATAAAAAGAAGCAAAGACATGATGGCAGTGGAGAAAGTTGCCCATAATTACTTAGTTCACAGTGCTTTGCCGGAAGCCCCAGCCTTTCCTGGCCTGCAGGATCAGATGGAACAAAAAGAATCCTGATTCCAGTGGTAGAATCATGGAGTCATTAGAAAAGAAAGTGACTTTGGTGTTCAGTTTATGGTGACTAGTGTTCTTTATCCTTCTGGAATTAGAGAGAAAGGAGATCAGAGCAGAGTGGACCTCTTACTACAATATTTGCTTGTGAGTTAACTTATCTGTGCTCTTCTCATACTCTCTCCCTGTCTCTCTGTCTTGTTGTCTCTCTCTCTCTTTCTCTCTCTCTGTAGATACAAAGAAAATACTAGATTGGCTCATCCTGACCTGAGACTGTGTATCCAATGCTGCTCTTGAAACTTTAACTTACAGGACTAACTCCAGATTCTTCATTTCCCATCCCTACCCCTTTGCTTATTCTCCATGCCTAGAATACTATCTCTCTTCATTTCTGTCTCTTACCATCCCTGACTTCCTTCAAGACTCAGCTTAAATACCACCTTCTGCAAAATACCTTTCATGTTTCTCCTAAGAATGCTAGGGCTCTCTTTTCTAAGATAATCTTATATTTTCTCCTTATGTATCTTATGCTTATTTAGGTACATAATGTTTCCCCTACTAGAAGGCCATCTCCTTGAGGATAGGGGACTTTTTTCTTTATATTTCTAGGACTTAGCATTCTATTTACATATAATAAGTGCTTAGTAAATTTTTGTTGATTGAGTTTTGCTATTTTTAAGAAACTATGTAGCTTAGCATCACTATAGTGAAAATATGCTCAATAGGAAAGTATATGTAGAACCCATACAGAATTGTATGCTATCATGGGGAGGGAGGGGTGTAGCGGGGGAAGGGTGTGGGGGGGATAAAATCTTAATTTTAAGGAAGTGATTGTAGAACATTTATAAATAAATAAAATAAAAAATTAAAAAATTAAAAAAAAAAGAAACTATGTAGCTATAGTAGATTGAATATGTAGTAAATATGAGGAGTTGCTGACTGAGAAAGGGGAGTCTCTAGGATATAGTTTAGGTAGTTTATTTTTAATATTTTTGAACAATATTTCATAAAGTCTTTTAACTAAATTCAGAAACTGACCAGCATGGGTTATAAGCAGTTCAATAGCATTGTTCAGATCCACATGGACTAGTAGTGTGGGAAACTCTTTTGATGCATGAGCCAGAGAGACCCTGATGAGACCACTTGACTTGTGGTTCTAGATAGAGCACCACCCAACTGGTGGATAACTCAGATAGGACTCTCCCTCAACTGAACACCTGTGACACTTTGTTATCCTGCAGAATCAAGGATTATATGAACAAATGGATTTGTACTCTGTACACTATCGAGTCCATATGCAGTGTTTTAAGCATCATGTGAGACACACATAAAGTATTATACACAGGCCATGGAGAGTGTCACAAATGACAGAAAAGGAGGAGAAGGTTGAGCATATTCTAACATATATCTTAGATTCTGAGAAGGTGGATTTCAAGTGGTTAAATAAAGGATATGTAGGATTCAATCGTCTAAAAGGAAAAATAGAAAGTTATCAGGAATGAAATTCTGAAGCTATAAGCACAAAGGTTTCCAATGAGGAGAAAAAGAGGATGCTTTCTGAACAGGTTGATGGAGCTCCATAGAGAACTCACTGAACTCAAATGAAAAAAAAAACAGATAGTAATGAGATAAAATCAGAAAAGTTGATAGTACTATAAAAAATGTCAAGATCATTATAGCCCAGAACAAGCAGAGGCAATGTATGCTCAAGACAACAAAAAGGGCTTTTAAAAAACGTTATGTTAGGAACAAGGGGCTGATCAGAGAAGGAGGATGACTCTTGCCCAGGGTGGATGGAATGATGATAATAGGCCAGGGGGAAGAGGCTGAACTGTTTAATACTTATTTTGCTTCTGTTTTCTCTACAAAAAAGAATGAGTTTTTGACCAGGAAGGGTAGGAAAAAATGTGACTAACAAGGAGTAGAACGAAAGATAAATGAGGAGATGATAAGAGCACCTAGCTGCCCCTGATGAAGTTCAAGTCACGAGGTCAGCCAAACTACATTCTTAAATACAGAAATGGCACATTTAGATGTGACTGCTGAGCCCCTGTTGGTGAACTTTGGAAGATCATAGAGAATAGGAGATGTGCCACAGTATCAGAGAAGGATAAATGGCCCAAATTTCAATAAAGGAAGGTGGCTAAATTTTGCAAACTATAGGATGGTCAAGTCAAGTCAACAAGCATTTACTAAGCACTTCTGAAGTATCAGGTTATGCTAAGTGTTGAGAATATACACAAATCAAAAAAAGGACATACTCTTCCTTTAAGGAACTTATATTCTAGTTGAAGAAGACTACACATAAAAGGAAGGTGGGGTGAGTGGAGAAAGAAGTCTGGAGAGTTGCGAGTGTAGACTAGAGATGAATGAAGGCATGAACATGACTAACCTGGACATTTTTCTTAAATGGAGATTCTTGGAGGAGCTGGCCAATCAGAGGAAGGAACCACAGGGGCAAGGGTGATCTTCCAGGCTGAGCAGGTTGCAGGGGAGGAGTGGTCTTGCAGGATGAGTTTGACTTTGACTCCTGGCAAAATTTTAGAATTTATTTTATTAAAGGGATTTTATTAAAGGTTTTATTAAAGGGATATTTAGCAAACACTCATAAAGGGAAGTGGTGTTTATTAAAAATCAGCTTTGTCAAAGACAGGATATCTGAGACTGACCTAATTTCCTTTTTTGAAAGATCAATGAGATTGATAGAAAAGAAGGATTCTGTAGGTAATAGTATACTTAGATTTTGCCAGCACGTTTTACAAGTTTCTCGTGTTCTCATAGATAGGAAAGATGTAGATTAGTTCCTCCTTGGATGGTCTCAGTACTGCTTGAATGGCAACACCCAAGGAATCATTGTAATGTATCTGATTAATGTTGATTTAAAGCAGGAACTGTTAAATTTTGTGTTGTGGACCCTTTCGGAAATCTAGTGAAGCCTATGAACCCCTTCTCAGAATAATGTTTTTAAAAGCTAAAATAAAATATACAGGATCTTGAAGGAAACCAATTATAATTCAATAAAATACATTTTTTCACATCTACCTAGTTCATGTACCTCCTGCATTTCATTCACAGATTGGGGCATCCACAGACCCCACAGAGGGTAATTTCTAGTGGAGTACCACAGAGATATTTCCTTGCCTCTGTGTTTTTCAATGTTTTTATACAGAGATCAAGCAAAGAGAGAATGCTTATCAAAAGTTCAGGTAAAATGAAACTAGGTCAAATGGCTAACAAAATGGATTTATGGAATCATGATCCACAATCTTTATAGGCTAGAATCATGGACTGAAGTGAAGAAGGAATTTAATATGTCAATTCTGTAATTAAAATTTACATTAGCAGCTTCACCAACACAGAATGGGGAAAATATGTCTAGATAATATCATAAGATCATAGATTTAGAGTTGGAAGAGGTCTTAAAGAAGTCATCTAATCTAATTCCCCAGTTTTATGGATGAGGAAACTGAGACCCAGAAAGTCAAATCACTTGCTTAAAATCACATAGGTAGTCAAGAATTAAGTGGAACTTGATCCCAGGTACTCTGACTCCAAATACAGCATGCTTTTTGTTGTGTACAGCACTTCTTTGTGAAGGAGATTGGGGAGGTTTAGTGGATTATAATTTCAAAAATAATGAATAGCGTGACATGGCAGCCAGAAATGCTTAAGAGAGAACATATTTTCCAGAATGAAGGAGTTGGTAGTAGTACTATTTTCTGCTCTGATCAGATCACATGTGGACCACTGGGTTCAGTGCTGGGTACTATATTTTAGAAGGGTTATTGATAATTTGGAGCATGCTCAAGGAAGGGTAACTGAATGGCAAAAGGACTAAAGACTGTCATATGAAGATCAATAGGAGGAACTGAGGATATTAGTCTAGAGATGTGTTAGTTTTCTTCAAGTGTTTGAAGTGCTATCACTAGGAAGGAGACTAAACCTTTTCAGCGTAACTCTAGAGGACAGAGCAAAAATGAAAGAACCTGTTTCTGAGAGGTAGATTTTGTCTTTCAATTCAAGATGCCCAAAGTGAAATGAACTAGCTCATGAGGTAATAGGTTTCCCCTTTACTAGAATTTTTCAAGTGGAGACCAGATGATAACTTGTCCATAATGTTGTAGAAAGTCCAGTATTCTTTCTCAGGTATAGGTGGAATAGAAAGCCTTCTGAAGTCTTCTCTAACTATGAGATTCTGTGACTATAAACTTCTTGAGGGCAGAGACTGAACTGTTCTCATTTTGCATCTTCCCCAGAATGTCCAGCAGAGTTCTAAAGAAAGAGTTAGTACATTTTTGTATAATTTTGTAGAACAATCTTTGTAGAATCAATGTCGAGCGTAGCACAATATAGGGGGAAGCTTGCTTGCCAAAGGCATTTGCCTCTCTTTGGGGGGTATACAGGTCAGAGTACAAATCAAATCAAAGTGGGATTCCTTCTAGCTGATGAGTTCCTCTAGATGTTACTTTTTGGCTGATCTTGTACTGATTGAATCAAGCCTGGAATATCCTAGGGCCTTCTCACTGAGATCCATAATTCCTCAATAACAATTCATGTAGGGAAAATGGAATTGATGAAAACTTCATATCATCCAGATTATGAAATAAAGTTGGAAGGCTAGTCCATTGAAGTCGTATATCAGTACATGTATCCTCTGCAGACACTGTTGATGGACAGGAAAATTGGACCAAGAATTGAATCAGAGGAAGGAAGTAGGGTAGATTTTATTTGGGACATGGTGCAATGCAACCCAAATTGCATAAAATCCCATCTTTTAAATTCATAAAAACATAAGATCATGGATTTAGAGCTGAAAAGGAACCTTAGAAGTTATCTATTTTAACTACCACATTTTATGTATGAAGATACTGAGAACTAAAGAGGTTGAATGACTTACCCAAGATCACATAACTAGTTAGGACCTCTAACTAAATCTATCACATTTTCCAGTCTACCATGATGTCTTTAAGGGTCTCAGGTGTCTTCCTGGTGATGCTTTCTAATTAATAATACTAATAGTAGCTAGCATTTATCTAGCACTTTATAGTTTGCAAATTGCTTTTCATATGTTATCTCAGTGGACCAAATCAACAGCATTGTGAGGTGTAGGTGCTATTATCATCTCCCCTTTACAGATGAGGAAATTGAGACTGAAAGAAGTTAAGTGACTTGCCCATGATCACACAGCTGGGAAGTATCTGAGACATGCTTCGAATTCAGATCCTCTTGATTCCAAGTTCAGCATTCTAGCCACTGTATCACATCTCTGTAAATTGTAGAATGCCACCATCTCTAAAGAATTAAAGTTGCTAGCAACTTAAAGAATTGTGGAAACATGCAAATTGGGTGATGTGAAGGAAATTTATGATTTGGAAAAGGAAGTAGGACAACATTTTAGTGAGATAGAGGGATAACAGATGGTCAGTTCAGCTGTTATATCAAGACCCACACAATATAAAAGGACCTAAAGGAAGGCCTCTGGTATGTCAGTAAAGGATCCTTGGGAGAACATGGACAAAAATTGCAAAGGATGAGAAGGGAAGGTTAGGTTCTGATCTTCACCAGTGATTACAGGTCCATTGTTGCATGGAATAAATGAGTTACTGGTTGCCCAGAACTACAATTAGAATCTCTGACCTGTGACTCCCAGTCATAACCATCCCATGATATTCTCTCTGGCTTTAGTGCATACTATAATTTTTTCCTCATTAAAACATATCCCATCCTTTCAGGGAAGCTCTTAGCTACATAATATTGGTGATAATGGCTTAACCTTCCTCCATTAAACATTTTTTAAAAAATGAGTAATATTGTCTGATTGATGCATAGGGCACACATAGGGGAGGTCCTGCTTATAGGCAGAACATGCTGCCAACTAATTATATGGTAAGATATTAGGGGCTCTGGCCCAAACTACTCCAAATAGACATCTCATTCATCCTGTGAGGGCTTTGAGAAAATGCCGTATTCTTGGGCCCATAGAGGATGAACAAGATCTCTGGGAGCATCTCCTACCCATCTCACCCTTGCCCCATTACCCCCTTCAATTGATCTAGAGAATATTTCATTGCTCTCTGGCCTGGATTCTTAGATTCTGTTAGTATTCTAGAGAGCTTATCTACTTGCCTTTAATATCAAGGTCATGCATTCATTTTGAGTTTATTGTTTTATAAGTGTAAATTGTTTGTCTAAATCTAATTTCTCGTAGATTATTTTTCATTTTTCTCAGCAAGCATTATAAAATAAATAGTTCTTTCTTAGGTACTGTATGTTTTCAGGTTTATAGAGATAGATTTATTAAATTCAGTGCTTTCTGATTCTTCGTTTTCTTATCTGTTATGTTGATGCACTTCTAAAATTCTTAACTAGGATGAAATAATTTTTATGATTAGTACTTTATAATACAATTTGAGGTCTGAAAGTGCTACTCCTTCATTTCTAACTTTTCCTTATTATTTCCTTTGGTATTATAGATTTTTTCTTTTACCACAAGAATTTGGGGTAACGTACTCTACAAATATTTGACATTGCTACCATGTATGACATGTATGACCATACTACCAACATTAAAGCTTTAGTGCTATACCAATCAAACTATACCCTGGATAGGTTGGTAGCATTGTCATTTTTGTTATATTGACTCAGCCCAATCATGAGTACTGAATATCCTTCAAATTATTTAAATTGCTCTATATTTCATTAAAGGGCATTTTGTACTTGTGTCTACATGTATATTGAACATACTTTGGAAATTTGCTTTCAGATATTTTGTGTATTTTGTACCTTTTTGAATCAAACTTCTTTCTGTGCTACTTACTTTTGGGTTTTGCTTTTTCTATAAAAATGCTATTGATTTCTGTGGGTTTATTTTGTAAAGAAGGCGTACTTCTGAAATTTCTAACATTAGTGACACTCTTTGTTATGTTTATGTTACTAAAAGAGGTCTGATCATGAAAATTAGTTTTAGGAGGTAAATGAACTCTTCCTTTGCCTAATCTTTGGGCAGCTATCAACAGATGAATAGCTAAATTCATTCCACATATATTTATTAGTTGCTTACTATATATAGAGCTCTTTGTTAGAATTTAATATGCTTCACAGCTCATTAAAACTGTATGGGACTTCAGAGATTATCTAGTCAATCTCCCTCATTTTATAGATAAGAGAATTTATTGCAAAAGAATGAAAGTAACTCACATGGCTGATTAGTATTAGTTCCTGGATTAGAACTCATGAGTCCTCTCTCCTAGTACAGTGTTCTCTCCATTACGCAAGTATTTAAAATGGCTAGGGTCACATCATCGTCATTCTTTAGATATGAATAATTGAGAAAAAACATGGTCCATTCACCTTTGGACATTATGGATAACTGAAACAGAGTTTGTTAGCCTTTTTCCTTTTCTCCTCACCTTCTTCCAGCATACACAATATATGAAAACTATAAATACAATAATACACAAAGAATATGTCTCTCCAATTATTTCCAGAGATAGGGCATCTCTTCTACTCTCCAAAAGATGTGTAGAGGTTATTGTTTTACTTATAAGGCACAAGATAGCATTTCTATTCTTCTCCTTTTATATGACTAATCATTCTCACCCCTTGGATTGTCATATTAACAATGTTCTGCAACTGCATCTTAAAGATCTCTAAATCTGTTATAAGCACTAGGATAGAAATGTAGTTGTGTGTGCCAGCGGCTAAGGCAATAGGCCCCTAATTGTGACAAGGTTGTTTGATTAATGCCTTCCTATAATCTCTGTTTTATACATATCTTCCATCTCTTCATCCATGTCAGCTCTATTTATGAACCCATCATACAAAGACTGGGGAGTCCAAACAGCCTTTGGCCTTACCTGTTGTTTTAGTCTGTTGACTGGTGCTGTGCTCCTGCTTGATGGTGGGATGTTTTGATGGACATTAACACGGGACAAAGAAACGGTTAAATGGTAGCCCTGTTCAAGGAGAGCTTCCCAAAGAATCCTGGCCTGTTTTATCTCTAATCTTTTATCCTTAGCTCTCAATATCCCTTAGTTAGCTATGACATTTCTCCATGATCCATGAATCAATGCTCCTATGAAAGTTTTAGTCTTAAAGTGCTGGGAGCCATTGTAAGTTCAGCCCATTTTCGTCTCATGTCATCATTGATTTGAAGAGCAATGGTAAACATGTTTTAAACAATTGTTAATTCTTTACTCCTTTTCCCAGAGGCAATATTACTTATAGTTTTCAAGGGCAATTGGATGCTTTTTTGACTTTCATTTCTCCAGGCCTATCAGAATACCTCTAACAATTTGCCCCAGTGAACCAATATGGGGGTCATGCCAACTACTCAATATAATGTACTTGGGGGCAGGTCATGATGGGATGACATCTGGGACTCATTGATTCTATGGTGAGATGGATATTTAAAGGCATATCCTCATTGCCTCCCCTCTGTAGGCTCCTTGGCTAAAAATAGGACCCCAGTGATTATTTGGGTCCCTTGGAAACAGTGTGACTTCTGAACCTGTGTCTAGAATTCTCTTGAAAATCTGCTCATTTTCCTTGTCCCAGTGTATGGTGACACATAAAAAGGATAGTCATTAGGTACAGCATAACTTATTGTCATTCGGTCATTTTAGTTGTGTTTGACTCTTCATGATCCCATCTGGGGGTTTTTTGGCAAAGATACTGGAGAGGTTTGGTATTTCCTCCTCCAGCTCATTAGACAGATGAGGAAACTGAGGCAAACAGGGTTAAGTGACTTGCCCAGGGTCACACAGCTAGTTAAATGTGTGAGGCCAGATTTGAACTCAGGAAGATGAGTCTTTCTGACTCCAGGCCTGGCACTCTTATCTACTGTGCCACCTACCTGCCCCATTAGTCATGTCTAAATTCTTGCATATTTGGGGGTACTATTTCTCTTCCCATATTTGCACTGACTGACCATAGACCATTCATATCTGTGTTTTAGATGAAGACTAAGTAAGTGGCCCATGTTAGAGGATCAGCTAGGTGTTGGTCAAAGGGCTTAGAAATATAAGGCATCTTCCAATTGTGTGGCCCCCTCAATAATCTACCAGAGACTCTTTTCTAAACTTCAGGGCCAAGGTCTTTCCTGCTGAGCGACTCAGTCTTGAACAAATAGAACTAACTATCTTGGTTATAAGCTGGCTTTTCTTTGTAGCACTGCTAGCCTCATAAGCAGAATTTAAGTCTTTCTGCGGTCTCAGCCCTCTTTTGGTGCCCCTGTAGGGATTCTTGCAAAGTTAACTTAAGTTCTTTTAACTCCTTCCACTTAACCCAGTCTGCTAGCGCTTTCCCTATGTAGACTGCATAGACTAGTGGGCAATAGCTTGCCACCCTCCAGCCCATGGACTCTCATTTTCTCATAATGTTCCAGTATAATGACCACTATCCGCCCTGGTCCCACCCCGATCTTGAGAATATTTTCTTGTTCTCATGGAACTGTAGGGGAGAGAGACATTGCTGATCACATAGTAGAATGGCTTGTCATCCTCAGATGGAGAGGTTGGAAGCCTTACCCCACCTCTATTAGTCTTATGCCACATTCTTGAAGGTCTATAGAGCCATTGCACTGACCTCATTATTGTATGCCTGTGAAACCTGGACAGTCTATCAGTGATATGCCAGGAAACTGAACTACTTCCATTTGAATTGTCCTAGGAACATTCTACCAAGATTAAGGTACTGGTCACTGGGGTCCTTTCTGAAGCAGTAATGTCAAGCATTCATACTCTGCTGAAGAGAGTGCAACTCTGATGGGCTGGCCATATTGTTTGAATATCAAGAAGACTGTTTTTATGGACAACTCACACAAGGCAAGCATTCATATGGAAATCAGAAGAATTGGTACAATGACACTCCCAAAGTCTCTCTGAAGAATTCTGGTATTGATTATGTGACATGGGAAACACTGGCAAAGGACCACCTAGCACAGCATACTCACATCAAGGAAGGCACTGTGTTCTATGAAGAAAGCAGAATTGCAAAACACCATAAAAAAAAAAATAAAAAAAAATAAAAAAAAAATAAAAAAAATAAAAAAAATAAAAAAAAATAAAAAAAAAATAAAAATAAAAAAAATAAAAAAATAAAAAAAAATAAAAAAAATAAAATAAAAAATAAAGAAAGCAGAATTGCAGTAGCTCTAAAGAAACTTGAGATATGTAAATATAGAGATATTTCCTCTCCAAATGTTCATAGGGACTATTTGTGTCCGACTGTGGTAGAGCCTTCTGGGTTCACTTTGGTCCAATAAACAACAAGTCATACACCATATCTTGACCCCAACACAGTGATGCCATTTTGGTCATCTTCAAGCACAAAGGACAAGAACCAATCAACCAACAATGTTGCTTAGTTTTGAGTTCAGAAACTCCCCTCCTGTGGCTATTATATGTCTTATTTTATTAACTGGCATAACAAAGAGAGGCAGCATGGCATAATAAGTACATAGAGAGAGAAATGTGTGTTCGTCTTTCATTGCTGAAGAAGACCATGCCATCAGAGAAATGATGATATGACTTGCACTTGACTTTGTTTTGAGTGAGGGAGGACTGTGCAGGTCACCAGCCTCACTTCTCCTCCAGAGCCATCTGAATCCAGTGACCAGATATTCCTCAGAATGACTGGAGAAGACCCAGAATGAGGCAACTGGGGTTAAGTGACTTGCCCAAGGACACACAGTTAGTGAGTGTCAAGTGTCTGAGGTAAGATTTGAACTCAGGTCCTCCTGACTCCTGCACTGGTGCTCTATCTACTGCACCACATAGAGAGAAGGCTTTGGAACAAGGAAGATCTGAATTAAAGTCTTGCCTCTGGTCCATATTGATGCTTGTCTACATGTCTGGAGAAGTCACTGAACCTCTCTATGTTCTTAAGTCTCTAAGGTTCAGAGAAGTCACTTTTCTGTATTGGGAAAAGTAGTTTTCCTCATCTGAGAGTTCCCTATGTCAAGAAAGTCATAGGTCATATCTCTGTATTTACTGTTGTTAACCCACAATCTACTGGCTTCTGGTATTGAAAGTTGTGATTATTGGGCATACCCCAAGGGAATCTGTCTCCATATACACCAAAATATGAACAGATATTTTTGTAGTACAGAGAGCTGGAAATAAAGTAGGTGCCTATCGATTAGTGATTGGTTAAATAATTGTGGTAAATGAATATAATGGAATATTAATAATTACATTAATTAATAATACATCCTGTTAGAAATGATGATTGAAAAATACATAGAAACATGGGAAAACTTAGATGAGCTGATTAAGTAGGCTTTAGCAGGAAAATAATTCGCATAGTGATATCAACAATGGAAATGGAAAGAACATCAAGATTATAGGAAATGAATGCTGCAGTATTATAATCACCAAGTTTGGCCTCACTCAATCAATAAATAATTCAACAAGCATTTATTAGGTGCTTACTATGTGACTATGCTAGTTACTGGGGATATAATTACAAAGAATGAGACAATCTTTACTTGAGAGAAGCTTATACCCAAATGAGAGAGAAAATTACATATACAAATGTATACAACATAAAGTTAATAAATACAATTATACACAAAGTCATTAAATTTAAGGTAGTTCAGGAGTGGGGTACTAATAGCAAGTGAGTAGGGAGGAATCAGGACATGTTTCATGCAGAAGATGGTGTTTGAGGAAGAGAGGGTCTCTGAATCTTGTCTCTCTTAGATGAGTTTTCCACCATCTTCATTTGTCACTTGTTTTAGTTGTTTTAAGTTGTGTGTAACTCTTCATGACTCCATTTTTGGGTTTTTTTGGCAAAGATATTGGAATGGTTTGCCATTTCCTTCTCCAGCTCATTTTACAGATGATGAACTGAGCCAAACAGGGTTAAGTAACTTGCCCAGAGTCACTCAGCTGGCAAGTGTCTGAGCCTGGATTTAAACTCGGTTAGATGAATCTCTGTCTACTTCAGTACTCTATGCACTGTGCCCTTTAGCTGCCCTCCTTTGTCATTGGGGTTTGGCAGTTCAATGCAGATGTATAGTCTCAATGATTTATATAAAAATCTCAGAGTGGTTTAGTTGGGATTCTATCCCTGGCAGAGACAATAGAGCAATAGCAGTCTATCCATCCTTCTAAAGTTCTGGCATCAATAAAATGGTAGGAGAAAGGTAGAGGGGAGCCACTTGGACTTCTAAGTCTTGATAATTTGGTCTCATGATAACATTTAGTGTTTCGGAAAATGACCCTTCAGGCCTGTTATAGCATTTTTCTTTAGTTCAATGACAAATATCTATCATGTAATACATCCCTTGTAACATTTCAACATGTCACTAATGACCTTATTGGAAGAAGCATTTGATTTAAGATGGAAACCTTTTGTGACAATCTCTGCAGGCTTGGATGCATTCATTTGAAATATAATTAATATGACTTTAGCCTGGAGTCAAATAGTAAGTCTAAGATTTTCCCAGGTTAAAGAATGAGCTGCCTAATTCTCTCTTGCTCCCCACCCCCATCTTTTAAACAAATTTGCTTAAATAATTCCCTTGCTAGATTGATGACTTCATCCATTTTTGACCAACTGAAGGAATAATCTGTGAGTTGTTGAAAGAATTATTGTCTTATTTAAAGAGTCAAGGTTGAAGCAGCAAGTGTCAATTATTCTCCCCAATAGTAATACATCACATTCTGAACTGATGGACTCTGTAGCTCAAGTACATGATTTAAGCCTCAAGAACAAGCAATGAATATTGCAGTGGCATCTAGGAGCACCCCTTTATAGCAGTAGAAATGTTGTCACATCTATTAGGACCTTATTTTAACACACATTCATTCATCTGAAACAATTTCTCACATGCATCTCCAATCCATGTGCTTCTTTTACTCAAGAAATGGTTTTATCTTGCACTTTAAAAAAATTTTCTGCATTTCAAAAGTATAGATTTTTTTAAAATCATGTTTAACTTAGGCAATTTTTAAAATCATAGCACTCTATCCCCACACCTTCCCCATCCCTCCCACCCCAGGCAGAACTGTATAGTGGAAAGTTTGGAATCAGATGATCCCCTTTCAAGTCTTTTCTTTAAAAAAAATTTAATTTAATTTTTTAATTATTTATTTGTTTTCAGTTTTCTACAATCAGTTCCATAAGTCTTAGATTTTCTCCCCCTCCCTCATTATTCTGTCCTCCAGGTGGCATGCAATCTTATATGGTTTCTATAAATACATTCTTATTAAGTACATTTTCACATTAGTCATGTTGCATAGAAGAATTAAAATGAAAGGGGGAAACCATGAGAAAAAACAAACCAAAGCAAAACATAACACAAGAGAAAATATTCTGTTTCATTCTACATTCCAATTCCATAGTTCTTTCTCTGGATGTGGATGGCATTTTGTCTTGACTCTGCTACTTAACACCTTTATAACCTTTGCCTCAGTTTCCTTATCTGAAAAATGAAGATGTTAGACTAGATTACCTCTAAAGTTTCTTCCAGTTCTATTATTTGTGATTCTATAATCTCCCCATCCCTGCCTCAGAGGCAGATAACTGGCTTAGTGAGTAAAATGCCCAAAGTTAGGAAGTCCTGAGTTCAAATTTGCTGGGCCTGAAGTCAGGAAGATTCATCTTCCTGAGTTCAAATCCAGCCTCAGACATTTACTAAATAGGTGATCCTGGGCAAATCACTTCACCCTCTTTGCCTCGGTTTCCTCATCTGTAAAATGGAAATAAAAATAGTAGCACCACCTTTCCAAGGTTGTTGTGACAATCAAATGAGTTAATATTTATAAAGTATTATCACAGCCTGACACATTACTTTATACATATTTTTGACTGACTGACTGTGTCTCCAATATCTACGCTACCACAGGACAACTGGATTTTTGCAGCTGTAGGTATAGCTTCTTACACCTGTGCCATGATCCTACATCTTTATATTAAAAGGCGGTGTGGTATAGTGGATGTATCACTATATCACAGGTTATATACCTGGCCTAGAAGTCAGGATGACCAGGGTTCAAATCCACCTCTGTTATTTACCAGCTATAAGACATAGGCTAGTTATAACCTTTCTAAAAGCTTCAATTTTCTCATTTGCAAAATGGGAATTAAGGCGATGACTTAGGACTCAAGAATTCCTGTAAAACCTCAGCAACTGAGAAGTGTAGGTTCTTCTCCTAAAGAAAATCCTTTCAAGGAACTTCCCTCACAAGAATTACAGGGAAAAGTCAACTAACCATTTTAGGATTATCTGGTGGGTTGCACAAATCATCCAAAGTCTCTGTTGCCACTAATAGGCATCTTTTCATCTTCATTCAACTTACTCATTCAATAAAATTTTAATGAGTGTCCACTATCTGCAAAGACTCCTCTTTTCAATGTAACTCATTATAGCTGTAGATTATTTTTTTCCTCAACAATTCAAAATCTCTTGCCACCACCATACATATTTTTTCATCACCTTTCCTTTGGGCTCTTGTAATCAGAAAAAAATTATATTTAGTTCTGTAGGCAGCAATTCCTCCTACTAAATTGTAAACCCCGTGAAGCTAGTGGCCAACAACGTCATATCTGAGTTTTATGTTTTCCTAAGTGTTCAACACAGTGCTTTGCACAGAGTAAGTGCTTAATAAATGTGTGTTGAATTGAATTGAAAGATGAGATGTGAATACCACATTCTTACGATTCTAAGAGCTTCAAGGGTGGCCTTATGGAGATCCGGAATCTTGGCCAGGAGACTCTTAACCCCACTTTCCTCTGGCCTTTTTCAAGGACAACTGCTCATTATTCTGTTTCATGGATCTTCTAGGCCTGGTTCGATAATCTTTGAATATCCAAGTCTCTAAGGAGATCACTTGCATTTCTTAGCTGATTTTAGACCTCTTAGTTGGTATTTTATAGTTAAATAAAATGCTTGGTAGCTTTAACTACTAGGTGACTTTGGAAAATTTTAGGCTAGATATATAATATGGTCCCAAAGGAATATTATTAAGAACACTTAAAACAGTCACACAATTTTGTGTGATATAAGTTGTGTGACCCTGGACCCTGGACAAATCACTTAAACTAAGTAACTCTTAGCCTTACAGTTCAAGAGTAACTGATACTCCTCTCTAACGGGAGTTTCATAAACTGAAATTCTCTACAACAATGCAATCACAGATCTACACTTGCCCCCAAATGTCTATTTTTGTTACTGTTTAGCCCTGTCTTACTCTTTGTGACAACATTTTGGGTTTTCTTGACAGAGATATTGGAATAGTTTGCCATTTCCTTCTCCAGTTCATTTTACAGATGAGGAAGTTGAGTCAGGGATAGGTGACTTGCCCAGGGTCATATAGCAAGTAAGTGTCTGAGGCTAAATTTGAACTCAGGTCTTCCTGACTCCAGACCTTGCACCCTATTCACTGTACCACCTGGCTGTCCTATGTCTATATCTGTTTTTTTTCTCTCTCTTCTTTCTTTTCTCCTTTCCTTTCCCTCTGTCTCTCTATCTCTGTCTATCTTTCTCTGTGTCTTTCTATCTCTCTCTCTCTCCACGCCCCTCTCCCCCAATCCAGTCAAATTAACAAGCATTTATTATGCTTCTATGGTGTCAGAACCATGCTAAATGCTGAAGATACAAAGAAAGACAAAAATAGTTTCCACTCTCAAGTAGTTTACAATCTAATGGCAAATTTTATAATATAGTCATTTGTGTAGGTGCTATATTTCTCTACTAGATCATAGTTCTGTGAAAACAGGGAAATCATCTTATCTACATTTATCTCTACCAGTGCCTAACACTATGCCCTGTGTACAGTAAGTGGTTAATACATTGAACTGAATTCTAGAATTCTGCTCAAGAGGATGTAGATGTCTTCTGAGCACAGACTCATAGAATCGGAGACTGGAAGGGACCTGAGAGATCATTTGATCCAGCCCCATGATAGGTCAAGTACCTTAGCCAAGGTCTTGCAGCTGGCTCTTTTGAATAAAAATTCTGTGTCCTTTCCACTTCACCACTGGTCAAGCAAATCCCTATGATGCTGAGCTATTGGACAGTGATTCTGAAAGTGCAGGCCACTGCATTTCCTTCTTTTATGCAGATTATATCTAGGACCCCAGTCAACAGTCTCATCTCTGAGGCAGTCCCTTCTCCTCTCTCCCCTCCTACTCCCCAAATAAATCACCTTTTTGGAATTTGAAAATACTCTGCTTAGGAAACCTTGTCCTTTAAAGCCTCAGAAGAAATGTCATAAAACATGTGGTAGAAAGTCAATTTAACATCCAGACTGATTAAAAGTTGGAAAGGTAGGAGACTGAAGTCAGTGGGCAAATTGGCATTCTTATCTACACTTGTGTTTACCTTAGTGGCCAATGCTTTTGCAAGAAGGTTGACTGTTCCAGGTCTAGAGGCATAATTGAGATGAAGTTTTGTAGACATGCTTAACACCTTAACACATTTACAAATTCTGTTATGTTTATAGAAAACAAAACAAAACACCCTGAAAGCATTTCAGATTCCTTGAGCTTTGTGGTTGGTGATGGCTAATGATTTCATAAACATGGGCGTTCATGTGAATAGACCCCTGATTAGGTTTGAATGAATGTCTTATCAAATTTGAAATGAGAAAAGAAAGAAACAATGTCCTCTGATTTTTTCAAAAACAGAGCCAATTTACCTTGAAAAAGTCTCATTTTGCCCCTACTCCTGACTCTTTCTCCCACTATTTCTTCCCACCTCCTTTTCCTGCTTTCTTCTTCTTTATCCTCCTCTTATTTCTAACTCTCCCTCTTTTTTCTCCTTACTTCCCTTTTCCTTCTCTTCCTTTTTTACCCTCTCCCCTTCTTTCTATTCCTTTCTCCTTTCCTTTCTCCTTTTATCTTTATTTCTTGTGCCTTTACATCTGTCTCTTCCTTTATCAGTTTCCTTCCCCTCTTCCCTCTCCCTTTCTCTTCCTTCCTACTCTTTCTCCTTTTTCATTCTTCTTCATTTGTCTCTCACCCTTTCCTTCTTTCTCTCACCATCTCTTCCATCTTCCTCTTCTTCTCCCCCTTCCGTCTCTCCACCCCCCTCTCTCTTTCCTTTTTCTCTGTTTGTTTTCCTCTCTCCTCACATCACTCCTCCGTGCTCCAAATTAAGTCCTAAATAGCTCAGCTGTTCACTAAATATTCACTAAATGTCTAGATTTAGGGCTAGGTAGATGCTAAGCTAATGTCTTGTGTCATGGATTCCTGTTGTAGTTACCTGATAAACAATGACTAAATGTTGGGTTCGCATATTCACAAGAGCTCAGAAGATGTTTCCTTAACATTATCTTTTTCTATCCAGAAAAAATTGTTAAAAAAAAATACAGCTCAAAATACTCAATAATGCATCAGTTTTTCAAACTAGCTGTAACTCTGAGTTTTCAGATTATGGCTAAAATTAAAAATAAGAAAACTGAAAAAATACCTGTTGTGGGGGCAGAGGGAGAGGAGAAAAATCTTACAGAGTATATCTGGGGATGAGCAAGAGTCCTGACCTCTTCTGGTCACTCAGCTAGGTGGTTTGGTAGACAGAGTTTTGGGTCTGGATTCAGGAGGAGCTGAGTTCAAATCCAGTCTCAGACACTTACTAGCTATGTGACAATGGGCAAATCACTTAAACTGGCTACTTCAGTTTTCTTAAATCTAAAATAGTGATAATTGCATCTACCTGTCTCCTAGGATTATTGTGGTGATTTAATGAGATAATATTTATAATATTCATATTATATATTTATAATATTTATAAAGCCGGTTACATAGTGCCTAGCACCTTTGTTTCCTTTCTCCTCTTCTGGTAGACCGCTTGCATTGAGGTTCCTGGTTGGTTCCCATATACTCTAGTAACAAAAGGTTGTGTCAAAGATATCTGACTAATGAACCAGGTGGAGTTGAACACTCTGTGGGCTATAAGGCATGAGGAGAGATGATTCTGACCTTTCTTTATGATTCATCTCCCTTTCAGACTTGGGGTGGAGGGAAGAGAGGATTTCTCTTCTTCTCTGTAGGTATTGCTGACTATGCACATATGTCAGCAAAAGCATGTATTGGCCTAGGTGAGCCTGAGCCTGGACCTCAGGTGTCTGGATGATAGACTTCTGTGTTTCTCTGAGTCAGAGGTGATCACTCAATAACGATTCTGGGAAATGGATATTTCCAGTTCAGTTGATAATCTTGTGACTTTGATAGTTTGGAAAATGGTCACCCAATGGAAAGTACTTCCTGAAACTTCATTATTTTCAGGGGAGATGACCACTATCAGGAGGACAGGGTAGTTGATTCACTAAAGAACCAGTGGGGACATTGAATCCTGAGGTACAAAGCTCAGTGGTATGTCAGCATGTGGCATAATAATAGCTGATGTTTTAAGGTTTGCCAAGTGTTTTTACATACGTTATCTCATTTGATCTTTATGACAATCTTGTGAGGTAGGTGCTGGCATTATCTTTATTTTATAGATGAGGAAACTGAGGCAGACTAAGATTAAGTGATTTGCCCAGGCTCACATGGATAGTGTCTGAGGCAGAATTTGATCTCAGAACTTCTGCATTCTAAGTCCAGCATTCCATCTACCATACTACCTAGCTGCCTTTCATTTTTGGTGCATGTATACAGCTTTTATACCATGAATGTTGATATTTTGGCATGAACTACATTTGCCTATGACCTTGTGTTTTGGAGTCTTAGAATATAGATAACACATAGAGATTAACAGTCAGTTTTTTTTTAGCTGAAAGGTAAAGGTTGGAGACCATCTCTGAAAGTGTTTACTGAGTGAGGTGCTCTTCATTGGTCAATAGCCAATCATCTTTGACACAGCCCTTAGGTAAGGGGACACACTGGAACCATCCAGGGGTCTCTGTTTGTATGTGCCCTATAGCAAGGATCACAGCATGTGGTCCACTAGAAGGCACCAGGGTTCAGGTATTCCTACGCATGCTATGAGGAATAACCCACTACAGAGTACAGAAAATCCAAGTTTCTAAAACATGAAGTGAAATGAAAAGAATGATCAGTTACTAAGTACTTACTATGTGCAGTTACTGTGCTAAGGTCTGGGGATATAAATATGGAAGCAAAGACAGTCCCTGACCACAAGGAGCTTACGTTCCTAAAGTAAAAACAATACACATAGGAATGTGTTAGCCATGGAAGAGTAATTTGGTCTGGAAAATTCCTAGGACAGTAAGTGGGGCCATAGAGGAATAATTTGACACAACCCATCTAGGAAAATGCCAAAGTTGATATGATCATAATTCATAATTTTAGAGCTGGAGGCAGAAAAGGGAGAATGAGAGCATGAATTCAGAATCTTTTAATTTTTTTAGCCTATTTTCTTTTCTGTGTCCATTTTGGGACCTCAGAACTGGCTGATGAGTTTTACAAAAGCATCAATCAGTTGTGGGAAAAACTGAAATAATAAATGGAGTCTATCCCTAGCATGATCACCTGGAGACTGAGATGTCAGGGTATATTATTATTCAAGAAGGGAAATCATATTTCATCAACCACTTTGCCCTTCTAGTGCATAGTCAGATGGGCTTCATTGTGAAGAAACTACAAAAAAATGCTTCTTTCTTTTTCTGGTATGAGGACTTTGACTAAAGGGAGATCTGTGCTGAGGCACTTAGTGGGAAAGGGAAGAATGAAGGATTAATGTATGTACAGTACTGAAGAAGGGGCCCGGAGCTCATTGTCTGCATTCATACCCTGTGACTGCCCTAAAGGGACCTATTAAAATTCAAAGCATGCTGATCCCTGGCTGTTTGATTTCAGACACAAAATTGGGAACTGACGAAGAGAAATAAGGAGCAGGCATTCTACTCCCTCTCCCTCTATGAAGCTGGATTCAGCGAAACTGTGTCCTCCAGAGGAGTCCAACCTCTACTTATCCATGGCAGGGGAAAGCCTTAGATCCCAACCAGATGTTAGGCACACCACTCCCATTATTAGTAAAAGCACCCAAGACTCATTTTCTCAAGGCACGTATGCAGTAATGAGTTTGGAGAATAATATTCTTGGTGAGGAAAGATTCAGTAGCTGTGCCTAAAGAATGATGATAGTGATTGATAGAAATAATCACAATGGCACAAAATCTAGCAAAAAAGAACTAAATTATGCAGAACCTGAAGAGATGCATAGGATTCCTGTTGTCCTGTCTGCAATCAGCATTTGTCCCTAGGTATTTAGGATGACAATTGAGAATCAGGCTTTTGTCACCAGAAATTACTGAAAGGTTGTCCTTAAGCACCCAGACTCAGTGATCAATATAGATTATGCAAAAAAAAAAAAAAATAGCAGAAAATGTGCAACATATCACTGCAGATTGTAGAAAGTTAGCAATTATCAAATGCCTATGACCTGGTTACTAGCATTATATATTGGAAACTGACTTTCTTCCATGAAATGAGAGGTGGCATATCCCCACACTACAATATGGGCCTCCGAATATCCTGAATAATTCACTCAATAAATTGGGTCATTGTTACAGACTGAAGTGTTGCTCACAATTGCCCAGAAGTAATATTGATTCATGAAAGTTGAAGAGCACTGATTTCAATAGATGTAGCTATGCCAAATATTCATAATTTCTGATCTACATGGAAAGAAAAGCTTTCAAGGTATAGAGCCTTAATAACAGGATGCAAAGCTTGTTGGAATTGGATAGGGTAGGTGTTTTCGTTGTCATCCTCTCTGATGGTAGAATTGTACGTTGTCACTTTTCAGTGAGTTTACATTCTAATACTTTTATTTAGCTACAAAAGACCAGGTATTTTATCTACTTGTGCAATAATCTACAGAACATTAAACATAAATACTAATGTTATTATTTATTTTATTAATTATATTATTTAAATAATTTATTTCTTATTGTTTATTTGTATTATTATTATATAAAAATAATACCAGGTCCACTCCACTCCTCCTTGATCATCTTCTAATTCTCTGAACTTCTTTCTCCATCTCCCCTCCTTCCCCCAACCTTCATTCTCCCTGCAGCCTTCTCACCTTGGAAGAAGCTTCTTTCCCAGAAGCCTTCTCATTCTATGCCTTTCTACCCCTATGGTCCTCTCCTCTCTTTGCTTAGTTACCTCCAGAACCTTCATTTTAAGGGAGTATCAGGGCTGTCTCTCTCACTTAGAATTCTCTCTTCTTGGCTCTAACTCCAGATTTCCTTGGCTTCATTTATATCTCAGTTCAAATCGCACCTTCTTAAAGAAACCTTTAATGATTTTTCCTAATGCTAACGCTTTCCCTGAGAGTTTTTCTCCAATTTATCTGTGTATTTCTTACTTGTATGTAATTATTTTCATGTTGTCGTCTCCTGTTAGATTGTGAATAACTTGAGAACAGGGACGGGTTTTCACTTTTTTGCTTTTCTTTACATTCTCAGCACTTAGCATAGTGCCTAGCATACAGTAGGTGCTTAATAAATGCCTTTTGACTATATTTATATTTTATAGGTTTTTAGCATAAATAAGAGTTGTATTTTGTTATAGCTTTTTCTACATCTGCTAAAAAGAGTCTTGTGGTTTTGGATAGTTTTGCATTTGAGGTGATTCATCATATCGATTATTTTTCTAATATTTCTAACTATTTTCTAATATTTCTGATATAAATCTAACTTGGTCATAGTGAGCATTTTTGGGGTAAATTGTTGCAGTTTTAAAACTAGTATTTTGAATCAGTAATCATTAATGACTTTATTCTATAGTTTTCTTTCTTTTTTTCCTTCCTTGTTTTAAATATTAAGATTATATTTGTCTAAGAAGAACTTGGTGGAATGCTTTATTTCTCAAATTTTAAGACTAATTTTATAACATAGTTAGTTGTTCTTTAAAAGCTTGATTAAATTCTCCTGAAAAATTCATCAGGACCAGGAGTCTCCCATCTCCCACCTTTTGGCAGTTCCTTTATAGTTAGTCTCCTCTCCTGAAATTCAATTAATTAATATCCCTATTTGATGTTCTGATAATTTAGGAATTGTTCCTTCCTTCATTCCTTCCTTTATTCCTTCCTTCAATCCTCTTCTCCTTTTGAGTTTTCAGTTTTGTTGGCATACAATTGTATATGGTAGGTTTTATAATTCTTTGGAGTTATTTCACTTTCTGTTCCTTTTTCATTTTGCTAATTTAATTTTCCACCCTCTTCTTTTGAACTTATTGGGTAAAGGTTAATCAATTTTATTAATCTTTTCAAAGAAACAATTTTTAGTTTTTATCAACTCTATAGTCCTTTAGGTTTCTAGTTTACCTATTTTCTTCTGATTTTCAATATTTCTTTTCTGTGCTTAGTTTGAGTCTGTTTATTTGTTGGGTTTCTAACTTTTAAAAAAAAAATATATATATATGTATATATATATATATATATATATCCAGTTCTTTAATCCTATTTTCTACTTTGATAATATGTTTTAGAGATTTAAGTTTTTTTCTGAGGGCTGCTCTGTTGCCATCCCCAAAATTTTGGCACATTGTCTTGTCATTGTCAGTGTCTCTCTTATAGTTATAAGTGGTTTCTGATTTGTTCTTTGATCTGGTTATTAGACTAATAATTATTTAATTGTTAATCGATTAATCATTAAATCTTTACTTAGGTCCATATCTTTTGCTTATGCTCCTTAAAGTAATTATTGTTTTTATTTTGCATAGTCTACAAAGGATATATGTAGTATTTCTGCTTTTTTACATTTATTTAAATTTCTTTTTACCTCAATACATGATCTACTTTTGTGAAAGTGTCACATGGTGCACTTTTAAAGAATGTGTACATACTTTAGTGATCCATTCAGAAGGTACCTTGAATCTTTTAGCTCCAAATCCTCCAACCATTTTTCAGTTCTATAGTTTCCCTTTTGTTTTTCTTTCAGTCACATCTGTCCATTTCTGAGAAGATAAGAACATTAAAATTTCCTACTATCATTGGGCTATTGCCCATGTCTATCAACTCAGTTGATTTTTTCCTTTATTAACACAGATGCTATAATATTTGGTGTATACAAGGATACACTTTTTATTTACTTGTACCTGTATCCCTAGCAGACTACAAGCTCCTTGAAGGCAGGGCCTGTTTTGATTTTGTATCCTCAATGCCTAACTCATAGCAGATGCTTATTAAATTATTATTAAAATAAATGTTTATGAAATTGAATTGAATATATATGTATGTATGTATATATATGTTTTTCAATCTTTTTTTTGAATACAAAAATGACCTCCTCCCTCCAAGGTCTTTCCTTTCTCCCCATTCTCTACTCTCTCCATCCTCCTTCCTCGGTTACTAGCTATTCATCATATTTCCAAGACAAGATTGAGGCCTGTATACTTCTTCTGTTCAGCTGCTGGAATGGGAAAAGGCTGGTGCAGGAAGATGGGCATTCCACCATTTCCCTCTTTCAACTTTATAAAACATTTGAATCAGAATTTTAGGGTAGTAGGACCCAGGATATATTGTAAATTAGTATATATAGGTTCTAATTATTTCTCTTCCACTGACTGGGTGACTGTGAAAGAGTACTGGTTTTCTTTGAACCTGAGTTTCCTCTTCCATAAAATGAAAAGGTCAGAGTAGATGACCTCTAACTTCTGTTTTAGTGTTAATACTCCATGGTTTTAAGGCCATCAAGGTACCTGCTCATATTCTAGCTGGGGTACGGGAGAAATGCAGATAGGCCCCTCAGAACCTGAGCTTCCTGCTTGGAGCAGAGTTGCAGCATTGGTAGCCTGCTGTCACCATCCTGGAGTCAGCTACTTACTTTGAAAGAGTTTGGATGTTTGCTTTCAAAACATGAAAATGGGACTTGTCTTAGCTGCTAAGATCCAACTGAGCTCATCATGAAGAAGACATTCTGAGAAAATACATCAACCTCCATGAAGGGTGCCAAGTAGCAGGAGGGATTCCAACTTAGGTGAGAAAATGAACTTGGTTTTAGAATGAATGCCTTAATTGACTTCAAAATGAGCAAATCTGCTATATAATTGGTCAGGGAGAGGGCAAAGGGTGACATTTGTATGCATGTTACTTATATAATCAATTAACAAAGATTTGATGAATGCCTTTTATGAACCTGGCACCGTGCTGGCCAATGAGGGAATAAGTACAAAAGATGAAACAAGTCCTACTCTCAAGAAACTTACATTCTACTAAGGAGAAACAGGGACACAACAAGTACATATGAAAATATGTACAGTATAAATGTCAAGTTCATAAGTAGAGCTATATACAAAGTACTTAAATACAAGGTAGTTTGGGAGGGAGGGCATCCGCAGATGTGGGGATCAGGAAGGCTTCATGCAGAAAATAGTGCCTGAGCTTCACTTTAGAGGAAGGCTTGGAGACCGAGGCAGAGAAAGGAAGGTATACACCGCAGGCAGTGCAGTGTGGACAATACCAAGGCTTGGAGATAAGGGAGAAGACATTGTCAGTGAGAAACAGAGAAGTCCGGTGCTGTGTAAATGGGAGTTGTAACTATTGTTTGTGGAGATAAACCATGACTAGTAGCTGTTTTCTGGAACTCAGTGCTTCTCAACCTTTAAGCTAGGAAAATCTTTGGGCCTTCTGGGATTCTCTGGATCATTAATTCACTAGTCTTTCATTCATTAGTCAACCAGTCAACTAGTAGTAGCTCTTACTACATGCCAGGCAGTGTGCGAAGCCCTGGGCATACAAAGAAAAGCAACAAAACAAAACAGCCCATCCCAAAAAAAGCAAACAAAAAAACTAGTCCTTTAATTAGGATAGTTTACCCTGGCAGGCCTGCTACCACCTACACCCACACATTACATAAAAGTCATGGACTGACAGCTGAGGAAGGAAAGTCAGAGTTCCCACCCGATTATACTGATGAAAGAACTCAGGCCCAAGAAGGTTAAATGGCTAGCGCCAAATCATACAGGCAAGCTTCAGCAGCAGTATGCCCTCTGTCAGCCCATGTCTGCCACCAGAATCAGTACCCTTCCTCCTACCCCATGTTGCCTCCCTTCTCTCTCTCTGTAAATCTGTCTCTCTGCCTCTGTCTCTATTTCTTTTTCTCTCTGTCCTCTCTGTCTCTCTTTGTCTGTTTCTGTCTGTCACACAGACAGACACAGACACAGACACAGACACACACACACGGAGTCCACCTGACCTCCCCACCTCGCCTACATTCCAGTCAGATTTTCTTTCCTTCTCTTCCCTCTGTGGTTACCAACATCTCCACTATCCATTATTTACTTAATTATTGGTAAAGGAGATCAGGGAGACCTGGCCTGTCTTTGTGTACCCCAAACAGCCAGGGAAAGCCTGGGGAAATGTGGTGTTAAGTCACTGCCAAAGCTTCAGGGGCACACTGCAAACTTCTCAGGAATTATTAGCCTCAGAGCTTCATGTCTTGGGTTGATTTATTCATTCTTTGGGTCCATCTAGCTGATGCTGCCAATATATCAGCCAGCATGCTGAAGGTGCCCTAGGTATTTTAGAGCTGTGATAATGGAATCGTTACAGGCCTGAGTGAGCTGGGGTTTTGCAGGGCCCCTTTTAGGATCACTGTACAGCTTGAGAAAGGGAAGACTATGCGGGCTTATTCTTTAGAAGAATAGAAGGCCTGTCTGGCCACTGACATCTCTGCTTAGAGATCCCTCTGTTCAGAGGTCAGGATACAGAGGAACAACACTCCCTTAATCGGTGGCACCGAGGGGCCTCTTATATGGGGAAGAGTAATGGTCAACAAACTCATCAGTTACAGTTTGGAGAACCAAAGTCTGGGATCAAGCATGTATTTGGCATCTACTAAAAAACAAAAAATGGAATTATCTCTGCCCT
This sequence comes from Potorous gilbertii, assembly GCA_028658325.1. Classification (NCBI taxonomy): domain Eukaryota; kingdom Metazoa; phylum Chordata; class Mammalia; order Diprotodontia; family Potoroidae; genus Potorous; species Potorous gilbertii. The sequence goes on from CM053770.1 coordinate 533,985,804, forward strand.
CAAAGCAACTGGTATACTCTCCGGTGCAATAGCATATGAATATTACATGGAACATTTAAAGTGAATAGAACATTTAAACAAAATCAGTATAGGTTTAGGCTTGGGCCTTATGACTAGAAAGAGCTGAATGTAGTTGTTCACTGTGATCTCAATGTTCCCTCGTCCCCAAGATATATGTTTTGGGATCGATTGTTCAGAGCAGAGGAGCTGATGCAGCCCCCTGTGAACTCTAGGTTCTCTGCTCCCCCAACACAACACCCTCTTCCCATCCCCTAACCCACCCCCAACTGCCAAGTGCATTCAGAGTGACTTCTTTTCACATCAGACTCTCAAATTATATCTTCTTTCAGATGCTAACTTCACTCTCCAGTCTGATTACCTAACTAATAACTTACACTTCATTTTCTTTTAAGGTTTACAAAATCTGTTTCTCATAAAAATACTAGGAGGTAAGTAATATAAGTATTTTGTTTTAGCCTAGACTTGTGACTTAATTGATATAGGGATATCTGTTATTACCCTTATTTTATAGTTGAGGAAAATGAGGCCCAGAGTTAGGAGACTCAGAGACGTTGCCTCCATGGCTAATAAGAGTTAATAAGTATTCAGAATCAAGATTTGAACTCAGGTCTTCTGACTCTAAACCCTATGCTTATTCCACTGTATTATATGTTAACCTATTCCCTCCACAATAATAACTAAGTCTTACATTTGAATATTGTTTACAGTTTACCAAGCCCTCTCGTTAATCTTATTTGAGGTTTCCAATGACCATATAAAATAAATGGGAGAGGTGTTAATACTCCCATTTTGCAGATGAGCAAAGTGAGGTCCAGAGAGGCAAAGTGGATTCCTCTGAGATCATATGACTAGTAGATGGTGGAACTGGGTCTAGGACTGAGATCTTTGAACTCAGTCCACAGTTTGTTGCATGAAATAAAAACAATAATAAGCATTTATATAATACTCTCAAATTTGTAGAGCCCTTTACAAATAATTATCTCCCTGTCTTCTCACAGTAAACCTAAGAGGTAGGTGCTATTAGTAAGCCTCAGTGACATAGCTAGGAAGTGTCCAAGGCCAGATTTTGAATGCAGGCCTTCTTTACTCCAGGTTCAGTGCTTTATCCACTGTGCCCTCTAAATCTCAGCTGTCAGGGGCTGACAGTAATGTCATTCTGTTCTTGGATGGGAGAAATACACTATTTGGTGGAGATTACAGCATGGGTAAAAACAAATACTTCTAAAAAGAGTGTCGAAGAGAAGTTGCTGAAAGAAAAGTTTCCTCACAGGGAAAGGAAGAAGGAGGATGAAGGAAGAAAAAAGACTGCCTAGACCTGAAAAGAGCCCTAAATTGCCAGTCACTAAATATTAGAAAATCTATCAATCTGTCCCTTTTCATTTCTTACCTCTGGGGGGCATGTGAAGCCATTTGCAGAGATTATGAGGAAATATGAGTTGACTGTCTGGCGAGAGGCCAAGCTCCAAGATGGTCCTTTTGAAATATCTGTCCAGCAGCATGACTTTCATTTACTGTCTAAAGCTCAGCTCTTTCGATCACTCCAGGACCTGAGAATTTTTATGTTCTATAGAAATCTGAGAACATCAAGTTAACATTAAGGGAGTGAGTCACTGGCCTGAGAACAGATAGTCCTGACTTAGCCTGATGTTGGGGTGGAATTATTGGGAAAGTCATGGATGGGGTGGGGCTGCCTCCAGCAGCCACAGGGCAGCCCACTCAGAGCATCTCTGGAGGCTGATGTGATGTTGTAAAGAGAAGAGATGCTTCTTGGGATTAGCTTCCACCTTGCTAGATCCCTTAGTATCTGCAGCAGAGGTGGATTCCTCACCTCGGCCGAATCTCAGGCAGACGCTTCTGTGTTTGTGTTGGGAAAGCTCTTGTGTGATCCCTCTCAGAGGCTGTATTGTTCAATTGTGTCTGATTCTTCATGACCCCATGTGCCATATTATCTGTGTGGTTTTCTTGGCAAAGATACTGGAGTGGTTTGCCATTTCCTTCTCCAATGGATCTAGGCAAACAGAGATTAAGTGACTTGCTCATGTTCACAAGTATCTGAGGTCAAATTTGAACTCTGGGCTTCCTGACTTCAGACCCAGTGCTCTGTCCACTGAGTTATCTAGCTTCCCCCCACCCCCACCTTTTTTTTTGTCTGTTAATCATGTCTGACTCTTTGTGATCCCATTTGGGGTTTTCGCAGCAAAGACACTGGAGTGGTTTGCTATTTCTTTCTCTAGCTCATTTTCCATATGAAGAAACTGAGGCAAACAGTGTTAAGTGACTTGCCCAGAGTCACACAGTTAGTAAGCATCTGAGACTGGATTTGAACTCAGGTCCTCCTGGTACCACCTAGCTGTCCTTGAGATATCCTTAGTTCACTTAATCAATCTGATCTACTACTACTCTGGCTAAGTTTGTTTCCTCCCTGTTCTCTGAACATCACTTTGCTCACTCTTACCTCTGTACCTCTGCTCCTGTCTCTTCTCCAACCTAGATTTAGGCATATAGTTAGTTATCTGTGTACCATATCTCTAGCTTCTACTGAGACTATAAGTTCTATGAGAAATTTGTCTTATTGAAATTCTATTTCTCCCCTTTCCTATAGTTTTCTGCACATAGTAGGTACTTGAAAAATGTTCACTGAATGAATGAATGAATAGAATATTGTCTTTCCTAGTTATGCAAATCTTGTGCTGTTGTTTGTCCTTTATTCTTGAAGCAGACCATGATATCAGGGAGGTGATGCCATGACTTGCACATGAATTGGATTTAAGTGAGGGAGGGCTGTGCAAAGTCACCAGCCTCACTTTCTCCTCTGGAGCCATTTGGGTCCAGTGGCAAGATGTAGGTCGAGATGACTGGAGATAACCTTGGATGCAATGGGAGATCCTGGTCTTTTAAGCTAAGGTCTTTAACAGATTTCAGTTTGACTGATGCAATGTCCATTCAGTGATTAAGGTTTGGAAAGAAATGAGGCAAAGAGTGGCTTCTTTTACCTAGTTAAAAAAATCAATCTGGGAGGGGAAGACTCTCAGGTTTTGTGACCAAAATAGAAACAATTGCTATTTACATTCACTCTGAGACAATCAAGGTCCAAACAATGACTGAATGGGGTTTGGCCTGGCTCCTACTGTTGGTCAATCAACGAGAGCCAGGGTGATTTGGGTTCAAGGCATGATCCTTAAAAAATAAATCTAGCCTGTGAACTCTTTACATTCTTTTGGGCAGAACACCTGTTGGTAAGGGAACTATTCCCTATGTGGACCAAAGGAAGGAAAGGGAAGGGAGAGAGAGAGAGAGAGAGAGAGAGAGAGAGAGAGAGAGAGAGAGAGAGAGAGAGAGAGAGAAGGAAGGAAGGAAGGAAGGAAGGAAGAAAGGAAAGAAAGAAGGAAAGAAAGAAAGAAGAAAGAAAGAAAAAAGAAAGAAAGAAAAAAGAAAGAGCAGTGTTGCCCAACTGGTCAGTTCCAGTTGTGTCCCCAGAGGGGCAGCAACTACTAATACTCCCATGATTATCTCCAATCATCCTGATCTATATCTTGCCATTGGACCCAAATGGCTCCAGAGGAGAAAGTGAGGCTAGTGACTTTGCAAAGCCCTCCATGACTTAAATTCAATTCACCTGTGTACATTCATCACCTTCCTGATGTCATAGTCCTCTTGGAGAACGTAGGACAAACAACAACCTTTGCCAATTCTGTGATAAGTGACATAGTCAAGAGTAGTAGAGGAAGTACTAATTTGGAATCAGAGGACTTGGGATCATATCTAGACCCTACTATTCACTGCTTATATGACCTTGGTCATGTCCTCTCTGGGGCTCAGTTTAGTTGTTTATAAAATGAAGGAATTGGACCAGATGACTTCCAGTGATCCCTCAGCTACAAATCTACAAGTTGATGGGCACATGGATCTCTCCTTAAGGACACAGAATGGATATTGGAAAAAGAGTGGAATCAAGGGCCAAGGATCCTGAATTCTAGTGCCGGTTCTGCTCCTGGCATCTAGGTGAATAGAGTTCTAGACTTGGAAGCAAGAAGAACTGCATTCAAATCCTGCTCCAGACATTTACTAGCTTTGTCACCTTGGGCAAGTCATTCAACCTCCCTTTACATCACTTTCCTCACCTATAAAATGGGCATAATAATTACACCCAACTCCCAAGGTTTTTAAGATAAAATGAAATAATGTCTGTAAAGTTCTTTACAAACCCTAAAGCATTCTATCAATGCTAGTTACTGTTCCTATTGTTACTAACAAGCACTGTAATCTTGGTCAGAATCACTTGACTTGTCTGGGATCTCATTGCTCTCATCTTTAAAATGCATAGAGGATTTGGAAGGAAGACTCATCTTCTTGAGTTCAAAGCTGGCCTCAGACACTTACTAGCTCTATGACCCTGTGGGCAAGTCACTTAATTCTGTTTGCCTCAGTTTCCTCATCTCTAAAAATGAGCTGGAAAAGGAAAGGGCAAATCATTCGAGTGTCTTTGCCAAGAAAATCCCAAATGGGCTCATAAAGAGTTGGACATAACTGAACAACAAAAAGGGATTTAGACCAGATGATTTCTAAGCATCTATACAATTTTCAGAATTAACTTCCTTTTTCATTTATCGTCTGTGTCATACAATCTAGCACTTCCTATGTATGCATCTTGTACCCTGCCACAATACTGTCAACTCATTGAGAGAGAAAGCAATGACTTATCAATCAGTTAGTGAACATCTGTTATGGGACTAGTTATGTGCACTTGGTGTATATCACCCATGACACAAAGCACAAGGTTGGACTTGCAGCTAATATTCAGCACATACAGTATCTACTTATTTTGGTTGTATGAGTTGATCCCACAATAGACTATAACCTCCTTGAGGGCAGGTACTGGTCCACTTTTGGTTTTGTATACCCTGGTGGAGAGTAAGCAAATTAGAAATGCTTGTGGAAGCTTGGTCCCAAAGAAGAGATATGAGAAGATGCCTCCTCCCGGTCCTCTGCCCCAGGGAGAGGGGTGCAGTAAGATGGTCCATGACTGTAAAACATTGCATATATTATCCTATTTTTGATATATTTGATTGATTTTGCTGACTTTTTTCTTCTTTTTTATTTTCTCTTTACTTTAAAATATACTTTGCTGCGGTTCTCTGGGAGGTAGAAGAAAAGATACAGGAGGAAATCCAGGTGATATAAAAATAAAATGTCAACAAAAATCTATAAAAATGCTTGTTAATTATCTCATGAGTTATCTTTGGTAGAAAAACAAATTGCTCTGGGATCTCAGAGATGCCTGAAGATCCTCAGGGAATACTGCCATTTATACATTTGGAATCATGAATCCATTGAATGTGTTAGAAACCAGCTGTTCTAACACCCTTATTTTACAGAAGAGGAAACTGAGACCCAGAGAGGATGAACTAATTCCCCAAGGTCAGTACATCAGTGTCAAACCCTTTATTCTGTGCTTCCAGTTTACTCCATTTGTCATGTGAAACCCTTCTGGTACTCACCACATATGTAATATACTGCAGTTTCCTCAGTTGTAAAATGGGGGTGATAAAAACATATACCTCACAAGGTTGTAAGGATCAAATGAAATTATATATATATATATATATATATATATATATATATATGTATATATAAAGCATGAAATTATATATGCGTATAAAGCATGTTACTTTTTATTTTTTTAGTGGATAGAGCACTGGGCTTGGAATCAGCAAGTCTCATCTTCCTGAGTTCAAATCTTGCCTCAGACACTTATTAGCTGTGTGCTGGAAAAATCACTTAACCCTATCAGTTTCCTCTTATGTAAAATGAGCTGGAGTAGAAAATGGCAAATCACTCTAGCATCTTTGGCAAGAAAACCCCAAATGGGATCATGAAGAGTTGGACAGAAACAAAACGATTGAGCATGTTGCAAGCTTTAAATGTTATATAAATGTTAGCAATTATTATTCAGTATTATTGAACTACAGTGTAGTATGACCTGTGCCAAGTACAGACCTCTCACTACTGACTCCTACGATGATGGGCAGGTGTTACCAGCCTTTAAGTTAAATTCACATCTAGGGAATACTTGCATTATCTCATCTTAGGTACTTGGGTTCTGACATTATATGCAATATTTCACACCCTTAGGCCACCTCCCCTTGTCCACCCTCCTGCTCCCCAGCAAAAGAATGGGAGAACATAGTTTCTCATGTCTCTTCTTTGGGGCCAATCTTCAACAAGCATTTGTTAATTGCTTACTACACACCAGGCAGTATACTCACCGCTGGGGATACAAAGACAAAAATGCAAGACTCCTGGTCTTCAGGAGGAGGACATTCTACTGGGAGAATCATTATCTGAGAGAAAATTCTTCATAGACTCTGAAAATTTGGGATTTGATCATCCTAAGGAAACTCTGTTCACACAATGGTGAGTGGCTGAGTTCCGTGTTCTTGCTGAAGACTTTAAATCATAGCAAGCTTGCTAGTAACTTCTGTATTTGCAATAGGCTCTAATATGGACTAGCTAGGTGTGACCTTGGGCAAATCATTTCCTTTCTGGGAACTCCCTTCTCCTTATCAGTCACATTACCTACTTTACCTCCCAGGGATATTTTGAACAAAGCACTGTGTAAACCTTGAAGCTCTCCATAAAAGTGAGCTATTAGAGACCTGAGAAGCCTGGTTTGAGTGAATGGAAAACTTAACTCGATTCATACAAATGCTTCCCACTTGCAGAGATGGCCCTGAGGAAAGTGTCTGACTTTTGGATGAAACCCATGTGCCTGGAGGCTTGTTCCTTTGCTCTGGTCTCTGTATTATTGATAGTGTACTAGTGGACTACTGTAACCTTTTGAGTTTCCCTCGAATGCTGGCATACACAGGCACATTGGAGCTGGTGACATGGAGCAAAGCTGTGTCAGTGGTTGATTAATACAAATCCTTCTGGACAATGATTACAATTCACGAAATCTCTCAGCATGGACCTCCACAACCACATTGCCAGTGAGAAGGGAGATAGATTTATTCCTTGCCTTTGCCATGGGAGTAAAAAAATAATTTTCTAAGAAGTAGGTGTTTTTCGTAGAATTTAAACATCACTGGGGAGTGGAATCCTGAAGGAAGGTTTCATGATGAATGTGGCCTTACCCAGCATGCTACTATCTGTACTGAGATGGCCAGATGGTCCAAACAAAAATTTCTTTTCCCCTGCAGCATCCTGAATGCTGTGAGCCAGGGAGACAGGCTTTCTGGTTATTATATCGATGGAGTCACAATACTGTCTGAAATACCGTTTCACATTTTAAAGGGTTTAAAAAATTTTGGGGGGTAGATCCAATACTAGATTATCTGGAGTTCTGAAGAGTCCTGAATTTTTAGGTAGGATAGCTATTTCTAGTTGGGGGTGGAATGAGAATTAGGCATCTAGGATTTTACCTGAAAAGTTGTCCTCATGATTCACAATAGCATGGGGTGGGTATCATCTACTCATATCACTACCTTTAAGGACCCTGTTATAGACTAGTCAGCTGTGATTTCTTCTCTGGTATGTTACTATAACTGTGTGTATGAAGATTAAATTAATCAATTCATTCAATCAACAAACATTTTTAATGTACCTCTTGTGTAGAGTGTTATATGCCTGTTAAGGCATAAACTTTGGATATGATCCAATTCAGGTAGCTATGTGGAACTCCTGGTAGGCTCTGTACCTTGGTCACAATGGTCTGAGTAAATGAGGAGTTGTGAACTGACTGGAACAATGAAGCACAAGGTGATTGAGATAACACCACCTAAATGGGAAAAAAAATCCATTTCCTTTAGGTAAACAACAAAAAAAAAACAAACCTCAAGACCAAGTGGAAAGTAATAAAGCATCTTGAGGGAGAGACAGAAGGAAGTATGTTCAAGGCAATTCAAATAACCACAGCTACCTCAACCCTTAGAACTTGGTGAAGACAGCCTAGGACCCTGCTCTAAGATTTCTGGGAATTAAAGAACACCTTAGGCCACCATCCTTGTTTCTAGCCTAGTCCCCAGTAACCATCATCCAAGGGAGCTACTCTTTTGGACAAGGGACCATTCCCAACATCACTAGTATCAGCTGCCAGTCAGTCAGCAAATGAGTGTTTATTAAATATTTACTATGTTCCAAGTACTGTGCTAAGATACAAAGGCAAAAACAGAATCATTGATCTCAGGGAACTCATATTCTAATGAGGGAGACAAGGTATAAATAGTTATGTACATACAAGAACACTTTGTCTCTCTCCTCCTTACCCTCTTTTCCCCTCACATACCTCTCTCCCTTTCTTCCTCCTTTTCTCTCTGTCTCTCTTTCTCTGTCTGTCTCGTTGGGTTTCTCACTGTGTCTCTTTACCTATTTCTGTCTCTGTCTCTCTCAAGGAATACAGTCTCAGAAGGGAAGGTTCTAGCAACAGGGGGACTGGGAAAGGCCTCTTGTAAGAAGGTTGGGGATTTGAGCTCACTTTAAGGAAGGCAAAGCTAGGAAAGTGACTCTAGAAGGGAAGAGGTGGATATATATGTGTGTGTGTGTATAATATATGAATGTAGAAATGACAAGTTGACAACAGATTGAATATGTATGGTAGAGAGTCAAGGATGACACTTAGGATGTGAGCCTAGATGACAGATAGGATGGTAGTGCCTTTGACTGTCATAGAAAAGTTGGAAAGAGAGGAGAATCTGTAGGGAAAAGAAGTGAGTTCTATCACTGACAGACAAGTATGTCCAATATCCCTGGGAATAGAAGAGTCAGTCCCTCCCACAACTACCTTCCTTGCTGGTATCCAAGCCCCTACAGTCATCAACAAGGTGAGAAACCCTGAAGGAGCTGCAATTTGATTTCCTTTGCATACATATACTGCAGACTTCATCTCTTCATCAATCAAATTACTAAAAACCCAGAGAAGTCTCATCATCAAAAATCTTTGGCCCTGTCAAATGACACAACATCAGAAATAGACATGATTTTATAAATGAAAATGACACTAAGGAAGATGTATTATCATGTTTTGCTACTATGCTCTAAGGGTGATTTGGCCTTCCTTTTGGTTTGCAGCTGAAACATCCTATACATGTCATCCATCTCCCCTTATTAGTGTAGCCCAGGGGTGGGGAACCTGTGCCTTTTTAGGCCCTCAAGTGAGGCCTTTTGACTGAGTCCAAGTTTTACAGAACAAATTCTTTCATTAAGGGGATTTGTTCTGTGAAGTTTGGATTCAGTCAAAGGGCTGCACTTGAGGATCTAGAAGGCTTTGGGCTCCCCATCCCTGCTATAGTCTATATAAGAATGAGCTTCCTTATCCCAATTTCTCAATCTCATAGATATATGTTTTAGGTTACAGAGCAGGAGAATATCTGCCCCTCAGATTTCTTAGCATATCCCCTGTGAAAAGTCTGGGATGATTCTCTAATTTGTGCTTTCCCTTAAGACTATCAGTTGAAAATCATTTCAGTCAGCCAGCCTTAAGTAGCTTTTACTAAAATTAGTATAAAACATTTGCCTAAAAGTCTGTGGTACGCTTTCCCATATATAGACATCCTTTACTGATCAAAATGCAATAAAAATTATATTAAATTAAAGACTGCTGAAAAAAGCATTAAAAATCTATTGGAGACTAAATAACTTAATCTTTGAAAATTGATAGAACAAATCACAGAAACAATAGATAAGTTCATTAAAGATAATGATAGCAATGAGACAGCATACAAAAATTTTTGGGAAGCAGCCAAAACAGTCTTTAATGGAAAATTAATATCTTTAATGTTTGGAGATATTAAAAAGAGAAAGAATAGATCAATGAATCAGGAATGCAACTAAAAATTCTAGAAAACCAACAAATTAAAAAAATCTCAATTAAATACCAAATTAGAAATCCTATAAATCAAGTAAGAGACTAACAAAATTGAAAATTACAAAAAAATTGAATTAATAAATAAAACTAGGAGCTCTTTTGAGGAAAACAACAGCAATAAAATAGACAAACCATACACTAAATTGATTAAAAAGGAAGAAGAAAACCAAATTATTAGTATCAAAAATGAAAAAGAATTTACAACCAGTACCGAGAAATAAAGAATATTATTTGAAACTATTTATCCAACTATATGCCAATAAAACTGACAACTTAGATGAAATAAATACCTACAAAAATATAAAATATCCAGACTAACAGAACAAGATACAGATAACTTAAATGACCCAATTTGAGTGAGGAAATTTGGAATTTAAATTTCAAAATTTAAGCAACCCAATTCCAGAAGTTCATAAATCAATTTCCAAGAAAAAAACTTCAGGACTAGATGGATTAAAAAGTGAATTCTATCAAACATTCAAAGTACAATTAATTCTAATATTATACAAATTGTGCAAAAATAGCAAAAGAAGGAATCCTACCAAATTCATTCTATACTTAGATATAATCTTGATATACAAACCAGGGAGAGTTAAAATAGAAAAAGAAAGTTATAGATGAATATCCCTGATGGACATTGATGCAAACATTTAAATTAAAGCATTAGCAAAGAGGACAAAGCAACAGATCACAAAGATTTTTACCATAAACTTGGTTGTATTTATACAAGAAATAACAAGCTTGATTGATTTAATATTAGGAAAACTATAAACTTAACCATATTATTAACAAAATGAACATTCTGCTAAAAATGACAATGCCACCTAAATTAACTGGGAAAAAATCTTTGCAGAAAGCTTCTCTGATGAAGGTCTCAGAACCTAAGATTTATAAGGAATTGATTCAAATTTATAAGAATAAGAGACATACTCCAATTGATTAATTGTCCACTTGGCTTGGTAAAGAAAAAAAGAAGGAATAGGATACTTGTTTTCAAGTATTTGAAGGGACTGTCATGTGGTTTAAATATTAGACTTGTTTTGTTTGGGTGCAAAGGGCACAGGTAGGAGTAATGGATAGAAATTACAGCTTGGAAAATTTAGCCTATATGTAAGGAAAACATCCTGATAATCAGAGCTGTCCCAAAGTGGAATAGGCTCCCTTGGGAAGTAGTGCATTCCCTATCGCTGAAGCTCTTGAGCAGATGTTGGCCTGTTCATGTACAATTTGGACTGTGTGACCTCTGAGATCCCCTCCAACTCTGAACTTCTGTAATAAATTCTGCATAAATACATAATCACAGCTACGAAACCAGGTCTTCCTTTTCCTTAGAAACATTTCACCCAACTATGAAGCCTTCTTTTTAAAAAATCAAATTAGCGAATGATTTATCTATTTTAGTTTTTTAAAAAAAGCTCCTAGTTTTATTTTTTAAATTGTTTTGCTTTTAATTTTATATCTCTTTTGATTTTCAGGATTCATTTCAGTGCTTAATTGGGGGTTTTGATGTATTTTTTTTTTTTAGTTGCAGGTCCAATTCATTGATCTGATCTTTTTCTTTTTAATGCTGTGTTTATAGATATAAAATGTCCACCCCTAAGTACTGCTTTGGATGCATTCTGCAAATTTTGGCATATTGTTTATGAAGACATCTAAAGATAATTTTTTTCCGGTTTTCATCTATGTCCTGTCTGCATTTGCTCTGTGTCAAGCAATAGAATCTCCGAGAGCAAGCATCTCCCTAAAAAGTAGAGAGCCACGTGATGAGTTTATTGCTCACATCTCTGTAAGGATATATCTGTATATGGGCATAAATTCATGAAGCCAACAATCTCATACATTACATAATGTGCAACATTACATTTAATTAAGATGAAGAAAAGGTCCACCGTTCAGGCAACAGGACTAAAGGACCCTTTGATCATGGGGAACATTGGCCTTTGTAAACTTCAGTTTTGACATCTATAAACAACAACAACAACATGAGGAGATCCATGTTCAAATTCCCCTTTAGACACTTATTGGCCAGGTCATTGACCCTAGGTAACCCACTTAGCCTTCAAACCTCCATTTCTTAATCTGTAAAAATGAAGTTTACCATAGTTGTATTGCATATCTCACAAAGTTATTGGGAAAAAACTGTATATTTTAAAGTGTTACAGGAACGTGAGTTTCCTTGAGACAACTAGATGGTGTATTCAATAAAGTGCTGTACTTGGTATTAGGGAAGACCTGAGTTCAAATATTCTTCATATATTTAATAGCTGTATTACCTTGTGTAAATCACTTAATCTCTGTCAGTCTCAGCTTTTTCATCTGTAAAACGGAGAAAATAATAGCATCTACTTCAAAGACTTGTTATAAGGATTAAATGAGATAATATATGTAAAACGTTTTTTATAAACATTAAAGCTTTACATAAGGGTGAGGTATTATCATTGACTGGGGGCTCTGGAGCTGTGATTTCAGGTACTGGTCATGGTGAGTGTGAAAACATCTTTCATCAATGCAGATCAACAACTTGTCTTGTAATTTATATTCTTAAGAGAACTGACTGGATCCCAAAGAGGTTAAAGTGACATCTGTGGTCATGTGGCCAGCGATGGTGCAGTGGATAGAGCACTGACCCTGGAGTCAGGAAGTCCTGAGTTTAAATCTGACCTCAGACACTTACTAGTTGTGTGACATTCGGTAAATCACTTAACCTTATTTGCCTCAGTTTCCTCATCTGTAAAATGTACTGGATAAGGAAATGGCAAACCACTGCAGTGTTGTTGCCAAGAAAATGCCAAACAGGGTCATGAAGAGTCAGACATGACTGAAACAACCGAACAGCAAACATATATACTTGTAAGGCCTGCCTTTACATGCTAGATATGTGTGAGATACAAAAGAAGACTCATATTTAAGTCTATCCTCAAGGGGTTTCCACTGTAGTAAGAGAAGCATGACATACATACATACATACATACATATATATATATATATATATACATATATATATACATACACACACACACATATATACATATATATATACATATATATATATGAAATAGTTCAGTCAGAGATCATTTGGAATCATGACATAGTGGAAAGAATACCAGCTTTGAAGTCACAAGACCTGGGTTCAAATCATGATTGCTTCTTGCTATGTGTGTGACCTTAGGTAAGTCACTTAGTTTCTCTGGGCTTGGTTTTCTCTGCTGTCAAATGAATGAATCAGCCTAGATGATCTTCAAGGTTTCTTCTATCTTTAAATTTATGCTCCTAGTCTAATTTCCTCATTTTACGGGGGAGGAAACTAGACAAGGTTTAGTAGCTTGCCTGGGGTCCTGTAAACAGTAAGTAATAGAACTGAGATTCAAACATAAGTACTTTGATCTCATTCCACTATAAAATATGAAATTTTTGTGATTTCTCATAACTAAAACAGGCTGTGGGGTGTGAAGAGATGCTGTTTGCATAACAACTCTTTGAATTCAGCTTTTCTTAGAAATTAATAAATTGATTAATTAAATTTGGAATTAGTATTTCCATTAGATTTGAACCAATTATCATATTTTACATAATAATTCCAATAGCACAAATTCAAATACATGCAGCCACTTCAAGAGTATTTATTATTCATGCAAATGGGGACCTAGTTGTTGTTCATCCTTTGTTTTCAAAGAGGGCCAATAACATTATCATGTGATGGATGATATCTTGACTTTCTCATGAATTGGATTTAAGTATGGTAGAGTTGTACGAAGTCATCAGCAGCCTCACTTTCTCTTCCTGGGTCATTCAAGTCTAGTGGCAGGTCAAAAATCAAAACAACTAGTGATGACCAGGGATGCAGTGGATGACTTTGGCATCTTGGATTTTGACCTACTCTAAGCACTCCACAGCACCTGCTTCAGCTAAGCCTTCATGGCCATTGGAACAAATTGTTCTCATCTGCCCATTCCACTTGGGAAGTCTTCACATGCTTGGGGTAGACATCATTGCTGGGTTGTTTGAGGCCTGTTGATTACCCTCAATCTGGTTGACCTGTAGTCCCTACCTCATAGGATGTTGTGAAGCTCAATGAGATAATGTATGTGAAATGCTTTATGTATCTTAAAGCATGTATAAAAGTCAGTTATTATATGAAGGGGCAGGTATACTTGTTGTGGGCTTGCACAAGTAATTGTGTCAGTTTTATTTGCTGAATTTGTTTCATCACTTAGCATCTTATCATGTACCTTTTTTTATTAGTCCAAAATTCTGCTCCCAGAACAAAGATGTTTATTAAAGAAACAGTCCATGAGGGAAAAAGAGAAAACTTTTTGATAAAGGATTTTGTGGTTTAGAAAAACATGTTTATAATTTCAACATTTTAAAGAAACTGAAGTCATTACTGTGTTCCTTCATGCAGGCATCCAGTGAGGTTTACTTGTAACAATGCCAGCCAAGGAGATAAGGCGTTTGCAGAAATAATAGGGAGGTCTAAGCGAACCATGGAATTAAGGTCACTAAGGCATCTCTTGTTCCTATAACCTCCATGTTAATGGAGGAATTTTATAGGGTTTGTTTAATTGAAACAATGATATTAGAAAACACTGCAAAACCTCTATTTAGACTTATTTTCTGCATAGGTTAGAGAGAGTTTCCCTAAGAATTCATTCATTTAAAAAGGATTGGAAAGGTAATCTGATATAGTCCTAAGTTTGGAAAGGAGTAGGCAGCCGTCTATAACATACAACGAAATATATTTGCTTGTAGTCTTGTGAATATGTTCAAGAAGGTTTTAAACTAAAAATTGATGGGAAAGGAGAAAACTGCCCATATAAATCAGCTAAAACAGGTAGCAAATAGAAAAGGAGATACAGTTTTAAAAGAATAGCATTAGAAAGGATGAGATAGTATGAAAGAAATCCATGACCTAAAATATTTGTACACATCATTAGACTGTAAATGCCTTTTTAGATTATAAGCTCCTTGAAGTTAAGGACTGTCTTTGCCTCTTTTTGTATCCCCAGCACTTAGCACAGTGCCTGGAATGTAGTGGTTGTTTCATAAATGTTTATTGGTTGATTGAAATGGGCAAAGTCCAGCAGGTGTTGGGGAGTAAAGGGTACTTGGTTAGTGATGAGGGAACTAAGTACCCCCTTCTTTCTGGCACCAGCTCTCATGAAGGAAGCACTACATTCTTCTTCAACCCTTCTCTTTGGCTTCCCTTTGACCTTTCTTTAATCATATCCTTGACTTTTTTCTTCAGGGGAAAGGTCTCCCTTTCATATCTACCACAGGAAAAGCCAATGGGAAAGGAGAAAAGCCAGATGTGATCACTTCAGAAAGATTAATTCCCGACTTGTTTACAAACCTTTCCTCGTCAAATCTGTTGAACTCATTTTGTCTAGAACTTGTTGGTATCCACATTTTATTTCTCTGCTTTTGGAAGGCTATACAAATATTCATCAATAATGTGTCCTCTGAGCCCCCCAAAAATGTCCTAGTTGTAATGATAAATATCTTTCTCTTTCTCTAGAGTCCTTTACCCCCTGTTACCTCTCCTGCCAATATTTGCATAAAGACAGAGTTCAGCAGTGTAATAGTTAACTGCTTTATCTTAAAAGGAAAAAAATGAAATAGAAAACAAAAAGGAATTATCTACCAAGAGAGGGAACAAGAGTCAGAATAAGGCAAAGTATAAGAAAGTTGGATTTTCCCATTCTGTTCTCAGCAGCTCTGTTCTGTACAACTCTAATCACTCTGTGTTTGTCCTACATACCTGTTGTATAGTGAGCTACCATCCTTGTCTTAGCTGTCTCATGTAAAGGTGGAGGTGGCAGCACAACTTGGGACCTTAGCCCACTCACCTGTCTCTTGATCTCATTTCATCTTTAGTAGCTGTCCCATCTGATGTGTTTGCTTCTGGATCTCATCCTTGCTCTATGCTTTTAGATCTCATCTCACTCCTGCAAAATTTCTTGTTCTCCTCCCCCTTATATTGGATAGAAGTGAATATTTCTACAACAGCTTCCCAACTCTCCTGAGACTCAAGAAGATAAATACTGGAGAATTTCATGTTC
The DNA here is from genome assembly GCA_028658325.1 of Potorous gilbertii. Lineage (NCBI taxonomy): Eukaryota > Metazoa > Chordata > Mammalia > Diprotodontia > Potoroidae > Potorous > Potorous gilbertii. The sequence continues at coordinate 534,001,746 of CM053770.1, forward strand.
TCTAGCATATACAAATATACACATTCCCACACACTAACATATATAAACATATATATGTATATATATATATGAAATATATATCAACATTCTTTTATAAAAATATGACTAAAACAGTACTTTTTAATGGAGGGAGGCATATTCAAATTCAGAAATCATCAAGACTTGGTGAGATAAGATTCAGAACTGGAATTCATCTTTTGAGGATAATGCCATATTTGAAACAAGAAGAATGGGGGTGGTGGTGCAGGGGGAGGACAAATAGAAATGTATAAAGCAAGTTAAATTGACCTTTGTGAAGATTGCAGGGTCATGGCTTTAGAGCTAATAGGTATCTAAAACCTCCCTTTGATTTTTTAAAAAATAAATGTGCCATTGGTGTTTAAAAACACTGCTGTCACTTATCAAGAATATTCCCCCCGATGGAACTTTCCCTCTTAAAAATATGTAATTAAGCAAAGCAGGCCAACACATTGAACATCTGGCAAAGTATGTCTTACTGTTCACCTGTGGCCCACCATCTCTCTGCCTAGAGTAGGGAAGAACACTTCATTAACAGTCTTCTTTCTTAATTAGTTATTGCAGTGATCAGAATTTTTATGTCTTTCAGTTTTATCTTCTTGGCATTATTGTAGTCATTGAATAAATTGTTCTTTTGGTTATATTTACTTTGTTTTGCATCATTTCATATAAATTTTCCCAAGGATCTTTGTATCCTTCACATTTGTTGTTTCTTATGGCACAATAATATGCTATTGCATTCATACAAACAATTTATTCAGTCATTCTCCAGTTTTTCAATATTCACTTTACTTACAGTTTTTAGCAATATAAAAATATTAGAAATAACATACTTTTAATTAAAATAAAATATTAAAAATGTTTTATACATGTGGAACTTTTTTCCTGACATTACCCCTCTTTGGGTATAATCATTGGGTCAAGGGCAGTGATTTCTGACTCAAATAGAAATAAGGGCCACCAAACCATACATAAGGATCCCTGTGAGCAGCATATTGACTTAGTTTTAAAATGCAATATTAACGATGTTTTATTGCATTTTTACTTCTTTTCTTAAATCTCCAATTATATTTTAATCTGGCTTGGCCCATACTCCAGCGTATTGTAGGCTGCACGTGGTGACCCATCTGGTCAAGCCAACTCACAGTTTAGTGACTTTTTCCACTAGAATTCCAAACTGTTTTCCAGAACAGGTGGATCAGTTCCCACCACAAACAATAACAATAGCGCATGGTTGTTCCTGCTTTCCTATAACCTCTCCAACATTGGTCATTTTATCTTTTGTCATTCTTGCCAGTCTCAGAGTTGCTTTAACTTGTCATTCTGTTATTTATGATATGAAGCTTTCTTTCATATAGTTATTTTTTCTTTTAAACACTTTGCCCCCTCCCCCATGTCTTTTGATATGATCACTCTTCTATTGGCAGTCTCTTCATTTTACATTGTAAAGAATGGTAGAAAATATTTGAGTGAGGGTCAATGGAGGGGGAAACAGAACTCATATTGTGGAATAAGTGTACTAAAGAATACCTGAGGAAGTCAAGAAATAGATCACAAACCATACATGGATATAAGGTATAGGTGTAATGGATGATTTCAACTATCTGTCTGCTAAATCTTTCTGCCCAAGCAGAACAACTGATTAATTCTTGACCTGACTTCAGGTTAATTTCATTCCTCAAAGGATAACAACTATTCTAGACTCAATCATGACCAATATAGAGGGGCTGGTTGCTAAAAGAGAAATGATGAGAACATCAGTAGGAAGTGACCATCTTAAGGATGTGATAGATAAGGAAGGAGAAGGCAAGCATCTTCCATTTTAAGAAGTTGTATTTCAAAGAATTCTGAGAAAAGATTGCAAGAAACCCATGCCCTAAAATTCTTTAGAAGAAATTGTTCCATGAGAGATGGGAAGCCCTTCAGAATAAAAATTTTATATTCAACACTAGAGAATTCTGATGAAAAAGAAAAGGATCATTTCTTGAAAAACAAAAGTAAATGTAATGTACAAAGAACTCAGTATAGATTTTTAAAAGGTGTGCAAAAGATGGAAGAAAGAAAGGATAACAGAGGATGAATAAGAATGACATGGTCTTATAATGTCAAGATTGTCATAGTTCATAATAAGCTGAAGCTTGGAAATGGATGCTAAGGATAATATAAAGCTGAATTGGAGGCCAGAGTAAATTCAAAGAAGGGATAAGATTGGTATCAGGAGTGGATGGGATGATATCAATAGTCAAACAGTAAGGCCATTCTGATCTTGCTTTTATTTTCTCTACCAAGAAGAATGATACTTAGATTGGGATAAATAGAATGAAAATGTAATGAGATGAAACCCATATGAAGAAATGGCAAGAGAGAATCTGTCTGCTCAATGACATCAAACCCAGACCAACCTCATTTTGGAGTACTTGAAATGGTACATGTAACTGCTGGGTAGTGTAGTGGAGAGAGTGCTGTACCTATTACATTATGATAAAATGGCTGAGCTACTGTCAGTGATCTTAAAACACAACTGAGAATTAGAGAATTACTACAGGATGAGATGGGAAAATATTGTCTTTATTTTCAAAGAAGAGAAGAGGGTAGATTCTGCAAAGCAAAGGCTAATCAGTTCAATTTCTATTCTTAGAAAAATTCAAAAAATGTTTTATTAAAGGGATGATTTATGAACATCTATCAAGGGAAGATTATTCATTAAGAGTTAGCGTGGCTTCATCAAGAAAAGTCACATCAGATTAGCCTTATTTTCCTTTTTGCTAAGGTTATTGGATAGGGTTACAGGCAGATAAAAGAAATGTCACAGACGTAATATACTTGGACTTCAGCAAAACACTTACCACTAACTTTTATGGCATCCTTATGGATGAGATGCAGGTAAGAGCTTGATAATACTACACTTAGGTGGATTCATAACTGACTGAATAACTGAACACATAGAATAGTCACTGATGGATTGATGTCTTTGTGGTAGAGTTCTCTAGTGGAGTGCATCAGACACCTGTCCTTAGTTTGGTACCCTTTAACAGTTTTATCAATTACTTAGTAAAAGCAGATCTAGCATTATTATCAAAAGTGCAAATGACACAACGCTGGGAAGACAAGCTGGCACATTGGATGATAGTCAGGAAGACCTGAGTTTGAATCCAGTCTCAAATTCTTACTAGATGGGTAAACCTGGGCAAGTCACTCTGGCTCTGTCTCATTTTTCTCACATGTAAAATAGGAATAATAATTACATCTGCCTCTTAGGGTTGTTATAAAGATAAAATGAAATAGTGTTTGTAAAATATTTCAAAAACTTTAAAGTTCTCTATATATGCTGCTGCTGAAATGCAAAGTTCTAAATTTTTGTTAAAAATAAATTGTACACATTGGGAATTGTGGTAAGATGGTAGAATAAGGCAGGGAATTACTCGGCTTTCTCAAATCCCCCTCCTGCCAATAACTTAACTTAATGCCTCAAAGTGAATCTTAGAGTGGCAGAAATAATTAAAAGTTGAGGTAAAATAGTTGTTGAGCCGAAGACAACTTGGGAGGATGTTAGGAAAGATCTGACCTTTGGGGGTAGTGGTCTGGTCAGAGTGAAGTGCACATAACATTGGGCAGCTATGACCAAGCTAACAAACAGCAAGCCCTGGGGGTAGTGGTATAGATGACAGCCTTAGCTTTAGGAACTTACCCCTCAAAATTTGAGGGTGTAGGGGTTGGGTGGCTAATCTGGGGAAGATTGTGGGGGCCCTCTGCTGGTGCTGGACATGAGGTCCAGGCATGCTGATTAGATAATGGGGTCCCAGGCTGTGTCTGCAAGTGGGAAGGAATAAGCCCACACTGGTGAACAAGATCAATTGCAGAGGAATGTGTCCCTACTGGTGGTGCTGGTTATTTAGGAGAGAGCAGAGTCCCTTGCTTTAGGTCCAGGGCAGAGAGGTGAGCCAATACTTGCAGCTATTTGAAGGGACCACATGGAGCAAAAGCGTCTGTTGTGGGAGCAATGCTCAGGACCCTGGGCTTGGTGCCTGGGCAGGGAGGAACACCTGAGGTCACTCACAGACCAAGGCATGAGCTGGAGGAGCAGTGACCACACCTTACCTTGGCTTGTAGAACACTGGCTGAACCAAAGAGTCAAAGAGCAGAGAGAGCTCAGAAAACAACACAAAAACCCCAAAGCCTGAGAGATTATCTCCCATACCCTGGGAGCAGAGCCTGATCCTAACATAAAATTAAAAGCCAAGAAATAGACCATTAAAAAAGAGCAAATAACAGAGAAAGAACCCAACCATAGAAAGCTACTGTGACGATAGAGAAGATCAGGGTTCAAACTCAGAAGAAGATAATGAAGTCAAAACAGCTATTCTATAGCTTCAAAGAAAAATGTAAAATTGTCTTCAAATTTCTTTATAAAAAGACTTCAAAAATAAAAAGAGAGGTTGGGGGAAAATTGGGAAAAGAAACAAGAGTAATGCAAGAAAATCAGGAAAATTATGAAAAGAAAGTCAAGTAATGGAAAAAGAGATCCAAAAACTTATTGAAGAAAATAATTCCTTAAAAATTAGAATTGGGCAAGGGGGAGCTAATGACTTCATAAGACATCAAGACATAATAAAAGAAAATCTAAAGAATGAAAAAATAGAAGAGGATGACAACATGTCATTAGAAAAACAACTGCTTAGGAAAACAGATCAAAGAGTGATAATGTAAGAATTGTTGGACTACCTAAAAGTTATGATAAAAAAAAGTCTACACATTATACTTAAAGAAATTGTTAAAGAAAATTGCCCTGAATTTTTAGACTAGAGGGAAAAATAGAAATAGAAAAAATCCTCTGATCACTACCTGAAAGTGATTACCAAATAAAAGCTCACAGGAACATTATAGCTAAGTTTCAAAGCTTTCAGATCAAGAAAAAATAGTGTAATCAACCTGAAAGAAGCAATTTAAATAAGGTGAAGCAACAGCCAGCATAATATAACATTTAGCAGCATCTACATTAAAAGACCAAAGTGTGTAGAATAATATTTTGAAGAACAAAGGAACTGGGTTTGCAGCCAAGAATAATCTAGCCAGTAAATCTGAGTGTAATCTTGCATGGGAAAGATGTATATTTAATGAACTAAAGGTCTTTCAGGCACTCTTGAGGAAAAGACTGGAACTGAACAGAAAATTTGACTTACAGGAATCAGAAACATAAGAAGGTAAATATGAGACTAATTGTAAGGGATGTAATAAAGTTAAACTGTAGGCTTCTTAAGTGAGAAAATGATATTTGGAACTCTTAAGAATGTTATTACTAGGTAGTTCAAAATAGTATACATAGAAAAAAAGGCTTGGGTTTGAGTTGATTATGATGGGATGATCCTAAGAAATAAAATTGGGTAGGGAGAGGTAAAATGGAGCAAAATATCTCATACAAAAGAGATATGAATGGAAGAACTATAAGAGTGGAGGGAGGATGCGGTAGAGGGCAGATCATGTGGGCACTTTATTCTTATTGGAACTGGGTTAAAGAGGAAATAACATATACATCTAGCAAGATATAATAATCTTAACTTATAGAGAAATAGGAGGGCAAGGTTAAGTGAGGGACTGAGAAGGGTGTGTGGATTATGGAGGGAGAGGTCAAAAGTAAATGACATTTCTGAGGAGTGAGGGGGAGAGAAAAAGAGAGAGAGACAGAGAGAGAGAGAGAGAGAGAGAGAGAGAGAGAGAGAGAGAGGAGGGATGGAGGGAGGGAGAGAAAAAAAGAAAGTGTGGGAAAATAGAGTGGAGAGGAATACACAACTAGTTATTATAACTTTGAATGTTAATGGGATTAATTCACCCCTAAAATGGAAATGGATAACAGAATGGATCAAAAAACCAAAACCTAACAACATATTGTTTGTGAGAAACACATCTAACAATGAGAGACACACATAGAGTAAAAATAGAAGTCTAGAGTAGAATTTATTATGCTTCAGCTGACATAAAAAAGGAGGGATAACAATTATAATCTCAGACAAAGTTAAAGCTAAAATAGATTTAATTAAAAGAGATAAGGATGGAAACTACATTATGTTAAATGGTTACCATAGGTAACACAGAACTATCAATACTAAACATATGTGCACCAAATGCAATAGGATTCACATTTTTAAGGGAAAAGGTAAATGAATTACAGGTGGAAATAGGTAACAAAACTCTAATAGTGGGCAACTTCAACCTTCCCCTCTTAGAACTAGATAAATCTAACAAAAAACTAAATTACAAAGAAGTCAAAGAGATGAATAGAATCTTAGAGAAATTAGATATAATAGACATTCAGAGAGAATGAAATGGCAATATAAAGGAATACAACTTTTTCTCAGTAGTACATGGCACCTTTACAAAAACTGATCATGTATTAGACCGTAACTTCATGGTTAAATGCAGAAAAGTAGAAATATTAAAATATTCAGATTATGTAATAAAAATTACATTTAATAGAGGATCATGAAAACATAGACTAAAAATTAATTGGAGATTCAATAATGAAATATTAAAGAATGAGTGAGTTAAAGAACAAGTCATAGAAACAATAAATAATTTTATTATAAAGGATGATACTGAGATAACACATCAAAATTTATGGGATGCAGCAAAAGCAATAATCAGAGGAAATTTTATATCTCTAAATGCTTACATCAATAAAACAAAGAAAAAGCAGATTAATTAATTGGGTATACAATTAAAAAAGCTACAAACCCCCCCAAATTTAAAATCTCCCCTTAAACAGTAAATTGGAAATCCTGAAAGTTAAAGGTGAAATTAATAAAATTGAATGTAAGAAAGTCTTTGAATTAATAAAAAGAACTAGATGTTAATTTTATGAAAAAGTAAAATAGACAAATCATTGTTTAATATGATTTAAAAAAGAGAAGAAAACCAAATCACTAGTATTAAAAATGAAAAGGACAAATATACCACTAATGAAGATGAAATTAAAACAATTATTAGGAGTTATTTTGCTCAGTTATATGCCAATAAATTTAACAATTTAAATGAAATGGAATTAATACTTACAAAAATATAAACTGCCCAGATTAACAGAAGTGGAAATAGAATATCTAAACAAACCTATTTTAGGAAAAGCAATTGAACAGGTCATAAATGAACTTCCTAAGAAAAAACCCATCAGGAGCAGATGGATTTACAAGTAAATTCTACCAAACATTTTTAGATCAACTAATTCCAATATTAAATAGAAAATTATTTGTGATATAATGCTACTGTGCTGTAAGAAATGACAAGCAGATCTATTTTAGAAAAACATGAAATAATGAAGCGTGAAATGAGCAAAATCACAAGAACACTGTTGACAGTGACAGCATCACTACTGTTTGAAGGGTAACTATGAATGACTGAGCTATTCTGTGTTATATGAATGCTCAAATCAACTACAAAGGACCTAGAAAGAACTGATATATAAAAGTATGTATTGTGTGGTTTCACATGTGTTTCTGTGTCAAATGTTCACCTTCTCTAAGAAAGAGTTGGGAGGGAGGAAGGCAAACAGTTTGAAACTCAAGATGTAACCAAAAAATATTTAAAATATTTAAAAATATTTTCAAAGTATTTAAAAAAACAATTGGATGAATACAGTATGGGGTTTTACCATACTAACCTCATCCCCAACTCAATAAATTCCAGCAGCTCCCTGTTGCTTATAGGAACAAATATAAAATCCTCTCTGGTTTTTAAGGCTCTTTACAACTTGGACTCTTCCTGTCTTTCTAGTCTTTTCATACTTTATTTCCCTCAACACACATTCTACCATCTAATGACCCTGGATTTTTTATAGTTTCTTGCATATGTCACTATCTTCTGATCCTGTGCCTTTTCATTGTCCCCCATGCCTAACATATTCTCCCCTATTCCCGCCACTTTGTGACTTCTCTTGGGCAGTTGATAGAGTGTTGGGCCTGCAGTCGGGAAGACTTATCTTTTTTATTTCATATCTGGCCTCAAACACTTGCTAGTTGCTAGGGCAAGTCACTTAGCCCTGTTTGCCTCAGTTCTTTTGATTCTCTTAATTCCTTTAAGATTCAGCTCAAATCTCAGGAAAGCAGCCTTTCCTGATCTTCCCTACTGCTAGTGTCTTTTTTCTGAGATTATTTTTCATTTACCTTCTATATATTATGTATGTACATAATTGTTTGCATATTGTCCCTCCATTAGAATATGAGCTTGAGGGTAGGATGGGTAACTGCCTTTCTTTGTATTGCCAGTACTTAACACAATACCTAACGCATAGGAAGAGTATAAGGGTTGTTGACTTGCGTTGAAGTGACTTTATCTCTCTTCCTATCTCTCTTTGTTTTTCTGGCTTCCTGTCTCTGTCTCTATCTCTCTCCCACATAATCCCAACAATGGAAAAAGAAATGGGAGGTTGTAAATTCCTTGGGGACATTTACCACACTTTCTCTTTTCGTCTCTCTTAATCCAGAGCGCAGGCTCTTAATGAATGTTTTTGGAATAAATTAAGAATATTGACTCATTTTAAATCCATTTATTCCCAAAACCTTTCTCTGACCTTCAAGTGTCAATGTGACTAAAAATCATTAACTTTTAGTGACTATAATTTCACAGAATGATCTATTTTCTTTGGGTGGGAGAGATAAGCCCAGATCTGAATTCTCATAGAGACAATGTGAGAACTCTGAGAGGGAATGAGATAGGATAAAGAAGACGAAATGCAGAAAAAACTACCCCTCCAAATGTTACAAAATAATAATGTACAAAAATACAAAATAATAATAAGTATATGAAATTATAAAAATATATAACATACAAAATATTTTGTACTTAATATACACAAATGCAAAATAATAACAATTCAAAAAATATAACAAATATATACATAATATACAAAATAATGACACAAAATAATAACATACAAAAATATAACACAATATATTTTGTATATTGTATACATAGCATACAAAATTATAACACTAAATTATAATTACATAAGATAATATACAAAAATACATAACATGTCAAATAACATAAAAACAATAATATAAACTAATAATTATATGAAATGATAACATACAAAATGGCATACAAAGTATAGCATATCAAAATGCAAATAATACAAAAAATAACAATAACTATATACAATAATACCACCAGAAAAGGATAGAGGAAAAAGAAAAACATTGAAGAGTAGAAGTGGAAAATAAGAATATGAATGACTAATTATAGCTGACAGTCATATCGTTCTTTAAGGTTTGCAAAATGCTTTAGCTGCATTATTTCATTTGATCCACACAATGGTTAGATAAAAGACATGTTGAACTTCAGTTGGTGCAATTAAATGGTTGGAAAATCATACTGCTTTACAGGCTTTGGTTTGTAAGATAACTCTTCTGTTTTCCTTTAAGCACTATGTCTGCAGTTCTGCTTGCTGACACTAGGGGAAGTGTGTTGTCTGGATTATGGCTGTGTGGTCCAAAGGGTGAGATGTTCTAAACATGTGGACATCTGAGGACTCTCGTTATGTGTGTTGATGCTCCCTCCTCCTTTCTCTCCCCTCACTTTACTAAAATAACCAAATGTAATTATCTAGAGAGGCAATGTGGTACAGTTGGTAAAAAGCCACTTAGGAAGACCTCGGTACTGATCTCCCTGATGACACATGATCACAGGCAAATTTCTTGCCCTCTCAGAGCATCAGGCAGCTCTCTAAAACCATCACTGACCTGTATTGCTGGAAGAGCTCCCACTCTGCCCAAATGAAACTGCAGATCTGGGCCTATCTGCTCCAACCAGAGAAAGTAGTCACTTCTGTGAAATTATATTCACTAAATGTTAATGATTTTCGGTCGGTCACATTGACACTTTAAAGTCAGAGAAGAGCTTTTGGGGTAAACAGACTTAAATGAGTCAATATTTCAGACCCTGGAGAACAGTAAGCAATAAGCTATTATTTACGTAGTACCCATTATTTGCTCAGCACTGTGGGGGATGCAGAAGTATAAGATCAATTAAAATATTAAAATATAATGATTTATAATGAAATACACACTAAAATATAAATGAGGTAATTTACTCCCAATGCAAAATAATTAGCTACTCGTTTAGAAAAAGAACCCCATATAATAGACCTGTGGATCAACCCATATGTACATTTTTAACTTCGTATCCCTGGATCTGGTTCTCCCCAAAGTTAGCTGAGCACACTCCCATGATACCATGCCACTAGGTAACCTGTCTATGAGTTCAAGAAATGGCTATTTCCTGGTTTCCCTTCTTGAAAAGTGTAATTAGTACAGGTTACTTGACAGGTTATATGCTGGAGCCTGCTCTGTTGTTCCCTGAGGGAGTTTGACTTTTTCCTATATATAGGCGAAGTAGAATGATGAGAGTCTATGACCCCATTAAGTCACACAAAGCCATATGAGTCACTGTAGGACTGAAAATACATATTCTTCTAAAAACCCTTTTGATACTATCATACCTCTGTTGGGAATATATCAAGGAAAGTGCTAACCCACATTTTTGCAAATTAAAACTTTTTGAGTACTGTTGAGTTTGAATTAAACGAGCTAACCCTGGGTGCTGAGGGGTAGCTATTGATGAAATGAAGAGATATCTTGATTTCATTTCACTTCTGGATATTTCACTTTTGTCTCTTTTCAACAGTGATCTAGTTTTGGAGAATTTGGCTCAGAGGTAGCATGGTAAAGTGCAGGGTTGGGGAACCTGTGGCCTGGAGGCCGCATGTGGACCTCTAGGTCCTCAAGTGCGGCCCTTGTGGCCTCCAAGCCACAGGTTCCCCATTCCTTGTATAGGGGATAGAGAGTCAACTGCAAAGCCAGACATAAGCTCACATCCTGTTTCTGACACATTCTGGATGTATGACCCTTAGCAAGGCATTTAACCTCTTGGTGGTCTGGGCAGTTTTAAAGACTAAAAGTTGCAGAGAAGGTGATTTACATTTGTAGATGGAGTTTCCTTATCTAAGGGGTTCCCGTTACCAATGAAATCCCAAGTCTAGTCCATCTGCCCTAATAAAGGAAATAGAGCTGCACATCAAATTCAAATCTCATCATCATCATGACTAAGCGTTATCGTTGCTCATTGCTGTCATAATAATGTTTTTCAGTTGTTTCATTCATGTCTGACTCTTCATGACCTCATCTGGTGTTTTCTTGGCAATTTCCTTCTCCAACTTATTTTAAAGATGAAGAAATGGAGCCAAATAGGGTTGTGACTTGAACAGAGATGGACAGCGAGTAGGTGTCTGAGGCCAGATTTGAACTCAGAAAGTTGAGTCTTCCTGACTTCAGGCCCAGCACACTATTATCCACTGCGATAGCTAGCGGCCCCATCCTTATTTTACTGTTGAGGAAACTGAGGCAAACAGGATTGAGTGACTTGCCCAGAGACACACAGCCAATAAATATCTGAGTCCACATTTGAACTCAGGAAAGTGTCTTCCTGACTTCAGACCTGGCACTTTGTGTACTATGGTGCCACCTGGAAGCCAAATTTCACTAATGTTAGCTTACATTTAGTTTAATGTTAAACTTGATATTAGCATTAGATTGATGTTCGATGGCGCTCATCTGGCCTGTAGCACCCTACAACTGGCAAAAGGATTTCCTCACAAGAATTTTGCAAGGAGGGTACATTTTGTATGATTTTCTCATTTTGCCGATGAACGTAGTGAAGATCAAGCCATTTACAAAGGCCATTTACTCACTGAAAATCTACACAACTGGTAAATGGTGGAGTAAGCATTCAAACCTGTGCCCCTGACTTTAAATCCAATACTTTTTTCAACTTTGCCAGTACTCTTCAGGGCCCAGCTCCACTCCTGCCTCCTTCAGGTAGCCTCCTCTATTGGCCTCTAATAATTTTCCTTTAATACTCCACACAACGTAGTTTAAACCTTATTGTTAAAAAATCTGTAGAATTGTAAGACCACAGATCTAGAGCCAGAAAGGGTCTTAGAGGTCATCCAATCCAATGCTTTCATATTATAGCTGAGGAAACTGAGTCCCACCTACATTAGGTGATGCACCTAAGATTACACAGGGAGTAAGTAATCATTAGAATTCAAATTTAGGTTCTCATCCAAGTTCAATGTTCTTTCTGTTACACCTTGTTGTGGATTAATCCTGTCTGATTATGGTGGGTAGAAAGAGTGAGACTATGTTAGTATTAATACAAACCCATGATGTTTTTACGTGTAGATTATAAAAGGTTGCACATAATCTTTGGTATTTATCTCCTAGGGAGAAGCATGGGTCTCTCACTTGTCACAATGAGGAGGGGATGTAGTTGTATCCCTAGCTGAGAGAATAAGAAAATATGCATAGTATTGGCATTTTGTCCTTATTCAACAGCAGTAATTGTTACTGAAAACTGTTCCAAGCCCAGTGATAGCTATAATAATAGGTAGAGTTTATGTAGCGTGTCAAGGTTTTCAAAGCATTTTATATCCTGTCTTATCTTCATAACAACCCTGAGAGGTAGGTGCTGTTATTTTCCTTTTTTACATATGAGGAGATGAGGGCAGATAGAGGCTTAAGTGACTTGCCCAGGGTTATACAGTTAGTCAGTGTCTGAGACTGGATTTGAATTTAGGCTTTCCTGACTATAGATTTAGCATTCTATTTACTTCATGCTTTTCTGACAGTATTAAATGACTCACCTGCCCTCCTTCATGGTTGTACTAGGGTTGGGTAAATAAATTTTGCATAATCTAGTTTATGGATACATTTAAGGAAAAGTTACAATCTTTTCTCTACTTTCCAATCAGATTCCAAGCTGGGACCCCTCTTTAGGATCTGGAATTTAGGAATGAATTCAGTGTTATTGATACAGATTTGTCACCCCCAACACAAGATATTTGCTTAGGTGATTACCCTGGTTTGTGGAGCATCAGTTCTGGCCAACTGGATATAATCACTGATAGAACCCCAAACTGTTTCTGAAAGAAAGTGTGGAGAATCAGTAACAGATGGGACCTGCCTCTTCTTCTGTTGTCCTGTTGACCTGGTATTACTTGTTAAGAAGAGTAGAAAGGAGCAGTTTTGCCCCTGCTATGAGACATACAGTCCAGGTGACTGTTCAGTCTAAATTGAACCTTAGCAGTAGGGCAACATACAAATTGATCAAGATAAGGAAAGTTCTATGTTGAAAAAGGCATTCAGATTTGGTAAGGCCTATATACTGCATACATTAACCCAACCAAGAATTTTGGGGATTCCTGAAATCCATTTTCCAAGACCCACCCCCACCTCCTGATCTAGCAAGCCAAAATTGGTCAAGGTTGCCATCTAGGCATCATTGGCTGCTTACCAAAATGGAGAATCATCAACCTCAGAAGAAGGAGATGGAAATCTTGGGACAAATACAGGCCTATGAAGAGCATGAATGTAAGGAAAAGGTGGTAGAGAGGGAATTGTCACATCTGTGAAAGACTTGTAGCTTTGGGATTTTGCAGGAAATGACAGCTGCTTCATCTTAAGATTTCTAGCTCTGATAACACCTTTCATGGACATGATGAAATACCTTAGAACATCTCACTAAATAATGGATATGGAGAATGCACTCAATGCTCTCAGTGAGTTATCCATCCCAGTTTTATGTCAGCTGAAAATTTGACAAGCATTCTATCTATACTTGATCCAAGTCATTGATAAAAATATTAATAGCATAGGGTCAAATACAGATCCATAGAGTATTTCACAAAAGACTTCCTTCAAAGGAAGAGGTTTATTCTTTGGGTCCATTCACTCAACCAATTTTGAATTCATCAATTTTGTGCTATCATCTAGTCCACAGCACTCCTTCTGAATGAATGAAGATTATTTGTTATGTATTAATTATTTGCCAAGCTCTCTCTCTCTCTCTCTCTCTCTGTCTGTCTGTCTCTGTCTCTCACTCTCACTATCTCTCTGTCTCTGTCTCTCTTTCACTGTGTCTGTCTGTTTGTCTGTCTGTCTGTCTCTCTGTCTTTCTCTCTCTGAGGATACAAGTACCAAAATAAAACACTTCCAGTCTTTACAATGCTTACATTCTAGTAAGGGGAAACAGTACATAAAAGAAAGTGATAGCTAAGGATAGATGCTTTAATTTTAGAAATCCCAAGAATGACAAATAGAGTCATAGGCAGTCAACCGACACATTCTTTTTTAGAAACAATGGTAGTTTTGATTTAATTACTGTTCTTGGACAAGAGGAGGGAAGCAGATATGATGGTGGTGGTAATGGAGGACACATGCAGTGGCAGGACAGGCAACAAGGAGATGGCTAAAGTGAATAATTGAATGGGATGTGAAGCATAGTTTGAGATTGTGGTTTTGGGGCTGGTTTGATATAGTTGGGCAATATGTAATTTTACAAGTACACTCTAACCCTGCCCCTACCCACAAAAAACCCCAGAACAGCATAGCCCCAGGGTGATGGTTTCAAAACTGAGAGGATTAAGTCTATCTGGGGAGGCCCAGTGATCTAGAAGGAACAGGGTGGATGGCAAGAAGGCTAGTTTGATCTTTTGGTTGGGATGTGAACCAAGTTTCTTTTTCACAAGAATAGCACCAGAATATTTTTACAAATCCCATTAAGATCTGCTTAAAATATATCTATAGCATTCTTCTGATCTAGGTATTTAATAACTCTGTAAAAAAGAAATTAAGATTAATTTAGCATGACTTGTTCTTAATATGTCATGCTGTCTCTTTGGGATCATCACTTTTTTCTAGATGTTGCCAAACATCCTTTTAATAACATATTCGAGAATTCTACTGGGAATCAAAGTCTACAAGTTGTAGACTCTATTACCTACCATTAAAAAAATCACAATAGTCTTTGCACATAGAAGATGCTGAATAAATGCTTGTTGATTGAATGCCTTTCTTTAGTTTGGAGGTACTTCTCCCAATTTACTGACCCTAGCTCAGCAATCATATCCATGAGTTTTTTCATTACCTATGGATGTAATTCATATGGGAACTCATCAGTGTCAGCTAGGCACTCTCTTACTATCATGGGTATAAACTCCTTATTAGTCATATTTATTCTGTCCCTTCCAGTACAAATGTCATTTGGCTTAGAAGAGAAAAGAAATAGGAAAAAGTTTTGGGATCTATTTAATTTGCTGCAGGAGAGTGAGGGGGCCAGGTAGCATTTTGTTACGATGTTGCCAATGGTTTAGGATGATGTATCTTAAATATAATAAAACTAGGAGTTCTAAGTAAAAAGAGATTTCCAGGGTTGGGGCTTTTGACCTACAATTCAGAGGTAGCAGATTCTGGAGGCTTAGAGATCTTGGCAAAAGTTTTAGCTTATAATGACTTAAAGTACTAATTCTCCTAGGACTGTTTGTATTTTAATAGGGTTTTTCTGAATGTGGAAAAAGCCTTCAAAGTTCCCAAGGATCAAATCTCTAACGGTCACGTTTCAGACCCCATGCTAGGCCGTGTGATGTTTTTGGGAAGAAAGTCCTGCATGAGACTTCTCATATAGAATCATAGCATAACAATTCTGAAGTGCTCTCTACCTATGCAGAAGGCTAACCCTGGTATGGGGGTTGAGCCAGTATACTTTAATGATCAATTCTTCTGGAATTCCCTTTCTTTATCAATCTCTTAGGAAAGTCACATTCTGTTTTTCACTTGACTTTCTTTTCCCTTAGGTCATTTTAGGTGCTGCTAGGTGGTGTGGTGGATAGAGCTCTAGACTCAGACTCATTTGATATGACTGATTTGAGTTCAAATCTGGCCTTAGACACTAGCCATGTGACCCTGGGCAAATCATTAACCTTTTTTCCTCAGTTTCTTTATTTGTAAAATGGAAATAGTGATAGTACCTGTTTCCCAAGATTGCTGGGAAGACCAAATGAGAGAATAATTATAAAGTGTCTTGCACATAATAAACAGTATACAAATTATAATTTCCAAGTTACTATGAGTATTATTAGCTATTTTCCATCAAAGCAGACCTCAATTCTCTGGCTCAGGAGAGCTCCTTCCAGTGCTGCCAGGGGCATAAAATAATATTTACTAGACCTCTCCTATGAAACCAGAGAGAAATATTTACCTTTATTATTATTTTTAATAAATATCCTACCTTTCTTTTTGGGGGTAAGGAGAGAGAGAGAGAGAGAGAGAGAGAGAGAGAGAGAGAGAGAGAGAGAGAGAGAGAGAGAGCGCACTAGTTTGAGAGTTGCCTAGCAACTGTTGGAAGCTCAGGTGAAACCAGCTAATTAGTTTGGTTAGGAGTATGGTCGGAGAGGTGTTGCCTAGCAACCCTCTAAATCCTGGACCTCTGCAGTTCTTGATGGAAGGCATCGACACAGCTTAGGGAGAGGTTTCTGAAAAGTTGCTTGTCCATGGATATTTTTCTCTAGCCCACAATTTCATTTCCTTACTATGTTGAATTCCATGAAGGTGGTGGATGTGTCTTCTTTATGTATACCTCTTTGCCTAGAGCGCTGCTTTACACATAACAGTTGCTTATTAAATGTTGAATAATGGTATACATTTTTACCCAACTCTTTTTTGTCCTTAGTTTCTTTCTCTTCTTTCCTGCTAAATGGATGTTCTTGGAGCCTGATATAGGCTAAGAAAATTCACAATGATGGAGAGAAATGCTTTTAAAAATATATACATATTCTTACATATAAACATCAACATTATGAATAATAGATGTAGTATCATATTTGATAATATATAAAAGCATATTTTATATTAACAGTGCGATGTCTTGAGAATTCCCAAAGGAAAGTCCTTTGGAAAGAAGCTAAGAGGACAAGTTGTCCCATTGGGAGGTTCAATGGTAAGCCAGGAGCAGGCTTCTTTAGAGAGCTGATTAGTAGAGTGCTTTTTAAATGTTAATGATAATTGGTTACATTGACACTTTAAAGCAAGAGAGAAGACTATGCCATAAACATACTGTGTCAACAAGTCATTAAATACAGATGAGGTTGAAAATGTTAAAAATCTCTAGAGAAAAAAGTAAGTGCCAAACTGTTATACCCAGCAACTTCCCTGGAATGTGACCTATGTTAGCATAGAATTTCGTATGAGACAGGTTGCTATTGGATCATTTCCAAAGGTACTTATTATTGTAAGTACCAGGAGAACCTTATTTTATTCATTCATTCAGTAAAAATTGTGTCTATTCTGTACAATGCACTATGTTGTAAGGATACAAAGATAAATATGACGTGGTCCCTACCCCTAATGTAACTTTTTTTTCACCTATGATAGTGTACATCAGTGTAGTCCCCAAGAAGATTATGACCCTGAAGTTCTAAAGTATTTAAGGAAAAAAAAATCTATGTAATGCATATATCTGATGAAGAAAAGGCTACATTTCCCAGGGTGCCTAAGCCCAGAGAATGAGTGGCTCCATGTGAAATTGTGAATTTGTCAAAATTTTTCTTTGGAGCTCTTCTACCTCCCTTTTCCCTGACCCTTGTTCCCTTTCTTGGAAGTCTCCCCTCCCTCAACTAATTTCATTTAAGAGTTTGATTGATAAAGTCTTAAACTGCTTTTCCTTACCTGGGGTAGATCAATTTTATTCAGAGACTATTGAAAACTAAGAATTCTTTCTTAATCAAAGGAATGAATCTGTACACGTAGAATTTCACACACTATAAAAGGAGTGAAGGGGATATTTTTGATTGGAGTATGGAAGATAATTATAGTTTTTTAAAGAATGTTTGCATTTTATTTTTTCTCAATTACATGTAAAAACAATTTTTAACATTCATTTTTAAAAATAGTTTTTGTATTTCAAATTCCCTCCCTCTCACCACGCCCCCCTTGAGAAGGCAAACACTTTGATATAGATTATACATGTTCAGTCATGCAAAACATATTTCCATATTAGCCAGGTTGCAAAACATAGGCAAAAAAACCCCAAACAAACCAAAACTAAACCTCAAAAAAAACCCAAAACCAAAAATGAGAAAAATAATGTGTTATTTTTTTTGAAGTATACTTTGATTCGCATTCAGACACCATCAGTTCTTTCTCTGGGAATGGATAGCATTTTTCATCTTATGTCCTTTAAGAATTGCCTCGTTTAATGCAATTATCTCATTACCTGCTTACATCCTCCTATGAAATTGACCTAGAGTGGTCTGAAGAGAACTCTATCTCCCATTGTAATCGGGGATTTGGAGATGATGGTGATGACATGATGCCTATCTGTAAGTAAAAACTTCTCACTACTCAACCTTCAGATTTGTTACTAAAAGAATGGAGTTGTTATTGGTGGTGGTGGAAGAAGAAAAGATCTGAGAGATTCCTGTTTGGGAATGGGCTAGATCATTAGATGATCTCTGAGCTCTCTGTTTCCTGATCTAAATGGCAGGGTTGTTACTGTATCTAGGGGATTTTCTATTTTTTTCTTTGGAAAAGACAGGAATGCCAGTCCCTTAGCAAAATGCTGCTAACTGCTCCAGTACTTTGGTAGCTTTTTTTTTTTTTTAAATTTAACCTGGAAATGCTAACCATCCAGACCAGTTATTCGATGTAAACTGTTGCTGTATGAGACATTTTAATTGGACAAAAATGTTCAACATTATCATTTTACCTGAAGATACACCATATGTCAGAGTCAGTCCCAGACTCATTTCTTTATCTGAATGCTAATGAGATTCCTAAATAAGCTACTGCACCAAAAGGCTGAATGGGGAAACCACAAACAACTGATAGAACGTAGCAGCAGTTGTTTTGAATTGTGTGTTGCTTTGGATGAACTAATATTGAATCAATGAAGTTGTGCTGCTTGTGATCCTGTGCTGCTTGGAGGAGGGAGCTGGCCTCTTTGTACGAACCTGGTATCATGTAATACATAAAGGCTCACTTAAGACAAGACAAAAGTACTGAAAATGTACATATCCAAAGGAGTGTGGTCCTTCAAAGTAATCACCTTGGAAGGCTATTAGGTTATTTCACTTTTCGTTTTCTACTTGCCTTTGTGGCTGTGGCTGTCTCTGTGTGCTGGTGGGAGTGGTGGGGGTGAAGGAGGGCTATAGTTAGGGCCAGAAGAACTGAAAGTTGGGGACCTATTCATCCAGTTATTAAACAAGTAAATAAAGGAGAGGAAAGTGGAGAGGGAGAGAGAATACTAGGATTTAGAAATGAAAGGGAACTTAGAAATCCCTTAGTCTAACCCTTTCAATTTACACATGGAGGAAACTGAGGTCCATAAAAGTTAAATTACTTGTCCAAAGTCACTCAGGTAATAAAGAATGGAGGGGAAGATGAAAACCTATATCTTCTAATTCCAAATCTAGTGCTATTTCCTGTCACTGTGCTGTATTTTCCAAACCACTGATTAGCCTAGTCAAATTTGTTGGGATACAATAATTCCATGTGCCCATCTCTCACTCTCTCCCCCTTTTCATCTCTTTCTCTTTTTGTTTTTATCTTTCTCCATTCCCCCCCTCTTCCCCCTCTCCCTTTCTCTCCCCTCTCTCCGTCTTTCTCCATCTCCTTTTCTCTGTGTCCCTTTCTCCTTCTTTCCCTCTTCCCTATCCCCTCCCCCTCTCTGTCTATTTCTCTCTCTCCCTCTCACCTCCTCTTTCTCTTTATTTCCCCCAACCCTTGTAATTTCATTGGTATTGGGAATCTCCCATGAAGGACTCCTTCTCTCAATGCAGACTGCAATAGCTCAGCTGTTTCAAACCTTGCAGAGCTGCCAGGGCACTGAGGGCTTCAGTGATTTGCCTATGGTCCAACAGCTAATATGTATCAGAGGTAGCAACTGAATTCAAGTCACCCTGACTCCAATATGCAGACATGCTGTGTTTCATCATAAGTCTGGGCTGAACATCATAGAATGCTCTCTTAATGTGACATACTCTTACAGCAAGTGCTCCATGAAATAGTTGTTGAAAAAATGACAAGGACAAGGCCAAAAGTCTGAAGTTGTAGACTGGGAGGAAGATTCCTTGAATTACAGGGTTTTCGGGCTGGAAGGGAACTTGGAGACTGCTAGACCAGGGATTCTTAGTCTTCCTGTCTCATGGGCCCCCTTCGGCAGACTCTGACACTTAAAAAACAGTTCTTAGAATGAAGTTTTTAAATGCATAAAATATTTCGTTGTTGTTCAGTCATTTTAATTGTATCTAACTCTTTGTGACCCCAGTTGGGGTTTTCTTGGCAAAGATACTGGAATAGTTTGCTGTTTCCTTCTCCAGCTCATTTGACAGATGAGGAAACTAAGGCAACCAGGGCCAAGTGACTTGCCCAGGGTCACCAAGCTAATAAGTGTCTGAAGCCAGATTTGAACTCAGGAAGCTGAATCTTCCTGACTCCAGGCCTGCTGCTTTATCCACTGTGACACCAACTGCACAAAATATAATATATAAGATTATAAAGGAGACCAATTATGTTGAAATATAGTTCTAAAAGTATATTTTTAAAATGACAGACCTCTACAAATCAAGAGATCCTTGATCCCCTGGGATCTTCAGGTTACAAGAACCAGGTTAATCCATACTTGAATAAGAATCTTCTCTATAAAACTGCTAAAAAAAATGGTCCTCAGCCTCTCTTTGAGGCCCCTTCACCTCCCTTTTTCAGAGATAACTCTCCTTTCTTTTCAATACACAGAATTTAGATTGGATTCTACTAGGGAGCTGCAATAGGAGGAGAGGAGCTTTGGGTAGATCAATGTTCTGTTCCAAATGCAAGTGAGGTCCCTTAGCCTCTTCCCTCCAAACCAAGGTTAGTGAAGGTGTTAGGAGGCAGGGTTTGGGTACTGAGGTAAATTTAATGTGGATGGCACATTCCTATTCCACCTAGGAGGCAAAGCAGTCAGACTAGCATTAATCTTTGGTATCTTTGAGGCCTCGTAAGGCATGATCAGAGTTTTGTAAATGGTTATTTGCTCAGTCAGATTAATTTCCATTCCTGAGAGGGACACAGCCATCATCTATGTTCCCTCTCTAGTGTTTGCATGACCCTGTGGTTCCAGTTTTAGTGCTGCTTTAAAATTTTAAATTTTTCTTTTATTAAAAACCAGAGGGGCTGTCTATTTTTTTTCCTGGGAGCTTACTGCCTAAGCTGGCCTGGTTCAAATGTTTATTTGCTTTCAATTTTTCATAAGGATGAGAAATCTGGCAGGCGAACGATAGTGGTGGCAATTGACCTCTTCTGCTGGCTCTTTTCTCTTGTTCTTTCCTTGTTTACCCTGGACGCTGTCCCCTTGTTCACTGCTCGTTTCCAAAACTCATTGTCTATTGGGTCCATGGGCAATTTTCACAAATAATCCCTCACATTCTATACACAGGTTTAGCTAGACTTAATCTTATATCCAGAACCTCGGCTGGTCTTAGCTTAGCTCTGCTTTGAACCCATATTGCAGCCAGATGGTATATTTTTTATTTAAGGTTCTACAACTTTCTTCCCCAAGTAATACCAAGAAGATAAATTTATTTCTTACCCAACCCTTCCCCCACCTTCTTAGCAGAAGTCTGCTATCATCTTATCTAAATCACTCTTCTGGACCAGGGTACAGTGTTCTAAGATGATTATTTAAAAAGCCTTCCCTCCATGAGTAACTGTAGCAGACACAGTTCTCTTCCCCAGCTAGTAGGCTAAGCCCAGGGCATTTGATTTCTCAGCTCTGCTCTACTGATTTAACATACAAACCAGAGACAGATTTTAAAGGGAAAACCAACTAATCAAACTATAATTTAATTTATGAAAGGACAGAAACATTTTCTATAGGAATGCAAAGGATCATCCGTATGGGTGATTCAGGTGGTGGTGGAGAATCCTGGGACAAATTGAACTATATGTCCATCTTGTCTTACCCCCAACCCTACCATTTCACTTCCTCTATTAATTTTAAACAGATAAATATAGATAAAAATGAAATCTGGGCAGACTGGAAGGGGAAAAGAAAGCAAAGACATGTCTTAAATATAAGACAAACGGCAGCTTGAGAGGTATACAGGGAATCAAGGGAGAAAGCTATTTTTGCTAAGTAGGTAACTTGCTTTTTTTCATGTACTGGAGACTATATATGTGTATATGTTACGTGTGTGTGCGTATACACACATATACTACAAACTAGCCAGAGACACCACCCCCCCACCGCTCCCAAATCACCTTGAGTCCCCCCCATCACCTGAAAAAATCTAGAATCTGGATTGGCCAATCAGGAAAAAAGACATTTTTGGCCCACTCTGAGTTTAATCTACTATAACACTTTACATGCTCTGGCATAACAGACATGCTTTGCTTTGCTCTCTGAGTGAACCTAAGCTCTCTTGCTGGATTTTGCTGACTGGGAACATTCTTGTGCCAAGGACCTGGCCCACTAGACATCCTATGTTTATGGTTGGCAGAAAATCAGACATCCTGGGGCCACCCTATTTGTTTTATGGAACTATAATTTTGACTAATGAAGGACACTGGGGTTCTGAGTTGGGGTGGTGGTGGTGGTAAGAGAAGTGAGTGGATTACTCTGTGGATGTAAGAACCTCTTCAAGTGGTCTTTGAGCTCATTCTTATGACTCCTGTGTATGGACTTACATACTTCATCAGCTTTGACAAAAATAAACATGGGCATGCAGCCTAATTTTATTTCTTTCTTAGAATGAACTTTGTAAAGGTTGACAGTTGGCAATGTATACATCACACACACATACATTATATATACATACATATATGTGTGTATATATATGTGTATATATATATATATATGTATGTATGTATGTGTGTGTGTGTGTTTGAGCCTGGCTGATAGAGCCATCTCCTTTCCTGTTGCTGGTCTCTGGAAGACCTCAGCCTTTTGGTTCTCACAGCATCACAGAGGTCCCATCAAGTGTAGGGTCTATGGTAATTGCTCAAATTTGCTAGAGAGATGGGATAGGGATGGAGAGGCAGTGTTATGGTGTGGATAGAGAATGGCCTAGCTATTCTCTTTGGCATTCTTTGTCAGAAAGATTGATTGAGTTTTAAGTCCCACATCTGACATATACTGGCCATGTAACTCTGGGTGAGTCACTTAATTTCTCCAGCCATCTGAGCTTAAATTGTCAAGTGATCCTGATCTGTATTGGTAGAGGATGGTAGAGGGACTTTCTTCCATCAGAGTTCCCTAAGCCAATGAAATCACAAGTCCAGTCCAAAAAGAAAAAAAACGGTATTTGTGTGTGTTTGAAGAATAGATCCCGAAACCACAAGAATGTTGGAAAGTGTGTAACTGATTTCAATCTGGAAGGCATAGTCATTCTGACTTATCTCCTAGTTATAGTAGAATTGAAAGAGTCATACATTTTCAAATATATAAGAACACTTTTTAAAAATATCCATCTTTTCAAAAAGATTGGCATCAACTCTTCCTCATTTTGGAAGATCATACACCTTTTCATTTCACTTGAGATTAGTAGTAGGTTTTATTATCGGCTAAGAGAAATTTGTGAGCATGTACATGTGGGTGGTCCATGGCAAATGGAGAAACTTGACAGCAATAATTTAGAGTATAAACTCATTTGCAAAGTCTTACATAGGAGGATGGTGAAAAATTAGGAGTAGTATCACCTCATAAAAGAGCAAAAAGAACGAAGGGAAAATGAATCTGTAGAAAGCTTGGTGTGAAATTAATTTAAGTGAGATCATCCCAAGAGTAAATGGAAGGATCACAAATAGACAAAAAATGGAACAGCTCTGTTAGTTTTTCTATATTAAGATTTTTTTTCATTAATGACACTTCAATACCCCTCAGGAAACTACCATCTCTGGCCTGAATGGTCTTTATAAAGAAGTGAAAATGGCACTAAAAGACATGAAGATGGGGAGTAGAACTAGACAAGGCCAAGCATATGAAGAAAAAATGTCTAAACTTGGGATGAACCAGTTTTGAGAATATTAAAGGGTTGAGTCTCAGTATTTCTGAAAGAAGGAAAGTTATTGAACGACTGAAAAATTCACCAGCAAGACTACTACATAAAAGTAATCTAGAAGTCATCACTCACTACTGACCTACATATCTACTTTCTTATCTTTATAAAAATCTTTAAGAAGATGATCTACATATGAGGACTGTCTATATTTATAAGGATTATCTACTATAGAAATATGAAAACAGGCAGGCTTATATAAACGTATGCTATAGAATATAGAAGACCCTGTCTTAACAGGCATACAATTGAATACAAAAGAATACAATATTATTCATTAGGTTTTCTTTTTTTTGGTGTTGATTATTTAAAAAAAAATTTGATTGGGTAAGCAAAATGCAGCCTCGAAGTCTTTTTCCCTAATGTTTTCTTTATGTTAAGATTTTCTATGCTTTATGTTAAGATTCTTTGATAGATTCAGCCATAAAGTCAACTTTGCTAATTGATCCTTTGAGATCCAAATCAAGGAAGATATAAAACAGGGAAGTGTATGCCCTCCAAAAGGGTTGACTGTTGTCATGGAGGCTGTCTGATACAGAGTCCAAATGGAAGTGGAATTACCTATAAGGAATGAGATCTTCCAGTTATTCCTGTTTGTTAATGACATTACATCTATCCTGGAATAGCACAGGGCCCTTTTGAATGAGATCCATTGCTATTCAAAAAGGTCTAATAACTCACTCAGGAAACTAACCCAAGGTGAATGCTCATTTACTCCCAGTTCAACTTACTCTCGGTAACTCTTCCTCCTCCTCATCATGCTTGCTCCCATATGACTAACCTCCTCTCCCTCTCTCTGTTTTCTAGTTCCTCTTTCTTTATGTTTTGTCTTTCTTTATTAGACCTCAAGCTTTTTTGATATTAGCAAGCATCTTGTTATCTTGTATTTAGCACTTAGCACAGTGTCCTGAACATATATAGTAAGTGCTAAGAATGCCACTTGTCCAAACTATGACGTATAATTAGGTGGCTAGCTCATTGAGTTAACTCTCACACATACCTTGGACAGATACTGGATCCAAAATTCAAAAGGGAACAGAGATAGAAGGATGCATTGCATTTGAGAAATTCCACAATACTTTCAATGATCCCAAGTTTCTCCCTGAGATAAAGGTCTTTCATGTAATACCAATATTCTTCTTGTGGTACTACAGTGTATGATTGTGAGTCATGGAACGCTACAGTCTTCAGGGAATCACAATGTAGGGGAGGGGAAGTCAAAGGCTAATGGAGAGATAAATGGTAGGAATAAATAAACTAAGGAATATTTTCATATGTATTTGTATCTATATCTATATCTCTATATAAGGGTGTATGTGTATATGTAATATGTGTGTGTACACACACATAGGTACCCAATGCCCCCCCATTATATGTTAAAACAATTTTTTAAACTAAAGCATATTTGTAGTGATGACTGGTATAACACTACAGGATTATGGATTTTCCATGTCCCTCTTATTGGATTCAGAGATGAAGGCATCCTGAATTATTAGGCATGGCTCCCAGTGGTCCTTTTGTTACTTAATCAGTTACTGAAGTATGATTTCATTGTATTTATTACAAATAAACAGGCAAATCTATTTTCTTGTTTTTTTTTAACTTTGTTCCCATTAAAGTGCTGTACTGACTTCTGGGAAAAGAGAAACAGGAAATGGTAGGAGAGATGAGATGCAACTGTATCTGCCAATGCATTGCATCCATATCAATTATTCCAGTGAACCAGCATTTATGGAAATGACTCCACATAGGACTCAGACACTCCAGCTCACCTTGCTGGAAATCTATATAGCCTACCTTTTCTATGGCAACTAATTAAGGTCCAAGAAATATGCTACTAAGTGTATGTGGAGTATCAACATCTCTGTTTTCCGTTAATGGCCATCCATATGCTTTTAACTTGCCCAAGCCTAAGAGATATTATTAGTTTTCTCAGAGTTCTCTTTCCTATGGTGAATCTTAATTTCTCTTTGAAAATAACACTGAATTTGAGTCCTGGAGAGAATTCCTTCCTACTTCTTCCTTATTGTCTAAAGCAGAGGTGTTAAACTCAGCCAACTGGCCACAAGTAGCACAAAACTCCCCAAACTATATTAAAATATAATTGGGAAATGATTGACAAAAATAAAGAAAAATGCAATGCAATATAGATAATATTAATTTGTGGTTTTCTAAATCAATATGCAGCCTACAGTAGGGATCTGTTTATATTTGACACCATTGACTAAAACTCCCTATAAAATACCCCTCTGCATATAGTATTGTGTGTATTAAGCTAGAGAAGACTTAGACTTGATACTTATTACAATGCTATGCACTTAGGAGACACTTGATATATATTGGTTGAAATGAAATGAGAATCGCTGGTTGGTGTTCTCCGTCCCTTTCTTGACTTAGGGCTCTGATGTGCAGAATCAGCTGAAGGAGACCTTCCTGTGGGCCACAAAAGGAGAATATATGAATACCTTGGGGGAGTGGATTTTTATGGAGAGAACCTCTGTGAACTGGGTTGCTATGTCCCCTGGGTATTGGGAGGAAATAAGTATCTTCATCTCAATAATCCTATTAGCTTGCAGGTTAATTACTTTATTTTCATTTTAATCAACTCAAATCGCTATTTTAATAATTCAATCATGGTGCATTTATAATTTTCAGATAATACATATTCAAGCATTTAATTGTATCCCTTCTCCCTCCTAATCTTCAAGCTTGTTCAGAGCATCCCATCTGGCAGCATCGACTCCGTTATGTTTCTTTTTGTTTTTAGTAAACAAAAATGTTGTCCAGGATGAGGCTACTCTTCTTTATCATATAATCATCATAAATTTGCCCTAGAAAAGTGATAAGAATGTGTTACTGTGGCTTGATAATAGTCCTAAAAATTGAGAGGTATATATAATTTTTAATGCTTACATGAATTTGGAGGGGGATAGAGCACTGGACCTGAAGTTAGAAAGACCTGAATTCAAATCCGCTCTGTGACATTTAAATAACTTTGTGAACCTGGGCAAATCACTCAACCACTGTATGCCTCAGTTTCCTCACCTGTAAAATGTACAGAAATAACACTAACCTCTCAGAGATGTTTTAAGGATACAAGATAATATTTATAAAATGCTTCGCAAACCTTAAGGTACTCAGGTAATTATCAAAATTATCAAAACTATAAGGACATTTTTTGGATACAGATTTCACATTAATCTATATTGAGTAAGAAGACTCCTACAATATCTAGACATACACCATCAGAGTTGTTACTAAAACATGGTCTACAGTTTCTGTGGGGTAGATAACTTTGATGTGTAAAAACATATCAGTAGTTGGTGTAACCATCTTTTTTTTTTTTAATTTCTCAGTTTATAACTTTGCTTTATCTCTTCTGGTCTGCAGGGTAGATGAGGTATATATATATGCACACATGTGTAAGGTTTTTTTTGGGTGGGAGTGGAAGGGGATTATAGTTCTAAGTGTCTAGTTTTCTCTCTTAGAACCCAGAACTAGAAAGTGGTACATACAGAGTTAACGAACATTGACCCAAAAGTGTTACTGTGAGTCCAAAGGGTTTTCTTGCATCAGGAGAAGATAGCAGTGACTTAGATGAAGGACTTCTGAGTTTGCTGCTTACAGCTAAGCTTTTCCAGGAGTAATGAGGAGCTATTAATTCACCACAAATATTTGCATAGACACGGTTACATTCTACTCTAAAACCTTCAGTATCTCCCTATTGACCACCAAATACTGTTCAAGCTCCTTTACCATTTAATATTTCCCATTTGCCTCAGTTTCCTCATATGTAAAAGGAGCTGGAGAAGGAAATGGCAAACCACCTCAGTATCTTTGCCAGAAAAACCCAAATGGGGTCACAAAGAGTATAACACAACTGAATAACAATACCAGTCTCTGTGTTTTATCCTATTACCAAAGGCCTGTTGTAATGGGGCTATGTGCATCAAAAGTCTACAGGTCTGGCTGAAGTTGGGTAGGAGTCCCTGTTAGAATTTAGTGCATACTATGTACGTCCTTTGCAGCAGCAAGACAGCTCTTGTCCTCCAGGAGCTCATATTCTAATAGGGAAGGGGAAGTAGAATGGGAGAGGTAGAGTCATGTGTTTTCCTTGTAGATTTAGAGCTAGTAGAGACCCCAGAAATCTTCCATCTCTTCCTTTGTATCTCTCAAGAGTTTCCTACAGAATAGCAACTCTGGGTGTGTTCTCTGCCTGCAGCAGCCTCTGTTAGGAGCCCTGTTCCCCTAGTGTGTATTGGGCCCTTCTTGCTAAGATTCTGAGTGTGTATATCCTGCTCCGAGCCAGGGCTCCGTATACTGGTGCAGAAGGAATTTGCCTCATCTACTGTTTCCTTGGTAGACTGGGATTCTCTAGGAGGATATTATTGGCCTGTATGAATAGGTGCTCCTTGACAGGTTTCCTTGATACACATCAATTTGAATTTGGAAAGGCTCCACCCAACTTGCTGATAATAAGTTGGAATAGAGCAAAAAGCTAGAGCCACTGGTTTTCCCTAAAAAGAATCAGTTGACAAATAGTTATTAGACATCTGGGAGGATGTCTACACAAAGCATGTGACTGTTTTCCTGGTGGAATGAGAGGATGAGAACAATTTGATCCAATGACCATGAAGGCGGTTGAAGCAGACGCTGCGGAGCGCTTAGAGCTTGGTCAGACATCAAAGATGCCGATGTCATCTACTGCATCCCAGGCTATTGCCAGTCATCCTGACTTTTGTCTTGCTATGGACTTCAATGAGTAAGAGAGTAGGGCTGACAAATCTACACAGCTCTACCTGCCTTAAATCCAATTCACGTGCAAGTCAAGACATCACCCCATGATGTCAATGGTCCTTTCCAAAAATGAAGAACAAGTAATACTGATAAACAAACATATTGTTTCCCAAACATATTATCAACTTAATGAGGAAATAAACACAAATGTTTTCTTATATTATTGTGTCATGCAGACCCTCTTACATTCATAGAGTCAGCAAACATCCCATTTTTTCCCATTTGCCAGGTAGTCTTTATCTCTGAATGCTTAAAACATATTTTCCTTAATTCTTGTACTTGCACTAACTGGATGAAATACAACTGGTTTCCAATACCAATAGCCTATTTACCATTTTCAAAGATATCTTATCTTCACGTTAAGTCCAGAAAGAGGTTTTAATCTTAAATTGCACATAAAAAAACCCTCTTTATTCTTTATCAATTTATACTTAAGAAGTCTCTGTTTTTCCTTACAAAGAACTGTTAATCAAACTGCCCTTTCTTCTGAGCAAAGGGACAAGGGAAAGAATAAGATTTTGACCTGGGCAGAGTCTTACCTGAGTGAGTTGTGGCTCCAGGTTAGAGACCCCTGGCCTGTGGAATCTCTAACATGGGATCAAACGAGATATTATTTGTAAAAGGACATAGCATAGTGCCTGGCACATAGGAGGCACTATATAAATAAATATCTTTGCCCCCCTCCTTCCTCTTCCCTCTATGGCAATACTCTAGAGCCACACTCTGAACCTGGGTCCATTGGCCTATGAATAGATTTCAGGGGATCCTTGAATTTGGATTTGAAAAATTTTCACCTTTATTTTAAATAAACTCTACCTAAAATTTGGCATTTCCTTAAATTAGGAATTAAAAAAATTATTCTGAGAAGGGATTCATGGGTTTTTCCAGAGTACCAAAGGGGTCCAAGATACAGAAAGGATAGAGAACCCCTGCTCCAGAGTGATCTTCCTTTTGTATCCCTGACCTATTCCAGAGTATCATTAGCCTCTATTAGAATTGTCTAGAATTTAGGTGAAGGAAAAGACTACAAGAACTGACACCACAGGCATTATAAGAAAATGAGTTTCTGGTAAAAAAATTTTAATCTGTCACATAAATATAGCTTCTAATTAAAAAACAAGTAAAATATGTTTTAATATAAAAGACGTCTGTGTAACATTTCTTAAACTAAATAACAGAGATTACCATTTCATATATGATCATTTTTCATTCTTGTTTGTGTATTTAAATGTTTGGCTTTGTTGTTACTAAGTTTAGAAAATTTTTTTTAAAAAAAACAAAACGTGCTACTTAGCGATGCTAAAAAAATGGTTTCAATTAAATGTTAGTTTAAATGTTCTTATGTTCCTTATCTTCCTTATTTGCATTCTCCTTGTAGGGAAAACATTCTCCCATGTATGTCATTTTTATGTGTCATATTTTTCTGATTTATAATCCTGAGATGTACCAAATATTTCCTATATTTGTGTGGAGCTAGGGTATTGGAGGCTGTTGTGAAACTAATGAATATCAAGACTTTAATACTAGTGATGAGGAGCGGACTCAGGCTGGCTTTCACGGCTGACTGAATCTCATGCTTCTGAGGTCCCAGATTTAGTCCCTAGTGGGGGAGCAATTCTGGGAGAGAAAAAAAATCTGTCATCAGTAGTGCAGAGCACATGATACATTAAAGTGATTTTGGTAAGACGTCTGTGGACAACTTTGTGTCTCCAGGATTGAATTATACATGGGTAAAAACCCAGTCTTCTTTCCTTCCTTCCTTTCTTTTTTCTTTCTTTCCTTCCTTCCTTCTCTGATACATTAATTTAAAAAATAAACTTATTGATTTGTACTTATTAATATTTTATATCATCCAGATTTACCTCTCTCAGAGAGCCATCCCTTATAAAAAAGAATTTTAAAAAGAAAAAAACTCTGATCTGTGTATTTAAAAAAATCTAATGTTACATGCAGCATTCCACACCTGTAAATTTGAACCTCTGCAAAGGAGCTGGAGGAAATGTCTTTTTATATATCTTCTTTGGGACCATTATTTCATTATTTCACAACATTCCATTTCAATTTTTGTGGAGTTTGTCCTTCCCATTCACATTGCAGTCATTGTACATGTCATTTTCCTGGTTGTACTTACTTTACTTTGCATTAATCATATAAATCTTTTCATGGTTTTCTGTATTCATCTTGCTCATTATTTTTTTATAGCACAATAATATTCTATTCCATACGTGTATCACAGTTTCAGTCATTCCCTACTTGGTGGGCATCCATTTTGTTTCCAGTTAATTACTAAAACAAAAAATGATGCCATAAATATTTTGGTGAATATAGAACATTTCTTTTTGTCTTTGACCTTTTTGTGGTATATTCCTAAAAGTGGAATAATTAGATTAAAGGTGTGGACATTTTAGCCACTTTATTTACAATGATTCCAAGTTACTTTCCATAATAATTGTACCAATTCACAGCTCCCTCAACAATATATTAATTAGTGTGCCTGTTTCTCCACATCCTCTATAATATTGACTATTCCCAGCTTTTCATCAACTTTACCAATTTGCTGGATGATAGGAAAATCTCAGAGTTGTTTGGATATACATTTCTCTTTATTATCAGTGATTTGGACAATTCTTTCATATAGCCATTAGTAGTTTGATTTTTTTTTTTTTGAGAATTCTGTTCATATCCCTTCCCCTTTTTCGATCTAAAATATTTCTATTAGTTTCAGTCTCATTTTTAGAGTCTTCCACTTTTGATGTTTTCTTTTAAATTGTTTATGTTCACAAATGTATTTTTTTAATAGGATAAGAAATTGGATTGATGAAAGAAAGTCTAGATTCTCCCCTTATAATGAATTTTGTGGTCTTTCTGGAATCTGAATAATTCCACTTAGATTGGCCAGTTCCACTCTCTAACAGTGTTCTTGTACAAAGTTTGACCTTCTATTGTTTAGAAAGGTGTCTCATAAGTTAATGAGTACTTGTACCTGGACTGGGGAAGGACACATTTGAATATTCGGAAATGGGTAGCTGAAAGCGAATATTACCTGGAAGCATAATGGTCATTCTTGACTGCACGTGTCAGGACATTAGAAACTTCTGAATAGCTAAGCTAAAAACCATTTTTCAGGCATTATGATTTATAACAGAAATCAGAGACTGCTATAGTTATTTTAATGGTTTCTCATATACTTAAAAATTAAATTTAAAAGACAAAAGAGATGTTAACCTATAGTTCAATATAAATAAGGCCTCAGTGGTATTCTAGTTAGACCTGCGTACTGCCTTGCAACTCCATATAGTCCTGGCCCCATTAATATTATGCCTCTTCTTATTACTTCATTCTTCTGTGGGCTTCACTCTTAACTCTTTACTATAATCCAATACCCTTCTTATCCTGGAAGATTCCGTCTTCCCTCTATTTTTGTTTGGAACCTTAATTCTTTCTCTATTTTATTTATTTTTCAATAATATTTTATTTTTTCCCGACTGCATATAAAAACAATTTTTAACATTGATTTATTTTTCAAAATTTGGAGTTCTGAATTCTCTTCCCTCCTTCCTGAGACAGTAACCAATTTGACATAGATTACACATGTGCAATCATGCAAAACGCTTCCATGTTAGTCATGTTGTGAAAGAAATTATAGACCAAAAAATCATGAAAAAAATAAAATGAAACATGGTATGTTTTGATCTGTATTCAGATTTTATCACCTCTTTCTCTGGAGGTGGATAGTATTTTTCATGATGAGTCCTTTAGGATTTTCTTAGATCATTGTACTGCTAATAACTAATAATAGCTAAGTCATTCACAGTTATTGCTGTTACTGTGTATAATGTTTTCCTGGTTCTGCTCACTTCATGCTGCATCAATTCATCCAAGTCTTTTCAGGTTTTCCTGAGAGCATCTTGCTCATTATGGTTATAGCACAATAATATGCCATTACAATCCTGTACCACATCTTGTTCAGTCATTCCTCAGTTGATGGATATCCCCTCAATTTCTCACTTTCTTTGCCACCACAATAAGAGCTGCTATAAATATTTTTATAACAAATAAGTTATCTTCTCTCTGTTTTTTGATCTCTTTGGGATACAGACTTAGTAGTGGCATTGTTGGGTCAAAGGGTATGTGCAGTTTAATAACCCTTTGGAAATGGTTCCAAATTGTTCTCCATAATGGCTGGATCAATTCACAACTCCATTAATAGTACATTAGTGTCCCAATTTTCCCAAATCCCATCCAACATTTATTATTTTCCTTCTCTGTCATATTAACCAATCTGAGAGATGTGAGGCAGTACCTCAGAGTTGTTTTAATTTGTATTTCTCTAATCAATGCTGATTTAGAGCATTTTATATGACTATAAATAACTTTAATCTTTTCATCTGATAACTCCTTGTTCATATGTTTTGACCATTTATCAATTGGGGAATGTCTTATACTCTTATAAATTTGACTCAGTAGAACCTTTGTTTTTTAGGAAAGTGCTCAGATGAGCCATGATCAATCCTTTATTCTACTATGGTCTCTGTTCTGGACTCATCAGTTCTTTTCCACTGTTAGCAAGCAGCTTTCTCACCCTAGAAGATCTTTCCTTCCCTGTAGTCCCTTCCCCAGATTGGTCAGCTCTTCCTAGAACCTCCACTTTAAATAAAGTGCTCAGGTCAACCATGCTCATGCCCTTTCTCTCTGGTCTCCATTCCTGATCTGGACTTCTTTCTGCAACAGTCTTCCACAGTCTTTCACTCCATCTCTCCCACCCCACCTCTCTTTTCAGCTTCTTTTTATGTGTTGTGTTTTCCCCATTAGAATATAATTTCCTCAATAGTGGGGACTATCTTTTGGCTTGTATTTGTATCCCCAGAACTTAGCATAGCTCATAGCACATTGTAAGTACTTAATTAACGCTTGTTCATTTGTTTACTTGGCTTTGAACTGACTAACTGGCATCTCTTTTAGGACCACATACTCTACTTTCTGCTCTGTCTCTGAGGCTTCAGTGTAGATTCTTGAGGAGCCTCTAAAATACTTTGGTATTTTGAACAAGGTGAAGGTTTTGGAAAACCAAGAATATCAGATATCTTCATTTTAAAATAGTGGACCTGGAAAGACTTAGCATTTGATCACTCTGAAGGCAAAATGTTGCAAAAATTTGAAAAATAAATGGTAAGTACACCCACAGCTGGATATTGAAAAATGAGAGGAAAACAGCACTTGATTTATAGAGATCTGACTTACACCAAATTGTACTTGCAGTGTATACTCTGCTAGGTGTGATGCCCAGATTATCATTTAAGACTTCTTCCAAAAGCCTACCTTGGTTGAAATTCTCTGCTGATGACTCTTCATAATGGGCAGGAGACCCTTGGTATCCATTTTCCCCCTAGTTGCTGAATGCCAATTTATTCTTTAAATTTTTTTTAATTTAAAAAAAATTATTTTTAGTTCTACATCCTCTCCCTTCCCTTCCTTCCTACCTCTTCCAATGAGAAGGTAAGAAATATAATACCCATTATACATATACAGTCATGAAAAACATATTTCTGCGTTTCAAAAAATATATTTCTGCGTTCCAAAAAAGCAAGAAAAATAAAGAAGAAAAAAAGAAAAAATATGCTCCAGTCTTCTCTGTGAATCCATCAATTCTCTTTCTGGAGGTAGAAAGCATTTCATTTCATGAGTCCTCTGGAACTGTGGTGGCTCATTGTATTAATTAGAGTAACTAAGTCTATCACAGTTCATTATTTTACAGTATTACTCTTACTGTGTAAATTGTTATTTTGGTTCTGCTCACTTCACATTGTATCAGTTCTGCTTCTGATGTTCTAGACTTCAACACCATGATCTAGATGCAATCTTACTCTGGAACTCCCCTCAGCACATGGTGTCTCTTCACACTAGTATATCCTTCTATCATTCTATCTCTTCCTCATATTGGTGAGTTTCTCCTAGCTCCTCCATATCAGACAAGGTTCCAG
Organism: Potorous gilbertii; assembly: GCA_028658325.1. Taxonomy (NCBI): domain Eukaryota; kingdom Metazoa; phylum Chordata; class Mammalia; order Diprotodontia; family Potoroidae; genus Potorous; species Potorous gilbertii. Next base: position 534,036,453 of record CM053770.1, read on the forward strand.
GTCAATCAACTTTCAATCTTCTCCCATTTGTAATTTTGACCCTCTGGACTTCAGCACCATGCCCTTGGATAGGTGTCTTCTCTTTCCCCCAACTCCCTATCCCCAACTCTCTGCTTTTTAGTTTTGTATGTTATTATTCCCCCATTCGAATGTAAGCTCTTTGAGGGCAGGTCTTTCTTTTTGCTTATATTTATGTTTCCAGAACATAGTGCTTGGAACATAAATGTACTTAATAAATGATTGCTGTCTTGTTGCCTCTAGGAGGGAGGTAGTGGTAAATCTGTCCAGGCACTCTCTGAGTAAAACTTGTATTTGACAATCTATCTCTCAAGTTTTGCCTGTCTGCAATATGGCAGCTTGAACAGCTTTTTGTCATGCCCACATTTGAACATAGCAGAAAGATCAAGTTCTTGAACTTTGATGGTCAGGTTTATTAAAAAGACATTTACAGGGAGGAAGAGATGGTAGCAGAGAAGAAAGGCTTGGTCAGTTTTCTCAAGAAGTCATCAGATAGTTTTTTCTTTTTCAAAATATCAGCAAAGAACTATGAGTAGCTAAAGGTGCAGAGGTTCTTGATCTTTGGGTGCTGACCTGATGGGAAGTGTGCTTCCTTTCTGGTTACAATTGCCATCTATGCTTCATCATTCTCCACAGGATATGATGCCACGAGGCGCAATTTCTACCCTTTCTATCAAGACTTCTATCAGACTCTTGATCATGAACCTAATTTCTTAATATAACATTGATTCTTTGGAAAAGAAATTATTTTGATAAAAATAGTCTGCCATAAGGATGAAAATGGTCTATGTACTTTTTTTTTTTTTTAGCAACGAAGTTCTCATCTGAAATTCTGGCTGATATCAGTAGAGGTAGAGAAGAGAATAAGCAACCTCCTATTTGCCAGGTGCTCTGCTACATGCTTTAAAAAATGATCTCATTTGATCCTTACAACATTCCTGCAAGGTAGGTACTACTATTAACATCTCTGTTTTAGTTGAGGAAATGGAAGCAAATAGAGGTTTGTGCCTTGCCCAGGGTCATACAGCTAATAAGTGTTTGAGATCATATTTGAACTCATGAAGATGAGTATTCTTGACTTCAGGCACAACTTTCTATCTATCCACTGTGCCACCTAGCTACCCTAAGCTCTCTGCTAGTCATCTGTCACTGTTACCCTCTCCCTTGAATATGACAGAATGCGTGTTGTAGTGATGACTATGCGTTTCATCCACAGGAACTGGATTTATGCTCAGATATGAACAAACTTAGTACAGTGGCCATCATTTTGGTGATTTCCATTGGCCCTGCTGTCACATTCTAAGGTCAGTAAGCAGTAAGACTAAGATGCCTTTGATCTAGTCATTTGCAAACAATGAATATGTTATCTACTCATCGATGCCTTACGGTCTGTTCCTTAACTGGGCCTGGTTCTTTCCTTGAAATACCACTTGTCCTCAGTAGACTTTAATTTTCTATGCATCATTCATTCCTTTTGACCATTTGGGTTGTGACCTGAGGGTGAAATGCAAGTTGGCACCTCCCTGGAGAGCCGGACCCTCTATATCTTTCTGGTTCTAGGCCAGAGCAACAAGGAGAAGCAACTACCGCTGGAGTCCCCGGAATTCTACAAGTTCCACCTCTACCAAGAAGTAATTTTGTGATATTGGGCAAATCATAGGATTTAAATCCAGAAGGTTCTTGAGGGAACATCTAGGTAAAGGATCACAAGTTTAGACATGCAAGGGACTTTAGAAATCATGAAAGTATTGGATCATCTTGCATCTCAGGAACATAGACTTAAAACTTGAAAGGACCTTAGAGCACAATCACTCCAACCCATTCATGTACAGAGGAGGAAAGTAAAGCCCAGGTAGACCATACAGTAAACAACAGACCTGGTAATTATAGCTTCTGATTCTACATCCTATGTCTCATTATGCCCAGGTTCCATCTTTGTCAGATGAGGGGATTAGGTTAGATCAGGGGTGGGAAACTTGCAGCCTTAAAACCACATATGGCCCTCTAGGTCCTCAAATGTGACCCTTTGACTGAATTCAAACAAATCCAAACAATCCACCCCTGGCCTAGTTGGTCCTAATGTGCCTCCCAGCTCTGACATTCTGTGCTTATGCAATGCTATGGAAGTGTGCTGAGTGGTCTGGCATCGTGGGAGTATTCCTGGCCTTCTGTGTGGCGTTCACCCAACCTTGATGGAAGTGCATGCTGCGACCGCAGAATGAGGTGTCCCTAGCTCTGGATCCAAAACCTAACGCTCCCATTCTGGCTCAAAATGTGCAAAGATCAGCCTGTCCCACCCAGCGCCCATTCTGCCTTCTACGCTAATTGCATTTAATTAATCCACATGTGAAAAGTCCACACAGAATTCCCTTTTAATTAGTGTACCACTCTCTCTGCAAATTTGTTCCTTTCCTGAATCCCACAACAGCTACATTGAGATGCTAACGATAAAACCCCTTGGTGTTTTCCCAGTGGCTTCCAGCTGTAAAAGCAGTTAGGCAGAACTTCTGCAGAGAGTTTAACCCAAAGGATTATTTGGGGAGCACCTGATTGGCTAAAAGTTTGGCCACCTGAAACTTTCTCAAGTTTATAGCATGTCTAGACGAACCTTAAAACGAGTCCGGTTTTAGCAGATGGCCCTAGAGCCTTTAAAGTATCTAAATTGAAGAGAAATAGACCATATTTTTAAATGGGGACAATAGTTCTTAGGATTTAGAGCTGGAGATGGCCCAACACTCATCTAGTCCAATGACCTAGTTTTATGGAAGAAGAAAATAAGACCTAGAGAGATAAAATTACTTGACAAAAAATGTCAAAATTGGTAAATAGTGGGGCCAACATTTACAGTTGGAAGCTACTGGGGAAAATTAAGTTTTCTTTTAGCTCTACTGACTCCAAAGTCAATACTTCCTCTCCCTTCCCCATCATATCATCTGATCTGCCACAATTCCCTTATGCTAGAATCTCTGTTTCAATCATGACTTCATACATGGGAAGACTGAAGATTTCAGGAAATACTTGGGAGCAGGGGCAACTAGGGAAAGGATAGAATTAGCAAGACTCTAGATGGTCTTCAGCTCTTGGCAGAAGGAAGAAGGAGGTTCAGCCTGGCCACCTTGTACAATTTCCCTTGGGTCTCAAACATTGTTCTGATGGACCAAAACAAAAATGTTTTCTGATGGAAGAAAAGGATGGTCTTTTCTATTTAAGAGCTGAATGGATACTTATCTCTTTCCAACTGAAAAAAATTTTTTTCTTCTTTTTTGGTATGTTGATTATAAAATATGTTTGTTGGATTATACTATCTCTAATACTTTAAATCCTATGATCTTAAGGCCTCTAAGAGAACAAATGGATGGATGGTCAGAGAAATTTCCAAGGTTAAAATCTTCAGATGGTGGCTATGAAGAGTTTCAAGGGCATTTTGACCCCAAGAAGACACTGCTTAAGGATAAGTTATAGGACTGGGAGGCTTCATTGGTTTAAAGTCCTAGTGTCATATGCCAGTTACAGGAAGGACAGATAACCATTTAGGATTAATGAGAAATAGATTAAATTATTTCTGGGTATTCATTTGTATTAAAAATTGACTCTATATTTTATTGTTGTTTACAGTCATATCCAACTCTTCATGAACCCATTTGGGGTTTTCTTGGCAAAGATACAGGAGTGGTTTGCCATTTCCTTCTCCAGCTCATTTTACAGATGAGGAAACTGAAGCAAACAGAGTAAAGTGCTTTATACCCAGGATCACACAGCTAGGAAGTGTCTGCAGCTGCATTTGAACTCAAGATGATGAGTCTTCCTGATTCCAGGCACAGAGCTCTATCCACTGAGTCATCTAGCTGCCTCTATATTTTATAAAATCCAACGAGTAACAACGTTTCCTTAGGCCTGCACAGAGCTCTTGGTTTTCTACCTCTCTGATTAATTTCTTATTTAATATGTTATAGTTATTTATGTTGTTTTCTTTTTCCTTTTTTAACCATCCTACTAAACTGTAAACTCCTGTAACTTATCTAAACTTTGTATCTTCTAGTATATTTCTTTTTGTTTGCAGTAGGCACTAGATAAAGATTTGATGCTGTTGTTGGATGTGACCAATTAGGCATTAAATCTTTTTGGATGAACAATCTCCATTACTGTGTTTCTTGCTGACATTTAGTAGGTATCTTATCACCTTGTTATTCTACTTTGGCAATTTTCCTTATCTGTAATCATTTATGTGTGCTCTTTCTCCCAAATTACTGTAAGTTCACCAAAGGTAGAAATTTTATATTATCTTTTATTTATTTATTTATTTGGCTCTGTCACCCATCTACCCCACCCCACTTCAATATATAAATATAATAAAGAGCGGGCACCAAGAATCCAAACGGACAACTTCTGCGTCCAAAACAAACAGCCCCAAATCTCTCTGGGGCAAGTGGCATAATATATAGATTTAAACACTGATGGATAGGTCATCATTTTGGTTCCTTGAGGAATTGACTGTCCATAGGCTAGACTGTAACTTCCTATTTAAAATGTTCTTATTGTGTTCTCAGCTGAGTTATTTCTATATTGCTGAAGAACTGCATGTGTTGTCAATACCTGTTACATTTCCATTCCCCTGCATCAAAGGCCTTATGTCTCATTCTAGTTACAGCACTCATGCAGTGGGTACACCATTAGTGGTTTAGAGTGATCTATCCAATTCTGATACAAGAATTATCAACTTTTTTTCAGATTACATGGATGCCAAAGTACAGTATGTCAAATGGTCTCCTTGTTGCTTAGAAGAAGTGATTCTTATTACTAAAGTAGTTCAGTTACCGAATGGAAGCTTCCTAAGAATTAAGTTAAGCAACTAGGATCTCATAGATGGGAGTGACCTTAAAAACTATCCAATTAAATTCTTTTATTTTTTTAGAGGTAGAAACTCAAAGCCAGAGAAGTGAAGGGAACATGATATGGTCAATAGGACACTGAACTTGGAGTGAAAAAGACCTAGGTTCAGATCTTGGCTCAGATACTTAATAGTTGTGTTACTGGGCAGATCACTTCACCTATGTACTAGGGCCCTGTACTCCTGACTGGTGACTCCTTTCCCTTGACCAAGGAAGGAGGAAGGAACTCAACCATACTTCAATTTACCCAGGCCTGTACTCATTTTCCAGACTTTTCTTCTCTTTGTCTTCTATCTTGTCCCACCACTTTGTCATCCTTCCTATTACCCCTATGTATGTTACTTTTCTGTATTAGAATGTGAGTTCCTTGAGATGCTAGGGCTATCTTGTTTGCTCATATTTATGTCTCTCGCACTTAGCACAGTGCCTGACTTATAGTAAATGCTTCTAAATGCTCTATGTTTCTTTTGTGTACCCAGTACTTATCTATATAATGAGGAGTTATTCTCTTATGGCCTCTAAAGTCTCTTCCAGTACTAATCCTATGATCCCATAATCCCAAGTTCCGTGCTACACAGCTAGAAAATAGTCCTGGAAATGGAGCTAGAACTCGACTCCCAATTCACTCCTTGTCTGCCAAATGGATTAATTGTAGTCATATCAGTGTCTTCAAAATTAATTTTTTGTGAGGATGGTGGGGTTTTTACCTGTTTATACCATTTTCTCAGTGTGGTGGTTTCTTCACCAGATGTTGATTAGAAACTTGATCATCGTTTATGTCTGTGAAGAGTTTTCTGGGGCTGAGAAATTAAGTGACTTGCTCATAGTCATATGGTTAGTATTTGTAAGAAGTAAGACGTGAACCTAGGTTGAACCTTGGCACATATCTTTATCCACTTTATTCACTATTCCAGGTTCTCTTCTCTTCTTCCATCTGCTCGTCTTCCTCTGTGCTCTCTACTGCCTACCCATAACCACCACTATCATCTCTAAATTTCTATGTGCCTTTAAGCAATAGTATACTGGAGCCAGCTTGTACTGGCTGAGGAGAGTCTCCTGCTAAATTTTTTAGCATGACCTTTCAATAATAATGAGAGCTAACATTTATATGGTCCCCACTGTCAGGCCTCTGTTTACCTTAGTTTTATCACCTGTAAAATGGGGACAATAAATGTGTCTTATTCCTAGGGTTGTTGTGAGAAATTTATCTTAAATAAGATAACCCTGAGAAGGAGATGTTTTTATTATACCCATTTTTATAGGTGACAGAGTTAAAGCAAACAGAAGAGATATGATTTACCTAGGGTCACACATCTAATCTATGAGATGGGATTTGAACCAAGGTCTTTCTAACTCCAGACCTAGTATTCTATCCTTACACCTTAGAAATTCAAAAACATCCAAGTGCTGGATTTGGTGTTTTGTTGACTATCTAGGCTTAAGAATGGTGGAGAAAATGTCAGTAATGCAGATTAAACTTAAAACTGTGTTATGGGACATTCTCCCCTCCTCCCAAAGAGCTGGTTGTAAAATATTTACCAGTTCACCCCACCTTATGGTTTGTAAAATGCCTTTACATTCATGATCTCATTGGAGCCTCATAACAACTCAGTAAAGAAAGCATTAAATGAGGCATAAGGACTTCCAGCTTTTGAGAACTGAGTCCACAGAGCTGCTCTCCTGAGGAGAGCTCTCCTATGGAGGGATTTTTAATTATTAAGAGTGGTCCATACTGGATGAGGTATGAAAGCCGGAGAAATGCAATCCTGGCATGGGCTATTACACCTCCACAGGGAGAGATCAATATTCATTTGAAAGACCCTGGTCCTGGAAGTTGCCATAGCTTTTCCAGCAGCCATTTAAATGTGAAAGAAAGAGCTAGGGTTGAGAGGCTAGAGCTGCTGGCCCTTGGAAAAGCAGAGAGTTATTTCTTATGTTTTTTACACTTTATCTTCTGGTGTCTTCTGGGAGTATATTTGGTAGAGTTGATTATGGTTCTTTTTAGTATTCACTGAGCAATGGCAAGGTGATAGATGGGTTTTGGTGAGGAGGGAAAAATGGGAACGAGAAGAGAAAGAAGTTGGCAGTAGCGTTGCTGTTCAAAGCAACTTGTGCCTACAGATTGGTATTGGGGTTGTGTTAAGTCAGGGAAGTCTGACATTCCTTGAGGACTCCTAACTAGAAGGGTGACACTGGCACATTTGTTTATCATGACATTGTGGCTATACTATTATCATTAGCAAATCATAAAATCCCTGAGCTGAGAGTGGTTTGATACTAACCCACACGTACCACCCTACTCCTCTCTGCAATATCTCCCATAAATACTTATCCAGCTTCTACTTGAAGACCTCTAGTAAAGTGGGACTCACTACCTCCCAATGATGCCCATTCCACTTTGGGGCAACTCCATCTATTAGGAACCTTTCCCTTATTTTATATCTAAATTTGTCCCTTCACAATTTTCACATATTACTCAGAGTTCTGCCTTCAGAGATCAAGCAGAACAAGTTTAATCTCTCTCATCACAGCCCTTCAAATTTTAGTATAAGGGGGTTGATCAGGGAGTTTCTCTTGGGTCAGTTTGATAAAGCACACCTCTCCTCCTATAAAGTATGACCATATCCTTTGACACCTTACTAAAGTAAAGAAAAACAACTTCTGTTTAGTTTTCAGTGAATAGGACTGACCTCCAAATGATCAAGTTAGCTAGTACTATTGAGAACCACAGAATCATAGATTATTAAGCTGCTTATGACTGAGTGAAGATGGGAGTCCTATCAATTTCCCACCATACCAGTTGACTCCAAATCCTTTGAGAAAGGTAAGGTTAAATTCTGATGTGTGTGTATCTTCGTCCTTTGTTGTCGAAGAAGACTATGCCATCAGAGCAATGATGACATGACTTGTACTTGACTTTGTTTTGAGTGAGAGAAGGCTGTGCAGGTCACCAGCCTCACTTCTACAAGAGGAAAGGAACGAGGTCTAGAGACAATGTATTGCCCAGGAAGAGTAGGCCTAGGTATGGAACCAAAGTGGGGAATCCTGGACATCTAGAGGTAGTATGAATGCATTTTGTGCCTAGAATGTGCCAGAATTCCCTGGAATTGGAGAGAGGACCAACTTTGCCAACCTCCCCATTTTGAATATGGTAGATCTTGTCAAGAAGTCTCTTACTTAAAACTCAAAGGGAGACTTTACTTAAAAACTATTTTTAAAATGATACTAATAAAATGCAAGTGTATTAGAAATGACAAGAAGTTTTGGCCTGAAGGAGTAAAGCAGCACATTTGCAGATGTGTGAACACAGCAGTATAAGGGCCCATCACAACATTCACTAGATTTGGGTCACTTTTACTATTTTAATAGGAAAAAAATGTCATTTCTCACTACCAGTCTTGTCTATCCTCTTAGAATTTGTTGGGAAGGGGGTGAAGGAGGGAGCGGGGGGAGAGGAAGGAGGAAAGAAACAAATATTATTAAAAACAAAAAAAATTGTCTTCCTATATATCCAAAAATGGTAAACCTAATTACCAGACTAAACTGGTTTACATCTGGCCCTTGGAATATGGAAGTTAATGAGTATAGATTTCTCCCTCTAGCCCCCAGAGTTTTTTTTTGTCAAGGGTGGTTAATCTTTTTATCCAGTCTAGTGAAACCTACAGACCCCTTTTCAGAATGATGTTCTTAAATACATAAAATAAAATACATAGATTACAAAGGAAGTCAATTATATTGAAATATAATTATCAAAATATTTAAAAAACCCAGACTCATAAAACCTTCCAGATTCATGGGACCTTTAATTTAGATAAACACACTTAGAGGTTGGTGGATAAAACATACTCAAACCACAGTGAGTCCTTCTTTTGCCTGTGAGACACTCATGAAGAGATTTGGCCTTATGGTGCCACTTTGAAAGATTGCATTACACCAGAAAGTAGTAACACTTAGTGGTTGGTGGAAGACAAACCCCTTTCCAATATATCTACACTACGTGAATAACTCAGCATAATAGGGAGAGGTGATGAGAGGAAGAGATCCCTAATATCTTCATGTTGTAGCTAACTGCTTCTCTGGTAGTAGGCCACACAAAGATGATCCTCTTCTTTCTCTAAAAAGAAAGCTTCTCAGGAAATGCCACTCTCTCTCTTTATAAAGTCTGATCCTGGAATTCTTCTACTTAGGGTGACTCTCTAGGCAATATCTAAAACTGGTTTAGGTCAAGAAATTTCCTTATTTTTGTGAGAAGGCTAAAATTTCAGATCATACTTCCTAGGATATAAACATTCCTCCTCCTTCACGCAGGAGATTTGGGTTCAAAACATTATGTTGCCCAGGCTCCTCTCACTTCCTGAGCTAGCAGAGCCCACTATCAGCTCTCTGACTTGCACCCAGAAAAAGAAACAGAAAGGAAGAAGGCATTCAGGATTTGAGGTTCAGTAACTCCTCTCCAAGACCATCTGGGCAAACATTTGCAACTTGCAACTTACTGCAACTTACAGTTAAGAGATTATTGGTAACCTTGAAGGAAGCAATTTCACTTGAGTGATGAGGTTGGAATCCAGAATGCAATGACAAAGTAGCTACTATTCATTGGCGTGAACTCTAGGACCTCAGAATCCTCAATTGCCTTGTGACTACACTCTTGATTATGCCTAGTGGTATGAACTAAGAAAATGAAAAGAAGAGAAGGATAGCCACTTGGAAACAAGACAGAAGTAAGAGATGCAGTTCTATAGAAAGAGAAGTTCCATAGGTAGATGTGAGCAGAAGGACAAAGCTGAGTGATCAGAGATTCCGAGCCATGGCCTATCATGCAGGACATGCTGTTACAAGTGTACTTGGAGGGTGGAGACTTGGGAGATTGAATCCACAAGGAGGGAGCTGGCAGAGTCAAGTAGTATCCATGCTCAAGAGAGTGAGGCAAATCTGTGTACTCTGAGAACTCAAAAAGCACAACTGGGGAATGAGTGGTGATCTCCTCACCCTGTCCACCTTACATACTGAGGGATGTGGTTCTCCTGTTCCTCAGGAGGTTCCTTCCTCATTTAACACCTTAGGAGGTTTAGCACAGGGCCTCTCAAACTTTTTCCACTCAGGAACCCTTTCTGTGTTTTAGCAGCATTTATTAGAGTTGTGTGACCTGAGGGTATGCACAGTGCAAAGTGAGCATGCTTTGTGTTCAGAACCAAGATGGCAGTAAAGTTTCATGATGCAACATGGGCAAGCGCTGCCAGAAACACCTCAGGTTCATTATGGGTTTGATTTTTAATTAATTTTTGTTCATTGTACATTCAGAACCTTTTATGTTGCCAAAATTTTCACAATCCCATGAGGTGACAACTGGCTGTTTAAGAAGTGCTGGGTAGCAGATTATATCTATTTGTTCCAGGTGTGGGGCAAATCTAAACCTGGAAGGAGGTTTTACGACTTAATTCCCTATTGTCATCAACAAGATCTAATGCCTTAACAAAATGCTCTTGCTGTTGTATTAGTGACTCCTGGATGGTCTAATAATAAAGTGTGCTGTATTGGTGGGGGCTCAATCTGAATTTGGTCTAATTCAGGGGTGGGGAACCTGAAGCCTCAGGGCCACATTCTAAGTCCTTGGGTGAGACCTTTTGATTGAGTCCAAGTTTTACAGAACAAATCCTTTCATTAAGAGGATTCGTTCTGTGAAGTTTGGATTCAGTCCAAGGGCTGTATTTGAGGACCTAGAGGCCATGTGTGGCCTCGAGGCAGCAGGTTCTCCACCCCTGGTCTAATTGCCTTGTTAAAGTGTCCAAGCTGAATCTGGGGAAAAGCAGCAGAGGGCTCCAGAGCCAGAGTTCTGAGAATTTTCAGGCAGTCTACTTGTAAGAAGAAAAATGATACATGTATCACCCATCTCATGAGGCAGTTGAGTAGAAAGCATCTAGTGAATTGCAAAGTGTCATATAAATATCCTATATCATCATTATTAGGATTACCATCACCATCATTGTTAATGGCATCCTATGATTCTGTGAATGACAGATATAACCTGAGAGCTCACATTTTAATACAGCTGTCAGACTAGCCAAGGGATGTGTTTTTCTTGGTGGATTAATTTTACCTGTGAAGAGTCTATCAAGCAAAATGAAGCCACTGATTTACATGAATTCTCCTCAGGGAGAAGAAAGGATCTGAGACCCCTAATGTAGAGTCATAAAGGCTATAAAGCAGTGCTGGACCTCTGATGGATTTACTTGCACCCAAATGTCTGTTCATGCCAGCAAATTACACACAAAGGCCAGAATTTTCCATTTACAGGAGGTAACCATGTGGGGAATAGACATTCCATGCACATGCAGACAGATGGGAAAGTCGAAAATTATAGAGCTTAAGTAATTTGCTCAAACTTACATAGCTAATTAGTGGCAAAGTTGGGACTCAAAAGCAGGTACCTTTACAATATTTCTCACCTGTGATCCATTTGTTCCATTCCCACTATCACCATGTTAGCTCAGGTCCAGATCAGTTCGCACCTGGACTGTACGAGTAGCCTCTTACCTGGTTTCCCTGTCTCTAGTCTCTGTCCTCTTCAATCTATATAAATTATCCTCAGGTTAGTCTTCATAAAGCATTGTTTGGTCATGTCATTCCTCTAGTCAAACTTTCAGTGGCTTCCAGTTGTCTCTTGGACAAAGTACAAACTCTTCAATGTGGCATTCAAGGCTCTGTAATTTGGCACAATCAACTGTAGTAACTTCATTTTTTTCACTACTCTGTTTTAAAAAATGTCAGCCAAACCAGACTGTTCCCTGAACAGTTTTTTCCCTTGTTGATACCTTTGCTTGAAATACCTTCCCTTCCATTTCTGCTTACCAAAATTCTGCCCATAACTCTAGCCTCAGCTTGAATGGTAACTTCTCTGACAAGTGTGCTGGAGTAGATGAAGCATTAGAGTAAGTGTGGTGTGTGTGTGTGTGTGTGTGTGTGTGTGTGTGTGTGTGTGTCTGATATTAACAATTAATCAGATGTGACCTTCATTTGATGGAACCTCAGTTTCCTCATCTGTAAAATAAGAGAATAAGATCACTTCTAAAGTCCCTTCTAGATTTACAGAACTTGACTAGGAAGGGACCCCAGAGGTCAACTAGTTCAACCTGTTCCTAAACAAGAATCCTCTCTACAACACTGCAGAAGTGATCATTCAACCTTTGCTTGAAGAACTTCATTGCCAGGGAGAGTTACTACCTTTAGGGGCAGCCTCTTCTACTTTGGGATTGTTCTAATTGTTAGTAAAAATTCCCTTACATTGAGCAAAATTCTGCCTTTCTGCTATTTTCACCTACTTTTTCCAATTCTGCCTTCCAAAAATGTGCATTTGGTGTTGTTGTGATGTTTAGGGCACTGTGCTATATTGCATGGAGCTTGTATCAGCTCATATGCCGCTTTTCTTAAGCCAAACGGAAGGCGGGTCATCATTTTATTAATTACCCAAAGAGAGAGCATAGATTCTGCATTGTCCAATGGGTTGTGTTATACTTAAACCATTAGCCTACTGGTGCTATCAGACTTCCTTTGGAGCCTACAAGGAGTAGTAATCTGAAAACAAACAAAACAAAAGAAAAAAACCAGTTCATTCTGGTCCCCAAGATGGGACTCATCCTACAAATACTCAGATTTGCCCTTTCACTACAAGTTGATTTCTTATTGATGGGGAATGTTAAGAAAACAAAACAATACATTCTGTCTGGTATCAGAATTTAGGTAGGGGATGTTGTAAAACATATCTTCCTTCTTCTCAAATATCAGAGAAATTTAAAAAATTGACAACCCACTCCCATCCCACATCTGGGCTTCCCCCTCTCAAACAACCTGTGGACATTGATAAGATATTGGAAACCAGTACTCTTTGGCCACTATATTTTTAGACAGAGTGAAGATGAAAAACCACTAGTTAAATATTGCTCTGTGGAGGAGTACTTTACCCAACTGTCTACCCAAACTCTTCCCACTACTCTCCTCTCAGGTACCGAGAGAAAAATCCCAAAGCCCTGTATCTGATGTTCATGGAAAGAGAACCAGTGGGCGAAGATGTGTATATGTTCAGGATTTCAGCTCTTGGTCTTGGCCTTTAAATATGGGAAAAATAAAGGATTCTGTTCTTCACACATAGAGTTTGAGATGCCTTTAGGGCATCTAGTTTAAAATGTCTAATAGGCAGTTTGTGATGCAGGAATGAAACTCAGGGAACATATTAGCATAGGATAAATTGATATGGGAGTCATTTACATAGAGAAGATAATTGAACCCATTGGAGCTGATGAAGTCATCAAATAAGAGAGTAAAGATAAAAGAGAAGAGGTATCATGATAGAGTATTAGGTTATACTCAGAGCAAGGACAAGGGCTGCACAGGGAAGAAGGTGGGATCCCTGTCCCTGGATCACCAGTCCTTTGGGATTTCTGACATCTGGCCATTTGAGTTTTCTGAACCCCTTGACTTCTCCAGCCAGAACTTCTGCCCTCCCTGCCTCTGTATCCCTCCTTGTTTTCTGATAAAGATGAAGTATGTTGTAGATACACTACATCAAGGATAGCCATAACACAGAGAACTATCTAAAACCAGAATGCACTGTCTTGGAAGGATTCCTCTTCATTGTGATGGGGTATAACTTATTTCAGTATAATCCTTTTAACTGCCCTTTCATTGTGGTCCTCATAGTCTGCACCTGGCCCCACTCTCCACTCCTTGATATCATTTAGACCCATTCTTAGACCACTATATATAAGTATCCATCTTGCCCCATTGCTCAGACATCTTAAGAGTCTGGCCAATAGCACAGGTTCTTAATATCTTGCTCACCCCAACTGGTGTTTCAATAAACTTTGTCTCTGACTGAGAGAAGGCTTAGGTTGAATTCATTCGAGGCAGGATCCATGTTGATTGCCCATGAATTTCAGGATTCCTAACACCCCTGGACCACAACATGTTGGAGACCTTCAAACAAAGTATGGATGACCACTAGTTGAGCAGTGGAAGTGGTACTTTAGTGGGACACTGAAATTCCTTAGCACACTGCAATGGTGTGATTCTGTGCTTCTGATTCTAGAGCCAAGTGGAACTAATCTAATTTCTTTTTCACATGATAGCCTTTCTCATACTTGAATACAGTCATCATGACCTACTCCTCTCTTCTCCCTCTTAACATTCCAAGTTTCTATATGAAGTTATTTTGAGATCGTTCACATTTCTAGTTATCTTTGTCCAGATGCTCTCTAGATTACCAACGTCCTTCCCAAAACACGGTACCCAAACTGAGTAAAAAACTCCAGATGTAGTCTGCCCATGGCAGAGTATATTGGGACTGTCACCTCCCTAGCTGCAGAGTGCAGGGATGAACAGGGAAGAACAGTTGCTACCTTTTCTCCATCAACTGTTACCAACATATCATCCAAGCTGAACAATGGTTTTTTACCTTTTTTCCCCCTCAATATTTCTTTAACAACCTCTCTGATTTATTTTTCCCAATATATCATTTAAAAGTATCTTTCTTTTGTTTATCTTTCCTTGTTTCAGCTTATTTTGAGGTTCAGCATTCCTGATACTACTCTATTAATACAATTCTAAAGCTCTGGAATACTGTGAAATCTTTTCTGATCAATCCTAGGCATTGGAGGTTCTAGTTTTCTCATTTTCACGGTACATTGATTAAACTTCCTCCTAGTACTTATCCTAGTCTGTCCAGTGCTATAGGCATTTCTATACATTTTTTTCTCCTCCCCCCTAGATGATCAATTCCTTGAAGGCAAAGATTTTCCATCTCCATAGCATTTAGAAAGTGGTAGATGCTCAAAATATATTGGTTGAATAAATGAACGAATGAATCCACCACCTGAAGTTCATTTTGAGGTCTGTTTCTTCAAAATTTCCCCTCGTACAATGTCATTTATTTCCATCTACTTTGAACAGAGGTTCTTATGAATAATGTGATGCTTCCTTTGCTGCCACAGAAAAACCACGTACTGCTTCTCTCCCTCAGCTAGGGAAGGCTAGAAGTGGGTTAGCTTTCCTATACCATGTAGCCTGTAATGCAAATCAGGATCTATTTTTAAAAGGATATAATTTAATTTCCTTGATGTTTGCTGAAAAGCAGAAAATTATCTACAGGTAGGTCTCTAGTGGCAAGCAATAATATTTGAAATGGGCTCCTTTCTTCCTCCTTCTATCTTCTTGCTTTCTTCCTTATGCCACTTCCCTCCCTTTACTCCTCTCTCTCTCTCCATTTTTTTTGGGTAGTTTGGACTTTTGATTCCTTTCCACTCCCAATGTGGAAACTTTCCACCAAAGCAGATCAGCAATTCACCTATAATTTAGTCTTGGGGAATACTGGGGGTTAAGTGACTTACCTATGATCCCAAGGTGAGTATGAATCTGAAGTGGAACTTGTACACAGTCTTCATTCCACTACACGTGCTATTTCTCTTTTGATATCCAAATATGAATGAAGTAGAAAATATAAGATCAGAGAAAACAAATCAGAAATCACAAATATTGAGCTGAGTAGCCCTGCTTTTGAACCATCATCAGTCATCATCCCATATGCATCTAACAGCCTTCTTACCTTTTCCAGACGTCTCCTCTTTTCTCTATTATAGATTAGAAACCAATATTGACATCTTATCAATTGTCCTTAGTTTTCCTTAGAGACCTTAGCTCGTTATGAGCCCAGTTTTCTCCTGATATCCTTCTTACAGGACTGTGTCATACTGTTTTATTCATTCTTCATTACCTGACCTTGTTTCCATCAACCATACATGTCTATGAAAAAATATAAGTTGACCAATGAGTCCTAAATGTAACCACATAGATAACATGCCTTCTTGTCAGGAGTATTTCTCTTTGCCTCTTCAGAATTTCATTCTTGAAAAGTTCCCATTTCTTTTGAGTTGACCTCCTTCATGATGTTTTAGTTCATGGGTTCCTACTTTTTCTTTTTTTTTTTTAACACCTCTAAAATTTATGTTATTAAAATCTAAGGTAAATGTCAGACTGCTTGATTGTCCTCTCTTCTATCAAATATTCGAAGAGGAAGCAGTCCTTTAATAAGTGAAATAAATTTAATAAATGTTTAGATAACCATAACTATTTCATTAAATAAGGGATTATAACTGGACCTGTAACTCCTTGGAAATCCTGATTAAAGAAACTTGATTCACTGATGCAGGTTGATACTTTCCCTGCAGATTAGAATCTTAGATACTTGTTTGGGGGGCATTGAGAGAGTAAGTAACTTTCTTGGAGTGACACAGCATGTGTCAGAAGCAGGACCTGAATCCAGGTCTTCCTGACTCCAAGACTAGAACTTTTTCCATTATGCCATAGTTTTTTCCCACTAAAGTCAAGATGACCAATATTTTTTTCTTTACACCATATGTCCTAAAGTGAAATAGTATGCTTTGAGAGGTAGTGGCTTTCTCACTGGAGATTTTTAAGCACACATTTGAGGGACCCCTGTCTGATTTGATGTAGAGGGGAATCTCTTAGGTACAAGATGATTTCTAGGGGTTCTTCTAATTCTGAGATTTCGGGATTCCTCTTTAGTCAGATGGTGTAGTTTTTCTCCGTCTCATCTTCAATGGTCTGGTTTTTACCAATATGTGGGTTAAATAGGAAGTCTAGGAATTGTTCTTGTGTGAAGATTTCTGATTTAATAGATACCTGATGACAAAGATGTCATCTATACACACCTATGAGATGTTACAGCTTGATACAGTAACCTTGGCCTGGAATGCAGTGTCTTCTTGGAGGCTCTAATTAATGCTAGAGGAAGACTTATTAATGTCATAATCAATCTGCCTATACTTGCTTCTCATGGTCATTTTTTTCTTCTTAAGGCTTGATTTCATGCAGCCCCTTTACCATTTCCTGGGCACATCCTTTGCAACACTAATTTGTGCAGTGAATGAGGCACCTTTAACACTGTTGCTGATAAGGTTATGCCAGAGCCTTCATCATGGGGTATGCTTCACACAGGTTTATAATTATGCCATTTTGAGAAAAGGGGAAAAAGTTTGCCTAAGGCAGTTACTTATCATGTGCATATATTTCCATACTGGAAGAATTATGGTTATTACTGTTTTATTGCTTTTAAAAGCAGATTTTCAAAAATAAAAAGTAGAGAACTACTTCTAGGGCTTAATAGTATCATAGGATTCTGGTGTTGGAAGGGGCCTTAAAGATCCACCATAATGCCTAAATATTCAAATCCCCTATGAAAAATCTCCAACAAATATGCTCCCAGTCTTCGTTAGTATTACTGTTAACTAGGGAGTAGGGATGGGCATGAACGTGGGGGTGAGAATGGATGTGGGTGTGGGGATGAGGATGGGGGTGAGAGTGGGAGGTCAAGAGAGGATGTGAATTTTGAGTTAGAAGATCTGTATTCAAAACCCACTTCTGCCTGTTCTGTCTGTGACCTTGGGAAAATCACTTTACCTCTTGATTTCTCACCTTTCACATCTATGAAATGATGGGTTTAGACTACAAACTTTAGTGTTTCTTCCATCTCTGGAAGATCCTATGATACTATGGACTCCTTAACACAGGAGAGAAAAGATAACAGGGATGTGGAGATCACTAATGGACTATTCCATTCTTTGAACAGATATAATTTAGCGAAAAAAACTATCTTTATATCATGCTCAAGTCTTCTTCCTTTGAAATCCACCCATTGGTCCTAATTTCATTGTGGAGTTGAGTCAGGGGGAGACTTCACTGAATGATAGTAACAACAACTCATAGTTGTCTGGTCCTTTAAGTTTTGTGCAATGTTTTAAAACAATAACTTTGTGAGAATAAATCTAAAGCTGTTGTCATATTACAATCCTCTTAATTTTTGAAGGTACTTATCATGTTCCACCTAAATTTTCACTTTTCCAGGCTAAATATCGTTAATTCTGTCCATTACCCCTCATAGATAATATGATTTTCAGAGCCTTCATTCCGGTCACAGTCCTATGGATGTGATATAATTCATCAATGTACTTCCTAAAATATGTTACCAAAACTTCCTATCTTAGCTGTGGTTTGACCAGACCAACATGATGATCACCTCCCTTATTGTGGATACCATAATTCTATTGTTAACAGTCTAAGATTGAAATGGGGTAGCTAGAAGGGTTAGTGAATAAAGTGTTGGGCCTGAAGTCAGGAAGACTCATCTTCTTGAGTTTAAATCTGATCTCAGACAATTCCTAGCTGTGCGAACCTGGACAAGTCACTTAACCCTGTTTACCTCAGTTTCTCATCTGCAAAATGAGATGGATCAGGAGATGGCAAACCACTCCATTATCTTTGCCAAGAAAATCCCAAATGGAGTCATGAAGCGTTGGAACTACCAAATAACAATAATGGCTTTTTTTTGGAGGGGGGCAGGGAGTAGCAGCCATGTCTTGGGGCTGACTCATATTCACTTTATAGTCAATTACATAGAAATGTTAGGGACCTTGGAGATGATCTAATTTTAAGGAATCTTACTTTAAAGAATTAGGAATCTGATTCTCAGGGATGAGAAATAATTTGTCCAAAGTCACCATCTTAGGTAGAGATTTAGAATCAGGTTGTCTAGAATAAAACTCCAAGTACTGTGACTCTAAATCTCTTTCTATCATACCCTGCCGTTAAAATCTCTAAATCTTTTTTTTTCACTTGAAGCTTGAGAAAAACAGAAAATCAAATAATATCAGTCTCTGAAATTTACAGGTTTAACATTTTTGGGGAAATGGATCCATAAAGACTATGTGAATTTGGCAGGCAGTGAATTTAACACATGGTAGAATTAGATTTGTGAAAGACGTTGAAAAGACTGGCAACTTTGTTTTCAAAAGTTATCTTTGAGGTGCTGGATATCTTAGTCATATTCAAGTTCAAATTCAATAAAACTATACTGAATAGTTACTTTACCCAATATAGTCTTAATCTAATGCCTCATCATCATTCTTGAAATAGTCTTGGGAGGTCCTGTATTCCAGAAGGAGTAGGGCAGATAGACGGCAAGGAGGTAAATGGAGTGGCAAGTGAAACATGGTCTTGAATCAAGGGCTTGGGCCAGCACAGATGTACTTGGTCCTTTGCTTTTGTGCTGATTAATTCACCAATCAGGGTAGCATGAGTCTAGGTTGCTTCTTCCAAAAGTCATCGAGAGCCTGGTCTCTATGTGAATGAATGGAAGGAAAACATAGAGAGTACAAGTTATTATGTTCCTTTTGGCTAGCATATGAGAGCAATCATGATTTATACAATGGATTTGATTTTGAAGAAATTGTTATAGTGGAGATGAGTCAAGTTAATCAAGACACCCCTATTCAATTTATTTACCCCAGTCCAGTTGATTTAATTACAGAAAGGGACAGGTAATAGAGATAATGAATTCTTAAAATACAAAGAAGGGCTTACACATCATTAATCTTTTATGAGCTGTGCATTTCTTTATTCAAAATATATGGAAGTAAAAGAAATAAATCAAAATGTATAGGGTTAGAAGTCAGGCAGCTATTGTATAGCTAAGGACTAGTCACACTGCAAGTGACTAAAAAAAGCCAGGCGTACTCTCTAAGGAGACAGCTGAAGTGGGAGACAGCTCTGAGGAATATATGAATCCTAGCAGCTGAAAAAAGTCAATTTTGGAAGAAGAAACTACCTCTTGAGAGGGACTATTTCCTCATCTCTTTGTGGGGGTACGGGGAAGAATTTTTTTTCTCCCTTTCTTCCATTAGCCTTAGCATCTTGACAGGGCTCTATTCATCCATTAGGAGACACTATAGGGAAGAGACCCACTAGTCAAAGTGGGAGACAGATCTGAGGAATGTGATTTCTGTGAATTGAGAAGCCATGTTGACAGTTGAGCTGAGAAGAGAAATAAGCCCAAGGAGCCTAGTGGAGTGGCCAGCTCAGAAAAGGTGCTTTGCCAGGGGAAAGCAGCACAAGAACATCACACACAGCAGGAGAAAGGACAAGAAGACCCCAAAGGGTTCAAGGTATGAGTTGCCGGGTCCTCCATATCTTCTTATGTATGTGTCCCTATTAGTGTGAGGCAGCTGATGGCTCTATAGATAGAGCACTGGTCCTGAGTCAGGAAGACCTGAGTTCAAATCCAGTCTTAGACACATCATAGTTGTATCATCCTGCCCAAATCACTTAAACTCTGGTTACCTAACAAAATGGATCCACTGAAGAAGGCATTGGTAAGTCATTCCAGTGTCTTTGTCAAGAAAACCCTGGATTAGGTCATGAAGAAATAGATGTAACTGAACAACAAACATCTGTGCCCAATGACATTAGGTGTTTTGTTGGAGAGTGTATCCCAGATTTTAATTTTTTTTGGAGGGGAGGAAGATACTTTGTAGCTAGTATTCTTATAATGCCATCTTAGTATGTACTCTTTATCCTCCAGATGCTAATTGCCTTCCCCTGTTAAAGTACCTTCTGACTATTCAGTATATATCTTATATTTATCTAGTTGTTTATATGTCTCTTCCATTAGAATATAAGCTTTTTGAGGGTAGGGAATAGTCTCTATTCCCCCACCTTTGTAGCCCTTGTGCTTAGCACATTGCTTGCGTCATCATCCGCATTTAACCAATATTTGTTGACTGATTGACTAAATGACTTTTTTCTTTGAGCTAACTGTGTTTACCTGCTGACTACTAGAGGGGAGCATGCCAGTAGGGCTTGAGAACTCTAGTGTTTTGAATGCAGACCCACAGAATACTCTGAAGGTGGAAGTAGTTGCTTCCCTGGGAACCCAGCCAGTGGGTAAAAATGGATGGGGGAGGGAGTAGCTCCAGAGATGGCATGACAAGTTGCATCTTATTTTTTCACTCTCTTGCTTTTTCACCTCAGACTGATTTATCACTTTCATTGCAAAGCAGTTATAGTTCATAAATCACCAGGAAGCGGTTGGGTGGTGCAGTGGATAGTGCATTTGGAGGCAGAGGGCCTTAGTTCAAACTTGGCCTCTGATAATTACTATTTTCATAACCCTGGGCAAGTCACTGAAGCTGCCTGCCTCAGTTTCCTCATCTATAAAATGGGAGTAATAAAGGCACCTACCTCCCAAGGTTGTTATGAAATAAAATGAGATAATATTTGCAAAGCATTTTTCAAGCCTTAAAGTGCTATATAAATGATGGCTATTAATATTATTTTATGTAAAATACTTGGGGCTCCTTTGTTTAAAGGAGTCTTTCATAGGAATCATTTTATTCATCAAAGATACTTCTATAATTTTTGCTTTATATGGAACCTAGCTTTGTAATATTGGGCTTCCTTAGCAATCCACTTAGGGGGAAAATAGAGTGGCTGAAGAATGCCTACTGGATATTAAAATCTGAGCAATTAAAACACCAATGAAAATCCAAGATATTGGTAAATGAAATGTGACTGCCCCTCATAGCAGAAAACCAGAGGACTACCAGAAGTTATTGCTTAATAATTTTTCTCTGTAACAAGGGAGAACTGAATTTGGAAGTAAGGATTTTTTTAAAAGTTTGATGTGATGAAAAGGGCATCAAAGAAACATTTTAAAAGAATACCTACCGCCAAGACTGACACATAACAGAATTTACATCCATTCAGTTAGTTCACTAGTATATATATCTAGAACGAACACTGCATATGGATGATGACTTGAGGCTACAATTAAATAAAAGCAAAAGGAAAAGGTAAATCAGCTTTGGAAAAGTATGTTTTTTTTTTTTTAACAATACAAAGTTGCTCCATGATATAAAATTTCTGTCTTTTAAACATTAACATGTGACGATAGGTCAATTAAAGTGGATCAATGCAAAAGTGTGACATTATCAAGCATTTATTTGTTAATAGCTTACTTTGTGTTGGTCGTAGATCCTGTGCCAGGTGCTGGGGATACAAAGGGCAAAATGAAGTGGTTCCTGCCCTTGAGGAACTTGCATGCTATTGAAGAAGATAAAACCTATATCTATATTCATAGTTATATACCAAATAGATACAAAATGATTGTTGGAAGGGAGGATACAAGCATTTGGGGCTTCATGTAGAAGATGGTGCATGAACTGAAACGAGGGAAACTAAGGATTCTTTTTTTATTTTTTAAAATAATATTTTATTTTTCTCTAATTACATATAAAAACAATTCTTTAAAAATAGCTTTGAGTTCTAAATTCCATTCCTTCTTTTTCTCCCCCACACCTTGAGATGGCAAGCAATCCGATAGAGGTTATATACGTGCAATCATGTAAAATATTTCCACATTAGAAACTAAGTGTTTTAAGAGGCAGAGATGAGAGATGGGATAGGGGTACCTGTATGGAGTGAGGGCAGGGGAAGCACATTTCAGGCAGAAAGGATAATTGGTGCAAAGTCATGAAGATGGGAAATGAGTGCTACTTACAAGACAAAGTAAGAAGGCCAGATTAACTGGACCATACCATTTGTGAGTTGGTATAAAATAAGAATGGAAAGGTAGTTTGGGATTAGGTTGTGAAGTACTTTAAATCAAAACAGAGGAGTGTATAGAAGTTTATAAATCAAAACAAAGGAGTTTCTATTTGCTACTACAGGTAATAGGAAGCCACTGGAGTTTACTGAATAGGGAAAGGATATGGTTATCCTGTAAGAGCAGTGTCAGGAGTACTTAAACTCAGAATGAGCTGAGACTGGCAAGGAAAGTTAAGGACAACAAATGGTTGTTTTGTTTTGTTTTTCAAGCTAAATTGAGGAAAGGAGGAGGAACAGAATAGAGATAGGACCATTGTCTATGGTGGATAAGATGACAACAAGTGATAACAGAGAGATCAGAGCTGATCAATACTTATTTTGCTTCTGTTTTCCTTATAAACTTTGTCAGGTTTAACCATGCTGGAAATACTTCAAGTATGGTCTTGAATAACCCTATTTTCTGGGGCTCAGACCAGCTGAAAATGGAGAGGCTCATCACTAGTAGGCTTGCATTTAAATGATGTTGAACTCTTTGACCATGCAACGTGTGTTATAATGCATCAATCAGTCAACCAACAAGTATTTATTAATAGCTTATGTAGGGTCTGGAATTTAATAAAGGGCAAACAGGCAGATATCTGAGCAAAATATCCCTTATTAGTAGATGTATTCAAAACCTGGTAACAGAGGCATATTATTTCCTTGCCTCCATTTTGTACCCAAAGACCCAGAGCAAGGACTTACCAGGACTTTTATCCTAGGTGTGTCTTCCTTCTGATTGATCTGACAGGGCATAATTGGGAACTTCCTGGGCAATCTTGATTGGTGAATATTTTATAGAGGAGGTGGGCTAAGAGTCCTCAGCTCTTCCCTATTACTTCATCACTGAGGGAGGGAGGATTTGGGGGGATAAATCTACAATTAGGGAAAATGGCTTTCAAATGTGATTGACCCACTCCTCTCTAGTACTCAAGAAATGAAATGTTTGCTGTTTTATAAAATCCAGCTTCATGTTTCAGTGTTCGTGAGAAGTATTTGCAAAAAGATCTCCATGAAAATAATTACAACTTATGAACCAACATTTGTCACAAAGGATGACTAGGTGATAAATTCTATGAAGTAAGAACCCCTCAATCATATATAAAATAGTTTTGATGGTTGCCTTCAATGTAAAGGTGGGTATAGGCAAGGAGAACAAAATAGTTAGAAAGTGGGATAAACACTAAAAGATCAATTAGAAGACTATTATAATAGTCCAGGTAAGAGACAATGAAGGTCTAAACCATGGGAAGTGATCATGTGAATGAAGAGAATGGAACATATGCAAAAGATGTCAGAATAGAAAAAGGTTTGCAAATGATTGAATATTTGGGGTAGTGATTGAAGAGTTGAGCCTTACAGGAAAGTTATAGCCTGGGTAAATAGCTTGATGGTAGTGCCCTTGACAAGAGCAGGTATATTCAGAAGGTGTGGTTGTTTGGGGAAAAAAGAATTAGTTTTGTTTTGAACATACTGAGTTTGAGAATACTTAAGGATTTCTAGTTTGAAATGTCTAATCAGCAGTTTGTAATGTAAAACGAGATTAGGAGAGAGACCAGGGATGGATGTATAGATTAAGGAAATTATCTGCATACAGAAGATTTTTGATCCCTATGAGATTACCAAGTGAGAGAGCATAGATAGAAAAGAGAAAAAGCCTCAGGATACACTCATAGTTAATAGACATGTAATATAGGAAGATCCAGAAATGGAGATTGAAGAGAGAGAGAGGTGTTATGAAAACCCCAAGAGGAGATTATATAGGAGTAGAAAGGAGATGATACTATGAAATGCTGAATAGATGTTGAGAAGAACTGGGATTGAGAATGATTTGGCAATTAAGAGATTATTGGTAACTTTGAAGAGAGAAGTTTTAGTTGAATGCAAATGCTGGAAACCTAACTCAAAAGGATAAAAAAAAATGGCTAATAGGGAGTGAATATCCACGATAAATAGGAAGGAAAGAAGCATTTATAAAGTGCCTGCTATGTGCCAGGCACTTTGCAAATACCTTCACAACAACCCTGTGAGGTATATTTTATAATAGAGAAAACCACCCTGAAAGACAGCATTCTGTACACTGCCTGCATGCTACTTGCATGCTGCAAAAGCAAAGGTTTAAGACACCACTGACTGAAGGTAACAATGACAGTTACTGTGAACCTGAGTAAGGGACTTCAGTTGTTTGCAGAGATACTTCAAGAGATGACTTCCAAGGAGATTAAAGAGATGTGAGCTTTTGAATGGTGGATTGGAATTCTTGGGGCCATAGACTTGTATGGGGAGTTGGCTCAATTATATCCCTTGACTTCCAGGGCTTATAACTATAGACTGTTGAGACCTCCCTTAGATGGGATCATTTTCTCTCCTCTGATTTAGGTTGAGATCTTATCCTGATCCTGGCTGAAGTATATTACCTTGGTGTATTCTTTGATAAATTTTGATCTACAGAACTTCTCCAATTTACATTTGTTGTTTTTGCTTGTATAAATGGTTACTTACTATTCATTATTTGTGATAGTTTTCTGTATAGTCCTTTGGTGAGAAAGGGTTAAGCGTAAAGACTATCCTCCTCCTGAAGAGTGAGCAGAGAAATGACTTTCCTTCTGAATCCAGACTCATACTCCTAGACTAGAGATAGTTGAGGGGTGGCAAACAGATATAATTGAAGTCATGTCCTTCTCAGAGACCAGAGGAGAGATTACCAAGTCTTGGCAGATCTGAACCCTACTTGCCTCTCTCCTCACTCCTCCCATCCTCACTGCACAGGCTGCTGTTGGTGCCAGGGTAGTTCTTTCATTACTAAGTCAGAGAAATGGTTTCCTTAGAGACATGGTAGGTCAGGTTGGATATTGGATCATGTCTATCTGTGCCACTTAGTGTAGTTAGACAAACTATACACGTACTTACTGCATATAAGGAAATAATAAGAGAGCACTCCACCGTTTTTGATGAATTCAAGTCATTTGGCCAAGATGAACTACATTCTTTGACAATGAAAATGGTGGAAGTGATTACTAAGTACTGTCAGTGATATTTGGGAGACTGTGAAGAGTAGGTGTCATATTATAGGACTGCAAAGGGGCAAATGTCTCAATTTTCAAGAAAGGGAATCTGTAAATTATAGGCCAGTGAGCTTGACTTAATTCCTGGGAAAATTCTAGAATGGATCATTAAAGAGCTAATAAACATTTGGGCAGATAGATAATGCAGTGGATAGAGCACTGGGCATGTCACTTAACCCTGTATGCCTCAATTTCTCATCTGTAAAATGAGCTGGATAATGAAATAGCAAGCCACTGTAGTATCTTTGCCAAGAAAATTCCAAAATGGGTTCATGAAGAGTTGGACATTAGTGAAATGATTGAAAAACAAGAATAGTAAACATCTAGAAGAGAGTCATTATAGCTTCCACAAGAACATATTATGTCAGGCTAAGATGATTTCCTTTTTTGACAAGGTAATTAAACTGATAGAACAGGGTAATTCTATAGAATTTACTAGATTTTTTAAAATTAAAAAAATAACTAGCAAAAATTCATCATTTCTGCATTCTATTTCCCTCACCCCAATCTGAGAAAAGACAAAAAACAAAACATTTCTTGCAAACATGCACACTTAATCAAAACAAATTCTGGCCCCATTCAAAAAATGTCACCATCACCCTGACTTTCGCATCTCTATCAGGATGTATGTATCAGGTAGTATCTTTCAACATTACTCTGCTGCAGTTGTGTTTGGTCATTACATGATGATCAGAGATCCTAAGTAAATCTTTCAAAACTGTTTGTCTTTATAATATTATCAGCATACAAATTATTCCTTTGGTCCTGTTTATTTCACTCCGCATCAGTTCATGACGTTTTTCCTGATGTAGACTATATTTTTGCATGGTCTTGAAGGTCTTAAAGCAAAGGTTTGATGGTCACTTGTTGGGTGTATAGTGGTGGGACTTCCTCCTCCTCCTCCTCCTCCTCTTTCTTTGTCTTTGTATGGACTAGATGACCACTGAGATCCTTTCAGTTCAGAAGTTTTAGGATTTTAGTCTGGTTTTTTTTTCAGATTTGTTTTTCTTACCTTGCTTTAATCAACTAATTTTTCCTTCTTTCTGAGTCCTTTCCAAGTCACTCCATTTTACAGGAGGGGAAGTTGAGACTCAGATGGGTGAAACAATTTGCCCAGTTTCACATAGTGAGTGTCAGAACTTTAACTTGAAGTTAAATTTTTTAACCTTAAATTCAGTACTCTTTGCATCATTCCATTCTAGATTCAACACTAGAAGGAAACATGAGATGACCTGATTGGACCCTCTGATTTTATGGATGCGTAAATGAAGTCTCTGAACAGATGCATAAGGAGCCAAGACAAGGATTCCAAGCTCCCTTCTCTGGCTCCAAATCCATTGATCCTCCCAGTATGCCAGGCTGCTACTCTGCCTCTCTACATCTTCCTGTTATTGAACATGCGATGTCCCTTCCAGTAGGATAAAACTCTGAAGGCTGGCATTTTCTTGCTTTTGTTTTTATATCCCAAGCATCCAGTCAGTGAATGGACATGGGGACAGCTTAATAGATGCTTATATATTGATGATTACTCTCCAAAATGGCTGCCAGTGAAAGCAGATGGCTTATAACATTGGTTTGGGAGTCAGAGAAAGCTCCAATTTAAAACCTCTATCTTTTCTATAGAAGGATGGATTAGGAAAAGGTTCTTGGGGATAAGAGGAGGGATTGAGACATCCTAACTTGGAAAATTCCAATTTTCTACCCTAAATCTCCCAAGCTGTTTCCATTTGGAAGTTATGTCTTTTTACCCATTATTCCCTACCATGAGTCACTCCTGTCTGTGAAATGGGGCTGAGTTTTCACTATTTCCTTTGCTCAAGAGGATGCTGGATTCCCAACCCTTATAGGCATTCTGACTTTATAGTAATTGTTTAATACCTATAGTATATTAGAGACAATTTGTGACACAATGGATATACCACTGGACTTGGAGTCAGAAAGACATGAGTTCAAATTCATCCTTAGACACTTACTAGCTATGTGACCTTGGGCAAGTCACTTAAGATTTGTTTGCTTCAGTTTCCTCCGTTGTAAAGTGGGGATAAAAACAGCGCCCACCTAGAAGGGTTGCTGTGAGAATCATATAAGATGATATTTGTTTAATTAGAAAAATGCTCTTAGTACAGTGCCTGCCACATAATAAAGCACTATGAAATCATTAATACCTTCCTATCCATGTATGTGTGCGTGTGTGTGTGAGAGAGAGAGGGGGAGAGAGAGAGAGAGAGGATATGTGCAGTATATGTAGCCAAGGATCTGACTGAATTATCAGCCTCTATTTTAATGAAACAAACTCTCCTGCAGTCAGTCTTAATAAGGAAAGGCCAGAGCTAGAGCTGTAGGTGCCTTCCCCAGGCTATTTCTGAGCTGCTGAAGGCTGAGGAGGCATTGCAATTAGAAAAGCTTGCTGGATTTTTTTCCTTTTCTGATTGAATTGGGTACAGAGATTGACTAGAATAGGAGGAGTCAATTGTGACTTCTTTATCCCAGGTGCCTCTTAATATTCTCTAGGGAGCAGAGCACAATTTATCCCAGGTCTTGATCTGGTGTTGGAGCTGTATTTTAGAAAATATGAGTTTATCAGATTTGGGAAATGGAAAGAGAGAGGGAGGAAGACTTACTTCCACATTGGAACATTCTTTGAGAGATGGGAGAGAAAAAGGAGACAGAGACAAAGAGATATAGAGTGAGAGAGAGAGGCAGAGACAGGAGTGGACAAAGGAGGGAAAAGGAGAGACAGATTGTGTGTGTGTGTGTGTGTGTGTGTGTGTAAGTGAGAGAGAGAGGAGAGAGAGAGGTAGAGACTGAAAAAGAAGTGAAGAGGGAGGAGTAGAGGGGGACAGGAGAGGGACAAAGATGATGAGAAAGATAGAGATGAAAAGAGAAACAGAAAGCCAGAAACAAGAGATACAAAAATAAGAGTATGGGGAAAGGAGAAAAAGGTAGAGAAAAAAGAGAAGGATGAAGAGAATGGATAAGAGAGAAGGAAAGAAAGAGGGAGAAAGGAGAGACAGGCAGAAAAGAGAATAGGGAAGAGGGGGAAAAGGAGATTGAAAGAGGTAAAGGAAGTATGGGGGAGGGAGAAAAGTGGAGAGAGAAGCAGAGATAAAGAGAAAGATAGAAAAATGAATAAGGGAAAGGAAGGAAAAATAAAGGTAAGAAAAATGGAAAGGGAAAGGGAGAGAGCAAAGGGAGACCAAAGTAGAGAAAGATAGAGACACAAAGAGAAAAAAAGAGAAGAAAATGGAGAGGAAAGGAAAAAGAGAGAAACAAACTCTTCTTCTATCTTCTCTCCTTTCCTATGCTCTTCTCTGCTCTCTTTCCCTCTCTTCTCCTCTCTTCTTCTTTTCTCTTGTCCTCCCTTCCCCTGCCCTCTCTTCTCCATGTTTTTTTTACTCCTTTTCCCCTCCTTTTGCCCAAATCTTTATTAAACATTCACCATGCTCAAAGATTAGATTGTGGATAGTATTGGAGCTAGGAAGACCTGATTGCTGGTCCTACATCTGACACATAAAGTTTATGTGACCATTACTCTCTCTGTCTCTATGATACTGATTCCTAGACTGTTGAAGAGCAAATTCCATAGCCCAGGTCCTGCTCCTCACTCTCTCATTCCTATTAACCTCAACACTACTCTCCCTCACTATAGCCTCCCACTACATCCCGGGTCATCTCCAGTCATCCTGAGGAATATCAGGTCACTAGATTCAGAATACTCTGGAGGAGAAGTGAGGCTGGTGACCTGCACAGTCCTCCCTCACTCAAAGCAAAGTCAAGTGCAAGTCATGTCATCATTTCTCTGATGGCATGGTCTTCTTTGGCAAGAAGGACGAACACAATCCTGTGACTCTCCCCCACCAATGTCCTACTCCTTATCTGTCCATCCCCTACCATTCTATAACAACATTTCCATGATTTTATCTCTTCCTCTCACATTTCTTCTACCTTCTGGCTTTTCCTGAGAGCTGTCTTCTTCTCAAAACATTCTTACCCAAGCCCTCTTCTCCAGGACTGATTGTACTTTCTCTCACATCACTAGTCACGTGCCCCCAGACACTGGAGTCAGGGAGAATGACACAGCCAATTGGGGGCTTAAACCAATGATAGTAGAGTAAAGAAACTTTAGCCCTTCAGGTTTTCCTAGAACCCCAGAGGGCAATGTAGCAAGCTTCTTTGGGAGAGAAGGCCAGAGATACTATGTTACCATAGATACAATAAGACTTGGCAACAGATTGGATATGTGGGGTTCCATTTAACCACTTAATATTGGGTAGTTTTTATAAAGGGATATTTACATTGAAAGCATATAAAAAATAAAGCAAAAATATTCTCCTCCCCCTAATAGGTCCCCAGGGGCCTATTCTCTCTTTATGCCACTTCCATCATTGGAGAGAGTAGGTTCAGCTGAGCTCTTTTCCTACATAATATTGGTCATACCAAGTTCAGGTCAGTCTAGTTGAGTTTTCATCTCAGTTACCACTGGGCTGGGATCCAGTAAGTTACTATTGCAGGTCACTCCCTGCTCCTCAAGGCATATGCGATGCTTCACTGGCTGCAAGCTTGGACATAGGGATGGTGAGGGATGATAGGCAGAAAGAGGCCATAGCTGAAGCTGACAGGCTTTATTATCGGCTATGAAAGTTTCCATGGCCAAGGAGTCAAATCTCTTCAACACATGGTTAGCCAACCAGAATCAGTTACAGAATGTTTGTATATGCTCTACTGTCTTATCTTTTCAAGATACTTCCATTATTGTTTAGTCATTTAGTTGTGTTCCAATCTTCATGACCCCATTTTGAGTTTTCTTGGCAAAGATACCAGAGTGGTTTGCCATTTCCTTCTCCAGTATGTCCCCATTTTACAGATGAGGAACTGAGACAAATAGGGTTAAGTGACTTGCCCAACGTCACATCGCTAGTGAGTGTTTGAGGCCAGATTTGAATTCAGTCTTCCTGACTCCAGGCTCAGTGCTCTATCTACTGAACCACCTAGATGCCCCTACTTCCATTATACATTATCATAATTCTCCCTGGCATCCTCCATGTGGAAAGATGTCACCTTTCCCTTGGTATCTTTCACAGGAAGACATCAGCTGAGGTATTCTACTACACCTCTGCCAGAATCCCATGATGCTACCATTACATCTCTCATATACATTCCTTTCTTTCCATTCACATAGCTACTCCTCTGGTGATGGTCATCATCTCATACATAGACTATTATGATAGCTTTCTGGTTGGTCTCCCTGTCTTAAGTATCTCCCCGCTCCAGTCCATCTTCTATTCAGCCGCCAAAGTGATTTTCTTAAAGCATAGATCTGACTATATCACCCCCTCACTTTCAAACTACTATGGCTCCTTATTATCTCCAGGTTCAAATGTAAATAAAAAATATAAAAAATTAATATAAAGTCCTTCCTTTGGCATTTAAAGATCTCTGTAACCTGACCCTTTCCTAACTTCTTAAAACTGATTCTACTCCATGTATTCTAGGGTCAGTGACACTGGTCTTCTTCCTATTCATTGAACACAAGACTCCATCTCTCAACTCTATGATTTTTCACTAGCCATCCCCTATATCTAGAATATTCTCCCTCCTTATTTCCACCTCCTGGCTTCCCTGGTTTCCTTCAAAACCTGACTCAAATCCTACCTTCAGTAAGTGGACTTTCCCCTGGTTCCTTTCACTCCAGTGACTTCTCTCTGAGATTATCTGCCATTTTCACAATATATATATCTTGTATATACACAGCTATTTATGTGTTATCCCTTCATTAAAATATTAGCTCTTTGGGAAAAGTAACCGTGTTCTTGCCCCTCCTTTTTTTGTACCCCCTGTGCTTAGGATAGCACCTGGTAAATACTAAGTGATTAATGTTAGATGACTTGATTTCATGTCTCATGATAAACTTGTGGAGTCTCAGTCCTGGACCTCACTGACCTTGTTAAGATTCCTAGTTTTAACCTGTAATCATGAGAAAAAGGTTAATTTAAGTCACTGTGGGGCCTTCCTTCTCCCTCATTCTTATGGTTGATTGGTTACCAAGGTCCTTACAACACAGGAATTTTGGAGCATATATTTGGGATCATAGAGTTAAAGATTTAGAGTTGGAAAGGGTCTTTGTGGTCTCCTAGTCTAATTCCCTTATTTTTCAGATGAGGAAAGTTATGGGACATGTCCATGCTCATAGAGCTAACAAGCATCTGAGGCATGATTGAACTTAGATCTTCCTTACTTGAATCTCAACACTCTAACCACTGTACCACCATGGGAAGAGGTCTCAGAAGTCATTTATACACCTTTATGCATATGTTCCAGAGAAACTGAGGCCCAAAGAGGTTTAGGTAACTTGTAAAAAATCATAGACATAGTAGTAGTGGAACTGAGATCGAAGCCCTGGTCCTCCCTTTCCAGCTGCAGAACTCTTTCTACAGCACTTAGCTCAATAGAAGATTTCTGTCTCCATACATGGTAAAGTCTCATCCTATTCGGAAGTGGGAAGAGCAGGTGATAGAGGAAACTCATCCTGGTAGATAAAGATTCGTCTCCAAGGAAAACTTAACATGGTTTTGCCTAAAATTTCAACCCCCAAATAAAATTTGAGCCCAATAGGGCATGAGAGCAAAAAGATGTCAGAGGTGGGAATGGGGATTCTTGATGGGAAGCTCATTGAAATGTGACATTTCAAAGGTAGCAATTGATAAGGAGGGGGACAGGACAAACCCTATAGTCACCAAATCCTAGGAGAGTACATTTGGACTTTGTAAGAGATTCTTATCAAATCAATTCAGTTCAGTTCAACTCAATTAAATTCAATTCATCTCAACTAAACTAAATTCAATTTAATTCTACTAAACTCAATTCAGCATTTTAAAAGTGATTTTTGTAAACACAGCTGTCTCCAAATATTTGAAGGATTGTAATGTGGAATCACAATGATGATAAGAGAGCTGATATTTATAGTTCATATATTTCAAAATATGCATATATGATCTCATTTTGTCCCCAAAATAATCCTGTATAGCAGTGACTATCTGGCTTCCATATTTCATTACAACTGGAAGGTAGGGGCTATTGGTGTAGCATCTTCTACAAATGAGAAGGAAGGTTCATATTTAATCTCATATCTGTTTGGTCTCAAAGACCCAAAACTAGAATCAATTGGGGGCAATTACAGAAAGGCAGATTTAGAGGAAGAAAATGGAATAAGCATTTAAATAGCACTGAATACTGTCAGGCACTGTGTTAAAGCTCTTTTACAAGTATCATCTCACTTGATCCTCTCAACAACATTGCAAAGTAGGTGCTATTACTAGCCCCATTTTACAGTTGAGGAAACTGAGGCAAACAGAGGTTTATCGACTTACTCAGAGTCACACACCTAGTGAGAATTTTTAACTCAGACCTTCCTGATTCTAGATTCAGCACCTTACCCACTGAGCCACCAGTTGCCTCTATTTAAGGGGAGCAAATATGGCAATTAGAATTATACAAAAATGAAACTGGGCTACCTCCAAAGATGGGAATCAGAACTTCAACAAATGTCTTCAAGGGAAAAATGGATGAGCATATTTGAGAGATATTGTAGCCTATTGACTTAGAAAATCACAAATTAACATTAATTTTTTTTTATTTTGTTAAACCTTTGCCAATCACATTTTACAGTGTTACAGGGCACACCATTGTTGTAGATGGATTTTCTGTTCAGATATTGCTTGGACTAGACAACCTCTGCGGTCTCTTTAAACTCTGAGATTTTGTGACTCACAGTCATCCCAGCTCTCCTTTCCCCTCCCCTGTGGCTTAGCTCATAATAATGAATCACAGACTTTCAGATTTTAAAGGTACCTCAGCAGCCATACAGCACAGGAACCTTCATCATAACATACCTGAGAAGGGATCATCCAATCTCTGCTTAAAGAACTCCAAGGAAGAGGCACTTGCCGCCTCTGGAGTCAGTTCTAGGGAAGCTCACCCCTTTTGGTCAGCTCCATTTGTTCAGGTATTCTTGACATCAAGCCAAAATTTACTTGAAATGCAAGAACACCCATCATGCAAAACTAGCTGATGAAATGAGCACATCTGACAATTAGTGGAACATCCTGTACTTATAACCTCCCCCAGTCCCTTCTCTCTGTGTAAGAGGGAGGTGTACTTATTTCCTCATCTCTTATTTAGGACAAACACTGGTAGTTAAAAACAACAAAATATTTGGCTTCATTTTAGCGCTCTTTCCATTTACAACATTGCAGTTATAAGGGTGGGGATGATTGAGTAAATGAGAAAAGTCACCCCATCCCACTCAAAATATGTGATAAGATGCTTCGATAACTCAACACAGTGAGAACAAGTCTCAAGCAATTAAGCACTTTAAATATAAAATGTTTTTGGTGAACTGGAACTATGCTGTCAGGAAGAGAGTTCAGACTTGCTAATGAAACTTAGCCATGACCTGTGGGTCATTTATCAGATAAAATCAGTTCAGAACCCATTATTAAGCATCTTGTGGGTATAGATTCCAGCAAATAGAAAATAAGGAAAGAGAATTCAAGTTAAATACCTAGAGAAGAAGTTGTGTAGGTAGGAAGAGAGAGAGCACTTTGGATTAGACTTGGTTTTATCTTCCTCCAACTACTGGCTAGGGGAGGACTTCATAAACCTTAGAAGTCTGGGAAAATTCCCATAAATGTTCTTGAAGAATCTCTGGAACATCTATAATGACCATATCATTATCAGTAGTTAAAGAAAGCTAGGATACAGACTTCCAACAACCAGGGGCTGTGAGTTAACTCTTTTCTACCTGTGTTCTCTAAGTTGGAGCCCACTTTCCCCTAGATTTTATATGTACTAGAGGGAGAAATTTTCACAGAATTTTGGGGGGATGTCTTTGTGCTAGCTTTTTTTATTGTACCACTTAGTAAATGCTCCTTTTGAAAATCTGTTTAAGCCTGGCTGACTAGATTGATCCTTAAATGAGTCTTGGGACGAAGCACACCTTTGGGGTCTCATGAGTTATTGCATTAGAGAAGAACCTACCTATCAACCCTTCTGGGTTACCCCTACAAGCACAAGGGGATGAAGTATTTGAGCTCTGGGATGTAACTCATCAAGGTAAGTCGTAATGAGATGACTGTCTTAGAAAATAGGATACATGGTCATTGTATGTACTGTTTTTATCTAGGTCTACTTACTTCACTCTAAATCCATTCATTATATACTTATTCTCATGTTTCTCTGACTTCCTCACATCCAACATTTCTTAAGGTGAAAACATGTTCTGTTACATTTCTGTATCCTCCATAAGTTTTAGCAAAAATTTTTTAGTCAAAGTCTTTGATGATGGTGATGATGCTGATGATGAAAGTAATCATTTTAAAAGCCATTTTACAGTAGTCATTTTACAGACTTAGAGCAAAGGTTCTTAACGTAAGGGACATGAACTTAAAAATATCTTGATAATTATATTCCAATATAATTTATTTCCTTTGTAATATTATGAATTTTATTTTATGTATTTTAAAACATTGTTTTGAGAAGAGATTCATAGGCTTCACCAGACTGAAAAGGATATCTATTACAGAATAAAGGATAAGAAACCCTGCTCCAGAGCAATTTTCTAAATAGCTTGGTATCACAGTGGTTTAAGTCGTTGGATTTGGTATCAGGAAGACCTAAGTTCAAATCCTGCCTTAGACACTTAGTTGTGTGACCCTGGGCAAGTTACTTAACCTCTCTAAGTCTCAGTTTCCCTGTTTGAAAATATAAGATTTGTATGAGGATCAAATGAGATAACATATGTAAAACACTTTGCAAACCACAAATGCTAGATATTATTATTAAATATGCACACTTTCTGATCTGTTGGGTATTTTTCAGCTATGGCAAACCCTGCTCTTGAGCGCAGTTCAGGGAAATGGACACAGAGTTGCCTATCTGAATTCCACTCAGGTGCTGTGGTCCAGGCCTCTGACCGCACTTCATTCTCATCCACTGAGCTGGGAGCTGCTCAGAATATTAAAGAGAATAGAATTCCTCACTGGGGAGAAGTGTCCATTCTAATTTCATTCAGGTTTTTGGATATTATATGTAATTAAAGATGCATGGAATAGTTCAGAAGGAAATCCATGCTTTTGGGGCTGGAAGAAATTGCTGTCCATGGTGCTAGGAGATTGTTTTATCGTTACATAGTTGTTTTTATTTTCCATTCTCTTCTTTCAGAGGTGAAGAATATAATGAGATTAGATCTCCTTGCTTCTTGTATGGTAAGGAGTAAAAGGGAGGGGAGATGTATATTCTCTGTTTTATTTTCTAAGTATTGGCCAGGATCTTCTATTAGACACCCAGCCTGTGGCTGCCAAGTCTGATTAACCTTTAGATTCCAGCTTGTGTGAAGGTAAAGTGATATGTTTCCTAGTCTGCCTGGTTAAATCTTTCATTTCATGCTGTCATTTTTCAATATTTAGAAATATTAAGCTGCTAAAGATATTTTATCTCATTCTGGATCAGCAGGTATATCAACAAACTGGGAAATGAGTAGGATGCAGTTTCTAGGAACATCCAACAGGGAGTGCCCTGGAGCATCTCACTGAGAACAACTAATATGCTACAGAGCTGGCACTGTCTTTGATCACTAATGTCTGCTCAGACTAGCTCAGAATATTCAGAATGAGGTTAGGGAAGAACTTGGATCTGTTTAGAAAACATGAAAATGAATGCCCTCTCATCCAAAGCCACAATGATTCTCAAAAACAAACGTGATGGTGTGTGTGTGTGTGTGTGTGTGTGTGTGTGTGTGTGTGTGTGTGTGTAGCAAATTTAAAGGATTTTAGAGGATTTAGATTACTGGCAAAAGGCCATCCTTCCCCTACTTCCCCATGCAGGCCCCCCTCCCCCCCTACAAGGGAGTAAACAAAAATAGATAGGATGCCAAACACTCTTGGGTCATATACTGTTGGGAGGGTACGTGTACACCTTTACCAGGATCTTGGAAAATTAGTCAAATGTCTCCCTTTCCCTTGTCCCTGAGATAAATTATTATTTTCTTTTTCTATTATATTTCTATTTCATATCAATAATCAATTATTAAATTAGGATTAAGACTTCTCTCTATTTCCTCATCCAGGGACCAGTCCCTGTAAGTCAGTCAGTCTCTGAAGGACGGTGCTGACAGATGAGATTGTTCAAATCTTCTGGGAATATGCTTCTCCATCTTGGGTGGGACCCCACTCAACTAGGAGATCTTATTTCTATTTAGAGTATAAACAGAATCTAATCTAGGTAAATTTTAACTCCGAAGCATCAAGTCTATGCCCTTGCATCACTCCACTGGAGTTACTCAGTTCTTAAGGGAGAAAACAATCAAAGTGGTCTGGAGAGTGATGGATTCTTTTGTTCAAACTGCTAGAGGCTGCTGAACCTCAGAATCAAGCCTTATTTTCAGCAGGAGGGGCTCAGGGCATTCAATTTCCTCATTTTATAGTCCAAACCCTTATTAATTGTTTACCAATCAGGGTTGACTTTCAACTGTCAGGGATATCCCCTTTCCCAAAGGTATTAAGGCAATCAGTGATCTCCAGGATTTTATCTTTGGTTACTGTGAGAGACCACTGACCATCAACTTATTAATTATCAGCTAACTTAATTAATAAATTGATTAGTAATTACCCAGAAAGTATCTCTCAGGCTTTTCATTTGTCTCAGCCCTGTGGCCCCAATATCTTGGGAACCTCAGCCAAAGCTAAGGCTGGGAGGGGATATGGGGATAGAAAGAATGAGTGATCCCAAAAATCAGATCAGCATATATTAGGTACCTTATTTAAAAAAAAAATAAGTATGTGGAGAACAAAAGTCACAAATCCTAGGCTTTTCCTCCCCCTCTTCTGGATGGAACAAGTCTCTGATCTTAGTGATCTGGTCTGAGTGATGCCAAATCGTTGTTGTCTATGATGAGTCACTTGATACAAGGCAGGGATGATGGAAGACGTCTGCAGAGGCTTTTAAGGGGGCAAAGATTTGGCATTATCTTTTTGGTGTGGAGAGAGAAGTTTCAATGAGTGATCCAGGGAATAAAATGGACAACAGTGTGGGAAAGCCTGTGTATCATGTTAGTTCCAGTAGCAGGGTGCATTCAGAGAGGATTATGATTTCTTAGTCACTTTACTACAGATGACTCTGATTCATGATGAGAAATTGCTGATGGTGCCTGAAGTGTCATCATCTGTGTTGTGGCCATGATGTCACTGGCGCTGCTCCTCTTCATTGTCATTGACTTGTATGAGGAGACACATTGTGAATGTTGAAGATCTGATATCATTTATCCCATGGGCCAGGTCTTTGAGATCTATACCTTGGTCCTTCCAAAGGTGAGAAGAAAAAGCTAAGATTTATGGCTTTTGTTTTCCTTCACATATTTTTTTTCTCCTTTTTCCTTTTAGCCTTTCTTTCAGAGGGAAATGTTAAAATTTTTGTTATTGTTGTTCTGTCTGTGTTATTTTTGCCTTTTTTCACCCTCTCCTTTTTAATACTATCCTAACTTTGCTAGAAAAATTGTCCAGTAAAAACCTTGAAAGCATTTAAATGATGGATCTTTTCTCTCTTTAGGGTCTTGTTAGCATGGGATGATATGAGATAAGGCCAGGATTCCTACCCCTGCTCACAACGTTAGTTGGATTAATTTTCTATGAAAGATGACAAAATTGTCCCCAAGACTTGATTGGCTCATGGGGTCAAGGCTTACATTTTATCTGCTTGATGCAACTTCCTTGGTCACATTGATGTGGCTCCCTGGCCACCTAGGGGAATAAAAGATCTTATTCACATAAAGTCACTTGACCGCTCCAACTTGGAGGGTATCTGAAGACCACTAGAATAACTACCACCTGCCCTGATGACAAAGACATACCTCCATATGGAGATGGGAAGGCTGCATCTATTCAAGCCAAATGCTGAAGTATCCTTGTTGAGGGACAGCTGGATGGTGCAATGACTACAGTGCTGGGCCTGAACTGAGGAAGACTTATCTTTCTGAGTTCAAATCTGGCCTCACACACTTACTAGCTGTGTGACCCCGGGCAAGTCACTTAACTATCTTTGCCTCAGTTTCCTCATTTGTAAAATGATCTGGAGAAGGAAATGGCAAACCACTCCAGTATCTTTGCCAAGAAAACTCCTAAGGGGGTCACAAAGTTGGATATGACTGAACAACAACAACATCTTTGTTGCTTATCTGTTCTATATTATGGCTAAGTAAACTTCCTTTTGTTAACTGTTGAATGATTTGGGAGTGCCTAATTAATTATAACATCAAACCCAAATGAATCGATTACCAGCCCGAGTCTGATCCACCCCTAACATAGGAGCTAGGGTTAAATCCAGCAATGTTGGCTGCCACTTCAGTTTAGTCGAGTTCAGTTCAACTCAACAATCATTTATTGTTTACCATATCGTAGGTTCTGGTGATATAAAGACAAAATAAAACATTTTTTGCCCTCTAAGAGAATATATTCTTCTAGTGTGGTAGGAACATCATGTATATATAAAGTAAATACAAGCTCTATCCATCCATTCATCCATCCATCCATCCATCCATCCATCCATCCATCTATCTATGTATCTATCTATCTGATTTGGTGGTGATGGGCACAGGGCTAATATGCAGGGCAGTTTCTTAACAACAAAAGAGGTTTCAGAGGACATAGTGGAAGGGTAACAAAGAGTGGGATTGGGATACTGGCAGACTGGTACTGATATGGTTGGGATAAGGGAGAAGGTAATGGTGGTTAGGAAAGGGAACTTGGGACTAGGAAACCTATGCTTTAGAATCACAGGACTTCTGAATGGAGCCATCGTGCGGTAAACTGTCCCACCCTTGACAGTGGCAAAGATAATCTTGATTTGATTATCAGCCCTTGAGAAAGAGGCAGAAGGTAATGGCATAGGGATCATACCCATGGAAATGAAGATATCCAGTTCCTGGTCCTTGTTAAAGTTCCAAGTATGAGTTGGAGGAGTCCTGAAGATAGGATTCTTAGAAAGGGATGAGGCAAATAGAGTGGTCTCTATGTTGATTCATTTCATTCTCCCACCATCTGGTGAGACTGATAGTGACTGACATTCAGACTCCTTTACTAGTCCTTTCAGCTGGTGGTTCTTTTAGCCAAGTGAATATTTCACAGGCTGGTCAATGGGAGGTGGGAGGGAGCAGCTTTTGATCAAGACAGGTTTCTGAGTAAGAGTCATAGATAAAACAAGTAAAATGAGAAGAAGAAGCAAAAACTTATTCCTCTCTTCTAAATTCCCTCTGGAGTTCTGACTTGGTTCTTTATTTTACCTGTAAGGGAAGACCTGATGACAGCAATCTCTTTGTTCAGGTTCAGTGTTGGGATGAGACATTTGTAAGTCATTGAATAGTTAACCAAAATGGGTTTATATTGCCCTAAATACAAGGTAATTCAAAAAGGATACAGTGACACAGTTTCTATAGACATAGCCCCCTCCTTGTCTCTATAACAAGACAGGATGTGGTGACTCGTGTTTTTCAGATAGTCGTCTTGTCAGAGGGATCCCTACCCCACGTGGGAGCAAACTTTTATGACCCAAGTTGACTTGGAAGCAGCATCTACACAGTCAGAGCCCACCAAGGAGAAAACTGATTTCAATCTCCATCTCTATCAGGTATGGGTCTCTTTAACACACCTCCTTCTGCCTTCTAGGTAAGGGGAGAAAAGTCATTCAACTTCATGCTAGTCTCCTCCCCTGTCCTCTTCCTACCCTTAGGAGGAGAGAAACACCATTCCATTGAACTTTCTTTGTCCATCTTCTGACATAGCTTGAATCTAGAGCAGCAAGGAGGGAAATACCATTCCACCAACTCCGCCTCCCCTGAGCTGGCTAAGCACTCTGAGATCAAACCCCTAGAGATAATGATGACCTACCTACCTCAACCCATTCCTCGATGATCAACACACTCCTGTCTGGTTATACCTAACTTATCCCACTGATTTTGAACCCCTAGCTGTAATTTTTCAAACTCTGCTCTACATCTGCCACTGACTACTCACCCAAACCTGCCCTTCCCATTTTCCCACTCTAAATCTACCTACCTGTACAGTCTCCTTTGCTGGATCTTCATCTAGGTGGCACCTGATAATGTTGGTTGTCTCCCAAGGCTCTGTCCTGGGATCACTTTTCTTCTCCTAACAATATTTCTCTTCATGATCTCAGTAGCTCCAAAGAATTCAATGATCATATGTCTGCTGATGATTCTCAGATCTACTTATCCAGTCCTAATCTCTCTCTTGGTGTCCAGACTTGTCTCTTCAACTGCCTATTGTATATCTTGAGCTGGATGTTCTGTAGACATATTTAAACCCAACACGTACCAAACAGAATTGATTATCTTTCTCCCTACATCTTTCTCACTTCTGAACTTCCCTTGACTGTCAAGGTTGTGCTAGATGAACTCTCATGTTCCTTCCAGCTCAAAGTCTTTGATCCTATGAGCTCTAATAATGTAGGATTCTAAATTATCCTTTCCCAACCTCTGTTTTCTCACCTGTAAGAAGGGGCTAATAGGGATAATGTTAGCACTACCTACCTCCCAGTGATTATTGTTAAGGATCAGGCAAGACAATGTATGTGAAAGGTTTTGTAAATCTAAAAGCACTAAATCTATTATGTCAGCTACCGACAAAGCCAGGTATAAATAGAAGGAAATGAGTCTGGTCATGTATACTTACATACATTTCACATCAATCTAATCTTAGGTTCAGTTCCAACTAATAATAGCTGTTCAAATTTATGTAACATTTAAAAGTTTATAAAGCACTTTTTTCATAACTGTTCTTTGCAGTCTACTATTCCTTCCATTTTTATAGATGAGGAAACTCAGGCTCAGAAAACTGAAGTGACTTGCCCTAGGATTTAGGGCCCAGATTATATTAGTCAGCAATATTAACTGATATTTACATACCCTATTAAAGATTGCAACACGATTTATGTTGTCATTTCAGTATCCCCATGGCATAGTGAATAGAGGGCTAGACCTGGAGCCAGGAAGACTCAAGTTCAAGTTTGGACTCAGAAACTTACTAGATGTGTGACCCTGGGCAAGTCATTAAACTCTGTATGCCTGAGTTTCCTCATCTGTAAAATGGTCATAACAAAGTTACTCTCAGGGCTGTTGTGAGGATCAGATGAGATGTTTGTAAAGTGCTTAGCGGAGTGCCAAGAACAAAGTAGATTATAAATAAGTATAACTATATAATGATAATGAATATGATAATGTATAAATATATATTATATAAAAACACAAATATAATATTTAAAATTTTTCTTCCCTTCCCTCTCTCTTTTCCCCAGGTACTAAGGCACATAATGTTATCCCTACTTTGAGAAACAAAGGCCTGAGAGGTAAGTGACTTGCCTATGGTCATGTGTCTAGTAAGCATCTGAGGTAGGATTGGAATCCAGGTCTCTTTGACTCTAGATCTCTTTAAGGCACTCATTTGGCACCCAACACATGCTGCCTTGGATATCTCTTACATTGTCTTGTAGGACTTAATTTTCCATGTCTATATGCCCTATTTCCACAACTGGCCTACCTACTCCAGATGTGGTCAGCTCAGAGCATAGCCATAGGGCATTAAGTAGGAATTGATGGGAAATGGGTGCAGTGTTGAATCCCTACTATAGATTGATACCCGGTCGGTCCAATGATCAGTTGGCGGCTGTAGCTGCCCAATCTAATGAGACCTTGGCTCTTCTTGGAACTTACTTTTGCTCATTTTCCCTTGAGAACTGCCTCCATCCCAGCTGAGGGTTAGCAATCCTGCCACAGGTCCTCAGACTAAGTGGAGATCGTGTTGAGTCCTGGTCTTTGATACTGTAATTTCCAGTAAGGCATCTGATCCACCTGTTCCCTGGACAGCCTTTGTGGCTTCTGCGTAGAGGTCCACCTGGTCCTAGTGATGGGGTTCAGACTCTGGGAGCCTCCTTGAGCTCCCCTTGAATCTTCCCACTTAATCTGGCCTTTCTTACTCAAATCTAATCTTCCCATTTGTTCGGTCAGTCTCAGGAAGCCTCTGGGCTTTTCATTATCATTTCAAGTCTCTTGCACTCCCCACCCTAGATCCCATCAAAATCCCATTCTTCAGGCTGCCATCAAGATCTGTATCCATTCCCATACTGCCCCTATCAAGATCTCTGGATTGGCCCACCTGCTTCCCACCCAAACCCTCCATTGTCTGATATCTCCTGATAGCCTCCAGCTGTTTCAAGCCTTTGACCCTCCTTGGACTTCTCCTCAAGACACTTCCTAAACCCCTCCTCCCATCACCCTGGACTACCAGACCACCCCACCTCCATCCCTCATCCCTCCTATACTCTTTTCTGTATTTAAGTCCTACCTTGCCTCAATGAAGGAGCTCAGATCCAATCCAGCTCAGATCTGTCTAGCTGGGATTGTATCTGGCCCACTTGTGAATACAAGCATTACAAATGCTTAGGTTCTTTAAGAGGCAACCCAATTAGGCGAATCCTTAATAAACTTTGTTTTCTTTGGCTTTAAGAAGGCTTGAGTCGAATTCATTCGAGCACGACCTGGACTGTCCTTATTTTGGGGTACACCCATCACCCATAAACCTCATCTCTAGGGCTTGGAGGATTTTCATTCCAGTACCTGAATGATCCTGCCTTCGACTTGGATGACTAACTGCCTTTTATAGAAAGGAACAGGACATTATATTGGCAGAGACCATCTTATTTATCTTCATATTCCATTCGGAGACTTAACAGGCTCTCAGTAGATACTTTTTGAATAAACACTAGTGAAAGAGTAAGTGAATGAATGAATGTAAATTTCTTTTGTGGGAATCATTCAGTATGCGGGTGGGTTTTGGTTTGAGGGGTAATAAACTGCAACCCAACCTAGCGCTTAGAATCCTGAACTACACGTCAGGTCTGGTGTCTAATCTTCTATGCACTGATGAAAGTAGAGTATCTTAAAGAGGCCCCAAGACCTTACTGTAAAATGAGGCACTGGAAAGGACTTTTGGACCTATGGAATATGACAAACTTTCTGAAAGCCAGGCATGCAAAGTAGCTTTTGAGATCTGAGTAGATATTTTTCTCTGAGTGTGTTTATGCTAACCTCAGGCAGTGACACGATAGATAGAAAGTTGGACCTAGAGTCAGGAAAACTTGAGTTCAAATGTAGCCTGGGATACTAGGTATGTAATCCTGGGAAAGTCATGCATAAAACGGGCATAATAATAAGACCTACTTCTCAGGATTGTTATGTGGATAAAATGAGCTAATTATTTGTAATGCACTTTGCAAACCTTAAAGTGCTAGGTAATTGCTAGGCATTATTATGCAAAGAGGAGAGGTACCAGAGGGTGTATGTTTGCTGATGTTAACATTTATAAAATTTTTGCATCAATTAAAGGGCAATGGAGAGGTGCATGATGGGCCTGAGGAGGCTAAAAATGTAAGAAACAAGCAATTTCATAAGTTCTGTAAAGCTGAAGGGTCAAATCCAGGGCCCCCTGAATGCACGTGGTACCCACACTTTGAAAAAAAAAATGATTTTGGCAGTTGAGTGGAGAATGGATTGGAGCAGGGAGAGGTCTGAGTCAGGAAGACCATTCCGAAGGTTATTGCCATAGCAGAAGAGTGGGGTAGTTGTATTTTGGGCCTTTAAGAGGATGTGTTAAAGATACTACAGAGCTTGCATTTCTCCTTCCTATCTGCTTTCGGAAAGGAAAAAGTTCCATGGAAAAGTATACTCATCCCATCTGACTTTTATCCATTTCCCTCCTGTAAATCCTGGAGGGGATCAACTCATCTTCTTAGTCTCTTGGGTTGAGGTGGCTAGGAAGACAGCATAGTAAGGAAGGAAATTTTGCTGAATCTAGGTTCAAATCCTGCCTGGAATACTCATTTGTGTGATTTTGGAGAAATTATATAACTTCCCTGTGCTTCAGTTTCCTCATCTGTAAAATGATGGTCTTGGGCTAGATGCCTTCTGAGGATCCTCTAGCTCTTTGGGT
The DNA here is from genome assembly GCA_028658325.1 of Potorous gilbertii. NCBI lineage: Eukaryota > Metazoa > Chordata > Mammalia > Diprotodontia > Potoroidae > Potorous > Potorous gilbertii. Next base: position 534,080,961 of record CM053770.1, read on the forward strand.
CTATGGTCCACTATAAACGTCCAGAGTATCTATCACTCTTTACTCTTGTTTTATGACTGCTCACAGACCTCTTATTTCACAACACAGGGGACTCCTTGGTGAAGCAACTCCCTCTATCAATGTAAATCACAACCTCCTCTGAAACTTATGATCTGAAAGAGTTACCTAGAGCTCTGACAGGTTACAAATTAAATGATCCTAACTCTACTGATTTTAAGGGCTATATAACTAGTAGGTATCAAAGGTGGGACTTTCACCCAAGATCTTCCTAGGTACAAAGCTAGTTCTCCATACACTACACCACTTTTTTGCTTGTTATTGGCAAAATAAGAAAAAAAAAAAGATTTGATCTTCCTGTTATGTAAGGGAATAGGTCCCAAGGTTTTGGATCACCATGGCTTTCTGTACTTTTCCATTGTGACTTTTGCTAACCTGAGCCCTTACCTGAAGGGGAAGCCTAAATGACCAATATATCATCATTATCACTATTTACTGAAGGTCCACTGTGTAGCATGTTGTGTTAGGGCCCAAAAGTATATAAAGAAGTCAAATCGACAAAGCATTTATCAAGTGCCTGGCATTAGGCTAAGTCCTGGGGAATATAAAGAAAGGCCAAAAAAAGAAAGAAAAAAAGAAAAAATACCTCTACTATTCAGGAGCTCTGAGTCCAATGGGGGAAACAACATGCAAACAAATATGTGCAAATAAGATATATACCTACATATCTTACAGATATGTGTATATATATATATATATATATATATATATATATATATATATATACATACATATATATAATAGATATATAGACATAGATATATAAATATATATCCATATCTTACTTGTACATACTTACTATATTATATGTGCATATATGTGTGGTATATAGATATTATATAAACAATTAATTAATTGGAGATAATTTCAGATGGAAGACACAGAATAAAGGGAGATGTTGGGAAAGACTTCTTGCAGAAAGTAGAATTTTAGCTAGTACCTGAGGGAATTCAGGAGGCAGAGATGAGGAGGAGAGCATTTTAGGAATTAGGAGATATCACTGAATTGCAGAGAGCAAAGGGAGAAGGGAGGACTAAGGTGTAAGAAGACTGGAAAGGTGGTAGGAAGGGGTCAGGTTATGAAGACTTTGAATATCAAATAGAAGAATTTATATTTGATCCTGGAGGCAATATGGAGCCACTGGAGGGGTGTGGGGGAGTGTGTGTGTGTGTGTGTGTGTGTGTGTGTGTGATATGATATGATCAGACCTGAACTTTTAGCAAGGTCATTTTGACAGATGGGTGGAGGATGGAATGGAGTAGGGAGAGATTTGAGCCAGACCCACCAGTCAATTGTAACAATAATCTAGGAGTGAGGGGGTGAGGGTCTGCACCAGAGTGGTGGCAGTTTCAGGAGAGAGAAGGGAGTGTATGCTTCCTTTTGCAAAGGTTAATTTGCAATAGCTTGGATATGGAGGGTGAGAAAGAGTGAGGAGTCCAGGAAGACTCCTAGGCTGTGATCCTGGGTGACTGAGAGGATGGTGGTGCCCTCAGTGTAATAAAGGAGTAGGGATATGGAGGAAAGAGAATCAGTTGAGTTTCAGATAAGCTGAGTTTAAGATGTATAGGGATTATCCACTTTAGGATTTTGGAGATATGAGATTAGAAGTGATGAGAGTAGTACAAAATACACATGTTCCTCTTGAAGAGATGATGAGCTTGAGACTGAAACCTAGTGGGAAAAGCCAGACTTATCAGTGATCTTTCACTGCTCATACTGGCAAAAATCATGGATATTTGAAATACCAAATTATCACTGCTTATCTCCGTCACAGGTACAGAAAAGCCATTGAAGACAATGAGATGTGTTTCACAACTAAATTATGAATAATAATACATAATAATAAGATTTTTAAAGCAAATAAAAGTTTGCATTCATACAGAATCACATCTAAACATCACAAAAGTTCTGTGAGGCAGATACTAGAGCTATTGACATTCCTATTTTATGGGTGAAGAAATTAAGATTCAGAGTTTAAGGGGCTTGCCTATGGTCATGTAGTTACAGTCAGAACTGTGATTTGAACTCAGATCTTCCTGAGTCTTCGTCAAGCACTCTATTCACCAAGTCATGTTGCCTTTCAAGGAAAAGATAATTAACAATACAAATCATGAGAAGGTAAGTGATAAATGATCCATTCCTGGCACAAAATGCTACTGGAGTTCATAAAACAAGTGATCTTTCAAGGACTGAGGGTCAGACAGGCTCAGGGTATTCAGAGGTCCTTTGGGAAATATCCAAATTGATTCAGAGAACATAACAGATCTCAGCTATGTGGATGGAACTTGACCAATTTTAGAAGGTCTTACCAAACTGGAAAAGTTTGCACCAGTGAAAAACTGTCATCTGAGGATCAACCTAATTAAGTGTAGAGAAGCTAATAATTAGAAGGTTGACCACTGGAGTGGTTTTTAACCACTATCTTCTCTTTGTCCTGGGAGAGATTTCTGGGATTTGGGAGGGATGATGTCTTGTCTCTTGCTAGGTCAAGTGTAAATGGATTGGCATCCTAACTGATGATCTCATGATAGAACTGACTTTTTAGAATTCTTGTCTTTTTTTTTCCTTTCATATTTCTGATTTTTCAGTCATGTTCTCATTATTTGTCATCTCCCTTGATTCACTATCCTTTGCAATACTAGAACTTTGTGTGTGTGTGTGTGTGTGTGTGTGTGTGAATGTACTCTTCTAAGCCTTTCATATGATAAAAGCCCTATTTCCAGCATTAATCATTGTGATTAATGTGATTCTCCTAATAACCTTTTTCTACTTGGGAAGGTTCCAGTTATGGCTTTATTGTGTGTCTTGGCTGTGAGCCATTTTCTCATCCAATGGTCCCGCTTTTCATTTGTTTCATGATTTTATTAGGATATTAACCTCTCTTTTTCCTTACATTGAGTAGAGAAATCTGCCAATCTACATCTTACACCCAGTGCTCATACTTTTGTGTACTGGGGCCAGGCAGAATTAGCTGGATTCCTTTTCTGTGTAACCACCTGGCCTTCTCTTCTAGATCATCATCGAATAGGAAAAGGTGATGCTCTTGCTTTTTTTTCAGAACTGGACAGGTATGATGGAGTCAATTTAATCCTCTTCCCAATGTGAGATAAGGAGAGAGCAGAAATGATCATCCCTGTTTGCAAGCTGGCCCTGGGCCATAGACTCTAACAGGCAAAGCTTGTTTTCAGTATCCCAAGCCTCTCTTTTCTGTATTCTTTTCCACTGTTTTGTCTAAATCTTATACTTTTTCCCTTCTTCCATGCTGAATGAAACTTCCTTCTAGGAAAGTACCTGATAAATTCAACCATAATGATGCGTCAACAGTCCCATGTAGTGTCAAAGCAGGAAAGGAACCTTAGAGATCCTCTAGTCCTAACCCTTCATTTAACTTAGGAAGAACTCACTGAACTTTAATGGTTATCTGCTTTAAGGAACATTAGCACTTTTGACAGCATTAAAAATGTTGCCCCCAAATAGTAACTCTATGGAGGATTCAGGTATCAATCAATTGCTTCTCCTGCTGGTTATGAAGGTGGTTGATTCTTGGGCAATGGGGAACTTTCCTGATGCCCTTGAAATTGTATCCTGTAGGTGGCTGGTTCCTCATGAGACCTGCCCAGCCAATGTGATGGATGGGCAGCCAATATGAAATGGCTTTGGGCATCAAATTCAACTCTGTAAAATCTAGACTGGCTGGAATTCCCCAGCTTCCTATGAAGGAAGGACTTATAATGCAGAGGCAAAAAGATTACCAAATTTCTAAGAAAAAGTTTCTTTAGAGTCTTTGCTTATCAAATCAAGAAGTGTCCTTTAAACAAACAAACAAACAAACAAAAAAGGGGTAGAGGTGGGGATAGACCAATGACCTGAAGACCCCCACCAAAAAAACATACACACCAACCACAATTTGACTTTTGGAAAAAAACATATGTTTATAATCTACTGGGAAAAGTTAGGTAGAATGTAATTTTTTATTTTTCCCCCAGATTAAGTCTTCTTTGTTCCTTCATTTGTAATGCCCTTTGGAGATTTGAGCAATCTTTCTTCTTTTAAGGGTTCCCTAAGATCTTGCAAAAGGTTTGCTAGATTTGTGATTATCTAATCCAATTTACCTTGTAAAAGGGTAATTTTTTTATCCTCTTCTTTTCTAGTCTTTCTCTGTGAACTGATTATTTCTTACAGTCATTACATTCTTTACCCCCACCCTCTAGAGTTTCTAATGCAGTATTGATATTAAATCTCTAAAGAAAGTATGAATTGGTATAAAATGCTGGCTACATTTTAGGAGGATCCAGTTTATAAGTAGATTAGGGAGCAGCTATGTGTTGTCCCTATTCACCACTAAAGACACCAGTATAAGGACATCTCAGTTAAACTGATGGAGGGAGGGGGAGACAGTGAAATGTCTTTGGATTGGACCAAGGGTCCTTTTTCATGAGAAGTTATTTTTTTCTCTAAAGTTTTAAAATCAACATGAGGAAGAATGAGGGAGATATGAGGAGATAGCAATTAAGTCACTGAACTTAGGAACAAGGAAGGGAGAACCACAGTTAGTGCATACCCTTCCCTGTCTAGTGTACTGTGGGGGAGAGGAAGGTGTCAGCAGCAATGGTGGCAGTCCCAAACATTTCTGCCTTTGTGCTCCAATGGAAAGTATTCTTTTGGGTGCCAATTTCAAGTAGAAACAAGCCTTTAAAAATGTCACCAGGTAAAGCTCCAGAACAACTTAGTCAATTGTGATCTACTGGTAGGAAAATTTGAATAAATACTAACAATGGAAAATTTTAATTCAAGAAATGTTCATTAACCTTCTGCTATGTGCCAGGCACTAGGCTGGGGTTCTGGGGGCACAATATCAAAAATGAAACAATTTATGCCCTCAGAGAACTGACTTTCAGTGTACACGTAGGTAAGTAGATACAAAATCATTTTAGGAGGGATAGAGTCCTAATATCTAGGGAATCAGGAAAAGGTTCATGTAGGAGGTGGCACTAGCACTGATCCTTGAAGGAAGCAGGAATTCTAAGTGAGGAAGGAAGAAGGAATATACCATCAGCATGAGGATACAGTCTGTGCAAAGAATGGAGAAAAGAAAGCTTCTGCCAGATTCAGGGAATACCTAGTAAGTTAAAATTTGGATGAAATGTAGAACATGTAAAGGAAGTAACTTTGGGGTGTGATAGATAAGGTGGTGGATTTGGAGTCAGGAAAATCTGGGTTCAAATCATGTCTTAGATTCTTAACTAACTTTCTGACCCTGGGAAAGTTAACCTCCCTGTCCCTAAGTTTCTTCATCCGTAAAGTGAGAGATTTGTACTTAATCACCTCTGAAATCCATTTGACTCAAAACATTTTGAGTCAGAAATATTAAAATTAATATTACAAATTGTTTTTACAAATAATTGGGAATATATATATATATACACATAATGACAAGTAGGATGGTTTCAGAAAAACTTGGAAAGGCTTACATGAACCGATGCAGAGTGAAGGGAACAGAACCAGGAGAAGATTGTACACAGTAATGGCAATTTGTACCATGATCGACCATGAATGACTAGGATATTCTCAGCAGTTCAATGATCCAAGACAATTCTGAAAGAATTGATGAAAGTGCTGCCAACCGCCTCCAACACATGATGCCAGTAAGCTGAAGAAATGCTGGTATGAACTGCATAGGTGATCTCAAGGGAAGGGTAGGACAGGGGCTGTTCAGCCTGGGCTGAGGTGGGATTCTCATGACTCAATTTCCCCACTGACACCTGACAGACTTTACGTCTGACTGAAAGCAGACTTATAATCTAGTCCTGCCTGAAATTGACATGAAGTTGGGGTGCCTGCAACATCCTTACTATTGGTGACAATTTTCTATTGTCAAAAGGTTTGTAAGTTTACTATCAGATATATTCAATTATAGATTATGGGTAGGGGAACATCCGAGGTTGTCTAAAATTAAACTATTAAGCATAGGACTTTAGACCAACAACATTAAGTTAGGGTTCTTTAATTCCTAGTAATACTGTGGAGATAATTAGGTCAAGAGCTTGTGAAGTTAGCAACATAAATATTATTTGTGTCTCAGTTGGTTTATGTTTAAAAAAAAATTCTTTTGTGGTTCATATCGTAAATGCTTTAAATAGAAGTATCACCTGACCAAAAGTTTGAATCGCTTTATCTGTTATAAACTGCGTTAAAAACAAATAATAATAAAAGTAAAAAAAAAGAAGTGCTGCCTACCTCCAGAGAAAGAATGGATGGAATCTGAATGCATACTTTTTTGTCTATTTTTTTTTGCAACATGGATAATATGGAAATATGTTTTGCATGACTGTATGTGTATAATCTATATTAAATTGCCTGACTTCCCAAGAAGTGGGGTGGGAAGGGGGACAGAGAATTCAGAACTCAAATTTTAAGAAATATAGATGTTAAAACTATTTTTACGTGTAATTGGAAAATAAAATATAAATATTAAAAAAAAGTCCATTTCAGATTGAGATCCAAGATTCTCTAAAATAAGATGAAATATTTGGAAACAGTTAGATTGTGGAAGGTTTTAAATACTATGGAGAGGAGTTTTAGTTTAGACATACAATGAATAACTGAAGATATTTGTCTAGAGTCTAGACTCTAGAATTATATGGTCATGATATATGTTTTAGGAATATTAATTTGACACTTGTTTGGAAGATGGAAGAGAAGCAGAGAGATCACTCAGGATGCTATTACAATATTCCAGCTGGGTGCAAATATGGGTCTGAGTCAGGTCAGTGGATAAGTATAAGTCAGATAAAAGGATGGAAATGAGAGATATTTTGAAAGAAGAACTAGTAAGAGTTGACAAGTGATTAAATATGGAAAAAACAGAGAAGGAAGAGCCCAAGATAACTTCAAGTTTATAATTTGATGTGACTGGCACCCTGGTAGCAAGGGGGACATTTGGAGAATGGATAGATTTTTAAGGAACATACAATGACTTCTTTTTTGGACAAATCAAATTGGAGAAGACGATGATAACAAATCCAAGCAGGTGGTGATGAGGTACAGAGGCACCTAGCTAGGTGGTGAAGAGGACGGAGATAGGACCTGGAGTCAAGAAGACCTGAGTCCAACTTTGACCTCAGACACTTACTAGCTCTGTGACCCTGGATAAGTCACTTAACCTCCATTGGCTTTAGTTTTCTCATCTATAAATGGGGATAATTATACTGCCTAACCCTCAGAGTCGTTATGAGGATCAAATAAGATAGTACTTTTAAAATACTTGGTACTAACATGTGCTATGTAAATGTTAACTATTATTATTAATGCAGAACTGGAATTAATGAGGAAGATTAAAAATAAATACAGATCTGAGAATCATCTGCAAAGGTAATGATCATTGAACTCATGGAAAGGGATGAGATCACCAGGAGAAAGTCAGAGAAAAGAGAAGTGGATTCAGCAGAGAACTTGGAGAGACAGCTATATCTAATGTATGAGAGATGGACGACAAAGCAGCAAAGAACTGATATAAAAGATGCCATTGTCTGGGAAAGGGGATCTAAAGGTGAGGTTTCCCTCTCATCGTCAGAAAAGCTACAGCAAGGAGAATATGGTCACGATGGGGACATGAAAGGTCATAAAGTAGCTTAGCTTCTCCAAACTGACTTCAGCAAAATTCTAAAAAGTGTTGTAGATTTAATAATTATCACGAAGATGGAGGAAAAACATAAGTAAGCCTCTGCATCCAATCTAGGACTACACCAAAATTTAGCCAGATGCCACAGGGGAGGGTCTTGAGAAACAAGGGTGCTGGAAGTCAACCTAGCCTCTGGTTAATGGACCTGAGCACAGTCATTTCTAGAACCCACTAACACTGAAGAGATAATTTTGGAGTGAGTGATTAGACTGATCTCCTTGAGAGTGGGGAGTTTTTTTTCCTTTTGCCTTTGTATTCCCAGTGCTTAATACAGTGCCTGGCATATGAAAAAAATGCACTTAATAAATGCTTGTCAACTTGATTGAGAGCAGTTTAAGTTGAATGATGAGTTTGGAAGTCAGAATGCAAATGGTTTGATAGTGAAAGTAAAGAAAGTGGAGTGAAAATATAGAAAGACACTTTGGCTAAGCTAAGTGGACAGATTCTTCACAAATTTGACTGAGAAAGGAAAGGCAATATGTATAATAGCTGGCAGGGACAGGAAGATCTGGTGAGGGTTTCTTAAACACAGGAGAGATACAGGTATGTTTGGAGGAAGTAAAGAATCAACCAGTCAGTTGCAGAACGTAAAGATTAAAATCAGATTGGGTTTGATTGTAGGGGCAATTAGTTGGAGAAGACTAGAAGGGCATGGATTGAAGGGTACATATAGAGGGGTTGACCTTTGCACAAAGGTCTAACCCTTCATCAGAGAATGGAGTGATGGAAGAAATAGTGAGGGATGATGTCAGAGAGGTGTGAGAAGAGGAGAAGGGTTGAAGAGGAAGCTCTCTATACTTCAAAGAGATCCGACAGATGACCCATATGCACAAATATGTGTAAGGTAGCAATTTTTATTATAGAAAGAATTGTAAATAAAGTGAGTTTGTATGAACTGAGAATGGCTGAATTATGCTATCTGAATATAATGGAATGTTATTAAATAATAAGAAATGACAAAAAGGAGAGATTCAGAGACACCTGGGAAGACCGATATGAAGTGCTATAGAGTGGAGTGAGCCAAACCAGAACAATTTACATAATGAGTACAATACCAGAGGAAGACAACTTTCAAATATCTAAGAACTCTGACCAATAAAATGATCAATCATGACTCCAGAAGAGTGATCCACCTCTTGGCAGAAAGCCTGGGCATAATGGCACATTCTTTTAATCCTTGCTGCTGGTGGAAGATGAGGTTGGGGGATTACTTGAATTCTGGAGCTCTGAGTTTAAGTAGTGTTAAAGCAGATCAGGTTTCCATACTAAATAAGGTTGATCCCCAGCAACTCAGGGCCACCAGTCTTCCTAAGCAGGGCCAAAATGGCCCACATCAGAACACCAGAACAAAGTAAACCTTCCGTGCCAATCAGCATTGGGATCAGTCCTGTTAGTAGCTGTTGTGCTTTCAGCCTGGGCAAGATAGGAAGGTCAGTCCCAAAATCAAAACCAAAAATTCACAAAATAGGACTTGGGCAAGTGGAGTAGTGGAGGTACTATTTTGCTGTATTTAATATATATTTTAAAATAACCCCAACTGTATGAAAGAGAATCAGAGTTTCATGTATAATCTTCATTTTTGGTTTATCTTCTTTATGCAGAGTTTCTTTTTTGTTGATATTTGTCAAGTTCATAATTAGTTTTTTTTAAGCTAGAGCAAGATAACAGGCAGATGGAAGTATGCAAATGGGAGTAAGAAGTATCTCAAGCTGTATAAACTATGATTTTAATCATGTGAAATGTGTGCAACTTTACCTGAGAAGAAGGAAATATCTCATTATTTCCTATAACTGCTTAACACACACTATAAGAAAAATCTTCACTTACTCTTTTGAAAATGACTAGATGCATTACAAATTCATGTTATACAATCTCAACTGGGTCCTTATTGTAGCAAGGCAATCTTTATATCCCTCCCTAATTGATTCCTTGTTTCATTTTCCATAGAAACTATTTTAAACCTTCTTTTTCCTCCTCAAACCTCCCACACTTCCCCTAAACACTTCCCTCTACCCCCTTAGCTGAGGAGAATTTCTCTTACTAAGAAAAGGGAGGCCATTCAAAGTGAGTGCCCCTTTCTGATATTCTCTTCATCTCAAAACTCACTGACATAATTTTGTACTCCCTCTACTTTTCCCCCAGTTTCTGACGAAGGGGTAGTCCTTTGCCTTTCCAAAGCAAAACTCTACATTCACTCCTGTCTTCTCTAGCAGATGGCTATCTTAGTCATGCCCTACCTTCTTTCTTGAATGTTCATTCTACTGGTTTTTTTCTAATGCCTTTAAAACATGTTAAAAAATCTATTCTAAAAATCGAAATGAAACAAAACGAAACCAAACCTCCACCTTCACTAGACTTTACAATCCCCTCAAACATCATTCTCTATTTTTCCTTTCCTTTTCAACCAAATTCTTTGAAAAAGCTGACTAGACTTGCCTTTACTTTCTTTTTACTCACTCAGTCCAGTCTTTTATAATAAGACTTCTGATTTCATCATTTAACTGAAAATTCTCTCAGATTACTATTGATCTCTCAATTTTCAAGTCTAATTTTTTTCTCAGTCCTCATCTATCTCACCCTGTCTAATGTAGTTAGCACTGATTAATACTCTCTCTGGGCTTTTGCAACACTCCTGTCTCCTGGTTCTTCTGTATGAGCGGTCCTTTTAAGTCTCCTTTGCTGCCTCAATATTTATATCATACCCTCTAATTGTGAGTATTCCCCAAAATTCTGTGGTATTTTCTTCTCCCTGAAAACTCTCTCAATAATTTTATTAACTTCAATGCATTTAACAATCATCTCAAGGGAGCTGACTCTCTCTCTCTCTCTGTTTCTCTCTGTCTCTCTCTCTGTTTCTCTCTCTCTCTCTCTCTCTCTCTCGCTCACACACACACACACACACACACACACACACACACACACACACACACCCCTAACCTAAGTGTTGGATTATTATCTCGAATTTTTTTTAAAATTCTCTTTTGGTCCTTACCTCTTGTTTGTTTTTGTTAGATTTGTCTAATTCTGAAAGGGATATGCTAAAGTCCCCTACTATTAAAGTTTTGTTATCCATATCTCTCTGTAGTTTGATTTACTTTTTCTTCAAGTTTTTAGGTCCTATAGAATTTGATGTAAATATTATTAACTTCTTATATTGATTTACCATCTATGATGCCTTTAAGCAAAATGTAGGCTCCCTGATTATCTCTTTTCATCTTGTCTATTTTTACTGTCACCTTGTCTAATATCATGACTCCAACCCCTTCATATACAGTCCTCATTTTTTGTTTATCTTTTTTTTACGAAACTGGTTTCTCCTCCTTGGATTCCCTTCCATCCTCTCCTTTTCTAAGGTCATAGGGTCATTCATTGTATTACTGATTGATGTACGTTCTTTGGGTAAATGCAACTAAAAGTGAGGCAATGGGTGGTGAGGTACATGGGGAGAAAAATAGATTTTATTATTGCTATGACTTTTCCTGGAAAAAATTGGGGGTTTTGAGGGAACAAAAGCAATTTAAGTTATTCATATTTTTGTATAGCTTCACCAAAGCAGACAATGAATTTCTGAATCCAGACCAATACCTAAATGTATATGAGTCATCAGTCCTGGTGGGAAGAAGCTTATAAGTAAGCTGGAACAGCTTTTATTTTAGTCAATTGTTTCATGTTCTTCCTAATCTCATTGTTCTTCCCCTGTGGGGCAGAGCTGACCTCACTGACTAGAGAGAAAGTCAAGCCTAAGGGAAATGCTGGGAAAAGAGTATTGCTGTCCACATGAGAATGGGGACCATACATGAGGGAGTAACCAGCCCTGCTCAGCAGCCAAACGTTTTCTGCTCCATACACCTGCTAGATTTGAAAGAATCTTAAAAACAAACAAAAAACCAAGTAAAGGGATGCTAAACTGCATATTCTATTACTTTGCTCATGTGATGGGGGGCAGTTAGGTGGTGCAGTGGATATAGAACCAGTGCAGGAGTTAGGAGGACCTGAATTCAAATCTCACCTCAGACATTTGACACTCACTAGCTGTGTGACCTTGGGCAAATCACTTGACCCCAATTGCCTCATACTGGGTCATCTCCAGTCATCCTGATGAATATCTGGTTACTGGATTCAGATGGCTCTGGAGGAGAAGTGAGGCTGGTGACCTGCATAGTCCTCTCTCACTCAAAACAAAGTCAAGTGCAAATCATGTCATTATTTCTCTGATGGCATGGTTTTCTTTGGCAACGAAGGAAGAACACATACACACAGACAAACTGAGGGATCTAGGTATGGGTTAGTGGTTGTGCTGAAAAATACCAATTTGTGCGAGCAGAAAGTTTCAAGTGGCATTGACTGCTTTGATGAATTCACTTTGTGTACCAAACACCCCAATTAGCAACCAACAAAACACTTTTAATTGGGACACAAAGGTAGAAGAAGTGTTTTAGGTTGCCATAGTTTCAGATGCATGACTGTGTGCTTCGTTTCAGAAACTGTCTTTCTTTTTCTGATGTGAAATATTACTGAGAATGAACTCTGGTGACCAGAGTACATCTGGTATTCTGGGAGGAAAGAGAGAGTATAGGGAAAAAGCTGGACTGAAGGCTGTGCAAAAGCAACTGACTGAGGGCACATTGCATTCCAGCTGGCAGCTTGCTCTTAATACCCAGTAATTCTCAGTTCCTTGGAAAGTCAATCCAAGGAATATGGGCACATGCTTAAAATGAAGATGTTCTGCACATTTGGGAACATGATGCCACTGACCCCCTGTCAATAAGACAAGCACTTTGTGGTGTTTTTCCAGTAAGTGGGAAGATGGGGTGATGGGTGGTAGAATGTGAGCTGTCACTCCTACTCTCCTGCCTGTTACCTCTTGCTACTAGCAAATTTAGAAGAGGTAGCATCATGTAGAGCAAAGGGGGCTGGATCTGGATACAAAGGACAAAGTTTCAAATTTTGGCTCTGTTACTTGCTATCATTGGACAAGTCACTTCTTTCTGTGCCTTATCTTCCTTTTCTGTAAAATGAAAATGAATAGGTTTTTAAAAATTATTAAGTACTTACTTTTAAGAAAGTACTGCCTCCCAATAAATTGCTAATCAATCAAAGAACATAATTAGGCTTAGTAGTCCCATTATTTTTTATTTTACTTTGTGGTGCTTAGGTCATAGTAATTATTTAAGTGATTACTTACCTTAAGTAAGTACTCAGTAAATAAGTACTTGATTAGCATTTATTAATAGCTAGGTGATTCAATGGATAGAGCACTGGTCCTGGAGTCAGGAAGACTCATCTTCCTGAGTTATACTAGCTGTATGACCTTAGGCAAGTCACTTAGTCTCTGTCTGCCTTAATATACTAGAGAAGGAAATGGCAAACCACTCCAGTATCTTTGCTGAGAAAACCCCATGGACATTATGGTCCATGGTATCATGAAGACTCAGATATAACTGAACAATAATTAACAAGTACTTACTAGTTACTCAAGAACTTATTAATAAGTACTTTAAAAGTAAGTACATAGTTTAATTAAGTGCTGCCTGCCATAAAATGCTAGTGAATTAAAGATCAGAATTAGGGTTAGTAGTGCTACCATTTTTGCTTTTGAATCTGTATCCCCAGAGCTTTGAACTATTAGCAAGTACTTAATAAATGAGGTCTTATTAGTAAGTACTTATTAAGTACTCACTATGGGCAAAGCCAAGTGTTGGGGGGCAAAAATGCTTAATCAAATATGATGGGACTGCTAAACTCTATTTCTACTCTTTAATTTCTTTCCTAGCTCCAAAGATATGATTCTGTCATTCATATCAGGATTAAGGCTGCAGAGTATAGCTTGAGGGCATTGATCTTCTCTCTGATGTTTCTCCATGCAAATTGTGTGGCCATTATGGACATGGAATCTACGACCTCATCCTCATTAGTGCAGGCTTCAAGTAACTGGGTCAAGTGGCTTCCAAAAATCAGGTAAAACTGAAGATGCATAAAAATTGGAGGGCATTTTCAGAGGTCGAATGTGGGTAGTTCTAGCACTTTACGTTTTTGCTTCTATCTCAAGAAGAATTTTCTTACTGTGAAAGTCAGTGTAGCTATTTTAAAAAAATGTAATGTGGTATATCAGATTGAGAACTACTACTCTAAGTGTGATGAAGAAGGGTTTGAGTCTTACCCTGATATATATTTGACCAAGGAACCCTAAGCAGATCACTTCTCAGTGCCTCAGGCATAATATAGGAATGTACTGGTAAAAGTTTAATAACTAGCCTCTGGGAAAAAAAAATGTATGCACATACTTTTATGTTTAATTTGTATTATTAACAGTTTCTGAAGTCTAAAAATAAACAAAACAAAAGATCAAGCCCTGATTTGTAAACAGTAGCTGAATTGTGAGGTATAAATTCCTAATAAAATCCTGAAGACTTAACTTTTGACTCTCAAATGCTAGGTAGGGCTAACTCCAGCACATACCTTCCTTGAATCCACGATCAAATGAGATATTTATAATTCACTTAGCACAGTGCCTGACACATAGTAGATGTTTCATAAATGCTTGTTTCCTTACCTCTCCCTTTCCAAACAACTGTCAGTGAAGGTAAATTGCAGAAGAGTTGCTGATTTGCCTTTGCTTGAGAGTTTCCTCATCAGGAGTTCTCTTTACGAATGAAATCGCCCCTAGACCAAAACGAAAAAGAAAATGCAGGATGCTAGAATAGCTCATGGCAGCTAACATAGTACTTTGGAGTTTGCAAATTTCTTCAAGGAATTTTTACAACATTCCTATGGTTAGTATCCCCATTTCATACAGAAGGAAACTGAGGAGCAGAGAGGTTAAACGACTCTCTCCTACTCACAATATAAGTATCTGAAGGAGAATTTCAAACCCAGTTCTTTCCTGACTTCAGGTCCAGCCCTTTGTCTACTGGGACATTGCTTCAGGTATCCAAGGGATGTTTTAGAAACCTGACTCTCTGTCCTTGTCTTTATTTTTCTGTCTTTGTCTTTCACTGTCTCTCTACGTGTCTCTCTGTTTCTGTCTGTCTGTGTTTCTTTATCTCTGTTTTTGGCTTTCTGTTTCTGCCTCTGTCTCTGTCTTTCTGTCTCTTTCCCTTTCCTCTCCAAGCCTTCCCAGAGGAAATACTGGACTATGTCTAATTCAATGCTAGACAATACAATGGAGTTCAATTTCCTCCAACAAGCACTTCTTAAATGCTTTCGTCTTAACAAAACTATAGGGGAATTCTCAGGTCAGGAGCCAGCCTGACAGTTAGCATATGCTGAACAGCTAAGTATACAGACTATCAGGGAATCATTAGCTCCACAAACACACAAATCTATCAACAAGGCTTCTATGTAATAGAAATAAAATCCTTATAACTGAGTAAATTTTCAATAGCATTCTTTTAAAACCCCCAACAAAACCTAATAAAAACAACTTGAGAAATAGTATGGTTTAGTGGATGGAGGCCCAGCCTGGCTGACCTGGGTTCAAGCCTTGCCTTGGATGCATCTTGTCTATGTGACCCTGGGCAAATAATTCAATCTTTCAGTGCTTCAGGCAACTTACTTTTTGTTAAAAAATTAATCTTTTTCAATGAACAAAAAATCCACTTTCTCTCCTCACCTCAACATCCCTTGAAAAAACAAAGCAAAGCAAAGCCCTTGTCAAAACCAAGTTGGCCATAACAAAAAAAAAAGTCTCAATCTGCAATTTAGGAAATTTGCTAAAACTAAGGTGCAGAGAAGGTGCCATTCTGCATTGGTAGAGGAAGTTTCCTGGATAAAAATTCTCCACACAAATCAAATCACAGGGGTCCCTTCCTCAAAAAAACCCTATTTCTTACCCCCTCTTTCATAATTCCAAAAATGTAAGGTTCATAATTACTTATACAGAGAATGCTTAGTTCATATTCAGTTTAGGATTAAAGATAGCACTCCACAAAACAAAACAAGAAACCTTTCATGGAAATGCATTGAAGGAAGGGGTTCTATGTTAATTAGATGATAAAGTGTTTTTCTGATTTTAGTCAGCTCTAATATGACAAAGAGAAAAAGAGAGACGCACAGAGACAAAGAGAGACAGGGGAAGAGAGAGATAAAGAGACAGAGAGAAAAGGGGAGAGAGAAAGGAGAGAGAGTGAGGGAAAGTTGGAGAGAGCTACCAGTAAGCTAAGGCTTTGCTATTCCCACAGGGTGTCCTAGAAGTGAAAAGATCCATTTGCTTTCTTGTAACCAGTTAATGGGAAGAGGTTGGAAGGCCCCTCAATTCCTTCCCTACACAAGCAAGAGACAGACAAAGCAGAAACTGAGCCTCCAGGTTCCTACTCCCTGGAGGTGAGGAAAAGGGAGGAATGTTAGGTTGGGGTAGCCATGGTGGCAGGCATGGAAAACAGACAAGAAGCTCTATCTGAGAGTAAAACTCCAAAACGCTGCCAATCACTTTTGGTCAGCCTGCAATGGCCGCCCTACCAGGACGTCCATTTGGAGCAAGGAAGTTCAGACTGATCCCATCAGGTGAGGAGAAGACGATTTATCCATTGTGAACTTGCATTTAAAAAATTTTAATAACCTTACTCAACTTCTCTCTCTGTAAATTTTCCACATATGATATCATGTCCAACTCTTCAGCTACCTAACTCCAAGCTTGATGATGGAGTTAATCAGAGAAATAACTTTTTAATCCCACTGCATTACCAAATATGGGAGATATTGATGATTCCCTATGATAACTGTCACCTATGTAAAGAGGTTTGACTCATATGATCTCTAAGGTCTCTTCCAGTCCTGACCATGAATGAATCTAAGTACAGTAATGTCAAGAGATAGGCAATTGAATTTGATTTTTTTTCAGGTCACAGGAAGGTCATTTCCCAGGGGCAGCTACAGCTCTTCTATGATTGGGATCCAAGAGATGGCAGAGTTGATAGAGCACTGGACTTGGAGTCAGGAAAATGTAGGTTTGGTTCCTAGCTCTGACATCTACTAGTTGTTTAATGAGTCACTTGACCTTCTGTGCCTCAGTTATCCCATCTATAAAACAAAGGTATTGGCCTTGATGGCCCCTTAAGGCCTTTCCTGTTCTAAAATGTACCATCTTATGGACCTTTGACATCGGCATCTATTCCATAGCATCACTGTGTGGTTAGATTATAGAATCAGAGTTGGAAATGATGTCAGGGGTCAATTAATTAAATATGTTATTTACATATTAGGAAACTGAGGCCCAGAGAGGTTAAGGGATGTGGTAAAGGTTAAAATGGTAATAAAAGCTAGAGCTTCGATATGAACTCTCCTTCTATGACTCTAGAACCAGTGCTCCTTTCACTGGGTCACTCATTACCTCTAATATATCACTTATTTATTCATGTCCTGCTCTGATGGTGACTAACAACTTTGGTTACTCAATGCAATTTTTTCTGAAAAGAGATAATCTGCAAATCTTGTGTCCATTATAGCAACATTGTCATACTATTGTAGCTTAATGGTGGTGGGAACTGGAAGAGCTGGTGGACTGATGGGTCCAGACTGATAGGTCGCAGAGCAGGAAGGATCTTAGAGATCATTTAATCCAACATGTTCATTTTACAGATTAGGAGGTTAGGACTCAGGGTGTTAAAAATGAGTTGCCCAAGGTCACAGAGCTAGTAAGTGAAGAGACAGAGTTTTTTTTTAATTCTAAGTTTGTGAACTTTTCACTACCCTCCATTATCAGGGCCACCACTCATCTGAATTCACAATCAATACTTAATAAATGATTGATTGGTGGTTGTCTTTCATTGTGGAAGAGGACCAAAATGACATCACTATGATAAAGTCAAGTTTCAGTGTGTCCAACTGTGGCTGATCAGACCAATATGAACTCGGAATGCTCTACTGCACACTGGGCACAGATGGTCCATGTGAGCATTTGGGGTGGGTATTGTAGATTTACTTATAAATACTAGTTTACTGACTGATTGACAGGGATTCCCAACACATAGAGGTGACTCAATGCACCACAGCTCTTAATTAGCTTGTGTCAGTGCAACCCCTAGCCATTTGGAACAAATTGGAAATAAGAAAATACTTACTGTGTAGAAGATGACTGACCATTCTGCTTGGCAGCATATGCCCCATCAATTACAGTTAGGCTCAGCAGTTTGTCCATTTTCTGTAATGCTGCCAAAAAAATCTGCTTTGGAAATTCAGTTGGCTATCAAATATCTGAACAAAATATCATGCTATCTCTTTTCAAGGGTTAGCTGCTTTGCAATACGAACAATGCATATTTAACTGAAGGTAAGAGGAAGGGAAAGGAGAAAATACCTGAAAAATATCGGGATTAATTTAACTTGAGACTTGTCTTATGTTACCTATAAACAGATTCATTGAGAGAGATTCAAGAGTATATTGTTTTCATGTGGTAGCTGTCATTGACACAGACCACACAGTAATGTAGTGGTTTAACCGTAGGTATTTTGGTGACACAGTTGAGAGAGTGCTGGACCTTGGGTAAGAAAGATCTGTGTTCAAATTCAGATGCACTTACCAGCTTTGTGACCTGGGGCAAGTTACTTAGTTATAGCTTGATTGTCTGTAAAATGAGGATATGCGTCTACCTCCTAGGGTTACGGTGGGCATCAAATAGGCTGGTACTGCAAAGTTCTGAAAAATTTATAGCACTATATAAATGTTGTTATTTTTATTAATCTCATTTTCTACTTTTGTATAAGTCTGTATTGAAAACAATATTTCCTTCAATTCATGTGAGAGCATGCTCTGGCAAAGAGCAGAGGTAGATATTTTCATCCCTGTGGCTGCTCCCACGCCTTCATGTTTCTACAAAAGAACTTTATTTAGGTGCATTTCATGGCATGGGTAACCTCCTTGATTAAGATCTTTGTCTTTAGGCATTTGACTCTAGATTCTAGACCTGGCCAGGATGAAAAGTGCTCTAAGGGATGTCCCATTGAAAAATGTTTTGTTTTCTGTTTTTTGAAAAGGGAGCTTAATTTTTGTTTGTTTAGGATAATACTTTCCTATTCTGTTCCCAACAACAGGATTATCAGATCAAAGGGCAAAATTATTTTTGTAACTTTCAGTACAAACAGCAAAATTTCCTTCAAAAAGAAGATTCTACTCATTTTTCAATTCTACCAGCAATGAATTATGTACTTATTGTTCTACAACCCCACCAGCATTGAGTTTCATTTCTTTTAATTACTTTTTTTTTGCCAGTTTGCTGGGGTCTGAGGTGGTACCTTAAAGTTGTTTTAATTTGCACACCTTTCTTATTAGTAATGTTCATCATTTTTAAAGGGATTATTAATAATTTGTTTTTCTCCTTTGCCCATTTCTCCATTGTGGACTGGGACTTGCCTTTGTAAATTTTTAATAATTCCTTATATGACATCCAGATTTTTTATTGGTCCTATTTGTCATAAATATTTTTCCAATCTACTTTTTGTGCTTCTATTGTTTCTTGCTTTACAGAATTAGCTTTTTTAATGCAATTAGTCACCTCTACATCATCACTAATAAGTTTTTCTACTTGTTTAATAGAAATTTTTATGGTAGCATTGTAAATATTGTCTCAAAAGCCTCTCCTGTGAATAGTATAGAAACTGTTACTGTCTCTTTGAAAAGGAAAGGAAGTTAGTTATACTTGTCATTCTATGAGATATTTTTGGCTGCAGAGTCAGGGAAAGTGTGTGAGAATTTAACTTTGATCAATGAACATCTGTGAGATAAACTATGGAGAAGACAGATGAAGAAAAGGTAAGGAAAAACTTCTTTCTTGTTAGAATTGTATGAACTGTCATTTTAAGAATATTATAAAGATAATTTTCTGAGTAGTGAGTTGAGAGAGACTAGAGCAGGAATAGGGAACCTGTGGCTTTGAAGCCACATGTGGCCCTCTAGGTCCTCAAGTGCAGTCTTATTTAGTCAAAGGGACACACTTGAAGACCTAGAGGGACACAAGTGGTCTCAAGGCCACAGGTTCCCCCACCTCTGATTTAGAGTAAGGGGATGAGAAAGTCTGAAGAGACTTTTTCTGTCAAAACGAGAAATAAACTAGAGAAGAGAGAGAAACAAGATGGAGATAGCTTCTTTCTTTATGAAACTATTGTAGCCTTTACTTTGAAAGGAGAATTAAAAAGTATTTTTGTGAACAGACTTTATTTGTTTCTCTGAATGTAATAAATGGTGTGGGACTGAAGAGAAGACACATTTCATTACAGTCAGGGTTTAAGTGGACTCGTTTATGCTCTTTCTCAGTAAAAAATTTTGTAAATAATTAATAATATCTTTGTTTCATTATTGAGTTCATTGTTAATAAATTGTACACTCAGTAACTTTAATATTTATTTAGTCCTAGGAGATCAAAGGATTGAAATCATGGAGAGAGAAGAGTAACTACTATTGGCCAAGTATTTTTTTTTTTCACATTTAATAAATGAATAGTATTTGATGAAATGGGATAGAAGCCCTGCTTATAGTTGATTGACAGTTGTTGGAATTTTAATAATTAATGAGGGAAAATCCAAACATACATCTCTCAGGATCATCCAAGACAGGATAAACATAAATATGGAAACAAATCAAGTAGTAGGCTAAGGGGTGACCTATAAGTGAGTGTGGTTAACCCTAGATTTCAAAATCTTTGCTACAACATTATCTGCAATACAAAAAACTTGAAACAATGTACTGTCAAGCAATAGGGGAATGACTGAATAGTTTGTAGTGCTTTAAAAAGTAATACAGTTAAGGAGGGGTTTGGTCAATCCTTTATGATTCCAGCTCCCATTGAGGAAATTTGTCCTCAGCATTTCCAGTCTTTGAATGCTTGCCTAGGGCAGTGAGAGTAACTTGCCCAGGCTAACATAGCCACCAATGTGTCAGGGGTGAGACTTGGAAACAGGTCTTTCTGACTCCAGGGTCAACCTTCCTGCAATGGTGCCCTTTTGCTTTGCAACTGAGAAAATTAATACGAATCAAAGCTGCTTATAACTGAGGAGAAACGACATTGACATTACCATATAACTATAAAAACTTAGATCTGAGAAATATTTTTCATTTCTTTTATTCTTTTCCTTTTTCATGGCCAACTTTTGGGAGGAAATGGACAAGAGTTGAACTGAGTGGACATGACATGGACTGGACGTGATTTGGCTCCTTAAAAGGAAGTCTTAAAAGGAGAAGATTGCATTTTCATTTGAATATTTCATTTTATTATTTTATTTTACTTTCATAAGGAATCTTAAACTTCAGATGAATGTAGGCTCACCTCTATTAAATCCTGACAACCCTTTCCTGAAATTCCTACCGAATTGATATTGCCTAGTTTCAGTGAAAAGTTACAGTAGATTTTATATATATAAAGTGTGTATTGAAAAATTCCATCGGTTTACTTCACATCAGAATCCAATTCAGGACACTTTATAAGAGTGATTCTTTTAGCAAGAGATTCTTCAACCTTTAGAAAGTGCTTTCATGTGCTGTGGGAGCTGGCTGGGAGACAGGTGTAATAGCTTCTACTTTTAGGAAAGTTAATCCATGGAAGTTAGGCTAGACTAGAACAGGACTGGGGTTCTAATGGTGTCACTACCTGGTTGCCCCAGATCAGAAGCTCACAAATTTAGAATTGCAGAGAACTTTAAAGGACATGCTGCCCCCTTACTTTACAAATAAGGAAACAGGGTCACTTAGTATAGTAAATGGAATCATATCTAAATCCTCTGACCAGTTCAGATTTATATATTCTTATATTTATATATTCTAAACATATAATTTTACAAATATATGGGATTTATATTAGATGTAATTTATATTATAATATAAACTTATATATTAGAAATACTATGTATGTTATATATTACAGTTCTACAATACAGATTTTATATGAAATTATTTCAATATGTAATCAAGACAGCAAATTATATCATTTACGTAATTTATGTTACAATATTTAAGTATTTCTATGTAAAGAATTTTCTCTATAAATATATTCTATTAAGAGAGTATATAACAAACAGCAATAAATAATAATAAAATAAAATATATCAGTAGAAATTGTTACATTAATTCACAAAATATATTTATTATTTGTTACTGTTTATTACATAAAGGTAATATATTATAATATATATCAACCTTGTAGTCTCATAAGGACAGGATTGATCACAGATATTTATGAGAAATCATTAAAAAATCTTTTGAAAGTATTCTTTAACAGAATAAATTTAAGAAAAATATAATTAGAAGTAAGGCTAGAGGAAGGTAGGATAGGGCCCACCATGTTCCTCTTTTTTCTCCCTGTAGCACTGTTTCTCTCCTTACTCTTGCTCCTGAGTACCAGTAAAACACAGTCACATACCTCTCAGCTTGTCCATTCAGATGGAGATTATCTCTCACAGTCTTAGAGAAGGGAACTGCAGAAGTGGCAGTTGATCAGATATTGAAGATGACAAGGTCATCCACTGCATTCTGGGCCATTGCCAGTCATCTCGACTTTTATCTTGCCACTTGACTTTGATGACTGTGGAAGAGAGAGTGAGGCAGCTGACTGCACAGCTCTGCCTCCCTTAAATCCAATCCACGTGCAAGTCAAGACATCACCTATGATGTCATTGGTCCTCTTAAAAAATGAAGGATGAACATCAACAACAACGAATCTTGCCGCTGCCCTGGGATGATTGCTATCTCTCCTTCCTTTCTCCTCTCTTCATTTCTCCCAAGAGTCCTACAGAGCCTGTAGCTTTGTATGAACTGCTTTCTCCCTATCTCCTCCTTAGAGGACTGATCTTGTTTTCCCTTTCCAAACTGGGAAGAACTACAAATCCCGAAGCCTTCTGCCAGGGATTGTGACAGTCAAAAAAATTGTTTTTCTAGTTCTGTTCATTTCACTCTGAATCAGTTCATAAAAGTCTACTCAGTTCTTTGAAAGTGCCCCCTTCATAATTTCTATATTCCATTACATTTATAACCACAATTTGTTCAGCTATTGAACAATAACTGATTTTCCAATTAATGGCTGCCATGAAAAGGACTGCTATAAATTTTTTTTACATATGGACCTTTTTTCTTTCTCTTTGATTTTCTTTGGAATATATAGACCTGCCAGTGGGATAGATGGTAGTATAGTGATTTAGCTGGGTCAAATGGTATGCACAGTTTGGTAAGTTACTGGACATAGTTTCAAATTGCTTGCCAGAGTGGCTGCTCTGATTCATAGTTGCACCAGCAGTGCACTTGCATGCTTAGTTTTCCAAGACCCCCTAATATTTGTCATCTTTGCAAGTCTACTTTGGTGTGAGGTAGAACTTCAAAGTGACTTTACTTTGCATTTTCATTAGTGATTTAGAACATTTCTCATATGATTGTTGATAGCTTGGACTTCTTTGAAAAGGAAGATCAGAATTGATACAGAATCTGGGCTTTCTTTCTTTCTTTCTGTCCCTTGAATTATGTGGACTTGTTTTCATTCCTCTTGGTTATAGCAGCTGCTTAATAAACGTTTATTGACTGACTGATTGATTGATTGGTTTGTTGGTTGGTTGTAATCACCAGGTATGGTTCCCTGGAGAGGCTGATGGGACCTAGAGGCTATGTATTTTTCTTTCTCCTAATTTATAAAGAAAGAGAGATGAAGGGAAGAGAGAGAGAGAGAGAGAGAGAGAGAGAGAGAAAGAAAAAGAGAGAGAGACAGGGATGGGGGGGGGAGGGAGGGAGGACAGTAGCCAGGAAGAAATACTGAGCCCACAGGCTAAGAGAGAAGTATCAGCAGAGACTTTCTTTACGTCCCTTTGCTCCTCAGGAGAAGGAGCACCCTGTGCTCTCCAGTGACACTTAGTGGGAGTTACCTCAACAAAAGGAAATAGTTGGACCAAATGACCTCTAAGACAAATTGTAGCTCTAAATCTATGATTTTATGACCCAGACACTGCTTATGAAAGTCTTCATTAGTTCATACAGGTAGGTCTTTGCATATTCCTTTGAATTCTCCATTTCTATTGTTTCTTATTGTATAATAATATTTCATTATATTCATATGCCTCAATTTCCTCAGCTCTTCTCCAGTCAATGGGTGTTCACTTTGTTTCCAGTTTTTTGCTACCACAAAGGATATTGATGAATAGACTTTTAGAACCATTTATAGAGTTTCTTTTTTGATTTCCTCATCCTTCCCCACCTCTACCCCTGTTTCTCCCCAATCAATAAATTAAAAATAATGGTCAAGTTTTTCCCTCAGGCATTATTCTCTGAACGTGGCATATCCAGACTGACTGGTCTTTGGTCCTCAGATATGTGGAAAAAAGTCATCTAGCAAAAGCTATTCCATGACAATTCATGACTGCTCCTCTATATGTGGGCCTTTCCCCAAGCTCTAATTTCAGGAGATGAAGGCAATGGAGGTAGGATAGATGACATTCTGGAGGGCTGCTTGGTGTACTTGCATGGACCAGGTTGGTATCACTTTTACACAATGTATTTCTGAGAAAGCAGTCAACCAATCAGACCTGTGAACATGGCATCCTTTATCCCAGAAACTGACATCTCAGACAGATTCAGAAACTCTGAACTCATTCTTTATTTATAGGATGCTACTATTTAAAGTTCTTAGTGTTAATTATTCATTTTTGGTGAAACACAACATCAGGAGGATCTATTTGGCAAGAAATGACATCTTTTTCATATCTCCCGAGAAACATCAAGAAATGGATGCTTTTCAGAGTCTCATTTTGTTCTTATTAAGTAGGGGAAGACATTCTGGCTTATTGGAGATCAAAGGAGAGCTAATGTGTGTGAAAGAGAAACTAAGTAGAACAGTGGTTAGAGGCTGAGAGAGGCATTGAGAAGATATGAGTTCAAATCTGGCCTCAGCCTTATTAGCCATGTGGCTCTGGACAGGTCATTTAACCTCTGTCTGCTTTAGTTTCCTCAATTGCAAAATAATGACAATGATATTGCCTACTTCCCAAGTTTGTTTTAGGATCAAATGAGATAATGTTTGTAAAGAGCTTTTGCAAACCTTAAAGTGTTACAGACGTGCTAGCTAGAATAATAATGGTGTTAAAATTCATATTATTAATTGCTGTTTATGTTATGGTTATTATACTCTATTATGGTTATTACAATAATTTTAACACTCATTTTTTTCAATATTAATTGCTATTAATGTAATTATTGCTATCATAACCCTTCTCACAGAGTTGTCCTGAAGACAAAATATTCATAAAGTGCTGTGTGAACTTTGAAGTGCTGCTTTTAGCTATCAATACTATTATTGAAAATACTTTATAACTGTAAAGTGCCATGAAAATGCAAGTTTATATTATTAACTATTTTTTCGAGATCAGATAGGTCAGCTTCTTCCCTTGCCAAGTTGTACCCATTAGGGAAAAGAAGCACTATATGGTACAGTGAGTCCAGCATACTCATATGAAGTTTCAAATTTCATTTCTGCCACTTACAACTCATAACCTTGGGTAAGTAATTTCACCCATCAGAGTCTCCATTTCCTCTTCTATGAAATGAGGGGGGTTGGACTATGTGATCTCCAATATTCTTTCTGGCTTTCGACAAATGATTCCATCAGCCTTAGCCATGTCCTACCCCACTCCAGTGAAGTAAAGACAACTCCTAATATTATGTTCAAAAGGAGCAGAGCTTTCTCTCTTCAACTATAATCATGTGAGAAATAGAGCCATAGTTTGAAATGCATCCCTTCTTCCCCGTTGCCTCTTAGAATACCTAACTCCCATTCAGGCTCAGCTTAGGTGCCATCTTCTATCAAAAGCTTTTGGTGATCCCTTTACATGATAGCACTCACCTTAGAGTCAAATTATTATGTGACCTACTTATGCAGGTTTAAGTTTTAATAGCTTAAAATGGTACCAAGACTTTTCAGAACATCTTACATATTTGCAGCATGTGGTACAGTAGAAATAGCATTGACTCTGGATTCAGAAGATCTGGGTTCAAATCTACCTCCTGATAGTAACTGGACAAGTCACTTAATCTCTCTGGGACTGGAAAATAAAGTTGGAGGTGTAGTGGACTATAAACTTTTCAGTTTAGATCTTTGGTCCTATGTTGAAGCCTCCTAGTGTGACATAGGCACCTTCAGGGCAAAGAATGTTTCATTTCTTTCTTTTTCTTTCTTTTTTGGGCTTTGTGTCTATAGTACTCGGTTCTAAATTCATGCTTGTTGGATTAGAATAGCAAAGAAAAAAACCCCAAAACAACAACATTCAAAGAGTAAAATGGTTCCAAAATTGTCAAGTAGAAATCCCTTGAACATCAAATGCCCATTTAGAAGCAAAAATATTGGCTTTAAGCAGGACTGCTGGTGATCCTGGGGGAAGAGGGAACAATTTTTTTTAAATTTCCCCTCCTAGATATTTAACCCTCATCCCCTTTCTTTTTACTTCC
>CM053770.1:534107600-534373220 GCA_028658325.1 Potorous gilbertii
GTGTGTTCATCCTTCATTGCCGAAGAAGATCATACCATCAGAGAAATAATGACATGACTTGCACTTGACTTTGTTTTTGAGTGAGGGAGGGCTGTGCAGGTCACCAGCCTCATTTCTCCTCCAGAGCCATCTGAATCCAGTAACCAGATATTCATCAAGATGACTGGAGATGATCCAGGTTGAGGCAATTGGAGTTAAGTGACTTGCCCATAGCTAGTGAGTGTCAAGTGTCTGAGGTGAGATTTGAACTCAGGTCCTCCTGACTCTTGCACTGGTGCTCTATCCACTGCATCACTTAGCTGCCTGAGCATGGTGCCTAGAATATACTGGATATATATGTGTGCACACATACACAATACAAACACATCTGGCTTTGGACACTTACTAACTATGTGACCCTGGGCAAGTCACTTAATCCTGTTTGCCTATAGCACCTATGTGATATTCACAGCACCTACGGCAGCCATGAATATGCTGGCACAATACTGAATCTTGAAATACAACAGACTCTCAACATGGAAGCCAGAACCACAACATTTACTCAGAAACCAGAAGGCCAAATCCATCATAATCTCTACACAATAATGATGCTGAGGGCAACACCAGCCCCAAGCCGTCTCCCTGTCAGGCCATCCACAAGCCAGCTCCATCCAACAAGTCACAAGCAGGCCCAATAAAAACAAAATCACAAACAAGCCGCATTTTTTAGTTCTGACTGTTCTCTGACCGATTTTCTCTCAGCTCGGTTCTATCTCTAACTCTTCCTGTTCCACTTGTTCAGCAAGCTCCTCCCACCACAGGATCCACGTGTCTCAGACTTCCATGTGACCCATGCAAGTCACATGGGCCTATTAATGAATGGGAAAGATCTTCTCGCTTAAATTACCATTACATTGCCTCAGCTTCCTCATCTGTAAAATGAGCTAGAGAAGGAAATGGCAAACCACTCCAGTATCTCTGCCAAGAATACCCCCAAAGTTGTCATGAAGAGTTGGACACAACTGAAAAATGACTAAACAACAACTATATGTGTGTGTGTTTAAATCTTCCCTGATATAATGTAAACGCCTTCAATTTATTTTATTTTTGTGTTCACATTCTTATTACCTAGGAGTAGCTTTCTTTCATGTCTGAAATTCCTTCCTTCTTCATCTCTATCTCTTGTAATTCCTATTTTCAAGGTTCACCTAAAACATCATCTTCTGTACGATTCCTTTTGTGGGTCTCCCGACTTCCGGTTTTTCTTCTTACATGGGTAGCTTGTATTTATATTGTATGCACTTTGCATACATACACAAATACCTTTATATAATGTATTTAAATTCATAATCATTTAAATGTGTTTAAATAGACACAGTAGCCACTTAATAAACAATTATTAAGCACCTCCTATGTGCCGAGCACTGTACTAAGTATTGGGACTACAACTAAGAAAAAGAAAGACTGGTTCTGTCCTTAAGGAACTTATAATCTAATGGGAAAAGACAATACACAAAGGAAGGTGAAAAGTGATGAGGGAGGGAGTGTGCAGAGGAAGAAGGAAGAAGGTGCCAGACCCTGGGGCATGAGGATGGTGGTGCTGAGTCTAAAGAGTGTGGCTGGGGATGTGAAGAATTGACTGCACTTCTGAGTCCTTTTTAAATGGAGGCTTTGGGAGGAGGTTTTTGCCCTCCTTTCAGCCCTCTAATCAGAGGGGCAGAAGCAACTAAGGGTACTGATAGATAACTTGCAGAGGTATCAAATGCCACCACAGCTGCGAGAGGCCATAAAAACTGCAAAGTATAGCCAGAAATCAGATTAAAATGTAATGGAAAATTTTTTTTAACAAAATAAAAAAAAAATATATCACATTATAGATAATGTTAATCTGTGGTTTCCTAAGTCAATATTCAGCCCAAAGAGATCAGTTTCTATTGGAGTTTGACACCCCTACTGATGAGGAGTACCAAAAGGATGCCATCTCTGTGACAAAGAGATAAAAATCTTGGTGGGGAGGTGGCAACATAATGATGGTAGAGTTAAATTCAAGGAGTGCAACTGGTGGAAAATGTATATACACATATATATGTATTCACACGCACATTTATGTATGCTTCCTCCCCATTAGAATATACGCATCTTGAGAGCAGGGACTTTTTTGCTTTCCTCTTTGTATCCTCACTGGCTGGCATAAAGTACATGCTTAATGAATATTTGTTGATTGACTAAATGATTAAAAATCTTATGCAATTTGACAAGTGTAACAGCCTGATTTCTTTCTCCTATTCAATTCTAGGTCAAGATCGTTGTGTATCACAGAGTATTAGAGTTAGAAGGGACCTAGCTTTCCATTTTAAAGGGGAGGAAATTAAAGTACAGAATATAAGTTGCCCTAGGAAGTTAATGTAAAAGTCAAGTTTTAAGCAAAATTTTCTGCATTCCAATCTAGTGTCCTTCCTGCTACAACAATGGTGACATCAGTCAACCAAATCAGAGGTGAAGAAAGAGACAAAATGGGAATTTGGGGTTTTAGTAGAATGTAAGCTTATTGAAGGCAGGGCCTTTTGTTTTTAGTTTTTTATTTTTGTCTCTAATAGCCATCAAATCACTAGTACATAGGAGGCACTTGACAACTACTTTTTCAATTGGTTAGGTTGAATACTTGGAGAGGTGGTGAATGTAGGAAGGAAAGATAGAGGGGAAGAAAGGTTGTGGGAATAGAGGTGAAATTCACAACACATTGTAAAAATCAGAGAAATAATTTAATACAGCTATTATTTAAGCACATGTCCCCCATCAAGGAAAAGATCTCACTATAACACAAGTTAGTTAAAAAGAAAATTTGAATAAAAAAAAGATGTTAGTCATTAGAGACATGTATAAATGCACTGGAATCTCTGGAATTACAGTTGTAATCTCAATTTTAAATGTCTTTGCTTCAGGTGACTTGAAAGTACATTGTTCTGACACATCTTATTTCCTTTACCCCCCCTACCTTTCCATTTTCTTTCTTATTTTATTTCCATGGGTACCCATTTGCATTTGAGTTGTTTGTGGAGAAATATGCTTTTTAACAGCTATAGCTATTTTCTCAGACAAATCTACCTCCTGTTAGTGTGATTGTCAGGGTCTTAATTTCCTGTTTTCCACCACCATCCCTAACCTATCTGCTTTGGAAATAAATGTCAAGGAAAAAGTCTGTATTGTTAGGTTTCCACTGACAAATATGCAATAGTTTGGGCAATAAGTCTTTGTTCTTAAGAAATTTCTGTTTGCTAGAAAAAATACTTTGAAAACTTAAGTGGTAGATTCATCTTAAAATTTCCATATCTGGAAAGAAGCCATTAATGAAGTAATTGTGTATTATTGAACAGAGGAAGAGGTAGAGGAAGCTTGACCTTTGACATTTTCTTCCCTTTCTCAAGCAGAGTTCCTTCAGAATGACCACAAAAGATTTTTCTGAATTTGGAAAGGCCCATCTCCTGCTTAAAGACAGGTACACTTATCTGTGAATTGGCAAATTTCCCAATGACCTTTAGAGCACTGGTGTCAAACTCAAATAGAATATAGAAATGAAAAGACTAGAAATAGAAATGGATCCCTTTGAGCCTCTATTGACTTAGAAAACCACAAATTAATGTTGTCTATGGTGTATTTTATTTTTAAATTTATTTTGTTAATCATGTCCCAATTACATTTTAATCTGGTTCAGGAGGTATTCAGGAGTTTCTTCTGTGGCTTGCTGTGAGTTTGACACATCTTTGCTTTAGGGAACTTAAACTATTATACCCTCATTCTTTCATTCATTCATTTATTCAACAAACATTTATTGAACACCTACTAAGTGCAGAGCACTATATTAATCAGGGTGAAGGGGTAGTTTATTATATATATATGTATATATGGGGTAGTTTACTATATACATATATATATATATATATACATATGTATATATACCTGCTTTTGTAGAATCTACATTAGTCTATATATCCAACCCTCATCTCTCTCCTGAGCTCTAGTTCCACATTACCTGTTATGTAAGACATCTCCAAATGGATATCCCCTAGGTATCTCAAGCTAAACTTATCATGCCCTAAATATACTAAATTTTTCATGTACAAAACAAAAGTCATTATCTTTCTCCCTAACCCACCCCTCTTTGTTATTTCTGCCAAAGCTATGACCAGTCTTCCAGTTACCCAGTATCATACACATTCACCTCATGCAATCAATATTTTTTAAAATTCTAACTTCTGTAACATGTTGAATTCATCTCTTGCTCAACTCATGTAGGCACCACTCTTATTTAGGTCTCTTTACCTCTTCACAGGCCTATTGTAATAGTCTCCTAGTTGGTTTTTCTGACTCAAGCCCATCTCTTCTAGCCAGATTCCACACAGTTGTGCTTAGAACTTGGTCAGACATAGAAGATGCCAAGGTCATCCACTGCATTCAGGGCCACTGCCAGTAGTTTGCACTTGTCTTTCCACCGTACATTGATGACTTTGGAAGAGAGAATGATGCTTTGAACAACTCTGCCTCACTTAAATCTAATTCATATACAAATCATACACAAACTGCCATGTGATATCATTGGTTCTCTCCAGAAAATAGAGGATGAGAAATGACAAACCAATTGTAAATTGGTATGCTCATTGTTAAATGAATTTTTTATCTCATCATTTAGGAGTTCCCTCCAGGAATATGGATTGCAATCCAACTATTCCTGCTTCTCTTGTTGCCACCTAATAGGCTGGAGGCTTTCGTTCCTCTTTCTTGACATGGTGAGGGTACTATGGAATACTGAAACTGCTTGCCTGACATTTCTCATCCTTGTCATGGGAACAGTTCAATTTCTCTTCCTATCATAGTAGCCCTATGACATCTTTTACACCTGTTCTTTGCAATTCTTGTGATACCTGGGTAGAAGTCTCTTCTCAACTGCCATAGATACTTCAGGAATCCCATGTTATCCTGGCAGTACTCTCTAAACAGGCAAGTTGAGAGGGGGTTACATAAGTTTTCCCAGGTTTTTCTGAATCCATGGTTTCTTATAGTGTCATAAAATTCCATTATATTTATAAATTAGCATACTTTCCTTTGGAGCCTCTCAAACACTGAGCTAACTCTGGCAATGTATGAATTAACTTCATTATCAATGAGTACATCCCTGGAAAGTAGATTGCCAAGTTAAGTGAACTTCTCTACAGTGTTCAAAACTTCTCCATTTGCTATAACCAATGGTTCCATGTATGGATGGTATGGTGATGGCTGATGGAGCATCTGGTTTTTTTGGTGTTAATTGTTAGGCCAAAATTAGCTCAAGTAGTAGAGGAGCTATTCGTACTTTGTTACATCTCAGCTTCAGAGACTGCGTTAAGTGTATAATCATCTACAAACAGAAAATCATGCACCAATACTCCTTTCATTTTGATTTTGACTTGTAGCCTTTTCAAATTTAAGAATTTGTCATCAGTGTGGTAGCTGATCCTGATGCCATGTTCATCCACATTGAAAGCATTTGACAACATGGCTGAAAACATCATGCTAAAAAGCACGGATGCAAGCACGCAGCCTTGTTTCACTTCATTGGTGACTGGGAAGGTGTGGGGAAACTGAGGAAGATTCTTCACAGCCCCTTTCATGACTGCCACGTGACCTAACATAAAGAATGTAACTTAAAGTTGATGTGCTTAACTGGGAGTTCCAGGGGAGACAGTAGAATTAATGAAGCATGTAGCCAGGGTGAAGAGACTCTTATCTTAAGATGAATCATAAAACTCCTTAAGGGAGGAGGTGTCTGTGTTCAAGGACCTGGCCAGTCCTTGGGCACATACATCAAAGTCAACAACTAGAACTTTTGGCCAGAGTTCCTTCTTTGTTCTAAAAGTCCTCTTTTCCCTGAAGTTAAATGTATAAAGGGACTGAGTGGGAGAAAGATTTTTGGAGGTCTTTGCTGCAGAAGTGGGGATGCCTGCTTGTGATCTCCTAGTCAGGACCTTTGCGGACTGCTCTCCTCTCCTAGTTGTCAGAGTTGGATCTCAGACTTGGCTGGTGATGTATACTTTCTCTTTTTCTATTCTGTCTTACCTATTATCTACTGTTTGTATACTTTGTTATATATATACATATATATATATATATATATATATATATATATATATATATATATATATATATATATATATACTTTATTATATACTGTTTACACACTTGCTAACTTACACTATTTGTAGTTAATAAAACTTAATTGCCTATTAAACTTGTTTTAGTGTGTGTCATTGTATCTTAAGATCCAAACCTGAAGTAAAAGTTCTACACAGTCTACATAATTCCTTTCAATTACAGAAGGCATGAGAGCATTGTCCATTATCTAGCAGCTGGGAAAATGTGCTGTCATGAAACTGACATACAATACTGATGAACTTCTCTAGGCACCTGTGATGGAAATCAAATTAGGCTCTTTTGCTGTTTTTGTTTTAGTATAATCAAGAAGTATAATGTCTCTACTTGAATGTTATCAAAGAAGGTCTTCCCCACCCATTGATGGGCCTGCCTATTGAGGGAAGTTTGATTAGGGGAGTTGTTTTGTAGGAGGGTCCCAAGTCCCTTTTGTTTTTTCTATTGAGGCACTGAGTCAGAGGGTTATGCCCTCTAGCTCTGAAAAGCATACAAATACTCTGAAGGTGAGATTTTTACTTTAGGGCTTACTCTCTGGAAGTGTTTAGTTTGGTCTGAGGAGGACTCTGGGAAGCTGCTAAGGAGTCCCTCTCCCCTCCCCTCCACCTGCTTTGAGAACCCATATGTCGTGCTTCCCTCTCTGGTAACTATGGTCAGACAGTTGGATTATGTCTGTTGAATTATGGTCAGGCAGAGGAAATCATGTCTATTGACTTTTGATTTCTCTGTAATTTTTTTGATCTCTGTATTTTTTTTGAAGTTTGAAGTCTATTGACTTTTGATTTCTCTGTATTTTTTTTGATCTCTGTATTTTTTTTGAAGTTCAGGGTGCTGACTCCCCTGAACTAGGTGAATGATATATGTGCTTGGTTAAAGAAATGATACATGTGTTTGACTAAACTGATTGTTAACCTCTTAAAAGCTGCCTTTCCTTTTATGAGTGCAGATCTAAGAACCTGTGATAGCAGGCCCCCCTGTGTATTTTGGGGTGCTTTCTGATTCAGCAACCAAATTTTGACGTAATTTTCCATAAGTCCTCATGACTAAACAGTATCAAAGACCTTGGCCAGATCTATAAATGCTGTGTACAGACCTCTGTTCTGCTCCTGGCATTTATCCTGGAGTTGTCAGGCAGCAAACACCATATCAACTGACTACCAAACTGAAAGTTTACAGAGCCGTTGTACTGCCCTCATTATTGTTTGCCTGTGAAAACATGGACAGTCTACCAGCACCATGCCAGGAAACTGAATCGCTTCCATTTGAATTGTCTTAAGAAGATTCTGAAGCTCACCTGGCAGGATAAAATGCCAGACACTGAGGTCTTTATTTGAACTAAACTGCCAAGCATTCAAACTATGCTTCAGAGAGCACAACTCTGATGAGCTGGCCAGGTTGTTCAAAAGCAAAACATGTTTCCAAAAAGACTATTTTATGGAGAACTCACAAGGGGCAGGTGATCACATGGTGGTCAGAAGAAGCAATACAAAGACACTCTCAAGGTCTCTCTCAATAACTTTGGAATTGATTGTGTGACACGGGAGACACTGGCAGAGGACTGCTTAGCGTGGTGTGCCCACATCAGAGAAAGTGCTGTGCTTTATGAGCAAAGCAGAATTGAAATAGATCAAAGAAAACACAAGATGCCCAAATTTAGAGTATCCGCTCCAAATGTTTACATGGATTATTTGTACTCAACCTGTGGTTGAGCATTCTGACCTTGTGTTGGTCTGATTGGCTGCAGCAGACCCACTGAAACTTGTCTTTGTCATAGTGATGTCATTTTGGTCCTCTTTGAGAACAAAGGACAACAACTATAAATCAGCGTATATAAAGCACTTTGTTAACCTTAAAATGCTATATAAATGCTAGTATTATCATGTAGCACAATTTGTGCAACCATTTCTCAGTAAATGGACACCAACCTTGCTTCCACCTCTTTGCTACCACAAAAAGTACTACTGTGAATATTGGTGTATAGTATCCTCTTTGGAGCACTCCTCTGAACTTTAAACTTAGGCTAGGCCTCCAGTGGTGGGACTACCTCATGTTCAGTGTATTTTGTGGGTCTACATTCCCGGCATCCCCACCAGTATGCTTTCTTTTAACAGTCTATCAAGTAGACACAATTAGTTCAAAGCAAAGGCAGTTACTGAGATATAAGGACTACATGTATTAAAACTACATTTGCATAAGAATAGTAACTATAAAATATCCCACCCTCTACCCCCCATAAACTCCTTAGTTTTTTTGTTAATTGTCCAGAGTCACATAGCTAGTAAATGTCTGAGGCCAGATTTGAACTCAGACCTCTGTGATTCCAGGCCTGGTGTTCTCCTTTTTGTACTACCTAGCTCCCCTTTCATCTTTTCAGTACTCTCTTCCAAAACTCCCTGCCAGAAACCTCACCATGTCATTTATTCCCCAGAGTCTTTTGGCGAAGTAATCCACAAAGAAGACCAGACATAGATCTGCCTCAAGAATTCTGGGAAATATAGTTCCCTTATACATACGTAGCACTTTTTAAACCTTAAAGTGCCACATAAGTTATCTTGAGCTGCAATGTAGATGCTATATGTATAAGTAAATGTATAATGTATATGTTGTATACATTATAAATATATGTATATATTTGTATAATACATAGCAACTAGGGTATAATAAGGCATATGAGGCGAATTGTTGTTTTCAAAGAGGGCCAGTGATATCACAGGGTAATGTCTTGACTCAATCATGAATTGGATTTAAGTGATGCAGAGAGTTACACAAAGTCATCAGCTTCTCTCTTCCTGAGTCACTGAAATCCAGTGGCAGGACAAAAGTCAAGATGACTGGCGATGGCCCAGAATGCAGTGGATGACCTTGGCATCTCTGATGTCTGCATAAGCTCCAAGCATTCCACAATACCTGTTTCAGCTGCCTTCGTGGTCACGGGAACAGACTGTTTTCATCTACCCATTCTGCCAGGTAAAGTCTTCACATGCTTGGGGTAGACATCCCCCTATCTCCCCAATGTGTCTGAGCCCCATTGGTTAGCCTCAACCTGGTTTAGCCAGTCTGCTGAGATGTTTTTTTGTGGTATATCTGCTGTGCATGCTACAGCTTCTTGGAGCCTGAAGTGAGGAAGACATCTTTCTGAGTTCAAATCTGGCCTTAGATAGACACTTAGTAGTTGTATGATCCTGAGCAAGTCACTTAACTTCATTTGCCTCAGTTTCCTTATCTGTAAAATGAGCTGGCAAAGGAAATGGAAAATGACACCAGTTTCTCTGCCAAGAAAACCCCAAATAGATCATGAAGAATTGGATATGACTGAAATGACTGAGACATAGACTAGTAGAGAAAGAAATGGTAGAGATGATCTATTACGGTGGAAAGAGCACTGCAAGGTGTCAATAAACTTAGGTTGCAATCACAACTCTCCATTAACTGGCTTTGTGACTTTGACAAGTTGCTTTAACTTTCTGGACCACCCCCTTCAATTATTTTGAGCCACCTCCCTCAATTATTCTGACTGTAAGTCATATAGTTCTCTTTTACTGCCTCCCTTTTTAAAAGCTAGGGCAAATTTTCTTTTTTCTCTTGAGGTAAAGGGAGTAAGTCACCACTCATTGCTGCCTGCTAATAGACTAGGTTATTGGGTCATGTTTCTTCCTCCATGTTCTCCCTTTCCCCTACATGCTCAGAGAAAGTTCTTTCCAGGCCAGGGAAGCCAAGGGTAATGACCAAAGGATCATAATTGCCCGCTGAGAGGAGAATCAGTGTTTTGCAGGCTGGTAACAAACACATTCCAAGATTGAGGGGCAGAAAAGGGAGTATCATTTCCTTTCATTATCATCATTCTTGGAACCCAGGCAGTACAAACTCAGTTAGTTTGAATTACCAAAATTCCATGGATCACCATGAAACAATTTTCTATTTCAGGCACTGGCCTGAAATATATCTTGCCCAGATATTCTCCTCCCCTGATCCATACATTGTCCTTATTCCTGTTTTGGTGTCATTTCTGATCATTTGGGGGAGGGTGGTGGTATAGAAACCATAAATCCTGAAATATGCTTTATTGGTGGTGTTTAGTCATATTTCAGTAATGTTTGACTCTTCCTAATTCCATCTGGGATTTTCTTGGCAAAAATACTACAGTGGTTTGCCATTTCCTTCTCTAGCTCGTTTTACAGATGAAGGAACTGAGGCAAACAGGGTTAAGTGACTTGCCCAGGGTCAAACAGTTAGGAAGTATCTGAGGCCAGATTTGAACTCAGGCCTTCTTGACTCCAAGCCCAGCACTCTAGCCACTGTGCTACCTAGCTGCCCCCCAATATGCTTATAATAATCTAAAAGCTACTTTATGGGAAGTCATTTCTTTGTGCCTGGGCAACTAGGTGGTGCAGTGGATAGAACACCAGTGCAGGAGTCAGGAGGACCTGAGTTCAAATCTCACCTCAGACACTTGATACTCACTAGCTGTGTGACCTTGGGCAAGTCACTTAACCCCAATTGCCTCAACCTGGATCATCTCCAGTCATCCTGATGAATATCTGGTCACTGGATTCAGATGGCTCTGGAGGAGAAGTGAGGCTGGTGACCTGCATAGCACCCCCTCACTCAAAACAAAGTCAAGTGCAAGTCATGTCATTATTTCTCTGATGGTTTGTTCTTCTTCAGCAACGAAAGATGAACACACACACACATCTTTGTGCCTAGGTAGTGTATTCACCACTTCTATTTTGTTCATCATGGAGTCTTGTACTAAAGATTTTCTGGTTTATTGGCCTTTAAGTGGATTATTTCTATCATTTTTTGTTGTTCATTGTTAGGACATCAGACATTAATATGATATCATTGTTGTTGCCAGAAGGAGACTATAAAGTTATTCTGTTTTAGTATTTTTTCCTTTTATCTTCCTACCTTCTTGAATCTTGGTCTAATGCAGAATCCTTTTAAACTCGACCTTTTCATTTTGTTATAGAGCCAAAAATTGCTTATACAGGGGCAGGCCTGTAATGAAAAGCCAGACCCATGTTGAATCAGGTCAGATTGTTTCTGGGAATGGACAAAGTTTACAGTTCCCAAATCTCTGAACCATTCTTCCCACTAGATATTCCTGATTATCTATAAGTAGGAAGATAATGGCTTTGGTATACTAGGATTAGGAACAGGCTTCTTCTAGTACCTCAAAGGGAATGCTTGTTTGTGGAAAGGCCATAGGCTGAGATGCAGGATGGTGTCCACACAATCTTTTCCTTGGCACACCATTTCCATTGCATACCTGATGAGTTTTCTTTTAAGAACAGGGAATTTCAGCTGGGAGGATGCAGCTGATAAGAAACACTCAGTAAATAATTTAATTGGCATATAGGGACATGTTTAGGGCTCTCTTTACAAAGAGACTTTTGATACTTCTTTTGAGTACTTAACATAAGAGTGTGTTTGAAATCACAAGCTTCAGGGCTGCAATGACTTTTCCCAGAAGCACAAACTAAGTTGGAAGGATGTACAAGCACCTCCAAGGTCAGTGTATTCGAGGAAGAAGGTAATTGAATTGGAAACTCCAGATGCCATGGGGCATTTATTATGTCTCTAATGAATGGAACATGGTGTCTCTTATTCTAAATTATGTTGGAATTAGCATCAAAATGACTTAATACTTTGGGTGAATTTTTTTTTTTTAATTTAAAGAAACACCTTGGCAGATGGAATCCCCAAGGACAACTCCTAAAATGAGGCATGCTCTTAGGAATGCCTGATTTCAATTTGTCTTGTTCCTCATTAGGGGAAGATTTTGGCCAGAGGCAGCTGGGGTACAGTTAATAGAGGAATGAGTTTGGTGTTAGAGAACCACATATGAGTCCTTGCTCTGAATTTACTATTTGTGTCATCTTGGGTAAATCTCTTAGTCTCTCTGGGTTGTTGCGTCATCTTCAAAACGAAGGGGTTGGTTTTGATGATATCTAAAACCCCTCCCAATTCCAAATTCTATAATCCTAAGGATTTTTGACCTTGATGATCCTCAAGCTAAAGTAACTTCTTGGAAACCAGCTCTTCCACAAGTAGGAGCATTTATGCATCACTGCTAAAAATGGAAATAAATCTATATTTCAATCTGAGGACTGACTTGGTCCTAACCTTGGTAATATGGCACTGAGATATGGTGCTTCCTACTCTGTGCCTTCATATATCCTCTGTTTTGGGGCAGTGTGCATGCAATCTTACTATATGTAAATAAATGGATGTTTGAAATACATTTACACACTGTACCCATTTACTGCATGTGATTTGCAGAATCCGAACATTTTTATTGGGGGAGAGTAAAAGAGAGACAAAGACCTGTGGTGGAGTGGTGGGAATACAGGACAAAGGTTACCAGCTTCTCCTCACCTCCACCAGTGTAGTGAGTGCCTCATTGATATTTATTAACGTGTTAAGGTAATTCACATGACCATGATGCTAGCTGCCAGAGACATGACAAGACTGAAAAGAATAATTATTCAACCCAATCTAAGTATCAAGGAAGCTTGAGGGAATTCCCATTGTGGTATGAAGTGGTATGAAGGAGAGAACAGTGAGTGTACTTTGCTATCTGTCCCCAATGCCTGGAATGCTCTCACTCTTCAACTCTGCCTATTGACTTCGCTGGCTTCCTCTAAGTCCCAACTAAAATCTCATCTTTTACAGGACCCTGTGCTAGTCTTGGCTCCTCCATGAAGCCTTCTCTAATCACTCCAGTGATCAGTGACTATACCTTTCCCTGAAATCCTAAAGCACTTGTTCTTTGGACCATTGATTTAGTCCTGTTTATATTCTCTGTGGCATAGTTATTTAACCTATCATGGTTTGCAGTTTTATTCTCGTCTTCCCAACTTGACTATAAACTTCTGGAAGCTAGAGGCTGCATGTTGTCAAACACAGGGCTTAGGACAACATGGGTCAAATTTACTTACTTTCTTAACAAGTATATAGAAATAAACAGCTTCTAGCCCTTTTGGTAGAATGTTTTTTTTTTTAAATATTCAAGGTCAATACTTAATATAGAATTTCTTCAGAAAAATATTTTCAGTGAATATTGTACCCAAGTGCTATCAACTCAAAGAAATAGGGGGATGATGTGCGATGGCACACATTTATTTGGCTTTGATCATGTGATGTAATAAAAAATGTGGTGTCAAAACAGTATAGACAAGGCTGGGTGGTATCATAGGGACAACAAAGGGTAGTAGAAAAATCCATTTAATTGAGAAGCTGTCGGTTCAAATCCTTGCTATTTTATTTGGGTGAATCACTAACTTTCTTTGGTTTTCATTTTACTAATTTCAAAAATGATGACCTGAAATACTCATTATAGCTCTAAATCGCAGGATTTAGATTCTAGAGGTGGTGATTAGGAGAAATGTCTGTCTCCCTCTTCCATCAATGAGATCAAAGTTATCTTTCTCAGTGGGGTGTAGGGTGTGTTCAGGAAGGACCAGTACCTTTGGTGTGATGGCTGCCAAGCCCTTTTCAGGGCTTTTTTCACCTTTGGTGTCCACCCATTCCATCTAACTCTCACCTGTGGCTCCAAGAAGCTGCAGCATGCACAGAGGCCACACCCTGGTAAACCATTTTGGCAGATGGGCCAAACCAGGTTGAGGGTAACCAAGGGTTCTCAAACCTATTGGTGAGTTAGTGTCTACTTCAAGCATGCAAAGATTTCATCTGGTGGAATGGGCAGATGAGAACAATTTGTTCCAATGACCATGAAGATGAAGCAGGTGATATGGAGCTCTTAGAGTTTGATTAGACACCGTAGACGCCAAGGCCATTCACTGCATCCTGAGCCATCACCAGCCTTCTTGACTCTGTCCTGCCACTGGACTAGGATGACTCTGGAGGAAAAAGTGTGGCTGATGACTTCTTGCAACTCTGCTTCACTTAAATCCATTTTACACCTGAATCAAAAGACATCACCCTTTCACTTTACAATAGTGATGTCATTTTGGTCTTCTTCGACGATGAAGTACAACAATCAATCAACCAATCTTTCTCAGTGCCTCT
The DNA here is from genome assembly GCA_028658325.1 of Potorous gilbertii. Taxonomy (NCBI): domain Eukaryota; kingdom Metazoa; phylum Chordata; class Mammalia; order Diprotodontia; family Potoroidae; genus Potorous; species Potorous gilbertii. The sequence goes on from CM053770.1 coordinate 534,121,791, forward strand.
TCTCTCTCTTACCACGGATCTGCCTTGAGGGACTCTTACCTGGCAAAAAGGAATTTTGACCAGTGATCAACAATATTGGGAATGTACTGACATATCTTTCCACATAATCCATGGTCGAGGATTTGCTTTCCTCCCTTGGCTGTTTAATCTTTTTACCCCTCCTTATGCTCCCTACTTCTCTAGCGTGTGACTCTTTCATCTGAAGGTCAACATATCTTAATGGTAAAGGAATGCCCAAGTTCTATACCTAAGGGCTTGACTCTCTTTCTATTGAATGGTAATTAAATAAAAATCTCACATAGTAAATAGAAAATAAACCCATTTATCCAAACAGAAATCAGAGAAATTATAAAGATGAGAATGTATCAGACAATACAGAAGGAATGAGCTCTGCTCTCCCAGTGTATTGAAATATTTCAGTTCAACCAAGAAAGGGAGTCCCAGAAAGCAACCAAAGGGAAATTCCCCAAAGTCTGTGGGATATGCTGAGGTGCTAGCTCCTCTACATGCTGGCTTCTTTCCAGAGTCTTTCTTTCCTTTCATGGTTCTCTCTCTAGAGAGAATTGAGAACCATATGTCCTCTCTTGAACCCAAAAGCTAGAAGACAAGGACTTCTTCCCAGACCCAACCCCTGCTGAAGTTCTCATTTAGTTCAGGCATAGGATAATCACTCTTCACTAATGAAGAGAATTTTATATACTGGCATTGTGGCCCTTGGTGCATGTTTCTTTATGTATCTTTTTCCTTTTCTCTGTCTGCCTGTCTTTGTGTCTCTGATTTTCTATACTGAATGGCATAGCTTCTAAATAGCTAAAGGAAAAATAGCTAATTGAAGTACAGCAAGAAATAGATAACAAACAGTAACTGTTGGAGACCTTAATATCTATTTTAAGACTAAGACTAATCTCATCAAAACATAAACAATAAATTGTTTTTGAATAAAATTTTAGAAAAGTTAGAAATGCTATACCTATAGAAACTAGAAAATGGAAATTATAAAGCATATATGGATTTGACAGCTTTGCATAAATCCCTTAAAAATAACCACAGACGAAGGAATTTTAAAATTCATTAACAAATGCAGAAAAGTAGAAATATTAAACACATCTTTTACTGACCAAATCATAAGAAAAGTAGGATTAATAGGAGTAATTTGGAGAAAGGATTCAGACTCAGATGGATACTAAACAATATCGTCTAAAATATAATTACAAAGAAGGTATGGCTCAAACAAATTATAGGAATCATTTATAATTTTGTGAAGGAAAACATCAGTGAAACAATATTGCAAAATGCATGAGTTGAAGTCAAAAGCTTAGGGAAAATTATCCAAACATGTTCATTAACAAGAGCCATGATCATTAGAGCAATCAATTGAGTATGCAGTTAAAAACTAGAAAAGCAACAACAAAAAAAAATCCACCTAAACAGAAAAATTGAAATACTGAAATTTAAGGAAGGGTTAACATTTTAAAAAGAGTTGTTTTTGAAAATAATAATAATTAAAAATGGTCAATTTGATAAAAAATAAAGGAAAAAAATTATCAACAGCAAAAATTAAGAATGACAAATCATAGAAGTTGAAGAGTAGATAAAGGAAGAGGTTAGAAACTATTTTGCTAACACACCTAACTTAAAAAGACAGATGAATAGGTATAAACATATAAAATATCTAGACTAGCAAAGTAAGAAATAGAGAATTTAAATAACCCAATCTAAGAAGAAATTAAACAAAATCTAAATAATCCCCCCAAAGGGTGAGATGAACCAGGCCCAGATTTCTAAGTGAATTCTATGAAACACTTCAAGAGCAAACAAATAGTTTTTAAAATTAAAAAAGAAGTTATAGTACAAAAAAATATAAATTCCACACATATAATCTTATAACCTAGCAGAAAGGATATTTGAGGGAGAGGGTATTCAACTCATTTTCAAATGTTGGATGGGTCGTTGAAAGATAGAGACATTAATTCATTATCGGTAAAAGCTGTGAATTAGTGTAGCCATGCCAGAAACAATTTGGAATCATGCAAAGAAAGTAACTAACGTTTATAATTTTTTACCTAGAGATAATACAACTGGGTACATACTTCAAAGAGTTCATCAATGAACTATACTAAAATATTTATAGTATCACTTTTTGTGGTAGCAAATAGCTGGAAATAGTCATATGAATTGCTGTACAAGGATATAAGAGAATATTACCACGCTGTAAGAAAAGAAGAAAAAATATGATGAATACAGAAAAACATAGGAAGATTTACATGATCTGTTGAAATGCAAAGTAAATATATTCAATGACTACCTCAATATAAATGGAAAGAGCAACATAAAATAACCAGAAAACAATAAAAAATGAATGTTGCAAGATTATAAAGTATGACTCCAAAAAATAGTTATGAGAAGACATTTCTCCCTACTCCTCGGCAGTCATGAGGCATCAGTGGGTGTGGGATAGTGCATATATTGGCAGATTTTTCAATGTATTGAGGAGTTTTGCTTTTTTCTCCTCATTTAAAAAGTGTTTCTCTGAAATGGGTAGGGGGAGAAGAGAGGGATGAAATATGGATGATGTAAAAAAAAGATAATTTTTTAAAAAGAGAAAATATACAGAGAATTTGCTTCTGAAATACAGGTAATTATAAAATTCGTGAATAAACTGGAGATGGAATTTTAAGTCAACATATCATTAGGACTAATCCCTTCCTGCTCCCTCCACCTCCCTTACTACACTCCTGATTTTACATGCAGCAGGCCACTGAAGGCCAGTTCTCTGTGAACAGAAAGGTCTTAATATCTAATTGCTTGAATCCCTGGGAGAAGTAGAAATATAGGATGCACCATGAGGGTGAGGTGAGTGAGGAGGCTCAACATGTGATTTAGAAGTATTTGAGTTGTTAGTAAGAAAGAAATGAACAGGAGAGGAGGAGAGAAAGAGTTAATGGCATTGAGATAGCTGGCATCTGCCCCTACCATTGGTTTCACTGCTTTCACCTGTTGGGACCCCAAGAACAGGTGTGCCTGGAACAGACAAATTCTTGTGGAGCTTCTTTACTGAGACATATAACAACGGATGGTTATATACTTTCCCCTTTCTCTGCCTTCTTGCTGTCCAAGAGGGGAGATGCTAAATTCAAAGCTTTCCTCTACTTTAGCATTAGTGTTGGCTTACTTTAGGGAAAGATTTGATCTCTTATTACTGTTTTGTGATCACTGTATTCCATATTCCATTGCTGTGAAAGAGAGAAAGGTGGTGGTGATGGGGACAGAGGGAGCAGTGACAGTAAGGCATACAGGAGTGACAAACAGCAGTGACTAGGGACTGTCTGAAAGTGAAGAGTTCATCTCCCTCGTTCGGGGTTCAGGAGTAAATGAAAGGGGTCGTTATCGATATTGATCTCCCATTTTTAGGACGCTTCCAACGTGGGGCAAACATCAATCTGGAGGTTCTCTTCTAGGAGATAAAAAGAGCCATTGTCTATCTGATGGGCCTTGCCCACTGTTGTTCTCATGCTGCCTGGTCCATTGTTTTACTTTTCTCTGTAGGGGTGGATCTGAGGTTGATGATTAGAGAGTTGTAGGTCATATCTGGTGGCTGCACAAGGCTAGCAATGTCCATACTCCAAGGGTGAGAGCCTTTGGTAGGAAGTTAATGTTTGAGATTATAATGAAATGAGTAATTCTGTTCATCCAAATGTTAGTAAACGGGTGTTTACCTAATCATGGCTTGGGAAAGACATTGGGAGCAGGGGATATGCATTGAGTTGATCAGATAAGCACATTGTTTCAGGACTGGTTATCTGTATTATGTTATTGATCCAAAACTTTTGAACTCAGCTGGAGTATCTCATTGCTTTTTTTGTACTTAGGTGACCAAGAAGTTACATCAAAGATCTGAGTTTCTTGAGTCACTTGTTTCAAAGACACTGATCTTTTAAGGAAAACAAAGAGAGATGATGGAAGACTATGGTCATGTTTCCTAATACCACAATCCACTCACTCATGGCAAGATCTAGAGGACCTCTCACTCCTTAAGTGACTTTAGAATTATTCCTGGACATCTCTAAACTCTGGGACATGAAAAACCATTGAAAAGAAAAACTAAACAAGAAAGAGAGAAAAAGCAAAATAATAGAAAAGCCATGTGATAACCCCTAAAGGAATGACCAAATGTGGAAGAACAAAGAGCAGAAATCTTCTGATTTCCTTCAGAAGGACTAAAATTCTGTATCTAAAGGAAATGGTCTATGCCAAACCTCCATGGTTCACAGTGCATTTCTCTTGGTAGAGTTGACAATGTGACCTCAGGGTCACACTGAAGAAAATGAATGATACTTCATGTGCAATTACTGATCCATATTATCCTTATATTGACAATAAGGTAAGCAGTTTTTAATTGTATGTGACCCTTTTCAGAGCATCTAGTATAGTGGATAGAGCACTAAGCTTAGAGTCTGGAAGACTCATCTTCATGAGTTCAAATCTGGTTTCAGACACTTATTAGGTATGACCCTGGTCAAGTCACTTAACTCTGTCTCAGTTTCCTCATCTATAAAATGAGGTGGAGAAGGAAATGGCAAATCACTCTAGTGTCTCTACCAAGAAAATCTCAAACAGAATCACCAAGAGTTCAACAGGACTGAAAAACAACTAAACAGTAGAGCCTTTCCCAGTGCTGGAGTGAATACTGAGAAACACTATGTGTCATCACTCACTCCTGCCAGCCAGGAATACTGTTTCCTTCCTACTCCCTCACCCCACTCCTACCCCTTGGACAAATTCTGATCCCCTCAGAGGAATCTGGGGAATGCCAATGGGGCAAGGTAGATAGTTTCATCTCCATTTTATCACCAGAAAGCAATCCACCTTCTAATAATACCACTCTTTGGCTCCCTAAGCCCCCTGTAAGGAGGGGCTGTTTAATGACCATTAGGTACTTTACTGGAAACAATATGGAAGCGCTCCATCAGATCCACATCACCCCTAAACAAAGGAATTCACCAAGTTTACCTCTGTGACGGTCCACCTCATTGCCCACTCTGCTGGGCTGCCCATCTCGGCCACTCTGTGGCTTCTCACACTGCCTTTGGGGCAGCACCACTGCCCGCTGCTACTAGGGCTGTGCCCCCTCTCCCCCCCGTCAATGCCCTTTGCTGTTGCGTGACCACACAGCAACTTATCATCGTCCGTCTGTTCTCGGGTCACGTAACAGTCTCCCGTCCTCCTCTGGTAGGCAGTGTGTTCCGCAGGCCAGTTCTAAAGGGTTTGCTTCCTGTAAATGTCAAGTTCTTTCTTAAACAAGATTTACTCTCCAGTGTCTCGTCCTTAGCTGCACTTGGGGGTCCCAGGAGTTCTTAGCTATTTCCAGGCTTCAGCCAGTGCAGGAGCCAGAAATGGGTTTCTTCCCATCTTGGGGCTTCGTGTGGGTAATTGATTTGGGCCTTGATCACGCCAGACCCCCCCCAATGATTCTGCAGCCAAGAAGCCCAGCCTGCAGTGTTTGACAGTGGTTCCAATTTGGGAGAAACGGGAGCTGTGTCAGGGTGGGATGGCAAACAGATTGGGAGCAGATTTTTGGAGCTGCCAAGTTCCTCGAAGAATTCAAAGGGCTCCCCAGAACGGAGTGCTGGGACCTCACCTGCCCCTCTGGAAAGGGACTGACACATCAAGGGCTAGGTGAATGTCAAGTGCAGGGACCAGTCAGCACCATCTGACCTAGAACACTTGAACTGGGACATTTCCTTTACCTCCTTTTGTTGTCCTTCAGTTGTTTTTCAGTCATGTCTGAATTTTTATGACCTTATTTCTTTTTCTTGGAAAAAATACTGGAGTGATTTGCCATTTCCTTCTTCACCTCATTTTACAGATGAGGAAATTGAAGCAAACAGGGTTATGTGACTTGTCCAGAATCACACAGCTAGGAAGTGCCTGAGGCCAGATTTAAACTCAGGAAAATGAGTCTTCTTGACTTCAGGTCCAACACTCTATCCACTGTATCACCTAGTTGCCTTACCACCTTAAGAGCTCTTAATCTTTTTTGTTTGTACCATAGAGACAGAGGAAGAAGCTGTTGGTAGAGATCAGTGGATAAAGTGCAGGCCTAGAGTCCAGAAGACCTAAGTTAAAATCTCATCTCAGATGATTACTAGCTGTGTGATCTTGGACAAGTAATTTAACCTTAGTGTACCTCAGTTTCCCCATCTCTAAAATGAGGATAAAAATAGAAAGAAGGGAGAGAAGAAAGAGAGAAAGAAGGAAGGAAGGTGAAAGGGAGAGAAAGAAAGAAGGAAGGAAGGTCAGAAGTATTTGTTACTATGTGCCAGGCATTGTGTAAAGTGCTTTGCAAATATTGTTTGAGTCTTACAACAACCCTGGGAAAGAAGTTTTAGAACTGAAGAAGCTGAAAAGGGAGATGGAGCCTGAGTGAGAGGACCCTATGTCTCCTGACTATCTTTAATACTTTTCCTTCTCACCTTATCATCCAGCTTGTCAAGGTCCTTGTACACAGAGGGTATAAGAGATAAATTAAGCATGATCCCTGTCTCCTAAGATAGCAGTCTAGTTGAGGGTGGAGGATGGAAATAAGACACACAGGCAAATGACTAAGAGGAAAGGGAAAGAGAGGTTCAAAAAAATCTTTAATGAAACTTGTTTTGGAGAAGAAAGAGATTCCTAGCTTCCCTGGTGTTTCAAGGCAGATCAAATCTATCTTCTGTGAGAAGTTAATCCTCGTGCTGTTTCTGCCATCCCTCTGAGGTAACCTCCCATTTAACCTCTCTATATATCTTGAATGTTCATAGTTAAATAATGTTATTCCCCTTTGGAATCTGATCTCTTTGAGGGTTTTTTTTTTGCTTTCCTTGCATCCCTGGAATTAAGCACTTTGTATCCTTTGGCATATAGTTAGTACTTGGTGAATGATTGTTGACTGATTGATTGACAGGTAGTCCACAGAAAGGATGTACTAGTCTAGCTTTGGCTGATACCCAAAATAGCTCTGCCTAATTTTTGACCTTAACAGGTAAATAGAGCCTTATTTTCATGATTTCTAATTACAAGGATCTTATCATTTAGTCCTTTTGTTCCCAATATTAGTACCATAACTTCCAGTCTCTTTTCCTCTATTCCCTCCCTCTCTTCCTCCTTTCCTTCCTTCTTTTCTCTCCATTTCTGTATCTGCCTCTTTCCTTCCCTTGCTAATAGTCTGAAGTTTTGCCAACTTTGTATACCTGAAAAGTAGGCTAGATGATTTGAGGTATGGATGAGGAGGGTGCATTCTAAAACTTGGCTTAAAATGCCAACTCCATTGAACTTTTTGGAGCAGTGAAAGGGTCTGTGTTCTTCACAACAATGTGTTTACATGTGGGTTGAGATGCTCTGAGCTGGCTAGTATATATATATGGGAGTGACAAAGTGGCAGAGGGTGGGATGAGAATTCTATACTGCATTGTATATATTTCCAAATAATGCTATCCTCAGAGTCCGAGGAATCTCCTCTGTAGGTGAGGTCACTTTATGATGAAGTCACTTCAGAACTTCTGTAATGAACCCCACTTGGAGGTGATCCAATAGGGACCCATCTTATGTTGAAAACTACTCTAAAGTGAATATTGTTAGAGACATATTCCTTTGTCACCTCCAACTCCCACCCCAACAACTGTTTGTGGTGCTCTCTAGATTCAGCACTATACTGATGTAGACCACAGGTACTCAGTAAATTTTAATTCAAGACAAGTGACATGTCTTCATTAATTAGGCATTTGTTCCCTGTGGCTAAGCACTCCTGTTCTGCCCAAACACCCTTCTAGTTTCCTGTGGTTCCTTGTCACTTTCCAAATAGACTCACTTTGTCTAAGTGACTTTCTGGTCCTTGCTGAGTCTGGTCTGATGTCGCCATAGTAACCAGACTACTATAGCAGGAGAACTAAATAGGGACTAATCCTGCTCTGTGGTTGAGAGAGGAAGGGTATGGATAGAAAGAATGCTGTTCTTCTTTAGTGTTTTTTTGGAAGGATGTATTACAGTCATGTCCATCTACCCCAAGCCTAGCAGGATCTCTGGCACATCTTACTATCAGTATCTGACAGCTATCATTGTCTAATGGTAAATTTGATCCAGATGACATATGGTACCTAGGCCACAGACACGGTACTTTAGTTTCTTGTGAAAATTTGGAATAAAGTACCATGGGGCAAGTGGTGTGGTGGGTAGAGCACTGTGCCTGAAGTCAGGATAGACCAGCGTTCAAATCTGGCCTAAGATGCTTATGAGCTGTGTGGCCCTGGGCAAGTCACTTAAATCCTGTTTGCCTCCATGTAAAATGAACTGGAGAAGGAAATGCAAACTACATCAGTATTTTTGCCAAGGAAACCTCAAATGGGGTCATAAAGAGACATAATTGAACGACTACGAAAACAAAAATGGTACTTTAATCATCTCGAATTTTTAGGCAATGGCAAAATGGAATTTGGTACATGAATGTAGTGGAGTATTATGGGCCAGTAAGAACTAATGACTGTGAATAATTCAGAGAAACGTGGGAAGATAGGAACAGATATACAGTGAAGTAAACAGGACTATGAAAACAATATTATATAGCGATAATAAGAATGTAAATGGAAAGTACCATCTCCCCTATCCGCTCCAAAACACCAAACTGATGACAAAATAATTTGTAATTAAAATGATTAAACTATTAAAATAATTAGATATCCCCAAAGAATCATTGAAAAAATGCACATTCCTTTTATTTTTTTGCAGGAATGTGAAACATTGCATCTGCTGTCAGATTTGGTTGGTGTATTTATGGTTAATTTTGTTGAATTGCTTTTTCTCCTCTTTATTTGCTAGAAGGGATGGCTTATTGGGTAGGGGAGAGGGGAGGGATATTTTTGGAAATGAAAGTAATATATAAATAAGAGAACAAGAGAATTAAAAAAAAAGTATCACTGTAGTTCCTTACTCACAGGATTCTCATGTTAGATAGGACCTTCACAACCTTTGTCCAATTTCCTTATTTTATGGAGTGGGAAATGGAAGCCACAGAAGGGAAGAGATATTCACAAGACCATATCCCTGGGAAGTGGCAGAATTGGGAGCACAGAAAATCATAGTTCTAGAACTGGAAGAGACCTTAGAGGTTTTCTTATCTACCCATTTCATTTTATTGATGAGGAAACTGAAGCTTCAGTGACTTGCCTAAGGTTACACAGATTGTAACATCTGGGATTTGAACTTGGATCCTTCCGACTGAGTTCAGCAGCCTATCCATTCTGTCAAGTTTCCTTTAAAAGTCACTTTTGTTTCATAGATCAGGACTCTCTCCATTATAAGTCTATCTTTATAATATATCTTGAAGACAATATGATAGGAGTCCCATTTTACAGTCTGGCAAACTGAGACATCTTAGGGTTGGCTTTGCCCAGAAGATTAAAGACAGTGACTTGGACTCCTCTACTCCTTTTGATTATGTAACTAGTTCCATCGAGTTACTTCTCATTGGCCAAGATGAAATTCTGTCGTTAATTATTAGTGCCAGATTGAGACTCTGAGTTTCTCTTTGCTTCTGGGGTGATTGGCCTCCTGGATATAAATTCCTAGAGCACAGCGTCTGCGTTTCATTTTTGTGTTTGTGTTTTCTGCTTTGCACAAAGTTGGTGCTTAAAAAATTATTACTGAATTGGCTTAGCCATAGTAGGGTGTAGTAAAATGAGCCCTGGGTCAGGAGGCTTTATATCTCCCCATTGGGTCTCAGTTTTCCTATCTGAATTTGATGAGATTGAATCTCTTTTAAATGACTATGTCTGTGATCTGAATATATGAATATCACCTCTAGGTATTTGCCTGGGATTTTCAACTACCTCATCCCATGTGGACATTGTTTATCTGCTGACCTCCATTTTGAAAAATCAAGACAGAAGGGGGAGAAAGGAACTTTGGATTTGCCTGCAGAGTTCTCCATGTTATTTTTTCCCCCATAGTTAAACAGATAAGCCTTTTCAATAAAGTTTTAAGTAACTAACTCAGAGAATGAGCCTACTCCATTTAGCCATAATCCTATCAGTGGGTCCAACAGTCCAAGAATGGACTCTTTAGGTGCATCATCTCACAATAAGCTCAGACATGGCCACTGGGTGATTCATTAAACACATTTATTGATTTCTTGACAGCAATCACACACAGAGAGTGACCATTAGAAATAAGAAAAGTACTGTTTAGATGGTGTCTGATCCTGTTGCATCTGCTGAGAAAATGTACCCTCTCTCCAGAAACATACATCATCAAGTGTAGGGCTTCCCAGAACATAGTAGAAATAATAGTTTTAAACAAAAGAATCGTATTTTCCTTCTTGTTCTGATGCGTAATTCTCATTAATGATGGGTCATAAAGCTGAACTGAAGTTATCTGTATTTGGCCAATACCTTCCTGATTGTGATTAACTCAATAAAAGTGTCTGTATAAATGTCTGTTGAATTGACTTGAGTTGTTGAGAAACAAGGGAAGAGATGAAGGGATAAAGAGAGAAGTCTAGCTGAAGTTTCAGGCTCATCCCAGAGAGGGAAAAAGAATCAAACAAACCAGAGTACTAAATTAACTTGTTAAACACATTTATTGAGTTGTTAACAGGAACCAAACACAATGAATGACCTTTGGAAAACAAGGAACAGAAAATGAATCAATTCTGACCTTGGCAAATCCTACTACAGATATGTGACAAAGAGGGAAAGAATTCAATTTTTTTATAGTCTGCTGTGTTATATTTACAAAGCATATCGCTCAACATTTGTCTGTTAAAACTTTTTTTTTAAGTAAATAAACAGAAGAATCATAACCTAGAAATTAGTTTCATCAACCACCTTCTTTGTCCTGACATGCCAGTCACCCTTAGGGAGAGGGTGCTAGGGCAGTTATACATAGAGCAAAGTCCATCTGATCCTGGAGAAGCCATATGTTTCTTCTCTCTCTCTCTTTTTGGGGAAGATTTCATATGTACAAAGGCTGAAAAGTCTCACTGCGTAGTTTCGTTAGTTCAGGAAAAAGGTATCAAAATTGTAATCACATTTACTGAAGTTATTATCTTCTAAGACAGATCTCTTATGAATTACCTTTTTTTTTTTTTTTTAAAAAAAACCAAACCAAACAACATGACTTCCCATCATGGCAGCTTTTGCGTGTGTTTGATTTATGTATGTGGGTGTGTGTCTATGTGTGTCTGAGTCTTTCCTGTGCCACAGGCTTGTAGCTACTGTCATGTAGGAAGGACCAGTCCAGAGAATGAATGAAGCTTGGGGCAGAGAAGGAGAGGGAAAAGGGAAGGAAAGGGTGGCATTCTAGGTTACATCGATTCACAGTTGTGGCATTTCACTGAGGTGGAATTCATCTGGGCCTGGTTTCTTCATTTGAGCAGCCATTCATTTACTAAAAGGAAGGGGGAAAAGAACAGAATAAAGTTAGTGCCATTTTACTTCTTTGAGTTTAGTTTCCCCAGCTGTTAAATGAGAATGATAATAAGAACATATATGTGTATGTATACATATATATGTATACATACACATATATGCACACAAAATGCTCTGTAAGTACTATGGCTATTTTCATTATATCTAATTCATGCAACAGGGATGAGAGACAACAGATGAACCACTTGAAACAATGCATTGATGTATAAGTACTTCAAGAATCTATGCTTGTATCTACTGGTGGTCTATCCTGAGCCACAACCTCAAGAGCCTCTGGCTCTTGGCACTCCATCAATGCTCTTAGCTGAATATCCTGCATGACACTTTATCTCTGGATTCCATGCCTAGAATGCTCTCTCTCCTCATCTCTGTCTTCTCTGGTTTCCTTCAAAACTCAGCTCAAATCTTGCCTTTTGCAAGAGGCCTTTACTATTTTTTCCTCGATGCCCTACTGTTAGTGAGATGAGCTGTTTGGGATCACCTTCAATTCAAAGAATTGGAAATTGAGGGGATGCCCATCCATCGGGGAATAGCTGAACTAATTGTGGTATAGAATCATAATGGAATACTATTGTACTATAAGAAATGATGAGGGGGATGATTTTAGGAAGACCTGAGAAAACTTATATGAACTGATGCAAAGGGAAGTGAGCAGAACCAGAAGAACACTGTAGACAGTAATAGCCACATTAGGACAATGATCAGCTGTGAAAGACTTAACTACTCTGAGCATTACAACGATCTGACAATTCCAAAGGATTCACACAATGAAAATTACTATCCTCCTTTGGAGAGAACTGATGAACCCTGAGTCCAGATTGAAGCTTACTTTTTTTCATTTTCTTATTTTTGCAACCTGACTAATAATGGACATGTTTTACATGATTTCACATGTATAATTGATATAGTGCTTAGTTTCTCAATGAGTAGGGAGGGAGTGGAGGGAAGTAAGAAATAAGAACTCAAAATTTTAAAAAATGAATGCAAAAAATAAGTTTTGAAAAAAAGAAATTACCTTTCATTTACTCTGTATGTATCTTGCATATACAGAGTTGTTTGCATGTAGTCTCTCCCTTTAGAACATGAGTTCCTTGAGGGCAGGGATTTTGTTTTTGCCTTTCTTTGTATCCTCAGCACAGTTCTTGGCACATAGTGCTTAATAAATACTTGTTGAGTGACTATGTGGGTATTCTTTCATTGCTATGGGTGGCAGATACCCTTTAGAAATTGCTGTGGCCCAAACCTTCCCTATCCTACAGCAATCTGATGATGAGGCCTTCTGCTAGGCTGGCCCTTGGATGACAGAAATACAATCTTTCAGTGGATCTGAACTTGAAGCATTTCCAGCTTGGCTGTGCCAAGCACAGTTTGTATTCCTTTTGCATTACTTCTGAGGACCTAGGCTCAGCTCCATGTCACAATGAGGAATCAGCACAAGATTTTTATGGGTCAATTTGTTGTCACAGAGCAGGCAGATGGTATAAGAGAAAGAGTGCCAGGCCTCAAGTCAGGAGAATCCAAACTCGTATCTGGCCTTGGACACTTACTAGCTGTGTGACCCTGGGCAAGTCTCTTTACCCTGTTTGCCTCAGTTTCCTCATCTGTCTAATGAGCTGGAGAAAGAAATGGCAAACCATTCCAGTATCTTTGCAAGAAAAATCTCAAATGGGGTCATGAAGAGTCAGACATGACTAATGGACTAAACAGCAACATGGTTGTTGATATTACCACTTTTAAATGAACTAAACCTGAAATTTCATTTGTGCAGGGAAGGTGCAGTGAAGAAACTCTCCTACCATAGCAGCTCATAGTCTTAGAGAACTACCTAAAGTATTAGCAAGGTTAAGTGTCTTGCTAGGATCACATCTCCAATGTTTGTTACAGGTTGAGAATTGAATCCAGGCTTTCTCAACTCCAAGGCTGGCCCTCTACCCACTGTCTCTTAGACTGAAGTCCATGATGTATTAAAAGATCTAGAGTAATGCCTATAGCACATTTGGTCAAGCTTCATGAATAAGAATCCCATAGGGTGAGAAGGGACGGATGGGTTGCAATCTGTCACTATGGTGAAATGAGTGACCACCTTGATGGAATCATGGAGCCACTGAAGGCCTTAAATCATGTGTCATCAAGGTGGGCATTCCCTGAGGGAAGTTTGGCATTTAGTGACTCAGGCAGAAGAGGAGTGGAAAATTTATTCTTTACATTGGGGAGGGAGCAATAGAGGTCTGAGTTGCTGGAAATCTGTCTATTGATCCAAGGTTGCTGGTAATATAATTATATCCCTAGGCTAGGTTTTATCCTCTGTATATCCATATAGCCTCAATCATTGCTGTTCTCTAGATACTAGTGTGTCCTCTAAGCCATCTTCCCATGGATCGTCCTTCAAACAGGTTAATAGTTAACAATAACACAGGGTCATGTCACAGAAGGACAGTACAGAAAGATGGACATGGCTTAGAGCTCAGCAGATCAAGCCAAGTCCTAGGAGTTGATAGGGCAGTTATGCTCACCTCTATATTGTAGCTTCTGGGCTCTGTTATTCGGACAGTCCTTCCCCTGTAAACTAAAGTTGATGTTGGTGCGGATACAGCGGTTGTTGAGTGGCTGAACAGGCCGGAAGTTGTCACTCATGCTCAGAAAGATCTGAGAAGGCTGATTCTGGCTGAGCAGTCGTAAGGAATGCATCTGTGAGAAAGCATGCGAGTGGTAACACATAGATCATCATGATGCCTGACATTAGTTTGTTCAGAAAGGAAGTCCTAAGAATGCTCAGCTTTGAAATATCAGTCACTCATCCACTTAAATATTCAGAGGAAAGAACAAGGCAAGGCAAAGAGTAGTGGGGTCTCAGATAAGGGCTAGTTAGAAAGTGAGGATGGTGGCAAAAATTCCCTTAGACAAGGCCTTGCTTGCTTGCAGTGAATTCAGTTATCCAGCGTGTCCAATTGTGTCCCTCATGTACAGAGGCAGCCAGGTGGTACATGTATGGCCATTCCCTGTTGGACTATCTATCATGTTGCTGAGGGGTAATCTTTTTTCCATTGGTTAGGTGGCCAGAAATGTTTGCATTTTCAACCCCCCCACCCCAACCATATTTACAGCTGCTCTTTTTTTTTTTTTGCCATATCTAGGGATATGGAGGACTCCTTTACTCAGCAGGTGATACCATGCCATGGTGGGCAAGAAGGGACTGAGGGTGTTCTCCTCCTCCCCTTAGGCCATAGTGCTCTAAGAAATAGTCTTGGGCCTTGGTCTGTTCTGTTTATTCTTTATAGTTTGAGGGAGAGATAGAGACAGAGAGAGAGAGACAGAGAGACAGAGAGAGAGAGACAGAGACAGAGAGAGACAGAGAGACAGAGAGAGAGAGAGAGACAGAGAGAGACAGAGAGAGACAGAGAGGGAGAGAGGGAGAGAGAAGAGTCCAAATCTAAGAACTTAAACCAAGGGGATCTTGGTGCCTAGGATTCCAGATCAGATGTTATAGTCAGTCCAGTAGGAAAGCTTTGAGGAGCAATGGTTTTAAAATTGGTGGGACTAATCCTGTGTAGGAACTGAGTTAAACTGTGAGCCTAATCTCATTCCCTTTCCCAGAGACTAAGGTGGCATAGGGAGGATTATGCTCCCCAGCAATTGGAGAGAAATATTTGTATATTTGCATTTTTCTAGCTATAGTTTTAAAATAAATCTTCCTTTATAAAAGTTAATCTGTTGTAATTGGTCAAAAGGAACTGGAGTGGTCTTCACTAGGCTCATAAAATTGAGGTAAAAACAATAGGTTGGCAGAGTTGGAAGACTGGGAGACACTCAATCTCCTTAGGGCATGGAGAACCTTGCGGGGGAGGGGAGGAGAGTATAAATGTTACAAATCTGGTCCTCAGTTACACTTAGAAACATAGAATTGTAGAATATCCCATCTGGAAGGGTTTTTAGACCTGATCTACTACAACTCTTATTTCATGGAAGGTCATACTCAGTCTCAAGGAAGCAAAATGAATTATTCAAGGTTACAAAGCGAGAAGGTAACTGGGCTGCAGCTAGAATCCAGGTATTAATTACTCCTTCAGCACTCTTCCTAATACCATATACCCCCTTTCCAGGACATAGGCAGATACTCAGAATCAAATGACACTACTCTATTTTTCTCTAGGGCAAAATGATGAAAGCATTTTAAATTCAGATCACTTCAAAGGGCTGGGACAGTATTCCTACCAAATCCTCTCCTTCCCAGAACTACTCACCTGCATCCTGGTTATGTAGACTGGTTTGTTCATTATTATCCAACTTGCTGTCTCATAACAGGGTGGGATAGTCATTGACCCATCGTAGGTAATGAAACTAGAGGTCTCAGGATACAGCTCCTCTATATTAAGTCCCTGTAGCAAGTATGCATCATCTAGGAAAGAGAGCAAGACCAACAACCTTCATCACATAGTTATGTGAGAATTAGGAAGATCTGAAATATAGATACAATTTCAATTCAACTCATTTCAAAAGATACTAAATATCTACTCTTTGAAAGACATTTTAGCAAATGTGAGGAATATTAAATACAGTTGCAAAATGGACCTTGTCCTCAAGGAGCTTACAAATCTTAAAAGAGGGATATAGTATGAACAGAGATAAGTCTAATATAGGGTAGAAAGTGAAGAGGACAGAGGTGAGCTCAGATTAGTGGCGATAGGGATATTTGAGGATGGAGTGAACACCAGAGGGAACACTTTCACAGAGAAAGTGATAACTGAGCTGTAGGAAGAGATAGTTTCTGAGAGTTGAAGGTGAGGATGGATGGATGGATACCTGAAAGGTATCACTTGTGATAGAGACTGAGGGTAGATATATTCTCATTGAAGCATATTGTAATCTCATTATGACATGCCAATTTTAAGGAACAGCTAGAAGTCCAATTGTACTGGGATGCTGGGTGTAGAGGGAGGTAATTAATATGAAATAAGTCAGAAAAATGAGGTTAGAGTCAGGCAGCGTAGGGTCTCAGATGTCAGAATAAAGACTTAGTCTTTAATCTGAGAGATAAAGCTGTCAGCAACGTTCCTCTGAGAGAAGGGATGACAGTTCGCTCTTTAGTGACCCCATATCATTATACTCATAAAGATATGTGAGAGTGAAGATGAAATAATTTCTCCATTGAATGACTCCCCAAAGACAGCTGTCTTTGAATGGGTTACTTGTAACAGTTAACACTTCAACAGATCAATGATCTCCTTGAAATGGGTATTCTCTCTATCAATGTAGATCACAGTTCACCCACTTCTTATCTTCTGTTATACTTGTCTCATGTTCTTCCACAAATCCCTTCCCCCCTCCCCCATAGGAGACCCATCAAAGATACTGGAGACCTTTCTCTAGGTCTTACTATATTTCATGGGAGCCAGTGTGGCACTTGGTGCTTTCCATCTGTTATTCCTCTTTTTCTTTCTTTTTACAAAATAGGCTTTTAGATTCAATCCAAGGAGTGCTTTCTCAGGGAGAGGGAGATCTTTAAAAAACCAAGGTACTTGCCATAGTTCAGATGGTTAGACAGCTTTATTTTCATAAGAGCTTCTGTTCACAAAAGCTTTGTCAAGGTGAAGAGTATGGAAATTGCTCCACCTTGATAGAGTTAATGTAGGAAAGTAAACATGTTCAGTGGTATTGGTGACTCATGAGCGAGGCCAGGAAATACAGAAGCAGTTTGGTTAGTTTGGGGTAGATCTGACCCCAGTTCAGGGAAATACAGTAAACCTTTACTTAGCAGAGTAGTACCATGTACTTTGCCATGACCCTACTCGGACCTTGAACCCTCATGATTGTATTAACTGGGCCCTTGACTTAATTTTTTTTGTGACTCCAAAACATCTAAGGGGTAACAGTCATAAAAACACACATCTAATGTTGAAGTAGTGCTTAATAAATGATAAAAATGGAGAAATTTGGGGATTCCAGGGCAACTTTTCTTTTGAAAAACTTTTCTTTTTCTAGGATACTGTATCTCTGATCATAACCAAGTATTTGCCATGTATCCCAGCTCTAGTGATGCAGTGGTTTAGTATCAGATAACCTGGATTCAAATTGTGACTCATACTTAGTATTTGGATGGATGGGTCATGTGCCCCTTCTAGGAATTTCTTTATCTGGAAATAAAGAGGGTTATATGATCTTCTAAGGTCTGTCTTAGCTCCAAATCTCATGAATCTATAACTGCATCCTGTCTCTATTTTCCCTTCTGCCTGAGTTTCTTCCTAGTCTCATATTCCAGTTCCTCTAAAGTACAGAGCTTTGCCTTTATCTCTTTGGTTCTCCCAACGACTGTTCCTCAAACCTCCAAGGCTGAATCCTCCCTATTAAACACTTAACAGACTTGTCTCTCACTGTTAGGCTTTGATAAAGGATGATTGTACAAACCTTTATCAATAGCCTCCTGCCAGACTCTCCTCCTGTCAGATGGTACATACCTGCTGGGTAACTAGGTGGCACAGGGTGGCCAGAATACTGGGCCTGGAGTCATGAAAACTCAACTTCATGAGTTCAAATCTGGTCTCAGACATTGCCTAGCTGTGTGACGCTAGGCAAATCACATAATCCCATTTGCTCTAGTTCTTCATCTGTAAAATGAGCTAAAGAAGGAAATGGCAAACCATTCCAGTTATCTCTGCCAAGAAAACCCCAGATGGGGTCACAGAGAGTTAACCATGACTGAAAAAGGACCTAACAAGGTTATCTCCTTGTGGGTCACTGCCTGACCTGGCTGATTTAACCACTTAGTTGTTTTAACTTTCTCTTGTCCTCTGTTGCTGAGACCTTATTGTTATAGGATCATAGATTGACAGAAAGGAAGGACTATCTAGTCTACCTATTTCAGTTTATAAATGAAGAAACTGAGGACCAGAGAGAACAATAAATAAATAACATCCCAAAATCACACAGATTATGGTAAAGCCAAGGTTTGAAATCAGATTCCATAATCCCAGTAGTGCTCTACTGTTTCCTCTCCATTCACATTCTACTTTTCTGACCTACCCCACTGGGTTTATCTGATCTCGAAGTCTTGCTATCCCTAGTCTATTCTGCCCTATGGGGTACAAACCATGGCTTCAAAAGCAGGCTAAGCTCCAAAATATCACAAGCCACAAGTGGGGGTACCTATAAATTCTGTAAGAGTCACTAGCCAGTATGGCTTTTGGTATAGTCTGGCCAAGCTGGTTGCTTATATCAGGAAGGGTTAAGAAGTGAACCTAGAAGGAAGAGATGGATATAGATAACTTGAAAAGATTGTGGGACTTTGCCTCCAAGGTTCCCCTAGCTCTAAGTCTGTGAACCTATGACCTTATGACTAGAGAAGATAATGTGGAGTAGGTTCATGAAGAATGACACAGGGGTTCCCCAAAGATATCAGAGAATGAGGAAAGGGTACAAACTCTTTACAATAGCTCTCTTTATAGTGGCAAAGCACTGAAGATCAAGGAAGTGTCCATCAAATAGGGAATGGTTAAACAAATTATGGTATATAAATATAATGAAATCCTGAAAGGGACAGTTTTAGGGAACCCTGGGAAGAGTTGCATGAACTGATGTAGAATATAGTGAGCCGAATCAGGGGAAAAGAACTTTGAAAGATCTAGGAATTCTGATCAACCATCATTCCTGAAAACCAGTGATGAAACTTGCTACCGTACTTCCTGAAAGAGAGGTGATAGATTCAAGATGCAGTTTGAATTAATACAGCTATTTAAATCATGGCCAATGTGGGAATTTGTTTTACTTGATTATGTATATTTGTTATGAGATTTTTCTTTTTCAGTTGGTGAGGGGAAGTGAGAGGAAAGGGCAGAAGACTTGTTTTCAAAGAGGTGAATTTCAGTGTTCAGGATGTAGAATGTGTGATAGTGAGATCTCATGGAGGACAGCCTTCTGGTTGTTTGATCTAGAGCAGAGATGGTTGCCAAAGGAGTTGAGGAGTTAGATGAATTGGGAGGTGAGGATGTCAATGGATAGGGATGAGGGTCCAGAGAAAGAGGGCCAGGGGAGAGGCATTTCCTTTTAGGCTGTAGATCTGAATGAAAGGGATTTGAAAAATAAATAGGATCAGAGGATTACAGATTTTGAGTATGAAGGGATCTTAGCTCACTGAGTTTAACTTCCTCATTTTACAGATGAGGAAACAGAGGCTTAGGAGGTTAAATGACTTTGTCCAAGGTCACAAAGAGAGTAACTGGCAGAGACGGTACTTGAACCCAGGTCTTCTGACTCTAAATGCAGCAGGAAATCATTAGCATAGAAGACAGGAGAAGTTCCAAGTAAAGAGAAATCTGTTCACTAAACTGGCCCCCATGTTCTAATTAGAATGAATGTCTACGTAATAGAGCCTTTGATGATGCCTTCTCCCAGAGGGTACTGGTCACATAAGTACTGTAGAGGTGGTCAGAAAGTTATGGTGACAAGTGATTGAAGGAATAGAAATCCTTTATTGTCCACAGTTCTCCTGGATATGATTACTCTCCAGTTATCATAAATCTTCTTACTGGTCAGACCCTGGCAAACTTTTTCAAGACAGACAAAATGATATGTTGGAAAGAATCCTGAGAACGTGGGTTCAAATCTTGTCTCTGTCACTTACTAACTGTGTGACTCTGGGTAAATTACCCTCATAGACTCAGTTTCCTCATTTGTAAAATGATAATAAACATATCTACCTTTCAGAGTTGTTTCGGGAATCAAATGAGATATTTGAAAACTACTTTATAAAGCCTAAAGTTCTATGTAAATGATGGCTATTGTTATTATTTCTTGCTTTTAGAACAGCTCTTTATCCACTACAACAAGCTGACCCCTATGCTCTTAATATAATATAAATTCTCTGAGGGCAGGAGTGGTGGCATGTTAATATAATAAAACATTTTAAAACTTAAATACACACTCAAATAAAAGCATTTACAAATGCATAGCAGTTTTGTTCTGTTTTTTTTTGTTGTTTTACCTTTGTATTCCTAGTGCAACATAGCAGGCACTTAATGCCTGCATTTGCTGAATTGAAGGTTGCATTGATAATCAGCCAACAGAAAGGGCATGCCTCATTGACTACTGTGTGTTCCCATTAGATAACTATGAGAAATTTTCTGCTGGACTCCAGGAAATCTTCAAAGGGTCCCAGTGGAAAGAATGATTCTCAAAAAGCCAATAAACTCTACCTTGGCCAGGTTCCCTGAATGATCAAAGTGTGACTCTGAAAATGATAGATAGTCAGACAGACAGATAGACAGACAGACAGACAGGTAGAGAGATGTATTGATAGGTAGGTAGGTAGATAGACAGACAGATAGGCAGATAAAGAGATAGGTAGATAGATAGATAGATAGACAGACATATAGGTAGGTAGATAAATGTATTGATCGATAGGTATAGACATATAGGTAGGTATAGACATACAGACATATATTGATAGGTAGATAGAAAGCTACATAGGTAGATAGATATACAGAGAAGTAGTTAAGTAAATAGGTAGATAGGTAGATAGATAGATGTTGCTGTTGTTTTTCCTTTGTTCTCAAAGAGGACCATGACATCAGGGAAGTGAGACCATGACAGGCAAGTGAACTGGATTTAAGTAAGGGAGAACTGTGCAAAATCATCATCCTCCTTTTCTCCTCCAGAGCCATCTGGGACAAATACAAACAAGGAAGGGTCTGTCATGATGGAAATTATATTCTAACGGGGGTGGAAAGTCACACATAAAAAGGAACTTAAAAAGGGGGAGGAGTAACCATAGTTTGGAAATGCTGGCTGAAAAGTGACTGGAAGCCCGGTTCCAGGCAAGTTAGGGTCACCTAGCAAACCCTAGGGTGGTTCTGGGGAAGGAGTTCAAAGTACTGAAGCTGCCTCTATTAGCTCTGCAGACCAATAAAACCTTAGCACTGGATTCTCATTAATGCGTCAAAGTAGACTAAACATGCAATAAATGTGATTCCTCTTGTGTACAATATTGGCTATTGGGAATATCTGCCACTTAAGTCCTATTTTGATATCTCATAATGGTGAGACCCTGTGTTCATGAAGGTTATGACTGTACAGGACTGCTGACCTAGAAAGATCCTGTATCTGTCATCTCAAGACCATGCTCATCACTGAAAACTTAGTCAATGGATGCTAATTTTTTCTTTTTTTAAAGTCATGTTAACTCATGAAAACTATAAAGGTATAATGGTTGTGATTTTCCTTGGGAGGAGTACCCACACCTTTGAAATCCTCGAATTATCTAAGTAACACAATGGATATTATTTATTATTATATATAATAATATATAAGATCAACTACTGAACATAAGCCAAAACACATCCAACCAGAAGGAATTAAATTAGAAGGAGCCAGAGAGTTTGATTGAGTACATAGCTGTATGCTTGAGTGGAGATTATGTGTGGGTGGAGTTACAGATGTTGGCTAAAGAAACATCATGTCAGACTGTACTTTGAGAATAATGATGCATCTATCACTGGGTCAGGATCTAGGACGGGCACCTGGCCCAGAAGTGGTAAGCCAATATTTGTCGTACCACCTCTGAGTCTGCCTGGTAACTATGACAACATAGAAAGGATGCCCTTGCAGAAACTACTCCAGGGAGTCCAAGCTGAGACAGAAACCATGGATGTCTGCTTACCACCTTCCTTTCATTTAAGGATTGGTCACTACCCTACTCCTCACCCTCCACAGTATGATAGTAATGAATCTGTGTACATATATAGTGTATGTATGTTTGTCCTTCGTTGCCAAAGAAGACCATGCCATCAGAGAAATGATGACATGACTTGCACTTGACTTTGTTTTGAGTGAGGGAAGGCTGTGCAGGTCACCAGCCTCACTTCTCCTCCAGAACCATCTGAATCCAGTGACCAGATATTCATCAGGATGACTGGAGATGACCCAGGATAAGGCAATTGGGATTTAAGTGAATTGCCCAAGGTGTGTGTGTGTATGTGTGTGTGTGTGTGTGTGTGTGTGTGTGTGTGTATGTGTATGTGTAAATGAAACTCTATGTAAATTTTGTAAATCAGCATTCAGTGCCCAGTATCCTTCCTCTTAATTTCACACGGCTAAATTTAGTAGTGTGGCCAACAGCAATAGTAGAATGAATTAAACAGCGGTGTTAATACGGTACAGTGGAAAGAACTGATTTTGCAGTCCAGAGAACTGAAGTTCCAGAGTCCAGGAACTAAATTCTGAGTTGAATTGCCACTTACTGCTTGTGTGGCTTTACACAAGTCATTTAACTTCTCTGTTCCTTAGTTTCCTCATCTGCAAAATTTTAGAAGATTGGGGTAGTTTATAATAATAGCTAACACTCAATAGCAGTTTACAAATATTATCTCATTTGATCCTTATAACAAGCTTGGGAGGCAGATGCTCTTATTCAATGGTGTCAAACTCAAGTGGAAATGGGGGATCCTAAACCATACTGTGGGCTGCCTATTGGCTTATAATACCACATTTTAACATTATCTATGTTTAATTTTTTCTATTTATTTTGTTAATTTTTCCCAATTAAATTTTAATCTGGTTTCTGAGTATTGGATTATTTTGTTCATATTATTCCTATTTTATTGATAGAGAAACTTAGGTGGCAGAGTTGTTAAGTGAGTTTCCCAGAGTCACACAGCTAGAAAGTATATGAGGACAGATTGGAAGTCAGGACTTCCTCATTATACCGCTAGACCACTGAGGCACCAAGCTGCCTCAGAGCAGCTGAAATTATGTTGAGTTTATGGACTTGTCCAGCTCTGGGTCTATGCTTTATTTCCAATCAGATCTCAGAGAACTTCAAGCTATGGGAATCTCCTCCACTGTCTGGATCCTTACATATAGCTTCAGATAAGCTCCCAGTCTCCACAAGAACAAAAGGTGTGTCTTATCCTTGCCTTATAGTGAGGAGACATAGTGATGATGATATAGAGCTCCTATTAATATAGCTCCAAATTATAGCTCCAAAATTACTTTCCCTAAAACAGCCTTAAAGCTTGGACGTATGAGCACTATTATTTTCATTTTACAGAAGAGGAAACTGAGTCCCAGAAAGGTGAAAATCTTGTTTATGGTATACTATATTAACCCAGGAAGCTCTAAGTCTATGTCTTATGATTTTTTTCACTACATGTTAAGTCAGTTTAGAGAAAATATTATCTGTAAGTACAAGGCAAAAACTCATGGAAGGGGATTCTTGAGATCAGGTGTGGGGGCCCATTTGATTGGGTATATGGTTGAAGAGCTATACCAGGAGTGGGGAACCTGTGACCCTGAGGCCACATGTGGCCTCCTAGGTCCTTAGGTGTGCCATTTTGACAGAATCCAAGTTTTACAGAACAAATCCCTGGGGATTTGTTCTGTGAAGTTTGGATTCAGTCAAAAGGCTGCACTTGAAGACCTATAGGGCCACAAGTAGCTTTAAGGCTGCAGGTTACCCACCCCTGGATTATACCAAGCCCCTGTGAAACCACACAAAAGGAAGCATGGGAAAGATGGGTTTTCTGTGAGGATGGACAGTGGGTTAGGCTCCACACCTCTGCTCTGCTAAGTCAACAGATGTAACGGTTAGTCAGTGTTGCCCATGTAAGGCAATTGGGCAGATCCTGGCAGATGCCAACACCTCTTATCACCACTGGTCCCTGGCTGTTTGTCCTAGATTGACTAAGTCCTTGTGAGCTAAAGATTAGTTAGGAAAGGAATTCCATGTAAAATGACCCTGCCCAAAACATTTATCAGGTTTAAGATTATTTTTCTCTTCTTTTTGTAAATTCCCTTCTACTCTGGACTGAGTCTAACACAGGCCAAGTCCTTGTAATTAAAGTTCAAAATTGGAAAAAATAAGAAACTTCTAGGTCATTCAAGATTTAATGAAAGATCGTTTGTTAGCCATAGTAATAGGGTACTCACCAAACACAGGCACTGGGGACATCTCAACTTAATTCACCTGAGTCAATCTCACTTGTCTGAGTTACCCATTATGTTCTACAAGCCGAGCTTCAGAATATTCTTCCCAGATCCTGAAATAGCTATAGTGCCATAGAAGATAAAGTGCTGGATTTGGAGTCAAGAAGACCTGAGTTTACCAGCTTTGTGATTCCTGGCAAGTTACTTAACCTTTGTCTGCCTTGGTTTCCTTACCTGTAAATGGGGATGATAACAGGACATACCACTCAAGGCTTCTGTGAAGATATTTATTAAGTGCTTTACAAACCCTAAAGCGCTATATAAATTGCTAGCTATTATTGTAATACTCAGGTGATGAGGAAGTGATATCAGGCATCCTCTGAACCAAGCAGAGAGGGAAGTATCAATTTCTTTTAAGCAACTTGCAAGGGAGTGGGGTGTTGGATGGGGAGGTAATAGTTGGCGTGTAACTTCTCTTCTCATTACTTTCCTAGTGTAACTTCCTAGTGTAACTTCTCTTCTCATTACTTTCCTCTGTTGGGTCACTTTCAGTAGTGTCTGACTCTTTAGGAGCCCACTTGGGGTTTTCTTGGCAAAGATATTGGAATGGTTGGCCATTTCCATTTCCAGGTCATTTTACAGATGAGGAAGCCAAGGTAAACAGGGTTAAGTAGGGTCATACACCTAGTTTCTGAGACTGGATTTGAACTCACGAAAATAAGTTTTCCTGATTCTATGCCCAGTACTCCATCCACTGTGCCACCTTCTTTACTTCTCTTTTCTTGGCACACTTTGCTTAGTATTGCTGGTCAATGGATTGCACCATTGCTAACGTGTCCATATGTGTGTGATGAGGGCGAATGCTACTGCTTGGACAATGCATTGGGGAAATGCAGAGGGGACCAAAGGTAACATCTGGATTTAGTAGAGTGGAGAATGTGAGAGATCATCTGTTTTCAAATCATTATATCTTTATTTTTTTCTTTTATTCAGGTTTCAAGTCTCTCTGTTCAATAATTTTTATGTGCAGGGTACATAGGTGTTTAGGGATAATGGTTTTACAGGGAGGCCAGGACCAGTGCAATATATGGTTGGCTTCATTGCCAGCATGATCTGGATTGGTTGCATGGTGGGAAATGAGTCAAACACAGGGGCAACACAGAAAGTTGGAAAGAGAAAGTAGGGATAGAGGGAAATGGCAACTGAAGCAAGCTCCAGTCTTACCTATCCCATTCATCTTGCTAATATTAGGTGTGCAACAGTCAGGTGGCACCCCATAAGCATTAAACTCTGGAACATTTGAGCAGCACCTATTTTCAGTTTGGAAGTAATAGGGACATACAGATGCATGAGTCAGACTCTAGAGAAGAGTTCCTGGGACTTTGGAAATGGATTATACTGTTGTCCTGTTCAGTCATTCAGTTGTTATCGTGAGAATCACAGAAAGCTTCTGCAGCGTTCTCTGATCCCAATGTCTACCACCTGTGATGAGTTAACTTCCTGTATAACATTTTACTGGGAGGTCTGTTAAAAGATACTGTACTTCTGGGTTGGATGGTAGAATTAAGGGGGAGGAAAGAGATTCCAACCTGAGAGTGGGTTTGTGTGTGTGTGTGTGTGTGCATGTAAGTCATGGTTTTTTTCATGATACAAGTGGCTAATAGAATCTTGATTCTTACTAAAATTTCATTCAATCTGAATTGTTTATAACCATGACCTTGAGGTGAATGACTGAAATTCAACTGGATTTGAAAGGACCAGGAAAGGCTAGCATGTGGGGGCAGAGCTGATGAATGGCACAGTAATTAGTGACTCACCTCTAAAAAAAATAATCTGAGCTGTGACAGTAAGGAATAAAGTATGGGGTAATTGATGGCCAACTGAGTCATGGACTTGATTTGATGGTTTTTTTCAGTTGTTTCAGTTGTGTCCAAATTCTTCGTGACCCCACTTGAGATTTTCTTGTCAAAGGTAACAAAGTAGTTTGCTATTTCCTTTTCCAGCTCATTTTATAGGTGAGGAAATTGAGGTAAAGAAGGTCTAATAACTTGCCCAGGGTCACACAGCTAGTAAATATTTGAGGTACGATTCAAACTCAGGTCTTCCTGACTCTAGGCTGACACTTTGTCCACTGTTCTACCTGGCTGCCTAGCTCGATGGCAGGGTCAAACTGTCACAGTATTTAGAGAGGGCAGCATGATTTTGACTTAAAGTCAGAAGACCTTACTGCCCAACTTAGAGTAAGTCACTTCTTGTGGTCTCAGTTTCCTCATCTGAAAAATAAAGAAGTTGGACTTAATGCTCCCAAAGATTCCTCCCAGCTCTATATCTATAGAATGACAAATTCTCTCCTAGGTATAAGTTGCTTCCTGGGACAGAATAGTATTCTTAAGGAAGCATAAGGAAGAAACTCTAAAATATCTGGTTGATTTTGTTGAGATGGAGAATGAAATAAAGTACTTATTTTCAACAAAATAAGCAAAATAATGACTGATTAAATTTTCTACTTCTCATCTGGATATTACATTATTGTCCAGATACACCCACTCTCTTCCACACTGCTGTGTGTGTGTGTGTGTGTGTGTGTGTGGCAAGTTTCTTAAATCTTCAGAGAGTGAATGATCCTGATTGAGCCCCTTTAGTGCTTTGCTGATAACCTGCCTCCACTAGGACTCAATTCAGTGGAAAATGTTACACAGGTCAGTTTCTGTAGACCAGACCCAGTATCATAAGAAAAAGAGCTGGAGAGGACCTAACATTATATTCTACAATCATCTGTTTTTATGGAGGTGGAAGTTGAGGTCCATGGATGGGAATGCCTTGCTTAAGGTCATGCAAATTATAAGTAATTGAGCCAGGATTTGAGTCCTGTTCATGTTGTGATTGGTAAGGGAAGATAAAGACAATTAAAAAAATTAGAGTATACTGAGGATGACAAGAGGACAGGGTGTATGGAGGTAATGATAACTGACAACAGACAGAAGATAGTGCTAGTTGATGCTTAATTTGCTTCCGTTTTCTCTGCAAAGGAGAATGATCTTTGGATTGGAAAGGTCAGAATTTGAACAGCTAATTGGAATTGATGCCCAATCTAAGTAAGGAGATAGCAAGAGAGCATCTGACTGCTTATGATGAATCCAGGCCCTTGGTTCAGAGGAAAGACATCCTTAGATAATGAAAGAATTGATAGATGTGAGTGTGGAACCATGTCGATGATATTTAAAGGACTGGAGAATAGGGGAAGTACCACATGACTGGAGCAAGGCAAATGTTTTCCTGATTTTTAAAAAAAGGAAGGGAATCAAATCTAAAACTTGATTGACTGGCAAAGTTCTAAAATGTCTTATTAAAGAGAGGATTACTGAATACATATAAAAGAAAGAGGTAATCAGAAAAAGCAAGGATTCATCAAAAATAGATTATGCCATATTAACCTTATTTTTTTTTTGACATGATACAGCTATAGTTCATTTAGTTTTTAGCAAAGCACTTGATTAAGTATTTTGTAGTATTCTTATGGAAAAGAAAGAAAGATGTAAGCTAAGTAATTGTATAATCAGGTGTATTCAGAGTTAGTTGAATGAGTGAGCTCAAAGAATAGTCATTAATGGTTCATTGTCAACTTAGAAAGAATTCTCTAATGGAGTGCCTCAGGATACTGTGTTATTTTATACACACATATGTACATACATGCACATATACACACATACATACATACATGCACACAATGACATGGATAAAGACTTGTAGATGGCAATTGATGGACACAAAGCTGAGAGTGATGGCTAACACATGGAATAATAGTCAAGATCCAAAAATATCTTAACTTCATAGAGCATTGGACTAACTCTTCAGAGTTGACACTTTATAGGGATAAAGTTAAAGTTTAGGTTAAAAAAAATCTTTACAAATTCAAGATGAATGAAGTATCTATAGGTAGCTGATTGTTTGAAAAAGAGACAGGGCTTTTTGTGGTCTGCAAGCTCAGTATGAGTCAGCAATATGATGTGATTGCCCTAAAAAGCTCATGTGATCTAGGACAGCATTACAAGAGGTAAAGCTTTGAGGTTTGAGGTGACGGTCTTTCTGTGACTTATTTACCAAGTGGAGGAAGGTGGTGGTAAAAGTCAACACTGCTTTAGAATATACAATTATATTTTAAAATCTTACCAAGAAGAATGATCGATCATTTTGAGGAGAATACCTTTTAGAGAAAAGCCCCAGAAAGCAAGATAAGTTTAAAGAATGTGTGGCAGCAGATCCAACTAAATGAAATCATTAACCCAAGAGCCTTTAAGGATGAAAATGGAAGGAGGATAAGAAACAGAAGAAAGATGGAAAAGATCTGTAAAAAATTACTATAATAAACTCTTTTCATCAACAAGGTGACTTTAGATACCAGATGTCCCTTACTTACAGGAAGGTAGAAATGATGGTAAGGGGAACAAAATTGTGAAAAGCAGGTAGACTGGGCCAAATCTATATGCAGAATATGTATACTGGAGAAGATACAATTGCAAAGGTGCTTTGAGATTGATATGCAAGTGATTTGGTGAAGGGGAAGATGCCAGTAACATGGAAAAATACTGAAACTTTGCCAATAACAACAGCAACAAGAAAATGATGAGGAAAATACCAATAACTATTTAACTGTACTCTCCCCCCAAAACAAATTCATTATAAGGGTCCCCTATATAGGAATAAAGTACAATCTCTATGAAACTATTAGAAGGGTACAGGTAGAATTTTTCAAATATTATTCAACCACATCTTTACCATTTTTAATTGACTAGAAGATAAAGGGAATATAGTCTTTCAGTGTATTTATTGCTTATTGATTAGAAAAATGCTACCTTAAAGGCTCTTTTCTAACAAGCTATCTCTCAAAGATATAACAACTAGAATAAACTAAAGGGTCATTTAGGACCCTTTGATCATAAACATTGGGTTATATATGAGCAGAATAGGAAGAAGAAATTCACCAAACATGACTATCCCTGTGATGGAAGAGATCCAGCTCTGAGTCCAAACTGAAGCAACTTTTGTGTGGATAGTGAAGTGCAGCAGATGCTTCTGCTTTTGGATACCTGTGCTGGTTATACTGAGACTTGGAATACTGGAAGAGATTTGTAACCATTCAAAAGTGTTTGGCTTTTGGCTAGTCACATAGGAAGGTCCAAGTGGTTAAAGAATGTCTAATGCTCAGATTATGACATGCATTTGAATGTACAACTGACACAGACAATCTAGTGGTATTTGTATTTAGGACAGACAATAGAGATGAACAATGAGTTAGGCCTAGAACTGAATACGAGGAGAAAATCAGATGGAATTGCTTCACAGAAACTGGAAAGCTCCTTCAGTGCCTTCTACTTTTCATGGAAACAAAGGTTCATCAACTTAATGCCAGTATTGTACCAGTGTGGCTGTATAGCAACACAGACTATAATGCAGCCTGCTCTCCTCCTCCTGTACAAAACGATGGTGATTATGATTTTGATGATGATGAAAATGATAGTAACTAACATTTCTATAGCACTTCAGGTTTTACAAAGTGCTTACATATGTTGTCTCACTTGACCATCAAACAACCCTCCTGTTTTACAGTTGAAGAAACGGAGGAAAGTAGATGTTAAATGACTAGTCTAGGGTCAAATAGTTTGTAATTATTTGAACCAGGATTTGAACTCAGGTCTTCCTGACTCAAAGTCCAGGATTTTATCTACTGTGCTACCTTGTAATTAGGGAGACACAATGGTGGCTGTTATCAGGCATGTAGGGGGTGCAGATAAGCAAGTGTGTGGCACAGTGGATAGAAAATTGGGCCTGGACTCAGTTTAAACTGGACCCCAGACACACTAGTTGCATGATTTGGGGCAAGTCACTTAACCTCTGCTTGCCTCGATGTCACCCACTGTTAAATGATGATAATGGCAGCAGCTATCTTCTAAGGTTCTTGTCAGGATTAAATGAGATAATATTTGTAAGGAATTTTTTGAAGGTATGAGTTCAGTCAGATGGCCTTTGAGGTCCTTTCCGACCTTGACATCCTGTGAGTTTATGTCTTCCATTCCGTGGTTCTTGTTAGGATAAAGGAATTTCTCCTCCCTCCTTCGTATGTGTGCTTTGCCTTTGCATGTGTATATATAGCCTAGGAGTCTGCTCCTCTTAGGGAGCTGAGCCCAATGGAAGCAGTGCTGGATTTAGTTTGAATCTTGCCTCTGTAACTTGTTTCTTGCGTATGTTTGGTCCAGTTATTTAACCTCGTTGAGGTTGAGTTTCTTCATCTTTAAAAATGAGAGATTTGGGCTAGATTACCTCCAAGGTTGTTTCAAGCTCTGTGAAACTGGCGTAGTTCCCATCCCTGTCTTACTCCTGTTCTTTCAGGTGCCAATATGGATTGGAGGTCTGATAGAGAGGGAGGAGGTGCTTTCTTTGGGAGGGTCTTCCGGTTCTTACAGGTTTGGGGCTTGAGGAAATTCTTCCCTGGTTGGAGGTAAGACTGACCTGAAAGATGGTGAAGAATGATTTCCACGACAAAGCCCTGGCTCAAGTCCTTCTGCTGACCTTTTCCAGAGTGGGTTGATTACTAGTGCAAAAGCCACTGTCCCCTTGACCTATGCAAAAGGAGCTCTAGATACTACAGAAACATGATGTAGAGAAGGGACAGTCCTAACTCCATTGGGCATGAAATAATGAGGATGTTCTGGTGAGACTAGCTTGGGCTTCCTTGAAATTCTGAAGATGAAATCTACTCTTTTGCTCTGCTTATATCTCTTTCTTGCTAGTATTCTTTCCCCCTAAGAATGGGAGTGAAGGGAGAAAGCCTCTCTCAGTTGTACTAAGTGACCAGTACCAAGAATTTTTATCCATAAAGTGCTATTTTAGGTTGCTTGTTATGTGCTTGAAATTGCATCTGAACTAGATAGCCAACAAATTTGTGATAGCTACTTAGTTTAATTTGGTGGAGAGGTTGTAAAGGAAAGTGATACACTAGAGGGGAAGATGTAAATTATTGAGGGTTTGTAAATTCAATTTAGGGAAGCTAGGTGGTGATGTGGAGTGTTGGGTCTGAAGTCAGGAGGATCTGAATTCAAATATGATCTCAGACACTTACTAGCTGTGTAGT
The DNA here is from genome assembly GCA_028658325.1 of Potorous gilbertii. Classification (NCBI taxonomy): domain Eukaryota; kingdom Metazoa; phylum Chordata; class Mammalia; order Diprotodontia; family Potoroidae; genus Potorous; species Potorous gilbertii. The sequence goes on from CM053770.1 coordinate 534,153,291, forward strand.
ACTGGGCGAGTCACTTTACATTGTTGGCCTCTGCTTCCTCATCTGTAAAATGAACTGGAGAAGGAAATGGCAAACCACTGCCAAGAAAACCCTAACTGGGGTCGGGAAGCTGAACAACAATGACAAACTCACTTTGGATTTTGTCAGTACACACTGACTGGGGGGGTGGGATGTTGGGAGGAGGGGTTGGAATCACACATTTAATAGAGTTTTGGGCCAAATACTCCTTATTTTTGTTGCTCATACAAGACACCCCAATCTCCAGTGTCTGTGTCTATACTGTCTGTATAGTGAGTTCCTCCTGGAATCTCCATTTCGGGGAGGGGCTCCATGTGGCCCAGATTCATTCGCCTCCTGTCTAACCTTCAGACTCTCCGGACTTCCACATCATGCCCTTCTGCCACATGGATATATCTCCTCTCCACACTTCTGACTCAATTTTGGAGGTCTTCCCTCATTAGATAATAAGTTCCCTGAGGGCAGGGATTTTTTTTCTTCTTCTAGTATTTGTGTCCATCACTTAGCAAGCACAGTGCCTGGTATCTAGTAAGCACTTAATAAATGCTTGTTGCTTTGCCTTGACCAGTTCCTGGAATGCATTTCTTCTTCCCCTCCCCTTCCTCTATTCCTTCAAGATGAAGCTCAAGCACCACCTTCTGAATGAAGCTTTCCCCACCTCCTTCATGCCTCTTTCCTAAGCTATCTTGTATTTAATTACTTTGGATTTCATTTATTTATATTTGTTCTGCATATCATTATAAATCTACTCATGGTCTTTCCCATTAGCATGTAAGCTCTTTTAAAATAGGATTATTCTTTGTGTTTGTATCCCCAGTCCTACCATGCTTGCTATATTATATAGAACTTGATAAATGGTTGGGGAAGGGAAGAGAAGGGAGGAAGAGAGAGAGCAGGAGAAGAGGAAAAGAAAAGGAGGAGAAAAAGGGAGGAGAGAAGAGGAGAGAAGGAAAGAGGAGAGGGGAAGAGAGGTGAATTGGCCAACAGTATGGGCAAGTGGAAAGAGTGTTGCCTTTGGAGTCAGGGGACCTAGTTTAAATCTTGTCTCTTCTATTTTACTCCCTGTGTGACTTTGGGAAAGGCATTTTACCTCTTTAGAATTCATTTTCCACATGTAGAAAAGAGAATCTCTGGATGGCTACCATGGTTCCTCCCAGTTCTAAATTTATGTCTTACAAGTTTGAACTGGTACCCATGGAGGTGGTTAAGTGACCAAAGATGGCAGCCAGTTTCCCTTTTGCCCTGCAATGTTGTACACATAAAAGGGCAGTGATTTACTAGAGAAGCTCTGGCCTCTCCAAATGAGGCAGGGCATGGGCTCCCCAAGCATGGGAAGGAAACTCTGCCTCTCTTCCTCTTCTGGTTCCAACTGATGGTTAAGCCACGTGAGTGAGGCAGGCAGGTAGACAAATACAGGAGCTATGCTAGTGAAAAGGTTTGCATGACCATACCAAATAAATCCAGAACTAGCTTTTTCCATGCCCCAGATGTAAGTGGTATGCGACTCCAGCTCTGCAGCCTTGTTACTGTGAGGTCAGGCCTAAATGAACCAAGCTGATTTTGGCACTTGTAATTGTCTGTCTAAGTTTTCATTGTGTCATTTGGGGGATTTAATGAAGCTTGAACTTAAGCTGTTTGAGGTCTGAAGTTTAACACATTGAATAAGAAGGGAAAGCATTCTGCATAATTTTATTAAAAGGTCAATGTGATTTGTTTAACTGAGCTTGCATTAGATGCACACAGGTTACTCTAGTATGGGGCTAATCTTTTATTTCATTTTATTTGTGCAGGAGGACGAAGAATTAAGGACATAGCAGATAGGTTTGTTGAAGCAAAGAGAAAAAGTAGTTATGTTTTTCCTGGGTTACCAACTACCCAACAGACTTGAAGATTTGGGGAGGACAAATATCTGGAGAAAAGCTTCCAGGGAAATAGAGGAAAGATATGTTCTTGAACATAGCCTTTTGACTCTCTCTATGGAGAGATAGCAGTAGGTTTGTTGAAGGTATATTCATTCTAGGAATTCTCATGGACTGGATCTCCTTAGAGTTCAGTCTAGGGAGGGGTATGTACTTTAAGACTTCATGGATCTCTGATCTCATTAATAGGAATGCTCCTTCCAGATATGCAAATAAATGGCAACCCATGCATACCCTCTCATCCTATGGGACCCTTGTCTGTGTCAATCAGTCAGTGAGGGTGTCTTTCCATCAATCACAGCTCAAAGGGAAGGACACTGGATTTGGAGCTGGAAGACTTCTTTTCTTTTCATTTGCTACGTGTGACCTTTGGTAAGTAGCTTAATGCCACTGTATCTCAGCTTCCTCATGTATAAAATAAAAAGACTGGGCCAGATGACTTCTAAGGTCCATTTCAGCTCTCCTTACAAATTTCATTCCTCATTAGCATGTAGGCCTGAATGCTCATGCCTTTCTTTGTATTCTGAGTGCTTAGGAATACATCATCTATTGATTGTCAGATTGGTTCTAGGGGTTGTTCTAAAGTCAGAAAATTGAGGCATACAGCTGGTAAGTGGTTTGCTTTGTAGGCAAGCCAGGTTGGGCAATGGATAGAGTAGAATCAGGAAGATCTGAGTTCAAATCTGGCCTGAGGAAGTTAAAATTCTTCTGTATCATTTGGTAAATGATTCTATTCTGGAATTGACCCTATTCTCTATTGCTAACCCATTTTGTCAAACTATCTTTTCTTTTTGAGTTAAACTCATCAGTGCAGTTTTCCCTCAGAGTTAGTTTAAAGGTGTAGTTGAAAAGTTATTATTCATGATGTTAACTCCTGAGAATCTGCTCGTTGTCTGTAAGCCCCAACCAGCTTAACCTGGTGCCATACCCCAAAAGACAAGTCATCTGTCCTTGCCTGTCCTTGTGTAATTAGTGGAGTTTGATCTCCCTCAGCGAGACAACAAACCCAGTAGTTCAAATCTCCTAGCCAAGATTACAAGAGACAGAGGAGTGCCATATAACAATTAACATTCCTTAATTGTCAGAGAGGGGGCATGATTAACCACATCTGAATGCCAAACCATTTTTCTCAATATAGCCAATAGTAATATATCTCAACTACGTAGACCCCCTCCATTTGTGCCTGTCAATAAAGAAAGTTCCTCCCTTCTCACTGAGGTTGCTGGCCTTATTGAGGTAGCTAGTCTGTTCTACCTTGTTAGCAGTTTTATTAGTCACAGTTAAATTGATTTTGCTCAGATTGCATACCTCAGTGTACCTTTGTGACATTTGCTCTTGACAAGCCTCAGACCATAACTGCATAACACAAGGCATGTCATTTACCTGCTACATGCCTCAGTTTTGTTGACTGTGAATGGGGATAACAATAGTGCTGGCCTCCTAAGGTTGTTTTGAGGATCTAATAGTTGGTGCTTTTTTTTGAGACATATTGGTTGCTGAATCATTTTGGTTGCGTCTGTCTCTTTGTGAGCCCATTTGGGATTTTCTTGGAAAAGAGAATGGAATTTCCTCCTCCAGCTCATTTGACAGATGAGGAAACTGAGGCAAATAGAGTTAAATAACCTGCCTAGGATCACATAGCCAGTAAGTGTCTGAGCTCAGAACTGAACTTAGGAAGATGAGTCTTCCTGATTCCAGGCCTGGCCTGGCATTCTATTCAACCTGTGCCAGCTAACTGTCCCATACAGACATTGGATCTCTCCATTTCAGCGTTGGGTGATACACAATTTTAATTCCTTGGAGGCGGAGGAATTCCATGACTTCCAGCCATACAATGTAACATGAAGAATATTGATGCTACAATGATGGGGCTCTGTTTCAGGCTGAAGCTTGGGGACATTTAGAATCCTGGTATTTGGAACCAATATTGTCTCCCTAGGTTTATTGTACAATCTTGAATTTAGAGCCGGAAGAGACTTTAGATGCCTTACTTCTGAACTTATCTTCTGTCTGCCTCCAGAAGAGAGAATGAGGCCAATAACTTTGTGGAATTGCCTCATTGAGTGGAATACATGCTCAAGTCAAGATGTCACCCTATTAATCCTCTCTAAAAAGGACAATCAGCTGCCTTCTCTCTATTTGTCGGTGTACTTTGTAAATGTTCCACCTACCATAGCTTGTATGTGCCTGTTTTTGTTTAATGTCTCCCTCATTAGGATTTGAGCTGCTTGAGGGTGGGGAACCTGTTTTTGCCTTTCTTTGTATCTCCAGTGCTTAGCATGGTTTCTGTCATATATTTAATAAATGCTTGTTGACTCACTGATTAATTAGTCTCCTTGCATCCAATTTTTCCCCTCTCCTGCAAAGAGCTGCCAAATAGACAATCCTCAAGTGTCATCTGATCATTCCACTTCCTTATTCACAAAGCTTCAGTGGTTCCCTGTCACTTTTAGGATAAAATACAAATTTTTTCTGTTTGTATTTAAAGCCTTTTGCAAGGGAAAAGGATAGGGCACTGGACTCCATCTCAGAAAGACTTGGGTTTAACATCCTGCCTTAGGCACTTTCTAGCTGTGTGACCCTGGGCATGTCTCCTATCCTTTTGTTTTTCATCTTCTTCATCTGTAAAAAAAAGATGGTTGGCCTCAAGGGCCAATAAGGTCCTTTTCAGCTCTAAATCTATGCATAGAGAAGGTCTGTGGAATTTTACACCCTTAGATTCTATCGTATTCTTTCAGGATCATTCATGAGGAATGTATGACAGCTTCCAAAGATCTGAGAAATGTGAGGAATGTCAGAGAAGGTATATCATAACCTAGCATGTTCTTCTTTTAGTCTTGGGGCCTAAAGGGGAGCCTCTAGCTGAGAAGTTCTGACAAAGACATTTGAAGTAGCTCTTACTGACGGTCAAGAGCTGGCCCTGATAAACTTTTACTCATCCTCCTCTGTTTCTTTTGCAGAGATTCATCAAAAGCACAGCAAGGTCATCCTAATTTTGAATCTGTGATGGTCAATCATTGGATTTTAGGGTTTGAAGAGACCTTAGAGCAGGGGTGGGGAACCTGAGGCCTTAAGGCTACATATGATCTTCTAAATCCTTAAGTGTGGTCTTTTTGACTGAATCACTGTCTTAAAGGATCATTAGGCCACGGACTGGGTAGTTTTTGCCTTGGCATGCTCTGTAAAATAGAGATATTGCTTAATCAATTAAATAGTCCAAGAAAGCGTGCAGGAAGAATATTTAACCTAGCCAAGAAAAAATTGGGTCAACTAGATGGTGCAGAGCACAGTCTTGGGTCTGGAGTCTGGAAGACAGATTTTCCTGAGTTCAACTTTGGCCTCAGACTCGAGCTGTGTAATCAAGGGCAAGTCACTTAACTCTCTCTGCCTTAGTTTTCTCATCTGTAAAATGAGCTGGAGGAGGAAATGGCAAACTACCAGCCAAGAAAACCCCAAATGGAGTCATAAAGAGTTGCCTAGGCACAAGGGTCAGATTTTTAGATTTGGCTCTGTCAGTCACAACTTGTGAGACATTAGCCAGATGGGCGAGGTTTGGGGGTGGTGGGGACCCCAAAATACCAACAGTCTGGGTTGTGCTTGAATGAATTAGACTCAAATCTTCTTAAAGCCAAAGAAAACAAAGTTCATGAAAGATTCACCAAACTGGGTTGGCTTTTAAGGAGCCTAAGCATTTGTGATGCTTGTGTTCACAAGCCAGCCAGATAGAATCTCAGCTAGACAGAGTCTAAGCTGCATTGCATCTGAGCACCTTCATGGAGGCAAGATGGAACTAAATACAGAAAAGTCTAGAGGAGGGTTGGGGGCAGGGTCTGGTAGTCCAGGGTGATGGGAGGAGGGGTCTGGGGAGGGTCCTGAGGAGAAGTCCAAGGAGGAAATTCTAGGAGGATGAAAGATGGGAAACAACTGGAGGCAATTAAGAGCTATCAGACAATGGAGCTCCTAGGTGGGAAGCAGGTAGGGCAATCAAGAGGTAACAGACAATGGCCAAGGATTTGAGTATGAAAAGCCAGGTTGTGCACTTTTAGGATGTAAGGTTAAGCCTGGAAGGGACTTTTGGAGGCTGATGAATTGAAGTCCCTTATTTTACAAAGGAGGAATCTGAGGTACAGAGAGTCAAAGTGATTTGCCCAGGGTTACATGGCTAGTGTCTCAGTCAGGATTTGAACTCAGATCTTCCTGACTTTATCCATTGCACCACCTATATACTGTTCACCTCTTTGGTCCTCACTTAAAAAAGTTGGAGATAAGTCTAGTGGGAGCCACCTACTTAAGTAGGTTCTCTGCTCCTCAGCACTTAGTTATTAGTTTGTATTACTTTGTAGTTTTCAAAGCTCAGTCAAATCTCATTTTTTAAAAACAACATACCAGCTGTGTGAGAAAAAAATGACAGGTACAGAGAATTTAAATGACATTTCTAAGCCTTGTAAGTACTGGGGGTGGCTGTTATGAATTTGAATAAAATGGAAAAAACAGAGGAGTACAGGCAATATTCAAATAGAATAAAATTGTTTTCAATAATATTTTTAGAATAGAGAACCAATTTCTTATTTTTATTCTTTTAGAAAATACATTGTGTGTGTGTGTGTGTGTGTGTGTGTGTGTGTGTGTGTGTGTGTGTGCATGGCACAACTATTTACTTGACAGGAGACTTCAGTTCCAGTCTTGCTCTGACATTTGCTATTCAATCTTGGGCAAAGTGCTTCGCCTCTCTGGCCCTTAATTTAATCGCATATGAAACAAAGGGGTTGCATAGACTAAATGCTCATGGAGGGCATTTTCAGCTTTGGCATTCTGTCATTCTATGGCTGTTTGAAACAAAAGCTTAGTGATGCCTCACATAACACACACTTCCCCTTATTTTTTGCATCATTCCTTTCCTACGACTCCCCTTTTCCCCACAATTGAATCTTCTGATTTAGGTCAGCCTTCCTCTCAGGCCATCCCAAGTGGTTCCTCTCTTCTAAGCTGTAGGCAGGGTCAAAATTATTCTTTGCTGGACAATTGTAGCCTGTGATAGCATGATCATCATGGATTCAGTTACAGCTGATGTGCTTAACTCTAATTAAACCAACTAAATAAAAAGTCACATTGACATAAATGGTAATTAGAGGGCTGATTATTTACCTTATAAAAATAATCTTTGTCTTACAAAGTACTCATAATAGCTTTTCCTTAAATAGATGGTTCCATTGATATATTTGAATTGTGATTTGATGTATAAAAAAATTAATTTATATAATTTCTCCCTTTTCAGGAAGCACTCTTGCTGCATTAAAAATAATGCATCTAGCTCTTCATACTGTAGGCCATATCATCCAAAAGGTCAAACAACTTGTCCAAGGTCAAGTTATTTGACCTTTTGGATCTCTGTTTCCTCAGCTGTAAAATGGGGGAGCTGAACTAAATGGCCTCTAAGAATCCTTCTGGCTCGAAATCCATCATCTTATGACACTATTAGAAATAGCCAATTAGTGTAGTGGATAGAGAGCTAGATCTGGGGTCAAGAAAATCTGAGTTCAAGCCCAATCTCAGATACCTACTAATTGTGTTGATCCTGGGTAAGTCACCTAGTCTCTTTTGACTCAATGTCCTCATCAATAAAATACAGATAATAGACCTACTTCCTAGGGTTGTTGGGGGGATCAGATAAGATAATACTGTGAAGTGTTTTGTAAATCTTAAAGTGACATATAAATGTTGGGTATTTATTATTATATTATTATGTTACTGTGTGTCCTCATACATAGCCACAAAGAGTAGAGGTAAGAAGTAAGACTGTTAGCTTTTGAGAGAAGTGTTATTGTCCTCTCCTCCATTGTAAAATAATTCAGCATTCTCTGTTTCTTTAAATGTTTGCTGTCCTTCCATAGGCAATTTGAAATTACATGGAATATAACATATATTCAGCAGATTTGGTAATTTTTTCAGGCATGTCTAACTCTTCCTGACCATTTGGAATTTTCTTGGCAAAGATACTAGAGTGGTTTGCCACTTCCTCTTCAGCCCATTTTACAGAGTAGGAAACTGAGGCAAACATGGTTAAAGTGACTTGGCCAGAGGAACACAGCTAGTGAGTGCCTGAGGCTGGATTTGATCTTACGAAGAGGAGTCTTCCTGACACCAGGCCCAGTATTCTTTTAAAACCTTCCATGAGTTGACTTTAGATTTCCCATGTACCCTTATTTCCTACTACTCCCCAGTAGTGATGTCCTGCTCTAACTACTGCATGCTAGGAAAGCATCTGCCTTATTTGCCGACTGCTCTAGATGCTGGGGGAAATGCAAAGTTTAGATAAGACATAGACACGGGGGATAACCACAACTCTAGTGTTTACCTGTTTCCAGGATGGATTGTGAGGCTCAAGAGACATCATGTATATAAAGATTTTCACAAATGTTAACACGTTATATAATGTTATTTTAGTATTATCTTATTTTCATCTTGTCCAATAAAGCTTATATAGAAACAGTCCTGAAACAACTATTTTCCATATTTTTTATATTTAATGTGCTATGGATAATTATGTAGCTAGGTTGAGAAAAATAATTGCTTCTTGTAATTACATAAAAACATTAGGAAAGAAGTTTGTCTTATGTAAACTCCCTAAAAGTATCCCCCAATAGTAGACATTATTAATATTTTTGATTCAGAGTTATATCATTGGCATAGGCAACCCCTTATGAGGAAATTGCCTCTGTAAATGTAGGTTGCCATTTGCTCTTCAAGTAATCGTCTCTGAGTTGCCTAGAACATTAAGATGTTAAGTGACTTGCCTAACATCACACAGACAGACTGTGTCAGACGTGGGACTTGCACTTGAATCTTTCTAAAATTGAATCCAGTTCTCTGTCTCCTACATCATACTTCCTCATATTATTCTTAGTGTTATTTCATTAGAAGGAACTGTAGATTTGGCATCAGGGGACTTTTGTTCAAGTCTTGACTTTGCCACATCCTAACTGTCAAATCACAACCTCTCTGGCCCTCTCCATTTGCCTTATCTATAAATAGCGAAGGGGTTTCACTCAATGACAGTAGAACCCTGGATGATTTATACTTAGGGACACATCCTAATTGAGGTATCCTTAACTAGGGACAAGTAGGAATGGAGAAAGGATGATCTATGAAATAGCTGTAAAATAGTATATGGGATCCTGTAATTGTGTTCTCACTCTTTCTACTGATGCTATGCATATTTGTAGGAGAGTATACCTCAGGTTGATGGGAGGACTATTTAGAAGCTAGTGTTCTCAATGCCTTTGCTTTGAATTCATTGTGTCTACTTCTTGATTATTAAAGATGATAGTACCAGTGGGGGCTCATGAGCTATAGAAGTGGGAATATAAAACGTATCTCTGAACCTTGAGATAATTGCTGCTCTCTGTGGGAGCTAAACTGTTACTCTGGGTGCAAGTTGGAGGGGTGTACCTTGAGGCTACATTTCTTTATTTAAATTTCAGTAGATTTCTATAGCTTCCAGGATCAAATACCAAATGCTTTGTTTGGTATTCAAATCCCTTTGTAACCTAGCCCCCTCCTACCTTTCCAGTCTTCTTGCACTTTACTCTCTAACACACACTCGTTGGTCCAGTGAGACTAGTACCTTGACTTCTTCCATGCCCAAGATTTTCCATCTCTAATTTCTAAGCTTTCTCTCTGGCTATCTCCTGTGCCTGAAACACTTTCACTCCTCTTCTCCAACTACTGACCTCCTTGGCTTCCTTTAAGTCCCAACTATAATCCTCTCTTCTTCAGGAAGCCTTCCCCAACCCTTTTTTTATTCCACTGCCTTCCCTTACTTAATGACCTCCTATTTTTCTTGTATATAGTTTGCTTTGCATATATTTGTTTGCATGTTTTCTCCTCCCATTAGACTGTGAAGTCTTTGAGGCCAGGGACTATCTTTTGCTTCTTTTAGTATCTCTAGCAATTATTGAAGTGTCTGGCACATAGTATGTGCTTAATAAATGATTATTGCTTAATTGATTTGTACTAGAAAGTGCTACTGCTTTCTCATGCATATTGCATGACATCTTGTGGTGACATCTTCATGTGTGCCAATTGATAAATAACTGAATAAAATCAAATGATATCACTTCCCCCTCCAAGAATGATGATGATGAGGATGATAGCATTTACATAGTACTTTATAAATATTATCTCATTTGAAATTCACAACAGCCTAGGTAGGTAGGTACTATTTTTATCTCCATTTTATAGTTGAGGAAACTAAGGAAGGCAGAGATTGAGTTACTTGCCCAAGATCATACAAGTAGTAAGTGATTGAGATTGGATTTGAACTTGACTCTTCCTGACTCTAGGTTCAGCTCTTTATCCAATCTACTACCTTACTGCCAGATATATAAGCAAAGCTAATAATTTTATATTAAATGATTTATTTCATTAATGGCAAAATAGTAGATCCCCAAAGCAGACCAATGGACACGGACTTTCAATCTCCTGGGATACGTACTAGATAACGGTCTTATTTTCACCACCCAGTAACTCACCTACAAATAATGTCAGACTTCACTATTCATGAAACTTTAGGGACATTTGCTATAAGGGGAAAGGGAGGCTTTGGACCCTCTCATGAGTAAATAATTTTCTTAAGCAGTAGTTGCTTGCACATAACAAGTGTTTTGGCCATTTTTTTTTGTTTTTTTCCTTTTAAACACTGTCTTTATCCCTGCTGGGCATCTACCCTGGTAATGTGAGAAAGGCTGCTCTACCTAGAACAGCTTCATTATATTGTCTGTACCTTGAAGAAAAAAATACCCGTTGTTCCGGGGACCCCAGTTGCCTCTAACCACAAGGGGCAGGAATTGGGATGGGTTTAGCTCATTTTGTAACAGACTCCAGATGGTGCCATGCACTGGTAAGTTAGATTCCAGCTACTTTCTACTCTTCCCTGATGCCATTAGTTATGCTTACTCAGAATTATAATTAGTGCTAGGGATCTCTTACCATAGCACAGTTTACAAAGCCCTTTCGCATACAAACCATCATTTGATTCTCATAACTATCCCATGAGCCAAACAGGGAAGGAACTATCACTCCCAAACTGAGCACCGGAGAACTAAAATGACTCACTCAAGGTCATATGGTTTTCAAATAATAATATCAGGTATTTTAAATTTTGAAATGTTTTATTTTATTTTTTTAACAAATGTTACCTCTTTCATAAGAGATAGGTATGAATATTATTCCCATTTTACATGTAAGGAAACTGAGGCAGAGAGGAGTTAAGTGATTTGCTGAATATCACATGGCTAGAAAATATCTCAGGCAAGATTTGAACTCAGGTCATCTTGACCGTTAAGTACTATGTGCTGTTCACTGTGCCACCAAGCTGTAAATGGCAAAACTAAAACTAGTAACAACATTTTTTGGACATTCTATTCAATACCCTTTCTTAAAAAAACCAAAATTAATCTGTGTGTATGTGTATAGGTATATACATAGATATATATATTACTAATGATTAATTATAGTAAGAGGCAGTGAGTGAGGCAGGTCTCCAGAGCAGACCAGTAGACTTCATTGGGAAGGGGTTAATCAGAGACACTTCACCTAACTGAATCATACTTGAACTTAGTATCTCCTTCAGAGCCTTAGTACAGTGCTCTACAAACAGCTGATACTTAATAAGTGCATGTCAGATGAATGACTAAATGAATGAAAATGAAAGAATTTTGGTTTTTGAGTCGCCGTGCTATAGTTCATATCACAAATCTTAATATCCTCCTCCCTCCCATTCCACCATCCCCAATGTGCATGAAGGCAGCGCTCCTCATGGATATCTAATATAGATGGAGTTAAAACATAATGAAGGGCCCTGTTGAATCTTTCATCTTTAACAGTCACACCACTTAATATTAATTATAACAGTGCTTAGGAAAAGGAAGAACTATCCAGATAACACTGACTTGGTGGTTGGCAATCTGTTAGATTATGTGTTAGAGCTTTCTATGTAATTTCATGGTTTTTCACAATCTCCAAGCTACAAATTCACAATTATTTGGAGACATTTTATTTAATTTTCATGCTTTTTTAATCAAAAAAGTTAAAATATAATAATCTTTTATGGGAGGTTATAAAATACGCTATTTACACAAGAGGCAGAAATTCCCCTCAGCTGACTATGTTTTATGTATAGTTAGAGAGGACTGCATAGGAATACTGATGAGGAAAGAATGGAATGATTATCTGAACAGCTTGATTTTGCTGCCTAAATGTTATCTATCTACACTATACACTATAGGTGAGACTTTTGCATTGAAGCAGGTGAGGGAGGAAGGAAGAGAAGGAACTCTTCCATGAGCTCTACAGATGGACCCTGAAAGTGTTTACCTCCTCTAACTATCAAGCCTTACTATTTTTAAAGATAGGAACAAAGATGGTGGGAGTTATCCAGCTACAATAAAGTCAGATCAACGGGCCTTTATTGAGTTCCTACTATGTGCTAAATGCTGACAGTAAATGTAGCAGGAGCTGTAAGGTAAAGACAGTCTTTCATGGTCTTAAAAACATACAGATACCAATGAAAGGTGAATGCAACAAAGTAAGGAAGTTGTGGGATTCAGCGTCCTGTAAGGAAACTTGATTTGGAGTCAAATGACCTGAATGCAAATTCATTGGCAAATCAATTAAACTTTCTGGGCCTCGGTTTCCTTCTCTGTAAAATGCAACAGTTGGATCAGAGGGTTTCTAAGGTCCGTTTCTTCTTCTAAATCTACCCTATGGTATTGTCATTGAACCTTGCAATTTGTCGATGATGTGTCTTTAGTAATTCTCCCCAGCTCCCTTAATATACTATTTTCTGTCTCATAGTTCAGTAGTCTCAGTGTTGGCTATTTACTCTGGACTGTCCACTAATACTCTTGGTTCCTTTCTACTTTAGGACCTTCTACCTGTAGCCTTTGCCACATTTTCCGTGAGATGAGTTGATTTTGTAAATTCTGCAGGAAGCTATGTCTTGGTGTACCAGTTGTATGAGGAGAAGGCATCTTCTTGTCCTTTTAACTTTGGTTAGATCTGGAAGTTTAGAGGTCATCTAATCTAACTCCTCTCTACCAAAAGATGTGGAAACTGAGGCCCAATTGACCTGCCCAAGCTAAGATCTGAACTCAGGGTCTCTGACTCCAAATTCAGTTCTCTTTCCATTGTACTACGCTGCCTTTGATGGTTTGATTTGTGAATCATTAGAGTCAGAGGAAAGGGAAGGAAATAAGCATTTATGAGGAGTCTACTATATGCCGGGCACTCTACTAACCACTTGAAAAATATTACCTTATTTGATTCTCACAACAAAACTGGGAGGTACATGTTGTTATTATCTGTACTTTACAGTTGAGGAAACTGAGGGAGGCAGAGATAAATGACTTGTCCAAGGTCACACAACGAGTAAGTGTCTGAGGTCAGATTGGAACTCCAGGTTTTCTGTACTCCAGGCTCAACACTCTATCCACTGTGCCCCCATCTGAGTCTAGAAAGGACCTCAGGGGATTAATGTTCAGTGTTCCTTTCACTATACCACAAATTCCTGTTAGCTTAAAAGTGCTTCCACAAATGTCATAGTAATATTAATAGTAATGGACATAAAAGCTGACATCTATAGAACACTTCCAGGTTTTCAACATACTTTATAGGTATCAGCTCATTTGGTCATCACAATAACCTTGTTAAATATTATTTTCATATGAGTAGTAACAAGGTACAGTGAAAACAATCCTAGATTTGGAGTCAGAATCCAGATCTGTCTCCTGCTAGAAGCTAAGTACATTTGTCCCTCCATCCTCTCTCTCTTCAGGTCTGTGCTAATTTGCAGAGCTTTCTCAACCTCCCAGCTTTCTAGGTTGTTGTAAGATCAAGTACAAAAAGAAGCCATTCTCCTCCCTTCCTCTGAGACTGTGAGATGAAGCATCAGGACGCTTCTGCGCTTTGTCTTCACAGTACCTGGAGAAGAATGCATCTAGGTAGATAGCTATGGCTAAGAGAGCTCATGTAGACATGAAAAGAAACCTCCTCTCTACATGAAGCACTTGAGCTAAGTTTCAGGGACATACATAAGAATCTCCTGAAAGGATCTCTGACCCTGTGAAAGAGACCCAGTTCCATTGCCGCCACTTGAAGATGGTTGAGTTCTGTCCATGATACTTCTCAAACCTATTTGTGGCATTTGTACAGTATTCTGCAGGACCCAGAATGCTGGCCAGGCGATGTCATTGAGCTTATCAGACAACACATAGTCCCCCAGCTCATTACCACTCCCCAGAAAAATGATTAGCATCATCATTATCATACCAGGTGGACATGGGTGGAAACAATGCCCTGGTGACTTTTATTCTTTATGACCTGCCCCTTGGCAAACTGTGGTTCAGCATAGTGACTTCTGATGGATTCAAAAGCTCTCTTAGCTGCAATGGGCCTTAGGAAACTTTTTGACCCAAGTTTCTGCCTTCAGAGAGAAGAAATCAAACAATCAGGATGGCTGTCATATTGGACCTGAAGCTGGACTTACTTTTATATGTTATTCTTGTGATGGTGTCTCTGTTTAGCATTCGATTAAGAAATGGATTTGATGAATCAGAAACCTAGGAACAGAGGAAAAAAAAACAATTAATGACTGAATCTTGATTTTTACAAGATAAGCATTTCCAATGAGAACATTTATTTAGGAAGAGAACAAGGGAAGAGGGATGTTTTAGGTCAAAGAGGAACCCCCAATGCATCTGGAACTCATGGGGAAATGAGGGAAACAGATCTCTTCCAAGTGACAAATAAGAAAGGTAATGGAATCCTGTCATAACAGATTCATTGTTATCAGGAAGGAGAATTCATTTAGTTGTCCACTAGAACAACTAAAAGCTTGATTTAATTTTTGTCCCTCAATTCAGCAAATTCAGTTTGACAATTTATTAAACATCTATTACATGCAAGGATTTCAAGGATGTCAGGCTGCCCACTGATGCAAAGCCCCTCTCTTTAGCATTCATTTTCTCCCTGTGAGACTATATGACTGTGGATGATAGAATATCTGCGACTCAGAAAAGTCCCAATTGCAGGTGTCCCAAAGGCAGTGGGAACGATGCATCTATCTTTTCCATCGATTCATATTATATATTCCCTTCTGTGTGCTCCTTGTTTCAAACTGGCCTACTAGCTCTTCCCTGGAGTCACTGTTCCATTTCCTACTTTTGTGCCTACTGTCCAGGCTATCCCCATGTGTGAGAAGCACTCCTTCCCTTCACTCCAGTGGAGGGAATCCCCTCAAAGGAATGGAAATTCAGCTTTCTTCAAAACATAGCTCAGTAGTTATTTCCTATATTTGATCTTTCCTGATCCCCCCAATTGCTATTTCCCTCTATCCCTTAATTTGTACTTTATGTGCTTTATGAAATCTTTTATCTCCTTCAAATAATGTTTCATTTTTATAATTTTGGTCTTTATATCCCAAATTCCTATTACAGTGCCTTGCACATAGGATCATAGATATAGAACTGGAAGTGACCTTAGAGGCCGTCTAATGCACACCCCTTATTCTACAGATGAAGAACTTGAGGCCTGCTGAGACTCAAGTGACTTGTTTAAAGTCACCTAAGTAGTAAATTTCAGCCTATTGTTGATAATGACTCACATGTAAAAAAAGTGAAATAAACATCATCTAAAAGATAAGTGAACCTAAAAGAGGTTGTGGAATGGTTGCAAAATAAAAGTGGGTGATAGCAGATAAAGAATGTAAGAGAGCTGCCCTGGTATCCACAAAATAAATGCCCAGAGAGCCAAAGGGAAGCTTCTAGTATGTTGGGCCTATCTTCTGTTTATGGAGAGGATTTATGGAAAGACATAAGAATCATAAAAGTATGAAGGGCTTATGGTATATACTTAGGGATGGAGCTACAGATCCACTGAACTATAAGGAAGTCACTGTGGAGGAGATACTAAAATGGGGAGATACGAAGACGACATTATGCATGGTTCCTGCCTTCAAGGAGTGTACAGTCTACTCTTAACCTAGGCCTGAGTCACTTTCCCTGACAACAGTGCCATTAAAGGGTTTCCTAGAAAAATAGCTTTAGTTTTTAGAGGACATAAGGATATTGCATTTTGAGTTTCTTGATACCTTGTTTCATGCACACAGATTCTGTGATATTCTTTTCTTTTTTTTTTGGTGAACAAAGCAAGGCTGTTGTGTCCATTGCTCGGTCTGAGATACTTAAATAAGAACACTGACATTTCTGGAATGTCAGGAACTCAGCCACCAAACCAGCTACCGTGTTGGGGATATATAGAAAGGTTAAAAAAAATAGTCCCTACTCTCAAGAAATTCACATTTGAATGGGGGACACAAGATATAAATAACTAGGTACATAGTTAGATGAGCAGATGAGACCAATCTGAAATGCGAGGCATAGGCAGCTGGGGGGACGGGTAAAGGTCTCTCACAGAAGGCTGGATTTGAGTCTTGAAGAAAACCAAGGAAACTAAGTAGAGGAAAGTTGCAAGAAAACTAGGAAAGTAGGAAGGAGTTAGGTTATGAAGAGCTTTAAATGCCAAATGGAGAATCCTGGACAGATACTTTTGAGTATGGTTCTCCTGATATGTAATCATCTCTCCTTACTGCACTGGCCTCCCTCTTCTGATTTATTATATGTTTCTAGTTGAAAGTTGTGACCCATCTACCTCAAAAATAGATCTATCTTAAGGGTTAGGGATGTCACAATATATATCCAATAGGTAATTTTGAGTTTGGAAACTGCATTGATTACTTATAATCTTTCTGTTTTTCTTTGCTATGCAGTTTTTGTTTTGTTTTGTTTTTGTTTTTATTGACAGCGTGGTATAATGAATGGATCCTGGACATGGTATGAGGAAGAATTGTGTTAAAGAGATTGTATCATACCCTTATTTGCTTTGTAAACCTGTGTACTTTAACCTCCCTATCTCAGTTTTCTCATTTATGAAATGAAATGAAATCAGACACAATGACTTCCAAGATCCCTTCTAGGTCTAACTGATGATCCTATGACAAAAAGACAGTTTTAGGATGTTTGGCAAAGGTAGATTTCTGTCCACCAGAGAAATGCATGCAATCAACTCTGGTTCTTTTCAGAGACACGTGAGCATAGAACGAAGTGTTACCTTCCTTGTAGGTTGCCCTTCAGTTATTTGAAAGGCATTTCATAGATTATTTTCTGAACCAGGGTTCTTAACCCAAGGTTTGTAAATTTGCTTTAAAATATTTTCATAACTGTATGTCAATATAATTGATATCTTGTAATCTGTGTATGTAATTTTATATGTTTAAAAGAACATTATTCTTAGAAGGGTCCTGTGGGATTCACCAGACTGCCAAAGAATCTATGATTTAAAGCACACACACACACACACATACACACACACACACACACACACACACACACAGAAGTTAGGAATTCTTGCTCTACCCCAGTGTATCCTCATGAAAGACAAACAAAAGTATTATAAACAACTGGTGATAAATGTGCTATGGTCCCACACAGACACTTTAGGCTATTATATTCTGAATATCTAGTCACCATTACACTTCTGGGCTGAGACCTTTATACATCGATTAAGGACAAATGAATAAATTTCAAAAGTGTATAGAGAGAACTTGCAGATTTTAGCGTGTTGGTGCCATGCATCAGTGGGAGGTTAAAATATGTATAAGTGAACTTAAGTGGAGAGTTAATGGTGTGTGGAAGAGTTCCAATTAAACCAAATTTCAATTCCCTTTAGTCATTGAATTGGGTGGTGTGGGGTGAGAGAGGGTGAAGCAGGGGTTAGTGGGATGTACATAAATGAAGTTCACAGGTAAGTGCATCCCTCATTTTACACCAACATTTCTAACTCTTTCTACCATCCAACTTTTGTCTAGTGGTACAAGTCATGAACAGTTAACTTTGTAGGCTGCACTTTTTCCCTAATCTTGCAAGACTTTCAGCCCAGCCCAGTGCTCTTAGACATCATCCTGGGAAGCAATTCCTGTGAATATGCATCTAAACAATCGCTCCCACAGGTGTAGTGGCCACAGTTACTGTAGACCTAGAAAGGAAAGTTCTTGCCATCAAAGACCATGTGAAGTGATTCAACAGTAGAAACCAATGTGATTTTTCTCAATGGAAAGGACAATAAAGAAGAAGTATTGCCATCTGTTTCACTTCTGTACCCTAAGGATCATGGGACCATTCCAGCTAACTTGTAGTGGAAATCTTCCATATGTGTTGTTTTCCCCCTCAGAATGTGAACTCCTTGATTTTTATCCCCAGGATTTAGTGCAATACTTTGCATAGTAAGTGCTTAATAGGTTGTTTTTTCATTCATTCATCTGGCTTACATAGAAGTTGAGTACAGTTCATGACAAATGTTGCTTTCCAATGTATACCTATGTTTTCCCCCCTTAGAAAAGTATCTCACTTTAAGGATATAATCTGTTTTTAACTCTTACTATTACTCAGACAAATGAGATCTGTTTGTTCCAGCAGAATCTCAGCAGGTCTTTGTCCTGGAACATCTATTAGCACTTTTTTTCCTTTCCGATAACTCTTTCTTAGTCCTGCTTTGGGATAATGGACCCTATGCTTCATTAATATTGTACAATTTTTGGTTAAAAAACTTTCTAAATCTGTTATCTATTTTATAGTTTCAAGAGTGTATGTAATTACTGGTAGCCCATAGGTGTTAGTAATAATGCAATAGTTGATAGCAATAACAAAAATACTTATTATTTGGTTTCTACTTACTTTTTTTAAAAATGAGGTCTATGACTTCATCAGCTTAGGAAACCTCAGCATGAGAACTCTCTCCATCAGATGAGAGATAGGCATTTTATGGTGTTAGAGAACCCCCTAGGGCACTGTCAGGTCAAGTGATTTACCAGGTTTACACAGTGTGTGTCAGAGACAGAATGTGAACCTAGGTCTTCTGGAAGTTAAGGCCAGCCCTCGAACCATGCTGTCTCTGATGGCTGCTTATAATTACAGTAAAATACAGTAAAACTATTACTCTTCCTCTCTTTGAATAATTTACAGCCTATAAAAGTGGTCTCTGAACAACTGGGAACTGAACAAGTTTGACAATGACAAGAAGGGGTCATCAGTATGCTCTGGGTCTGATGCATGCAAAAAACTCAGAGGTAGCCCTGGAAAAACAAGATAGGTGGTGAGCTCCATTCTGGCCAGTTAGAGACAGGAGCAATTACACTTAATCTGCTGACTCCAGGGAACAATTTCTCAGTTCCAATCAACATAGAAGTTCCTACAGGGACCACTGCAGTGACCTGGGGGTGGAATGGAAGAGATGGGTCTGTAGGGGAGAGGAAGCATGTTCCTTCAAATGCATTTTCTCTTTGCTTGTTAAATACAGCAGCAATTTGACAGGCAAGAAATACTACTGTATTCTAAGCTGATCAATCACTGTAAGCCAGTGACTTTCACTAACCAGGGCTTCAAATCAGGGAGGCTGAAGCTATAAGCTGTGCCAAGAAACCTCAAATGGAGGGACCAGCAGGGACAGTTCCTATTGATATGCCTAGTCTCTCCTTGTCTTTCCAGTTGTACAGGGAGCATGAGTGGATGTCTGAAATTTTGGCTTTTAGAGAGGCTGCTAAAACAGACTGAGAGAAACAAATGACAGCTGCCCTTTTTGTAAAGGATATTGTTACCAGATAAGAATGTTCTCAGAATAGGGAAGAGCTCCCTGATTAAGTTCATGAAATGGCTTTTCCTGGCTTAGTTAGGGGCTAAACTGGTATTATAAGAATTTGCCTGTATTTGTGGCCAGCATTTGGGAATATTTAAATCTGATTTTTTTCTCCCTGATCTGCTGTTTTCAAAGGATCAGAGGATCATGGGTCTAGAGAAGGAAAAGTCACAGAGGAAGTAGCTGGAATGAAAATCCAAGGCCTGTGATTTCAACTTTCATGCTCTTCTTACAATACCATGCTGCCTGGAAAATATCACCAGGACGATCAAATCAATGACACAAGAGGCTGTCTAGTCCAGCTTGATTATTTTACGAATTGGGAAACTGAGTTCCAGGGAGGTTGTGACAACCTAGGTTACACAGGTAGTGTCATGGGGAGGATTTGAGGATATGACTGTCCTGTCACTCCATAGCCAGTGCTTTTCCCACTATGTTATAAAGCAAGAGAGGAACCAAAAACTCCGTACAACTTCCACTTACGGTGGGAGATGATGCTGGAAATTTCAGAGGTAGCCCCAGCTGTATTATCTGGCAGGAAGTAGAGTTTCCTTCTGAATTTAACTTTGAAAAATGACAATACATCTGTCTTGAGTTCTCAGGACCTTCATTATTTCAGAATTGAAAATGACCCTAAAGGTTATCCAGTTCACCCCTCTGATTTTATAGATAGGGAAAACAGAAAAGTTAAAGTGTCTTGCCCAGTGTTGTTGAGTCATAACATGGGAGAGCTGGGGTTTGAATTCACGTGTTCTCACTCTAAATCTAGCACTCTTTCCATTGCCCCACATTTACCCCAATGCCCCTTTTTCTATTTGTATAAAGTGTTGATTTAGGAAAGTACATGCTAAAAATGAATTGGTGGGTTTGTGGCAGGGTACAGTAGAGTTTTCAGAGGAATCTTTCCATCAACTCAGAGTTCTACTAGGGTTTGAGAACAAGCTAGAGATCCTGGTTGAATGGAATGGGGTCTGGAGAATCCATCATAAATCTATCTTTTAAAGGATGGTCTACAAATGTCATGTTAGCTGACCATCTTCTAAATAACTTTCTAAATATTTATAAGCTCTGCATGGTCTTTCAGTAAATAAATATAATCTTGGTTTCTAGGAATGTGGCTACTTGAAAAGATAAGAACGTTGGATGGCAGCTTCTCTTTTGATTAGCTTTTCAATTGAACTCAAATTTCCAGTCTGTGCATTTCCTCTAATGCCTTGGAACAAGAAAGCCCAATCTCCCAGCAGAGCAGTAACTAGTGATTTGGGTACACTGAATGAGCTTTGCAAAATGCTCCCCAGGGCAAGGAGGTCCAAGTTCCATCTCAAATGAACTTTTAAAGGAAATTAATGCTAGAGGGAGAGAGATTTCTAGACAGAAGGTCATGTTGAGGGAGAGACCCTGGTACACTCACTGCCCCAAAGGGAGGAGATAGAGAATCTGGGTCACTGACTCTTAGAGAATAAAGGCCTTGAGACATTTTGAGGCTGCTACTAGAGTGAGAAGGAGTGAGACAGGGTGTAGGGTAGGGTGAGGTTGGGTACCAATTCACTCTGCTTTGGGTGAATCTGAGGGAGAGAGTATCATCTGGCAGATTCCCATTTAAATTAATTCCTCCCGTTAGCTAAGCTCAGTTGTTTCTATACTAATGAAGGAGAATGTGTTGCAATGACTCTAATTACCTTGTCCTAGTTATGGTTTGTATTGAAATGATTACTAACTTTGAGGGATGATGACATATATGCTTATTGTTTGAACCTCTGCCCTTCAAATCTCATACTCCAGATCTATGTGTGGCATAAAGTTATTTTAAAAATAAAAATGAATTCAAACTTGTTGGTGGGGATGGGGAATGAAGGGAAGCAGAGAAATTATCCTAGTGAGTTCTTAGATGCTTTGTATGCAACAAAATCAGGCAAGGGGTAGAGTTAACAATCTGGTATTCCTGATGGTTACTATTCAGGTAGCGTTGAGTGGTGCCATGAAAAAATAGAGGGAAAAGCATGTGTTGAAGTCAGAGAGTTGAATTCCAGATCTGCTACTTATTTCTTATGTGACATTTCCCTCTCTAGGCCTCAGTTTCCTTATTTAAAAAGTAAAGAGGTTGAGTTAACTAATCTCTTAGCTCCTTTCAGTACTAAAACCTATGCTTTGAGAATAAGAACAGTATGTAACTTTGCAGTAACTCTGGATATTGTATCACCTCTCTCCTCCTCCTCTGTATTCTTCTTCTTCTTCTTCTCTTGTCCTCCTCCATCTTCTTCTTCTTTTCTGTCTTCTTCTCCTCCTCCTCCTGTCTCCTTCTTCTTCTCTTTCTCTCTTCCTTTGTCTCTGTATTTCTTTTTCTCTCCTTTTCTGTCTCTCCCTTGCTTCTCTTTCTTTTATCCATCCATCCATCCATTCATCTCTCTCTCTCTCTCTCTCTTTCTCTCTTTTTCTCTCTCTCTCTTCTTTTTGGTAAGGAAGTAAAGAACTCCCTGGATTTTCCTCCTTGGTGAGTTGAAGGCTTCCTCCATAGCATGAGCCTTCTGTATGGCAACAGAGAGCAGTGAGACCCACTGAGAGATGCCTTACCTGTCATTTCCTTAGGCCTTAGTCTACAGAATCATAGACTTCATAGATTTAGGGCTGGAAGGAACCTTAAAGACTATGTAGTCCAACCCCTCATTTTTAAGATGAGAAAACTGTGGCCCAGGGAGGTGCAGGTCATGACCAAGGTCATGGAAGATAATAAATTTCAGAGGGAGAATTTGAACCCTTGACCTTTCCCTGCCACGGCTCAGCTGTGGATTACTACTATCATCTACTGCCTTAGCTCCTACACCCAATGGTGCTGAATAGAGCTGAAGAAAATAAAAAAAAACATGTTGACTAGGTACACTAAAAATTTATTACATAATTTCATCTAGGCCTTTTCTGTGCCAAGGCAATACTTTTATGCCTATCTAATTAACTCAATATTCCACTCATCACAGTCTCTTACATACCAAATTGATCCCAAAGATTTCCTTTATAGAGACCTTATAACATTCTTGGTTGATACCATTTTCCATTAATAGTTCTGGTTAGTTTGGACTCCAGGAACAACATACCATCAGTGCTAGATACCCTCTGATTATCCCCCAGCCTCTGATTTTTCAGATTCCTATTGTGTGTTGTCTTCCTCCATTAGAAGGCACTCCTCTCTCTCTTTCTCTCTCGGCATAGTGCTTAGGCACTTACTAAATGTTTATTGAATTGAATCATTCAGCTGAAATTTCTCTCTTTGAAATCATCAGTGATGCCTCAGTTTCCAAGTCCAATGGTATTTTCTCAATCCTCATCCTTCCTGACCTTCCTGAAGCCTTTGATGCCATCCATCATTTTCTTCTGGAGATTTTCTTCTCTTTGGTTCTTTCTTAGTCTCATGCTGGATTTTCATCTAGATAATGCTTGTTAACCTTGGATGTTCCCCAAGGCTGTGTCCTGAACCTTCTTCTCTTCTCCCTCTCTATGAATGTACTTGGTAATACAACTGGTTCCCACAGCTTCTACCTCATCTTCATAATCTCTACACAGATAATTTGCAGATTTATTTGTCCAATCCTTACCTTTCCTGACCTTTCTCACATTTCCAACTACCTGTTGGATATCTCAAGCTAGATGCACCCAATCCACCCTAAACTTATCTGAAAGTGAACTCATTATCTTTCCCTGCAAACCCTCCCATCTTCCTAACTTCCTTATTATTGTGGACAGAACCATTATCCTCTCAGTCACGTAGGAGCATAAAGTAGGTATCATATTTTTTTAAAAAAAATTATGTATTTTCAATTTTCAACATTCACTTCCACAAAATTTTGAATTTCAATTTTCTCCCCATATCCCCACTGCTACCATCCCAGGATGATGTGCATTCTGATTACCCTTTCCTTCAATCTGCCCTCCCTTCTATAGCCCCCCACCCCATTCCCTTCCCTTCTATTTTCCTGTAAGGCAAGATAGATTTCTATACCCTCCCATTACCTATGTATCTTATTTCCTAGTTGCATGTAAAAACAATTTTTAACACTCATTTTTAAAGCTTTGAGTTTCACATTCTCTCCCTTCCCCCTTCCCATGCACCCTCATTGAGTAGGCAAGCAATTTGATATAGGCTATACATGTGTAGTCATGCAAAACACTTCAATAATAGTAAGTTGTGAGAGACTAACAATATTTCCCTCTATCCTGTCCTGCCCTCTGTTTATTCTATTCTCTTCTTTGACTTGACCCTCTACCAAAAGGTTCACTTTTGATTACCCCTTCCTCCAGTCTGTCCTCCCTTCTGTTATCTGTGCCCCCATCTCCTTCTCCCCTGCTTTCCTGTAAGGTAAGATAAACTTCCATACCCAATTGAGTGTGTATGTTATTCCCTCCTGAAGTCAAATCTGATGAAAGGAAGACTCACTTATTCCCTCTCACCTTCCCCTTCTTTTCCTCCATTGTAAAAGCTTTTTCTTACCTCTTTTATGTGAGATGATTTACATTCTCCCTCACCCTTTCTCCTAGTATATTCCTTTCAACATTTAATTTTCTTTTAGATATTATCCCTTCATATTCAGCTCAGCCTGTGCCCTCTGTCTCTTTCTGCCTCTCTCTCTCTCTCTCTCTCTCTCTGTGTCTCTCTGACTCTCTCTCTTACATTTATACATACACACACACACACACACACACACACACACACACATATATATACCTGTATACACACATATATATTCCTACCAACTATCCTAATACTGAGAAAGGTCTCATGAATTACAAATAATGTAGGAATATAAACAGTTCAACTTATGATTTCTCTTTTCTGTTTGCCATTTCATGTTTCTCTTGATTCTTGTATTTGAAAGTCAAATTTTCTATTCAGCTCTCATCTTTTCAACAAGTATGCTTGGAAGTCTTCTATTCCGTTGAAGTTCCATTTTTCCCCTAAAGTATTATATTCAGTTTTGCTGGGGAGGTGATTCTTGGTTTTAATTCTGTCTCCTTTAACCTTTGGAATATCATATTCCAAGCCCTCCAATCCCTTAGGGTAGCAGCTGCTAAATCTTGTTTTATCCTGATTGTGCTTCCACAGTACTTGAATTGTTTATTTCTGGCTGCTTGTAATATTTTCTCCTTGACCTGGGAACTTTGGAATTTGGCTACAGTATTCCTAGGAATTTTCCCTTTGAGATCTCCTTTAGGACGTGATTGGTGAATTCTTTCCATTTCTATTTTACCCTCTGGTTCTAGAATATCAGGGCAGTTTTTTTTTGATAATTTTTTAAAAGATGGTATCTAGGTTCTTTTTTTGATCATGACTTTTGGGTAGTTCAATAATTTTTACATTATCTCTCCTGGATCCATTTTCTAGGTCAGTTGTTTTTTCAACTTTGTCTTCTATTTTATTTTTTCATTTTTTTGTCTCCTATTTTCAATGTTGTCTTCTATTTTTTCATTCTTTTGGTTTTGTTTTATAATTTTTTCACTACTCATAAAGTCATTAGCTTCCATTTGCTCTATTCTAATTTTTAAGGAATTGTTTTCTTCAGTGAGCTTTTGTACCTCTTTTTCTATTTGGCCTATTCTGCTGTTTAAGGCATTCTTCTCCTCATTGGCTTTTTGGGATTTCTTTTGCCATTTGGGTTAATCTAATTTTAAAGCTTAATTTATTTTCTTTAGTATATTTTTTGGGGTTTACTTTAGCAGACTGTTGACTTGTTGTTCATCAGTGTACCACTCTTGTTTCTCATCTCAATTTTTGCTCTACTTCTCTTACTTGATTTTCAGAATCCTTTTTGAGCTCTTCCATGACCTGAGACCAATTCGTATTTTTCTTGGAGGTTTTGGATTCATGAACTTTGACCTTTTTGTCATCTTTTAGTTGTGTCACCAATGACATAAGGTCTTCACCTCTTCACCAAGAAAGTAAGAATCCATAGTCTGTTTCTTTTTCCTCTTTGCTCATTTTCCCAGTCAATTACTTGACTTTTAAGTTATTTATTAAGTGGAGGGCTCTTGAAGCAGCCTCTGTTTCTGTAGTGGCTGCAGCCACCCTGGGGCTGGGTCCAGGTCTAGGTCCAGGTCTAGGGCTGGGGCAGGACCATGCTCCCCTCTCAGCCAGGTGAGAGACCCTTCCCCCTGAATTTTGAAGCTGTATTTGGCATTTGTAGGTTGAGAAGTCTGGAAACCACAGCAGCCACCATCAATTCAGTCCTCTACAACCTGCTCTAGCTCCACCTGCACCTGCACTTGCATCATACCAAACTGCCCTCTCCTCCCAGCCCAGTACAATAGACCCTTCCTGTTGATCTTCCACATTGTCCTGGGCTGGAAAACTGCTTCAGTCTATCACTCTGTGACTTTGACTGCTCCATAATTTGTTCAAAGTTATTTTATAGGGTTTTTTTTACAGGTTTTTTGGGAAGGAGAGCTCTAGCAGGTCCCTACTTCTACTCTGCCATTTTGACTCTGTCCCCAAAACAAGTAGGTATCATCTTTAACTCCTCACTCCCTCTCATTGCCCGCCCTCCCCCCCACTATATCTAATCAGTTGCCAAGTCCTCTTATTTCTATCATCAAGATATTTGTTGTATATGTCCCCTTCTCTCCTCTGGCACTGCTATTATCTTGGTTCAAGTCCTCATCCCTCATGCCTGGACTACTGTGATACTGATCTCTTCCATTCTAGTCTGTCCTCCAGATAGCTGTCTAAATGGAAGTTCTAAAAAGCAATTATAATCATGTCAATTGCCTACTGAAAAACAAAAAACAAAACCTCCAGTGGCTCCCTATTGCCTCCAAGATCCAATATAAAGTCCTCTGAGTTTTAAAGCCTTTCTTAACCTGCCCTGTAGTTTTTCCTGTATTCTGACATCTCACCTTGTCCCTCATCACCCTTTTCTCTTTGTTCCAGTGACATTGGCTTTGCTGTTCCTCAAAGAAAATATTGAATCTCCTGACTCAAGGCATTTTCAATGACTGTCCCCAGATCTGGAATGCTCTACCTCATCATCTCTACCTCCTGGGTTCCTTGGCTTCCTTAAAGTCCCAATTAAAATTCCACCATCTACAGGAAGCCTTTCTTGATCCTCCTTAATGCCAAGGCCATCTATCTGTGAATTATCTAGTTTGTCCTGGATATAAATGATTCGCTCATCATTGTTTGCGCATTGTAACTCTCATTAGAATGTGAGCTCCTTGGGGGCAGGGACTACTTTTGTCTTTCTTTTACTGTATCTTCAGTGTTTAGTGGCATAATATGTGCTTAAAATAATTCTTATGGACTCACTGACAGATCTCTGACTCCAGAGCCTGGAATTCTTCCACTGTACCATACTAATTCTTCCTTTTATTTTCAGAAACCATATAACCATAGTCAGCCCTGGAAATTTGAGCTTTTATGAAATGAAGTCCCCCAGATATCTTTGGGAAAGGCTCCATTTCATGAAGGCATCATGAATTCTGATGTAAGTAAAAAAATAAAACAAAACAGGTACAGCCAGGTTCTGATGAGTGCAGATGATGAATTCCTTGAAGTAGTCACCTGTATTTGAATTTGCAACATTTGAATTTGTAATTATTTAAAATATGGTAATTGGTTCCAGCCCAATGAAAACATGAATGCAGATTCAAATAATGCAACCATTTCATGGGATTTATTATTTGCACTAATAGAGACCTGGATGTCTTCTCTAGCTTAGCTTAGTTGATAGAAGGTCAGCTCCTTGAGGTCAGGGACTGCTTTATTTTTGTCTTTATATCTCCAATAACTAACACAATATCTGATACATAGTAGGGGCTTAATAAAGGTTTGCTGAATTGGAATGGTTATGATTCATTTGAATATTTCTACAATCCAACTGATACAAGTGATTATTATGGAAATTCACAATTCTTTTAGGGTTTGGGGAGAAGGTGGATGATGGAGTGAATAGCATGCAGAATACTTACTTTCATAAATATAGAAACTACCACCAATCCATTTGGACTTTTTGCAGCCTCTGTAACATTTGTATATAACTCATGGTTATAGTGGATTAGTTGAACCTGGCAGGAAAGATGAAAAAACAAACAAACAGCAGCATTAAAAAGGGCATCATACATCACATTCACGGGGATCAGCAACAATGCATGTTATAGATGATTAAAAAAAAAGTCTTTTTCAAATGAGGGGATTTCACAGGAATTAAGGGTTCCATTTTTTAAAATTTTTACAAAGGTTTTCTGGTAACATGCATGATTTTAATAACCTCAGTGACCATCTGGCTCTGCCTGGCCCCAACCCAGGATGTCTCCTCTAAGCTGTTGGTAAGTGAATTTCCTGGGGGCTGGTAGGCTCTCTGAGCTATAACAGCAGCTGGCACTGATATCACAAAATGCTTTACACAGTAATAAGGACAAACCAGGAGTTGTGAGCTAGGGAGGCAGCCTAGTGAGCTGCTGAGAATACAAAGGGAGAAGGAGGGAAAGAAGGAAGGGAGACAGGAAGGGGAGGGAGGGAGGGAGAGAGAGAGAGAGAGAGAGAGAGAGAGAGAGAGAGAGAGAGAGAGAAAGGGAGGGAGGGAAAGGAGGGAGGGAGGGAGAGGGAGGGAGAGGGAGGGGGAGAAGGAGAAGAAGGAGGAAGGGAGAGAAAAAGTGGAAGGAGATGGAGAGACAGAGACAATCAAAGGAAGAAAAGCATGAGAAACAGAGACAGATACAGACAAGAGAGAAAGAATAAGAGAATGAAAGAGAGAGAAAGAAAACAAATAGAATAAAAGAGAAAATGAGAAAAAAAGAGCTCAGGCTTATGACACTTTAACCAAAAGGGGATAATTTCATTTTTTTTTATTAGCTCTCTACCCTGAGTTTAAACTTTTTCTTGACCCATCAAACACTCTGTCAATTACTGAACCTATGCTCATTGCCAAGGGGGAGAGAAACTGTATTGATCTTTGTCCAAAGTATTTTAGAAATTAAAAAAATTAAAAATTAAAAGCCAGTTTGACAATGAAACAGGATAAACATTCTCCAAATAAATTACTTTTGAGATTCAGATATATGATATCAGTTGTGTGGGGAATTTCCAGAGAGAAAACTCTCTCTATCAATTCAGATTACCTCTTGTTCTGTAGCTTGTAGGTTTAGAGAATTGCATAGGATTATGTATTTAAAGCTGGAAGAGACCTCAGAGGCCACCATCTAACTCCCTTTATTTTTTGGATAAGATCTTAAGTGATTTCCTCAGGATCAAACAGCTAGTAAGTGTGTGAGACAGGATTTGAACTCAGGTCTTTTTGACTCTGAGGGCATCCATTACAACATGATGTTTTTCTTACTCTGGCCCTGCCAATTTGATCAGCAGTTCATTGATCATCATGTTTTTTGAATAATTCTTTTGTACTAATTCAACTTGATCAATGATTTTTTGATATCTGAGTAATTATTTGCTGAAAGAATAGCACTCTGAGCAAAGGAGCGCCCTGGGTATGGTGGAGTTTTTAGGGATGAGTCAGGGAAGGATATCTGAGTCCTCTCTGTGCTCAAAATAATCCTATTTATTTTTGCACTTTTCATGAGTTTTGCCAATGGAGCCAGATGGTAGTAAGGTGATTGTTGTGTCACTGAAAGAGAAATTCCACTTAGGGAAAGAAGCCTGCTCTCTGGTGGGAACAGTGACTCCTCAGGGGGTTTAATCATACTCATCCTCTTCCAACAGGCAACCTGAGGCCTGCCTTCCTCCACTGGTATATTTCCATGGGTAAAGAAGCAGCTCCTTTGTAGGTTATGCAGCATGAAAGGAGACTAGAGGCCCTGGGAGTGCTGTGATTCTCCCCTCCAGTGCCTAGACAATTTCTAAATGAGAGGCAAAATGTGTACCTAATGATGTGCACAGATGATCTGCAACGGCCCTCCCAGCACACTTGAGCAAATGGAAATGTATTAAGGAGCAACTTGGAAGTTGCAACATAGTCTGAGAAATGGACTGTAAAAAAAAGGTAGTTCAAGAGATTTCATGGCCCCAAAGCGACACTTCTCACTGACATTCCAGCCAGAGTCAGAGAAGATCTACAGGGCCCTGGATCACTTCCTCCAAGGTGTATGGATGTACCCTGAATTCAACAAGATCTGAAATTTTGACACCATTCTTTACATTCAGATAAAGTGACCAGGTGATTCAGAAGAGGGAGATACCGGTCAGAAACCTGACCTACTTCAGGTCCCAATTTTCAACTTAAGGAAATAATTTAATCTCTCTGCTTTTCATTTTTTCTAGTTGTAAAACTGAGATCATAGATATAGAGATGAAAGGAGGGAACCAAGTCTAACTCACTGATTTTATAAATGAGACAACTGAGGCCCAGATATGGGGAGTGACTTGTTCAACCTCACCCTGGTAATATGTGGTGCATCTGGGATTCAGGACCTCTGACCGCAAATCTATCATTCTTTCTACTGTGCCATGCATTTTCGTCTCATATGAAAATGAGAGTGTCTTCTCTGAGAATTCCTTTACCTACTCTTTACATATCTTACACAGACTTAGTCATGAATATCATATGATATTGTTTATAATGAAGTAATCCTACTGTGTTCTGTAACTGAAAAACCCTATGAAACATGTGAGTGTATACACAGTGCAACCACAGACCTGTGTTTTTTTTATTATAGAGAACTTCTGGTGTGGTAACTCCCTCTACTGATACATCCCAGGTACTTGTCTGCCACTTATAGTTCTAGAGCATTTCTTCAGACATTGAGAGATTAAGTGAATTTCCTGTAGCTAGATAGCTAGTATGTGAAATCCAGATCCTCCTGACTTCAAGGCCAACTCTTTATTCATTACACCATGTTGCTACTCTATAAAAATAGAAACTATTGCTAGTAACATTACTTATGGTGAAGAGTCCCATAGGCTTTTGAAATGCTAATATATATTTAAACCTTTTGATCCTCATTCTTAGAGTCTTGGTTGATGGACTGTATGTTATACTTAACCTCTCCTTGGAATCAATCAGAAATCTGAACCAAGGTTCAAACAAAACCTAGACACTTGTATTAGATAAAACACAATCTCGTAGAGGAACTGGGGAAATCAGGAAAAGGTCTTTTGTAGAAGTTCTTTAAGCTGAGTCTGAAAGAAACCTGGGATTCTAAGAGCTAGAGTTGAAGATGGAGAGTATTCTGTAAATTGAGGGGAGAGAATAGCCTAAGTAAAAACACAAAGAGATAGATAAATATTATATAGGAGGAACTTTTGTTGTTGCAGTGCAGTTATTTTCAGTTGTGTCCAACCCTTTATGACCGTATTTGGGGTTTTCTTGGCAAAGATGCTAGAAGGGTTTGCCATTTACTTCTCCAATTAGTTTTATAGATGAGGAAACTTTGGCAAACAGGGTTGTTAAGTGACTTGCTCAGGGTCACACAGCCAGTAAATATATGAAGTCAAATTTGAACTCAGTTAGATGAATCTTCCTGACTCCAGACCTGATACTCTAGCCCCTCTAGTCATTGCACCACCTAGCTGACCCTGGAAGGAATAAAAGGCATTTAATGAGTAGATTAGCCACTAAGGGATGAGGTTTTTGGAAATGACAACTCATGAACCCAAGAAAATTACAAAATCACTATTAATCTTGTAAGATTCTCTTCCACTTTTGTAGTGATGGTAATAGAATTGCAGAAAAGGCAACACAGGGTACTAAAATTACCTAGTTTTTTAGATCGTCTTTAACCATTAATTCTATGATGCCTATGAATCAAACATTTAAAGTTTTGTGTTCCACTGTGCTAGTTAAATAGGAAAAATACCATAACTACAAATGTAAAATTGCCAGGGAAAGGGAATACCAAGGATAAGCCCTAAGGCCAAAAGATAAGCACAAAGGAGCCTCATGAGTCAGGATTGCTTGAAGGGCAGAGAAGGCTGGGAGGCTGAGATCTTTTTCATGCCCTCTCAGGGCCAGCTATGACCATTTGCCACAGGGTTCCTGCAGTCTCAAGGAAAAATTTCTCTAGTGAAGAGAAGGGATAAAGATACATCACGGAAAACCACGAAGTCTTACAAGGCACAGTGGGATAACTCCACACACACACATACAAAAAAGAACCATAGCCTGCTTATTTTCCCATCAATATATTTCTCCTTCTATCACCATTGGCTTGGCAATGTTAGAGTTCTAGTCGCTGCTCCTTGCATAACATACACTCCTACTTCCCCATTCATCACACTTGGGCAAAAGAAAGAAGTTGCAGATGTTTCCACCCAAATCAGAAATGGATGTACGTTTGGGAAGCTGGGTCAGAGGGGAACTACTTCTTGACATGGCAAATCCTTTTCATTAGAAGTGCCAATCTGCAAGTGCCCTACAGACATTTACCATATGGTTACATTTCTTGACATTTACTGTAGGATTTTTAAAGAAAATTCTGTAATTCAAATACTATTTCAGAATTTGTGATAATTTATTCAATGGAATATAAGCTTCCTGAAGGTAGGGTCTTCATCTCTGTTACACAGTAGATATTTAATAAGTGTTTGTTGAACTGAATTAATTAATTAATTAATGGGGGCAACGTTTCTAAAAATATGGCGCAAAAGTGAAAAAAAAGTGAATGTTGATATGGTGAGCCTGTGGAAAATAGGGGGTGACATTCCCACAACCACCAAAAACTGTAATCTTTCACTAGAAATTACTGAAAATATACATTTCTGCATAAAATTCTTTATAACAAAAAATGAATTCTGATAAAATCCACATTTTTATAATACAGTGACTGTGAAATAACCCATAGAATGCAGTGCAAAAAACAAAACTGGTAACATGCAAAACATTTTTTTCTCACTAGTAATTCCCTAGAATTCTGTGGCCTTTTTGTGCTAACATCTTAATTAAACAATATTGATTTCAGACAACATTCAATTTTCATAATATATGAAATCTACAGTACCATAAATCCTGTACACCCAATACAATTCTTAAAACTAAAACCTTTTTTTTTAGCATGAATCTTACCTTCCATTGTGTCAGATGGTGATGTGAGGGCTGTATGCTACACTGCTGGAAACCTCTCTACCTTGACTACCATCAGAAAACCAAGGGAGAGATTGCTGGGAATTTAGTCACTGCTGTTAGAAGATGCTGATATTGGTGAGGTCTAGACAGTGCCTCTGATACACTGTCCTTCGCAGCTAATGAATGGCATTGGAGATTGTGAAGGATGTACCAGCTTGAAATGATGTATCCTAGTAGGGTACCAGCCACTCCACAAATTTGTGCATCTGTCTCTCAATTTTTTTTTCTTTATTGCACATGGCCATGAATGTAGTGAAAACAATGTTACTAATAAAATCACGTGAATGTGTCAGGAAAGTTAAACATGTGAGGGTTGAATGTATTTTGTTACTTTGTCTTGAGCATATGAACTTGAAATCCCTCCAGAGTGAATTCTAGGTTCATGGAGATCTTTAAATAGAGAGAAGGTGACCACTTTGGAGGGGGGGTGTTGTGAAGGAATTTCTACTGAGGCATGAATTGCACTTAATGATCCCAGAAGTTCCTTGCAACTGTGACATTTTCTGATTTTTATTACCTCACTGTTCTCTAATTCAGACATGCCTCCTCTCAAAGTGATTAGGCTTTGTTAGGTTTGGCCAATGCATCTCTTTATTTTTATTTTAGAGAAAGAACAAGAGCATCCCATGTCTTATTCTGAATTCCAGGCCAAGGGGAGAAGGAATAGTTCAGTATTCCTCATAACAGGGGAAACAAATAGCTAAGACACAATAGATACTTAATATAGTCAATAAATGTTTGTTGATCCATGGCATTCTCTGTATGCGACATGAATTGGGGCCCAGGAGGGCAGATGAGGGTAAGCTTCTGATGATGAGTTAATTGTTAGGATCGTCTGAAGGGGACTGACAAATGCCAGTGTTTATGCAATAACACAGAGAAAGGAAAAGAGGCATAAAGTTCAAACTGGAATCCAAAGAAACTTGAAAAAGAGGGTGGGCTACATTAGGAGCTAGGATTTTTCAGGAATGCCAGAATCCAAAGCGTTGAGATGGACATGAAAAATCCTAGGGCTGGGATAGAGATTTTAAACTAGGGAGGTTGGCCAAGGCACAGCAAGCATGCTACCAGGATTACTGGCAAACATTTGATACAATGCAAATCCTTACATCTTTGGACTGTTGTGTAAGTAGCACGCATTCTGTGTCTCTCTTCTGGCTCTCCCCTGCTCTAACTTGTTATAAACTAAACATTTGCTGTCACCCCACCCCTCTTCTGCTCTTTTTCCCTACCAAACACATACAGTGTTATGAAGCTTGGACACATAGACATAGGGGCCAGCTCTTCTTGCTTATCTGTGTACTGGCCATGAGCCCAACATAAGGAAAACCAGCAGTAACTTGATTTCTCTATAACAAATTATTTGTGGAAGTCTTTGATGATTGGCAAGGAAGATCTCTATTAAGCCAACAAGCCAGGTTGAAAGGAAAGCTTCCAAAGAAACAGTAAAGCCTCTGCAAAATAACTCAGATACGTAAGAGTACCAACATGTTGAGTTGTATTCCATTTTTCAGAGCTTTTATAATCGATCAACAAGCAGTTACTAAGTGCCCACTATGTGCCAGCTACTCTAGTAGACACTAGGGATACAAAGATGAAATGACACAGTATCTTCTCTCAAAGGGTTCACATTACAAAGAATGAGTTTTCACTTATTTGGGAGAAGTGAGTCAACAGCTTCTGATGGATGGGGATTGATTGCTTCTTATGCTACTGGAGCCCTGCTGGGTTGCCACTATTCAGATCTAGTGGTGCAAATCCAAGCTCACATTTTTTTCAGCATTTGGCTCTGTCAGCAGAAGTCAATGAATTCATGAAGAAAGCGACAGCCCAGGTTAGCTTCATTACCTGAGGACATTCTGATGCAGCAAGATTGTAGATGTCACAATATGGTATGAGGAACACTGTACCTAGATGTTCCTGCCCATGTCATCCATGAACCAAAGACTTAGCTAGAACACCCAAGGCTATCTTTTTTCTTTTTGGCAGCAGGGTGTGTGTGAAGAACTATTGAATAATAACCACTAGAATTTATATACAGTTATCTCTTAAACATCCAGACTTTCCCTGTTGTAGTTTCCATATATTGCAAGTCAGCATAAGAAATTAAATGGAAATTGGGGGGGAGTTTTGTAGAAGCTGCAAACCCACGTGAAGGCCAGCGTATGACACAGAGTCTATGATCAAATATCTAATCCAAATTTTCCAATGAGGTATTGTAAATACCTCATAAAAGAAAAAATTCAGACTTCCTCTCTGGTATGAAAGGAGGACCAAAAAATTTTTACTTGAATTTGCCAGATTGTGGGGTACCATGATCCCAACCCTCATGTGGTGGAAAAGATAAATGTAGTGATTTAATGTTTGCAAAATACTTTACAAATATTATTTTGTTTCATTCTTACAACAATTGAAAGGGAGACTCTATTATTAACTTCCTTTTTAACAGATGACAAAACTGAGGCATGCAGCAGCAGTTAAGAGACTTGTCCACAGTCCTACAGCTAGGTAATGTCTGAGTCAGGATTTGAACTTTGATATTCTTGACTTCCAGTTCACACCAACTGACATGCACCTGCTTCTTGGAGAGTACTTTAAAGCACCATATATTATTTGACATAGATCCATATTTAAAAAAATATTTTTAAACTCTCTTCAATTCTTTCTTTTTAGTTTTCAACATTCACTTTTATAAGATTTTGAGTTCCAAATTTTTTCTCCTTCCCTCTCCTCCTCCCTCCCCAAGATGGCAAGCAATCTGATATGGGTTATGCATGCACAATCATATTAAACGTATTTCTACATTAGTCATGCTGTGAAAGAAGAATCAGAAAAAAGGGAAAAAATGGGGGAAAGAAAAAAATGAAAATAGTATGCTTAGATCTGCATTCAGACTCCATAGTTTTATCTCTGAATATGGATAGTAACTGCCATCATTTGAAATTGTCTTAGATCATTGTATTGAGAAGAGCTTAAGTCTATCAAAATTGATTATTGCACAATGTTGTTGTAACTATGTACAATGTTTTCCTGGTTCTGCTCACTTCACTCAGCATCGGTTCATGTAAGTCTTTCCAGATTTTTTCTGAAATCTGCCTGCTCATCATTTCTCACAGCACAATAGTATTCCATTACATCCATATACTACAATTTGTTCAGCAAATTCCCCAATTGATGGGTATCCCTTCAGTTTCCAATTGTTTGCCACCGCAAAAAGAGCTGCTATAAATATCTTTGTACATATGGAATTGGCCTATATTTCTGAAGAAAATTGTAGAACATAAGAATTTTAAGAAATGTGGCATGTTTCTCGGCAAAGACTGATGGAAAACTTTGCTCTCATTCTTACTAATTATGGATTCTAGGCAAGTTCCTGAGCTGCAGTTTTCGCACTGGAAATAAATATACTAATATAGTAGACATTATACTATACTATATATTATATTATATATATTATACTATAGTAGATAAATATACTAATATAGTAGATATCATACTATATTATATATTATATTATATATATTATACTATAGTAGATAAATATACTAATATAGTAGATAAGCATGCTGGACTATATGTGTCAACACCCTCTGAGCCTCAGCCTGTTCACTTGAAAAATTGGGATAGAATTACTTGCAGTATTTACTTTACATAGTTGTTGTGAGGCTCAGATTAGAGACTGTATATATATATATATACATATATATATATAGTTATTATTTTTACTGCTACATCTCTGAGATAGTGAAAGGAAAGCACTTTGAAAATGACTAATTGCAGAGTGCATTGAAATGTGTTATTATCCAACCTCTTTGTTTCACAGGTGAGAAAATTCAATCCCAAGAGAAGGGGATTGACTTTGGGGTTTAGGGCATATTCTTAATAACTTTCACACAAAAGGACATATTTGTATCTTTATTTGATCCTGTTATTTCACTGGGTTAGGGAACTTCTATAAGGAAATTCCCTCTCTCCATGTGGGTCAGCAACTGGTCTCTAACTTGTAGTCTGACTGAGACTTGCCTGGAGGCATTGAGGTGTTTGAGTGGCTTGCTCAGAATGATAGCCATCAGTTTCAGAGGTATGTCTTAAACTCAAGTCTTCTGGGTTCTGACTATATATAGCCTACACTAGAAGGATAGACTGAGGCCTAGGGAATTGAATAAGAAGGTAGCTCCGTATCTTCTGTGGCTATTTAAAAATAAAAGATATGAAGTATTTCTGTGACTCTCTCTTTTAGCAGTTGTTCTTCAATGACAGCTAGAAAATAAATGTTCAGAATTATAGGAATCAGTTAATCAATCAATCAACAAACATTTATTAAGCACTTACTTCATGCTAGGCATTGTGCTAATTGATTGGAATACAAAGAAAAGCAAAAAAACACTCCTTGCCCTCAAACATTCCAATGAGGGAAGGTAACACATCAATAAATACATAAATATCTAAAAAAATAAGTAAACAAATAACATTTTTGTTCTTCCTTTATGCTGATGATCTAATTTTATGCCTTAATAATATATTATATTTTTATAGTGTTTATTATATTGTTTTGTGCAAGTTCTGTAGGATGGGATCTCTTTCTCTCTCCTTTCCTTTCTTTCTCTGTCTCTTTTTCTCTTTTCTTTCTTCCCTCTCTCTCTTTCCCTCCCTGTCTCTCCCCCTTCCTTCCTGTCTACATCCCTCTGTCTCGGTCTATCTCCCTCCCTCCCTTTGTCTTTCTGTCTGTCTCTCCCTTCCTCCCTCGGTGTCTCCCTCCTCTTCCCTTCATGTCTTTGTCTCTCTCCCTTCCTCTTTTTCTGTCTCTATTTCTGTCTCTGTCTGTCTGTCTATCTGTCTCTCTCTCTCTCTCACATGCTCTTGTCCAGCATCACAGACTGCCTATTAGACATTTTCAGATGGATGTCCTGTGGGCATTTCAAACTCAACATGTCTGAAACAAAACTCATTATCTTTTCCTCAAAATCTCCCACCAATCCTTACTTCCTTGCTTCTATGTAGGGCACCTTCATCCTTTCAGTCCCTCAGGTTCACAGCTTGGACTTACCCTTGCCTCTTTAACTTACCTCACTGTATATATTCAGTTGAAGAAGGAAATGGCAAACGACTCCAGTATCATTGCCAAGAAAACCCCAAATGGGGTCACAAAGAGTTGGACATGACTGAAATGACTGAGCAATAACAACATCTATTCAATCAGTGGTTAAGTTATTCCATTTTCACAGTTTCACTTTCCCAGCTCCCACTTCCATGTCCAAAGTCACAACTGAGTCTAACTCTCACCTAAACATTGCAATAGCTTTTTATTTGATTTCTCTACCTTAAGTCTCTTTCCTTTCTAACTTGTCCTCTAAACAAATGCACAAGGGACATTCTTAAATATTTTGCTGACTATGACATTCCCCTGATCAGAAACCTTTAGTAGTTGCCAACTGCCTCTGTGTTTAAAAATTCATATTCTTCTGTTTGATATTTCATGCTCTTCACAGTCTGGCTTTAGCCTACCTTTTGAGGTTTATTGTGAATGACTGCCCCTCACATACTTTTACATTCTAGCCATACTGGCTTAATTGCTGTTTCTTGCATATAACATTCCATCACCTGTCTTTATGACTTAGGACACAAGTGGTTTACCCTAACCTGGAATGTCCTCTCTCCTCACCTGTGCTTCACAGAATTCCTAACTTCATTCAAAGCCCAACTAATATGTCACCTTCTACATGTGGCCATTTTTAATCTACTAGGCTCTAAAGTTTCTTTGTATGGTTTGTATTTAATTATATATGTGAACAACTTGTTTCCTCTAATGGAATTAAAGCTTCTTAGAGGCAAGGGGTGTTTGTTTACCTTTTTCTTTTCACCTCCAGTGATTAGCATGGTGTCTTACACCTAGTTGGCCTTTAATAAATGCTTATTGATTGATGATTGATTACCTACCAGTTAACTAATGTAATTAGTTAATATACAAAATAAAAGATATTTTCTACCTTGCTAGCACTCAAAATGGTGCTCTGTACATAGTGGGTGCTTAATAAATTCCCGTCAGAAGACAACTAGAGCACATCATGGTTAAATGACTTGCTCAGGATCACATCTCTAGAGAAGATGGTAGTGCTACAAATGAAGATTTTTGATTCTTAATATAATTTTCTTTTCAAAGATAGGTTATAGATTTTAGTTCTGACTTTTAATTCAATTCAATTCAACAGCTTTTAGTAAATGTGTGAGGCACTGTACTAGCCACATGATCTTTGCAAGTCACAACATGTACATATGTAAGTTATATGTGGATAATGCCTCAACTGATATTTCTTTTATTGACAGATGTCTATGATATTCTGTCTATCAATACCAAATGAGGTACTAAACAAAGAGATTTGTACTTGCTTCTGAGTTTGCCACTGTTGTGGAAGAGATCCAGCGTAGATTCCAAGTAGAAGATAGATTTTTCCATAGATGATGAGGTCCTCAGATACTTTTGTATTATGTGGATTGGATCAAACTCTGGAAAACTGCATGCTTTCCAGATGAAATTCATAATCACTTGAAAGAGTCTGGTTTATTTATACAAACAAGACAAAGCAAGTGGATAATAGCACCTACTGTTCAAACCACACAGTTGTATTAGGTGGTCAACTGCATATGTATTTACATTGTCTTGGTGAGTATGCCAATGGACAAATAAATTGGTGCCCAGAGCTGAACAGGAGGAGAATATGCTAGATTGTCCTGGGGAAATTTTATGTAGTTTTTTAAAAATGATCTCAATTCCTTCTCTTAAATACAAGTCTATTTTTTAACATCCATGTTCTTCCAGTGATGTCATGTGACCGTGAAACATAGAAAACTACAGATCTTTAAGAATTTAAGTTGCAGATTGTCAAAAAGGAAATATAGAGACACATGGTGGGCTTACATGACTAAACTATAACATATTACTTTAAAAAACGTTTTGATGGTGCTCTTTTCTCCTTCTTATGTCACTTCTCAGTGATAACTCAGCACTAATATAATCCTCCCTTACAAGAAATAGCACCTGAGTAAAGCACATCAAAACAGAGGTTACCTTTGAGAAAGCATTTTTTACCTGAAACCTATGATCAATCACCTCTCCACTGAAAGGTGGGAAACATGCTTTATCTTCAGTCTTCTGAAGGATTGGTCAAGTTGTTTATATATTACCAAAGAAGAATTTTGCAGAAGTGGTATAGAATACATTATCAAAGAAATATTTGGCCAGCAAAAGGAAGAGAACCAGACTAGTAGCCATACTAAGGGAAAACTGACTGATAGCCTGTATATTCCATTGAGTATACAGTATATGGAAGCTAGGTGGTGCAGTGCATAGAGGGATGGGCCTGCAATCAGGAAGACTTATCTTCCTAAATTCAAATCCAGCCTTGGACAATTATTAGCTGTGTGACTCTGGGCAAGTCCCTTAACCCTACCTATTTGCCTCAGTTTTCTCATCTGTCAAATGATCTGGAGAAGGAAACAGGAAACCACTCCAGTATCTTTGCTAAGAAAACCCCAAATGGGGTAATGAAGAGTTGGACATGATCGAAAATTGACTGAACAACAACAAATAGTGCCTTGATATCCATGCCAGGAGATCTAGAACAAGGACAAAACCAAAAACAAACAAATAACA
Source organism: Potorous gilbertii (assembly GCA_028658325.1). Lineage (NCBI taxonomy): Eukaryota > Metazoa > Chordata > Mammalia > Diprotodontia > Potoroidae > Potorous > Potorous gilbertii. The sequence goes on from CM053770.1 coordinate 534,193,679, forward strand.
AAAACACAAACAACAGCAACAACAAAAATGATGAAACCTAACAAAACATAGTGAAATCCAACCTACTTCCTGTTTTTGTATGTCCTATGAGCTAAGAATGGTTGTATTTTAAAGTTTTATTGTATTTAAAAATGTAAAAACGATTCTTAGCTCAGACAGGTAGTAGGATAGATTTGACCCTCCTGCCATAATCTACCAAGCCCTAATTTAGAGGAAGGACGTCCAAATGTTGGTGGGATCCTTTTTGGAGGATTTATAGGAGGATCCAAACAAATTTCACACAGAATGAGAAGGCCTGGATGAGTCCTTATCTGGATCCTTGGAGAGAACGTAGAACTATTTGAAGCATCAGAGTGAAAACATGCCCACTCTTGTTGAGAAAACCATTGAATCATCCTCATCTAAACCCCTTGTAAACTTCAAAGTCTTTGCAGACATAAGGCCTGATTACTGACATAGAGGTAATAGGCATTTTTCCCCATTAGAAATAAAAGAACTAGGAATGAGTTTTGATACATGAAGGGAAGCTCCATTTTAGTGCGTGCTGCTGAAGCAACATTGCTTTTATTTATAGAAAGTCATTAACACATTTTTAGCTATGTGTAAAAGTAGACACAGAGATTGCAGAGAAGCACACAGTTTGATGTTTACCAGCTGCTACTTCCCTGCCCCTAGGTTTGGCAATTATCACTATCCTGCTTTGGTGCTGATGAACTCCTCAATTTCAAAACATCGGAATGCCAATTATTGCTACAAATCAAAGTTATCTGCCCTTGATTATTTTGACCTGAGCTGCTAAACAAAATCTAACTCTCTTAACAACCTGCAATGGGACATGTTTATCTTTCTAAAAAGGCAAGAACTTTTTTTTGAAAAAAGTATAATGGCATTTGGATCTAAGTGGTCAAACATTTGTTTTGGCTTTTTTGGTTTGTGCAGTCATTTCAGTCCTGTTTGATATTTTGTGATCCCATCTGAGTTTTCTTAGCAAAGGTACTGGAGTGGTTTACCACTTTATTCTCTAGCTCATTTTACAGATGAGGAAACTGAGGCAAGCAGGGCTAAGTGACTTGCTCATAGTCACACAGCTAGTAAGTTTCTGAGACCAAACATATAATGACATGAAAATATCTGTTTCATGGAATACACTTCACTTTTTAGTTTCTGGGGTTGGAATCTGTCAGCTCAAACCAAACTCTACACACATGGAATCCCCTCAAAGAGCTTATTACTTCCCATTATTGTGTATGTGTTTACTCTGAGGCTTCACATTCTCCCTCAGATAATTTCTTATATAAATTGACCATATGATTATTGTCAGTTAATGAGGGTCCCTTTCAACAAAGTCTTCCTTCAATACCCCATTGTACCATGGAAGTGGCCCTGGGTTCCTGAAAGTTATGCCAACAGAATTCAAACTCTGATTCATCCTACTAATAAATAAAGCATTTATTAATTGCTTTTACTATTTTTTGTTGTTCAATTGTTTCGGGATCTTTGTGACCCCACTTAGGAGTTTTCCTGGCAAAGATACCGGAGTGGTTTAATATTTCCTTCTCCAGCTCATTTTGCAAATAAGGAAACTGAGGCAAATAGGGTTAAGTGACTTGCTTAGAGTCACAAAGCTAGTAAGTGTCTGAGGCTGGATTTGGACTTGTGAAGATGAGTCTTCCTGGTTCCAAGCTCAATGCTCCATCCACTGTGCTACTTAGCTGCCCTTTTACTGTACTTCTATGTACAAAATACTAAGCTAAATGTTGGAGACACAGATATAAAAACTAGATAGTTCTTGGCCTGAAGGAGTTCACATTCTAATAGGAGGAGGTATATACGAAGTTTTGCCTGCATTGATGGTTCTTTAGGGTGCAGCAGCAAAATTGATGATAATATGTCTTATTTTATGTCATTTTTTTAAAAATTTAATTTAAATTTTCATTTAACCAACATTTATTTTCTCTCCTCCCCTTCTCTCTATCACCAGAAAAAGAAAAAAGAAAACAAAACAATCGTATCAATTGTGCATAGTCAAGGAAAACAAATTCCCACAATGGCCATGGCCAAAAACATCTCATTTTGCATCCTTCTGCAATCCCTCACCTTCCTGTCAGGAGGCAGGTGATCATCCAGAATCGTGGATGGTGGCTGTTTTGACAGCTGTTCTTCAGTCTTTCAAAATTGATTGTCTTTGCTAGGTTGGTCTTATAGTTTATATCTTAATTTGCTCACTTCACTTTGCATCAGCAAATCTTCCCAGATATCCAAGAAACCATACTTTTTATGGTACTAGGCAATTGTATTACATTTATATAACATTGAATATTATTCCACAAACCTAAAGAAAGAAAGATAATGGCTGTACTGGGGGTAATGTGGCTTGGAGGGGTGTAGAATTGCCCTTGTTTTATTTTTGTGGGAAGGAAGATAGGAGAAGGACCTTGAGCCCTGTATATTCTGATCAATAGTCTAACTTCATGAAAGCCTGTTCTTGGACAGTTTCTCTTCTCGTTGCTCCCTATTCTCAGAAGAAACATACAACCAAACCATGCCATGGAGATGAGAGAAGATGAGGAGAAGCTGGACAACTTGTCCAGATGACAACATAGAAAGACTAAGGTCAGTCACTGCATTCTGGGTCATTGCCAGTCGTCTTGACCTTTGTCTTGCCATCGGACTTCTATAACTCTGAGTAAGAGAGTGAGACTGATGCCTTTGCTTTCTCACAATGCTCTTTTATTTTCAAAAATATTATTTATTTATAACATTCTTTTAAAAAAAACATTTTTGAACAGTTCTTCCTCACTTATATCCAATTCAAGTACAAGTACAAGTCAAGATGTTACTCTTGTGATGTCCTTGGTCCTGTTTGAGAATGAAGGATGCACAACGACAATTCCACGAACAAAATTATCTCCAATTCCAGCATTTAACCATTCAAGAGTGCCAAGGACTTGTATGGTGAGAAAATTCTTTATTGGATCTTCGATAACCTGTGGCTTCTGAAAAGAGGGGACATTGTAGCATCTGATGGAAAGGGAACAAATCACATCTGAAAAAGGACTGTTCCTTGGTCATGGCTTTAAGAACCAAGTTAGGTTTTTTTCAGCTCTTGTCCAACCCTTTATGACACCAATAGAGGTTTTCTTGGCAGAGATAATGGAGTGGTTTGCTGTTTCCTTTTCCAGCTCATATTACAGATGAGGAAACTGAGGCAAACAGGGTTAAGTGACTTACTCAGTGTCATGTTGCTTGAAGGCCATATTTGAACTCATGAAGAGGAGTCTTCCTGACTCCAGGCCTGGCACTCTATCCACTGAGCCATCTTAGTGATCTGGGGCTTTGAATTTGTTCTCAGGAGTAACATGTACCAGCCTAGCTAAGTTCAGAGAGCATCATTATCAGAAGCCTGGCCACCAAATTATGAATATTCTTGCTCAAAGTACCTAATGAAGAGCATCTATGGAAAATCTGATCTACAATCAGCTACCTTTATGTAATACACATATATACTTACAAATTATGCACATGTATATAGTTGTAAGTTGTTTATTTTGATACATGGATTTTTTTTATGGCTATGGTAGCTGAAAAAGATACCTTGCAAAGACATTCAAATCCAAATGGAAGAAGTGCCTCATTAGGTATGCTTCCTGAATCTTGGGACTCATTTTTCAGTTCCATGTATCTGTTATGTAAAGGTTTTGTGAAAATTCAGTGGGTAAATTCCCATCTTCTCTACATCAGTTAGTTATTTTTGCAACTAAACTGAAGGTGTGGTATTCCTATATTTTTGACAAATAGCTTCAAAACCCACCAAAGACTTTTCAACTAGTTATGAAATTCTGTTTCTAATTTTCAAAATATGCAAATCTGAGGATTTTCATAGGTGACATGCTTATCTCCTTTTAAGCAACAAAAATCATAAAATGATGGGAACATTTTCAGACATTTGGTTTCAAAATGCTCTCTCCATAGCATGGGTTACCCTGCACCTCAAAGCAGTTACTTTCTCATTCATTGTTAAAATGTCACTTTTGTCTGAGATCCAAGATGAATGGAGAACAAATTCAAATATATAGTACCCAAAGCTATTACTCAATGAATAAGTACTCAAACTATATAAACAAATAGTTCTCAAAAGAATTGCAAAGTATTAACAACCATATGAAAAAATCTCCCGAATCATTTGTAATAAGAAAAATGTAAACCAAAATAACTCTGAGGTTTTTATCTCAGCAAATTGATAACAAATGATAAAATATGAGAATAATGTATGTTAAAAAGGGTGTGGGAAGACAGGCTCACTAATACACTGTTGATAGTTATAGACTGGTTAATTATTCTGGAAAGCAAATTAGAATTATATTAGAAGAGTAACTAAAAACAAGTCTATGAGGTCTCCAGAGATCAAAGAGCAGAGGAAAGGCCCCATGCGCACCACAGCATATACAGGTTACCCCCAAAGTCTTTGTGCAGCTTTAAGCTTTAATACTTTTAAGCTCAATAGTTTTACAAGGCAGCACCAAGACTTTTGGGATGTCTTCTAGATAGCAGCACTTTTTGTAGTAGCAAGGAACTTGAAAGAAAGTAAATGTTCATTGATTGGATGAATAGTCAAACAAATTGTGGTACATGAATAAAATGGATTTTTACTGTGTTATAAGATATGAATATGATGACAACACAAACAAAACATGGAAAGACTTTATTCTTTGTTACAATGGATACCTTGTTGGGAGAGGGGAAGACATTTAAAAGAAGGATACTCAACTAGGGAATAAAGGCAACAAAAGATAAAAAAAAATTAAATTTTAAAAAATGTACTCTTTTAAAAATGACTCTTTTACTATGAAAGGAAAGATAAAGTCAGTCATATTTTGTAAATAACCTGTTAGGAAGCATACTGTGGAAAGGAAGGAAACACTAATTTATTAAGCACCTACTATGTGCCAGGTACTGCACTAAAACACTTTATGAATATTATCTTGTTGGAGCCTTAAAACAGCTCTGGAAGGTAGGTGCTTATTATAATTCTCAATTTACAGTTGAGGAAACTAAGGCAAATAGAGTTTAAATGACTTTCCTGGGGTTACATAATTAATAAGTGTTTGAGAGATTTGAACTCAGGTCTTTCTGATGTCAGTGCTCTATCCACTGTGCTTCCTAGTTGTCCACTTGTCATCATAAAAAAGGTTGGAAAATCAGTTGGGTAATGACTAAACAGGTTGTGGCCTATGATTGTGATGGAATATTCTTGTGCTATAAGAAATGATAAGTAGGACAGTTTCAGAAAAATATGGGAAGTCTTATATGAACTGATTCAAAGTGAAGTGAGCAGAACCAGGAGAACACTGTACATAGTAACAGCAATATTGTAATGATAATCAACTGAGAAAGACTTTGACTACTCTGATCAAGATAATGATCCAAGACAAGTCCAAAGGACCAATGATAAAAAATACTATCTACCTCTAAAGAGAGAACTTGAACTCTGAGTGCAGATTAAAAGATATATGTGTGTGTGTATGTGTGTGTCCGTGTGTGTGCATGTTTTCTTTTTCAGCATGGCTAATATCAAAATATGTTTTTCATGACTTCGTGTGTATAATTAATATTATATGGCTTGCGTTCTGGAGGGGTAGGGGAAGTACAGTAGGGAGGGAGAAAATTTGGAACTCAAAATTTTAAAAATAGAGTGTTAATATTTTAAACATGAATTGAGAAATACTATTAAAAATGAAACAAAAAAGTTGACAGACTTGGGATACTTGTCTTTCTAAAAAGAAAGATATGTAATATCTTTACATCAGATAATTCTTTTAAGCTCTTTCCTAGGAGAACATCAGTGACACTCTATGTGGAAAATATCAGTACGTGTAATTTTGCTGCTAGCATTTATTAAATAAATATTTCCTCCTAAAACATTCATTTTCTCCCCTGTATGTAAGTCTAGAACTCTGTAAATTTTCTTTTATATTATATTATTCTTAGTTCCTCTTTCTATCTTTTCCATCCCAGACATATATTTTATTTTTTCTATGGCTTGTTTCATGAATTCAGGGATTTGACTAAGTTTATAAATGTTGAAACCAAGAAGTTTAATCCCTCAAAAAAACAAACACCCTCAAATGTACCTATGATCTCATATTTTGGAACTTCTCTCCAGTACTTAGTCAACATTTTTTATTAAACATCTACTATGTGCCAAATACTGTGATAGGTAAAGGAAGAAGTGATAAAAATTAGAGTCCCTCTCTCAAAGAGCTTATATTCTGTTGGAAGAGACTTGTACACAAATCAGGATACAGAATACATACAAAATAAAATACATTTAAGGTTGTGGAAGAAAGGACACTAATTGAGGGAATCAGGAAAGACTTCACATAGAAGATGGTGCATGAACTGAATCTGGCAGGAATAGGAAGACATTCAGTTTTGATTGACAGTAGACTTGGAGAAGGAAAATAATATATAACAGCTCTGGAAAGGAAGGTTGAGGCCAGATTTTGAAAGGGTTCAAAAGATAAACAGATCTTATATTAGATCTTGAAATTAAAGGTTCATTGAATAGGGAGTGACATAGCCTTATAAATGCTTTAGGAAAGTCCCATTGGCAGGTCTATGGAAGATGAATTGGAGGGGGGAGGAACTTGAGGCAAGGACACCAATTAGGAGGCTATTGTAAAAATCCAGGAACAGTAGTGTTGAGGGCCCAAATTGGGGTGGTGGCTCTGTGAGTGACAAACGTTAGCAGGTGTAAAAATAACAAGATTTGACAACTGTTTGGATTTATGAACTAAAGAAGAATGAACATTCCAAGATGACAGTTGGGTTCTGAACTTGGGTAACTGGAAAAATAGTGACATCCTCTAAGAAGTTTGGAACAGGGTTGGGCTTAGAGGGAAAGATAATGAGAACTGTGATCTAAATTTCAACTCTTCTATGCCTGCTCTTCACTGAAAATGAAAGAGGTTGGGAGCAGAGGGCTTTCTTACCAGTCATTGCCCCAGAGGGCTGAGAAAGGAGGGGTCAGAAACTTGGAAGGAGGTTGGAGGGTAGAAGTGGGTCAGCTGGGCATAAGAGATAAAAGGTTGTATCAGAGACACATTCATGATTAGCTAGCCTGGGGAGGTTAGTATGTGACCCATCTTCCAACCCTCTGATTGGTTGGTTGACCACTCCTTGGGTCCTCCTATTGTTCCTTGGCCATATGAAACCTCCACTTTTTAGACCACAACACTAAGATATAAATGGGGTTGCAATCTGAATCAGTGGAGGGCATATATCACATGAAGGAGAGCCAATCCAAATCAATCCAACCTAATTCAACAAACATTTATTAAGCATCTGCTAGATTCAAGGCACTACAGATGCATATACAAAAGGGAAAAAAAATAGTCCCTATCCTCAAAGAGATTACATTCACAGAACTTTTGAAGTATTCAATTCCATTCTATTTAATATTTAACTATCTGCATTTAAGTGTAGTGAGGTCTAACCTGGTCCCAAATCATTCACTGTGTCCCACTATGTGTATGTCTGGAAGAGACAAGAGATTATTAGGGCTTTGTGTATCAAGTCCTCAAGAATTATCTATGGATCATTTTCCATGTGAAATCCCAAATTGAAATAAAAAAAAATAAAAATAAAAAAAAAAAGGGAAACACGAGAACAGACAAAACAAACTGCTGGAAAATATTTAGAATTCTTTGTCTCCAGACAAGAAGGCTACTAAATCAATCATGTACAAAGGTTGGAAGCTTCAAAGTCTCTTGTTAGAACTGACAGTAACTGCTAGTTTTTGCAGACATAGTTCTTTTTTTATATGTAACCTAAATCCTCTTTTCAGCAACTGATTCTTTAATTATTTATTTTTAACATTCATTTAAAAAAATTTTTGAGTTCCAAATTCTCCCCCTCTTGCCCCTTCCCCATCCATTGAGAAGACTTGCTGCAACTAAATCTAACTTTTTTCCCCTGTGCACATGTGCTTGAAAATAATAGTAATGGCAAAGACCAGAATGATAACAGCAAACATTTTCTAGCATTTCACAGAATCATCGAGTTTAGTAGTTAGAAGGGATCCCAATGGATATCGATTTTTGACCAATCCAAACATAGAAGCCATCACCATTATTATACACTAGAAGAATGATCGTCAGTCTCTGCCCAAAGCCTTTCAAGCAGAGGGGAACCCACAGCCCCAAGACAGCCTGTTTCACCACTGGACACATCTCATTGTTAGCAAGATTTTCCTAACATACAGCCCAACTTTGTTTCTTTGTGACTCCCACCTATTGTTCCTGGGCTTGTTCTCTGAAGGCAAATTGAACCTGTCCTTACTTGACACCCATTCTAATATTTGTCCATGGCAATCATACTCCTTCCCCTCTGCCTCCCTTAAGTTTTCTCTAGTCTTCTCAGAAGCACCTAGCGGGTACAGTGGATAGAGTGCTGGGCCAGGAGTCAGAAGGTTCTGAGTTTAAATCTGGCCTCAGACACTTACTAGCTGTGTGACCCTGGGCAAATCATTTAACTTCTGTTTGGAGATAATGATAGCCCCTACCTCCCAAGGTTGTTGTGAGGGTAAAATGAGACAATATTTGCAAAGTTTTTATCATAGTGTTTGGCACAAGTGGGTGCTTGGTAAATGTTTTTTCCTTTCTCCCTCCCTCCCTCCCACCTTCCCTTCCTTCCTTCCTTCCTTCTTAAAGAAGTCCAGTCCAGCTGCCCAATAAGTTCTGAATCTATTTCAATGTATTACTGTCTAATTTATTTCTCCATCTTTTCCACAAGATTGGTATGAGATGTGTTATCTATACAGTATTTCGGAGACCTCAATTAAGTCTACAAAATAATGCATAGACATTATATCATTCTACTTATACAACCCTTTGAGATAGGTTCTATGGGCTTTGTGGTTCCCATTTTGCAGAAAAGGATACTGAAATTCAGAGATCAAATGATTTGCCCAAAATCACACAACTAATACCTGAAAGAGATGAGATTAGTTCTCAAGGATCTCCTTATTCCAATCTACCATTCTTTCCATTGAACCTCACCATATCAACCTGCATTGACAGAGGGGTAATAGTCCATTATTTCAATTGTATTGATTCATTTACATACACACATTCATTCATTCATATATGTGTATTTATACACATACATACATACATACATACATGCATACCCATGTGTTTCTCTAACCCCTTTCCCTCACCCCACACCGTAAGTTTAAGGACAAAGTTTTTTTGTCTCTGTATTCTCAGTGCTCTACCCACTGCTTGGCAGACATAAGACTCTAAATGAATGGTTGTTGAATGAATTAATTGAAGTTACTTTTATATTTTGGCTCATCAATACCCTTCCTCTCTCCTCTCCTCATTATCTGTGATTGATTCTTTCACTGTCTGGATTGGTGTGACTGATGGTTTCCACAGCTATTTTGACATGGTCAAAGGTCTCTTACCATTGTGAAGGTCTAATTGCTTCAGTTTTTCTACTTTGTGTTAAAAAATCAGGACTCCTTAATTAGCTTACTTGCTTCGCTGTGAGAGGAGGGAAGGTCAGAGGAAATTAGAAGTAGCTCAGCCTAAGCTTTGCCTGATGACATTTTTTTCAATATTCCACTTTTTTTTGAGGCTAGGCTCCCCATCTCCCGAGGTAAGGAGAGAAGTAATTAGTTATATCTTGATCCCACTACCGGTCTCTTCAGAAGCTTTGACTTATGTTTATGACTTGGGTTGGTTTCCCCTTCCCTAGTGGTCTCTAGTCATGGGAAGTCCTCCATGTTAGCGTTAGACTTAGTGTGGACACCCAATGACTTTAACCCTAGGGCAACTTGGAATTTTTGAATTCAAGGGATCCACCTGTCTCAGTCCCCTCTAGCAGCAGGGAGCCACCACTACTGCCCCAAATTATCCTTCGATTGGGCTCTGAGAATCACCATGAAGGGTTAAGCCTTCAGACATCTGAATTCTAACCTGGTTCTTCTAATTCCATATCCTGAGTCTTTTTTCTCCACTGAACCATTAACAACTCTGCTTCCTGCAAGTTAATGATTCTTTCCTCTAGTTCCTTGAACAAACTCACTGGTAGATGGAGGGGAGCATTAATTTACCTCAGATATGAGCTTTATAAACAAATAAATATACTAGGACCTTTTACTACCTGTTAATCAACTGCAATTACTTCCTATAACTGCCTGGAGTCCATAAATATCAATGCAGTAAAGATTAAATCCTGGTAAATAACTTGCCTCAGCCCCCTTATTTACTACATGCTAATTAAGAAGAGTCAATTTAGGCGAGGGCTCTCCTAATTGTCATATTAATGGAACACAACAACCCAGCATCTATTAGATAAGGATAGGAGGGTTCCCTCCCTGCCTCTCTGTAAGTCAGACTGATGAGCACTTTGGATAAAAAGTTCACAAACTGAATTCATTGCCTAAAGTGTAGTGCTTAATAACTGCGCAGATTAAAAATGTTAAGGCACTAGTCTTAAATACCATTTACTGTGGACCCAACTGCTCTCCAGCATATCAAATTGGGGCCATCGGGACCAGAAGTCTTTTAATTTTCTTCCTAGTGTGGAAAATGCATAGGATGAGAAATAGTAACCTTAAAAATTCAGAGTTTTCAATAAGTGTTTTTGTCACTGATTTTGGGTTGTCATTGAGACTTAGAAAAAAATGGGGTTATTGATAAGACTTATGATTTCACTGGTGTAGGGAACCTTCAGGTGAAGAAACATCATCTACCAAGGCATGTGAGTACATTCTCTACAATGAATAGTTGTAGAGTATTGCCTAGAGCATGGAGGGGTTAGGTGACTAGCCCAGGGTCACATAGTCAATATATGTTAGAGGCAAGACTTGAACTCTGGTCTTTGTGGCTCCAAAGGTGACTGTCTATCACTATGCTATACTGTTTTTCTGGAAGAATACAAACTACCAACAATATATGTCAGGAGGAATACAGTGAAACAAGATTCTAGGTCTCGACACAGAGAACATGCATTCAATTCTCAGCTTCACTTTTCACTGCATGCATGATCTTAGGCAAATCATTCACCTCTCGAGGTCTGTTTCCTTCTTTTTAAAATGTGGGGATGTATCTCTGAATCCTGTCTGTGTCTAAATCTTGATTATGACTGTCTGATGCCTCCTCATTCCCATATGCAGAAAGTATCACTTGTATTCTCACAGCTTTTCCAAGATGTGGCCTTTCTGAGAAGGATCAGGTTTATATGACTTACCAGCGACTGGCTCTTTCACCGACTTTAAAACTGAAAGGCAACTTAGATATGATCTGCTCTGACTCTCTTATTTTACAGTTGAGGAAACTGAGGCCTGGAGAAGGGAACTGACTTACCCCTTCTACAGCTGGCAAATAGCAGAGCTGGGATTGGAACCCAGATCTTGTGCCTCCCAAGTCAGTGTTTTATTCCTGGAACCATACTGCTTCTACCTTCCTATGGCCTTTTGTCAAGTGGCTCAGGTTATCTATTGAGCTAGGGATTCTTAAAAACCTTTCCATGAGGACCAGCTTCTATGGCCTTTCCCATCCAAGCTCCTTAGGGCTAGAGGAGTTAAAGACAGATAACTCAGAAAGGAAGTGTCAGAGTATTACTTATGGGACTTCCAGTGAAGAGTGACCCAGAGTCTGATGGGAAAAGTGTGGGCTGAGTCAGGAGTACAAGACTCTGCTCCTAATTCCACTATAAAGATGCAGCAAGATTTTAAGCAAACCTCAGCTTTCAGTTGTGTTTCACTTGCCTCATCAGTGAAATGGGAATAATTGGTGCTTTTCTTACCCCCACCATTAAATGAATATATAATTATGTATATATATATATATATATATATATATATATATATATATCTTCAAATACATATGTGTGTATATATTGTATATGTGTGTTATCTCTGTCTACATATGATTCAGTCATCTTTGTCATATCTGACTCTTTGTGACCCCTTTTGGGGTTTTCTTGGCAATGAATTGTTCTCATCTGCTCATTCTGTGCAGAAGTAGCGGGGGTGGAGGGAGAGTCTTCACATGCTTAGGGTAGACACCTCTCTAAGTCACCAATGGCCTGTTGATTACTATATAAATGTCAGCATCATCTCATCCTCCCTAACTAAGAGATGCACAGACTGTCTAGTGAGAAGGGTTTCTAGGATGGTGGAAGATACCTGGTCATCCTAGCAGCATTATGAACAAGTGATGCTATATCTAAATACAAAACGACTTTTGGAATCTGGAGTCCTGGGTTCAAAGCCTAGCTCCACTATTTGCTTATATTTGCTATATGATGTTGGGCAAGTTACTTTCTATCTCTGTGCCTCAGTTTCCTGGTCTATAAAACAGTATAGTAGACTTTCAGTATAGTCTGATAGGAAGAGACTTGACTCTGATGTCAAAGGACCTGGCCTTTGTGACCTTGGGCAAGTCACTTAATTTCCTTGAATCTCAGTTTCCTCATTTGTAAAATGAGAGGGTTGGGCTTCTAGCTCTACATGTTTGATGCTATGCCTGGATGTTCTCTGAGGGCCTTCTATCTTGACATTCTTTGAACTTGTATATAGGATGATACTTGCTGGTGAATACCACCTGGAATAAAATTAATGCTTTCCTCTGCCTTAGGTACTGGCTTCCAGTGGATTCTGTTTTCCAGAAGCAATTGTCAATCCTATTGCTGAGGAACAGTTTCAGGAGGGGAGGGAGGGAGGAAATGAAGATAAATTACCCTCAATTTACTACATGAGAACCCAGATGGTGCCCTTGTTCCAGTCCCCCAAAGTGTGCTCTTGGACAGGAGCAGGGAGATGACATTTCCTGGCATTGTTAGGTAGCAGTATTTGGAAACAGTAGAATGGGTAGACTATATTAAGATTGCTCTGTCCTCCACTAACCCCCCTATTTCATGAGCCCAAACACATACACGCACACACACAGACACACAGACACTCACACAGACACACACACACACACACAGACACACACACAGACACACACACATAGACACACACAGACACACACACAGACACGCACACAGACACGCACACATAGACACACACAGATACACACACACGCCCGCAGGATTCATCTGGAGAACATTTGGCCTGATATGTCTGGAGCACATCACTACTTTTACTTTCACTCATTATCTTTCCCTGTTATTAAGAGACAATCATCTAAGACATTATTTACCCTCTGGCTCTTAGACAATTGTCCACCCTTGTGACTAGAACAGATGCCCTGACTGAAGAGACTTTTCTTTAATCTTCCTAGAGTCTTAGCAAGTCACCTCACTTGCAGTGAGAGTTGGTGGGTGGTGAGTGGAAACTGTTTGTTATAGGAGATGGTGGAGACATAGTGGAAAGAGCACTGATCTGGGAGCCAGGAGACCTGGGTTTTCATCCCAGTTACAGTTCCAACTCCACCTCTATTTTCTTATCAATGTAGGGATATCATGGGCATCTAGGTGGTACCATAGTACCAGCTGGGTCTAGAATCAGGAAGATTCATCTTCCTGAGTTCTGACTTCAGACACCTACTAGCTGTGTGACTCTGGGCAAGTCACTTACCACTGTTTGCCTCAGTTTCTTCATCTGTAAAATAAGCTGGAGAAGGAAATGGAAAACCACTATAGTATCTTTGACAAGAAAACTCCAAATGGGGTCATGAAGAATCATACACTACTTAAACAACTGAGCAAAAACAAAAGTGGGGCATCATGTTACAGTGGGAACAAACTGATTCACAGAGGATCAGATTTCAAATCCTCATTACCTGTCACATTACCTGTGTGACTTTAGGGATGTCACAACTTCTCTGGATCTCAGTCTCATCATTTGTAAAACAAAGGAATTGGGTGCTAGAGGTTCTAAAACTTATTTTAAGAATATGTTGATCACTACATTTTAATATAGTTTCCTTTGGAATTCCGTATACTTTATTTTCTATATTTAAAAACATTATGCAGAGAAAGTATCCATAGGCATTGTTAAAACAGTGGATGACAGAAAAAAGATTAAGAACCCCTGGGCTAGATAATCTCCAAGGTTCCTTTTTAGCTCAGAGACTTTAAGATTCTGTGTTGTGTCTTTAAAAGCACCCAGGGATGAATTCTCAGGATAACTTAAAGAATAGAAGAATCCAAAAGAATGAGAGAGATCATACAGGGTGCTTTTATTGTGTAAAAAAAAAAGCAATCAAGAAGACATTAGCAACTACTGACCCATATGTCTGCTTTCTCATTGCTATAAAAACTTAATTGAGAATGGTCCTAATGCATGCATTGAGAGCAGAGCTGTAACTAGCTAATTTTATGCCAGAGGCAATAACATAAAATTATGCCCTTTCCTATGCTTTCATTGAAGTTATTTTGCATATTTTATATCTATTTTTCCTTTGCCCCTTAGCTTTGCACATCAAGGCCAGGGTTTCACTTGCCCAATCCTCCCTATAGCTCCCTCCTTTTGAGGGCATCCTCGATGAAAACTATTAGAAGTGTAAGCAAATAGCCTAGTTTTTGCAAGTGATGTTCTACAGTGGGACAGCTTTGTGGATGCAAAACTGACTGATAATTGTAGAGGATATAAAGTCCTATTGTGCTTGTTAATGATTGACTAAAGAGAGCATTTTATTCAGTAGAACCAAATGGAGCAGACTTCTACATAGGGATATAAATAGGATGGCTCAGCTGGGGCTTTCATCAAGAAGGTGAAATAGAGAAGACTCTTGGAGGAGCTAGGACAATAGAGCTCACCATTGTGGGAGGCAAGAGTGACTAGCTAAAAGGGTAAGCTACTAGATGGTAGGCCTTTTTCCTTGGTGGCTGTATCCCCTTTCCCCTTGTGGTGGCTTCCTCAACAGTGACTTCATGATGGCATCTATCTGCCCCCATTGGGGGACATAGTTTGTAGTGTTTGGTCTGTGCATAAAATATCCTAGTTATGGTTTGGGGGAAAAGGGAAATGGAGGAGGGAGCCGAGTATTCTGACTATCATAGGATTGTGTGGAAGGGCCCTTCACATAGAGTGTCAGTTCCTTGAGAGAAGTGATTATTTTGTTTGTCTTTATATAACCAGTATGTAGCACAGTGCCTAGCAAACAGATAATGTTTAGCAAATGCTTGTTGATTGAGCTAGTTCAACCCTATCTTCACTCTTTTCCCTCCCTCCTTTTTCTCTTTTCTCTATCTTCTCTTTCTTTCATCCCCTGTCCTTTATCTTCTCTCTTCCTCTCCTCTCCTTCTCACCTCACCTCTTCTCTCCTTGAGATGTCTAATAGGAAGTTTTATATGGGAATCTGGAGGTCAGTAGAGAGATTAGGGAATGTGCAAATAGATCTGAGAATCATAGGTACAGAGATAATATTAAATCAATGGAAGCTGATAAGGTCACCAAGTGATATAATATGAGGGAGAAGAGAAGGCGGCCCAGGACAGATCCTTGGGGGACACAGCTAGTTAGGATGACATTTCAATAAAGTATCCTAAGAATTGATCAGATAGATGGGAGAAGAACCAGGAGACAGAAGTATTGTGAAAACCTGGAGAGAATACAGTAGCATGGAGAAAAGGGTGGCTGACCAGCAGTGTCAAAGGCTACAGAAACATCAAGAAGGATGAGGATTCAGAAAAGGCCATTAGATGAGGCAATTTGGTAACTTTTGAAAGAGCAGTTTTAATTGAATGACGAGGTTACAAGCCAGACAGTATAAAGGTAAGAAGAAAGTGAAAGGAAAGGAAGTGGAGGCCCAATTGTTGAAGATTTTCTCAAGGAGTTTAGCTATGAAAGGAAGGAGATATATAGGATGATAGCTAGCAGATGTGGAGAAATAAATCAAGGGTTTTTTGAGGATGGGGGCTTTGGAGAAGCAACCAGTAGACAAGGAGAAATTAAAGATAAGTGAGAGAATGGGGATGATAGAGTATACAATTTGCCAGAGGAGATGGGATGAAATGGGAATACTTGTGTATATAGACAGGCTTGCCTGAGCAAAGAGAAGGGCCAGTTCTTCATGTGAGACAGGGGTGAAGATGGAGATAGTGGTGGAAGACATCTGAGTGATGTGAGATGAAGAGGAAAGGGGAAAGAGCCTTCTATGAATGACCTCATCTTTTTTCCCATGAAATATGAGGCAAGGTTCTCAGCTGAGAAGGTGGGAAGGGAAGCCATGGAAAATTTGAGAAGGAATGAAAAGTTATAGAAAAACCACTGTGGTTAGTGGAATAGTGGATTGATTAGGGAGAAATGAAAGGATTATCTTTCTACAGTGATTAGGTAACATAATTTTGTATGGAGTCAGTTAATATTGTTTGGTTATTTTCTCCAACTTTGATTAGCAGCATGAGAGGAAGGGGAAAGACAGCAGATGGTGGGATTGATTCAAGGCCGAGTCTTGGCAGGGCAATATCTTCTATAGGATAAGGGGGCAAGGGACTCAAGAGAAAGAGGACAGGTCTTCCTGGCTTTAAGGTCAACTCTTGACCACCCAAGGGGTCAAAATGGGGAAAGAAGGAGAGTGTTGTTACAACATGGTGGTGGCAGTGGCGGAAGAGAGAAGAGGACCTATACAGTAGATGTTATGAAAGTAGCAGCAATAGGACATGGTACCTAATTGCATATGGTAGTGTGGTGAGAAGGTGGTGAGAGAGTGAGGAGTTGAGGATTAAATCCAAGTTTTGCCATTCTATGAGCCTAGTTACCCAGACTCAAAACATTATATGATGAAACCCTTGACAGTAATAGAGAAATTAAGAAGAGAAGAGAATTTTGGGAGAAAGATAATGAGTTTATTTTTGGATGATGACTTGGGAAAGAACTGAGGGGTGGAGGGATTGGTGTTCATGGTG
The DNA here is from genome assembly GCA_028658325.1 of Potorous gilbertii. NCBI lineage: Eukaryota > Metazoa > Chordata > Mammalia > Diprotodontia > Potoroidae > Potorous > Potorous gilbertii. Next base: position 534,210,548 of record CM053770.1, read on the forward strand.
AGAATGAAAAACAATGTTAATGGATGCAAGGCAGAAGGAGATAAGGAATGATAACAGATTATGGCAAGATAAAGGAATGTCAGAATTCTTATAGCATGGAAGTGGGACACTTATAGATGATGGGACACTATCTCGGTGTGTAGCTGAGGTGGGGTGGAGTACATCATAGGAAATGAGCAAATCGAGAAATTGGAAAGTTAGAGTGCTTGTACGAGTATTAATTTGTATGTTAAATCCCCTTGTATGAGGTCAGAAGTTGGAAAGGAGAGAAAGACTATAAGTTAAGTTTTGAATTCATTGACAATAAAAAGAGGAGCATCTTGGAGGTCAGTAGAAAACAACTATCAGAATCTTCATTAGGTGAAAAACATGGATTGAATGAACCTTAAAGGAGGAGAGCTGCTAGAATGATGATAGCACAGGGAAAGCCTGAAAGTGACAATGGAAAATGAGGAGTACTCCACCTTCCTAAACATGACCAGTGATTTAGGGGTAAAGTGCAATCAGTGATGGGAAAGGTGGTCAGGGAAGCTGTGTCATGAGGAGGGAGCCAGGTCTCCATAAGTCCAAGAAGAAGTAAGAAGAGAGGAAAGAAAATGTTGCAATGAAAACTAGTTTGTTACTTATGGAACAGGCATTCCAGAATGGGGAAGGGGTGGGTAGCTTTAGAATAGGGCATTGAGGGGTGTGTGTGTGTGTGTGTGTGTGTGTGTGTGTGTGTGTGTGTGAGGGGTGGGGTTGTCACAGAGGTATTTGGTATTAGTGACAGGATTTGAATTCAAGTCTTCCTGACTCCACATCTTACACTAGTAGTGGCCTATTAGTAGTCTATTTACAACCATTCTTTTACTGTTCATTTGTTTTCAGTCATGCCTGACTCTTCGTAACCTCATTTGAAATTTTCTTGAAAAAGATACCAAAGTTGTATACCTTTTCCAGCTCATTTTACAGATGAGGAAACTGAAGCAAACAGGGTTAAGTGACTTGCCTAGGCTTTTACAGGTGGTGAACGTTTCAGGCCAGATTTGAACTCAGGAAGATGAAGTCTTCCTGACTCCAGGTCCAGTGCTCTACCCACTGCTCCACCTAGCTGCCATTTACTATTCTACCCAGCTATATAATATAGAAAAGTGACACTGCACACTTTGAATAATATATCTATATCTATCTATTGATCTATCTATATTTCTATATCTCTACATATATGTATCTATATATTATATGTACATATTATACATATACTGTATGTATCTTTCATTGTCATCATGGTAATTATATCTCTTTTCATATATATATATATATATATATATATATATATATATATATATATATATCTACACAAATCTCTTTCTATCTGTATTGAGAGATATAGAAAGATGATAATGATGATGACGCTGAGGCTGATGATGAAAGCCAAGAATTCGGTAATAGAGTTTGGGCTAAACTGGAGTGATTCCACCAAGAAGTCACAAGAGTGTTTTCTGGTTACAAAACTTCTCCAAATAGCCTTATGAGCTAGCTAATGCCAATATTACCACCTTCATTTGACAGAGGACAAAGTGTACACACACACACACACACACACACACACACACACACACACACACAGTTCCATAGATTACAAGTAGGGGTCTAGGACTGTAATGTTGGTGTCTGGGTTCTAAGTTATAGTAATAGTCGTTCAGCCTGGGCTTTTCCCCAGGAATCTTTATCTGGGGTCAGTCACATTTTTCCTGAAGTAGTTAGGATGGCAATAGCTTCAGTGCTTCACAATCTTCTACCGGGCTCTTGTTTTGGGGGAGGTAGAGGGAGAGAATAAACATTTATATAGTACCTACTGTGTGCCAGGCACTGTGCTAAGGGCTTTACAGATACTATCTTATTTGATCCCCTTTTTAAAGTTTGAGGAAACTGAGGCACAAGGATTAAGTGGCTTGCTCAGGATCACATAGCTAGTCATCATCTGGGTTCATATTGGAACTCAAGACTTCCTGACTACAGCCTGGCACACGGTCTCCTTGATTGTGGCACTTTCTTGACTCTAGCAGAGGGGGTGGAGAGGGAGAAGAAGTAGGTACTGAGAAAGGGCACAGGTGTAAGGTTGAGGGCCAGTGGAGGTTGGAGGAAACCGATCAGTCTGGCATCTCAGCCTCTCCTGGAGCCTGCGCAATTACCTTTCAACTGAATTTGCTTCAAGTAACAGGATTCTTAATTGTTGCTCTGGCTCTCTGCCATTGGCAGCCTCAGTTTGCTGGGGTGAATCTCTGTGTACAGTGAAGACCAAACTTTTCTGAAATGCCCTCAGAGAGCTGTGCCCTTTAAATTCCTTGGTATTTCTGAAAAGATTCACCCCTTCCTGAATATATCCCTCTTGGTCCTACCAAGAAGGCTTGGGACTAGACCTATAATTTCATTGGTTTAGGAGACACCCAGAGAAGGAAACTTTCTCCATCAATTCAGGTTTGTACCTTTTCTACAACCTATTGTCTTAGAGGGTTGCCTAATACATGGAGAAGTTAAACGATCTATTAGGGTCACACAGTAAGTGTATGTCACGGGTGGGACATGAACTCAGGTCTTTCCTTGGTTTCCCAACACCACAGAGAATAAACATAGTCACTTTTGCTTGGAAAGACTGTACTTAAAGAAGGAAAATTACTTGAAATTCCTTGCAATAGTAAAGATTTTTTTAAAAAACTATCCTCTTGTCTTTGCTTATTTCTTTTCCTTCTTTATTGTTTAGCAGCGTCCTAAGTGAGTCCTATTGGCTTAACTGTTTCCTGAACAATGATGGTTAGCTTTGGGGAAAAAAAACCCAACAACCCACAAATACTATATTGTGGTGTTTAAAAAAAAGTTAAGGAGAAATAGAGAGTATAATCTTTAAGAAATATTAATGTTGGAAAAGATGCCTTTATCCGCATTTTATTAATTAATCCATACATCTACCTGCCATTCCCTCTTCTCCGTGGCTTGGCTCACAGCAGAAGTTCGCACTTAGCCTGTTGGTAAATTGGTGCCATAAATTGAATGCAGACGCGTCTATTTCCAGTAGCTCTCTTCCCATTTTATCACACAACTGTGGTCCCAGGATTGAAGTTGGTGAAAAAGATTAATACAGTTTAATACCACCCAGATGGAGAAGGCCAGAAATCTATTTCAAATCATTTTATTCATCTCTTAATTTCTTTTGTGCCAGGATTGAATGAAACCATACTACTTTTTTTCATGCTGTTCCTAATAACTACTTAAAAATGATTAAGGCAACTGGTTATTTCCTGTAGGAGTATTACTCTGCTATCATTAACATCAGATTAACATGACTCCTGTTCATCTTAAACACACAACCGTATTCCACCAATTACCAAAAATAAACAGGGAATAGTGTCTCAAGGATGCTGTGTCTCCTTTGGAAGGGCTGGGGCTCTGACCAGGCAATTAAGCAAGAGAAACTTTATCTTTTATTAGCTTCTGAAGAGGAACCTGCTTATGAGAGAGACTGTTAAGAAGGGGGTAGCCAATGATTATCCCAGGCTGCCCGCTCAAGACCAGACCTGATATTACTTTTGCCCTGGCAATTAACGCAGTATCATGGCTAGGATTATTATGTCCATGGGGCCTAAGTAATGCGAATGGGACTACGTGACTGTGTCCCGACCCACATAGCAGCTTATTCTTCCTCAGTAATGTGGAAGGCAGCTCTTCTGAGAGAACCTATTTTGGACAGACACCATACACCACTCCAGTGCTCAGGAAAAGTGGGACTGTTTAGAAACATTTAACTTCTGTTGATTCCAGTTGCAACTAATGAGCTATCATTCCATTTGGGAGAGCTGTGTGAGAAATGTCTAGGACTCCTTTGAGCACTCATGCTCATAAACTTGGATCTCACTGGGCTAGGGAAATTTGGATGAAATCAGCAGCTAGGAAATTTCTAACTCCACCTGCTCATAAGGCAGGTGCATGCAGAAGATCAGGTCAGAGAAATTCTAATTCAATCAGAAGAAAACAATGGAAAGAAAAGGATGCTATCATTTCTCCAGAGAAGGAAATTTACACATTACCAATCTGCAGTTCTTCTCCCTTAAACAATTAAGGATGAACTTAGGTATCCTCAAAGTTCTCTTTATCTTAATTGGCAAAACAGCTTTTAACACATAAATGTTCTCCTTCCCCAGTGGATTAGCAAGAAAATGGCTACTTGTCTGAATACTTCAGTAAAGAGGTTTGAGGAGGGACTGAAGAGGAAAAGAGAGATGATTATGGCTGAAAAGTGTATGTTAGAAAGAAGAGGAAGATTTCATGGTGTCAAGAGTTCTAGTCGAAAGAAGAGTTTAAAAAGGTTGTTTGAATCCTTGATCCAGTGATCTCACCACTGAGCATATACCTCTAATATATGGAAGTCAATAACAGAAAAGTCTTAAAGTGCAATGTGTCCCAAAAGTCTGCACGTAGATTTTTGGGACACTTTATATATAATATACAATATTCATAGAAGAAAACCAAGATAAAGAAAACAAAATAAAACAAATCCCCAAACCAAAAAACCCAAACCCAGCCAGCTGAAAAAAAGAGAGAGCCATTGATTGGGGATGAATGCTTCAACAGCAAACTCTGTTATAGGAATGTTAGAAATTCATGGAAACAGGAGAAAATTTGTTTGAAGCAAGAGTGAAGAAAATCAAGTCAATAAACAATATATACAATGACTATCATGGTATAAATGATAATAGCATGAAAGTCAAATTCTGATGAACAGTTTCAGTCCTGGCCTATTAATAATGAAACACAGATCTCTCTTCTCAGTAGAATAGTGCTGGTTATTAATAAGCTAGGTCATGTTAATTAAGACATCTTCCTTCTTAGCATCCTTTTTTTCACACTGTTTTCTCCTGACCGAGTTAGAGTTTTTTCTGGTCTCAACTTCTGCATTTACCTGTCTTATGAACAGGTAGAGTTAGAAATTTCCTAACTACTGATTTTATCCAAATTCCCCTAGATCAGTGCGGCCCAAGTTTTTAATTTTAGGAGAGGCAGCTAGGTCATAGTAAGGGAACCACTCTTGAAAAGAGGAAGATCTAGGTTCAGCTCTTGCCTTTGAAATATACTGTGTGATCCAGAACAAGTCATTTAACTTCAGTCCTTTAGGGAGCTTGGTAACAGTATAAAGTGCAGAGATGTCAACATCCATATTATTAGAGGTTGTTTCCTCATTTCAGTGTTTTCTATACTAATTAAAATACAAGTCTAGTCACTATCCTTTTATTATAAGTTAGATCTCTGACAGTTATTGAATAGAAAGTAAAATATATATCAACTGCATAATGACACATTTAGAAAAACTGACCATGAGTTAAGGGAAAAAACAAACTCATAAATAAATGCAAAAGAGCAGAAATATTAAACACATCCTATAATGACCACAACTCAGTGAAAATGATAATCAGTAAAGGACTTCTGAAGGAGAAATTTAAGCTTAGTTGGAAACTAAAAAATTCATCCTAAAGAATTGGCCAAATAATAACTCATTGAAGCAATAGATAATTTCATTTAAAAAAACAGCAATGAGACAACATACCAAAACTTTTGGATTGCAGTCAGATCAGTTCTTATGGGATAATTGTATCTCTAAACTATTTTTTATCAATAAGAGAAAAAATAAATCAATGATTTGAGCATTCAACTAAAAACAAAACAAAACAAAAAAGCAGAAAAACAACCGATTCAAAACCCCTACTAAACAAAAAAAAAATGGAAATTTTAAAATCAAGGAATAGATAAAATTGAAAACAGTAAAAAATTCTTGAATTTAAAAATGAAGAGAAGCTACTTATTTAAAAACAGCTAATGAAATAGTCTATTAGCTGATCTGATAAAAATGAATAAAATCAAATTGCCAATATAAAAAATTAAAAAGGGGAACTCAAATTAAGAGGAAATAAAAGAAATTATTAGAAAATATTTTGTCCAATTATGTGCAAAAAAACCTGAAATGGATTCAGTGAAATGGATATTCACAAGAATATAATATATCTAGCTTAACAACAGAACATGAAAAAACCCCAATTCTAGAAAGTGAAATTTAAAAATCATAAAGGAATTTGCAAACATTCACAAATAAATTAATTCTAATATTATATAAATTATTTACAAAAATAGAGAAGGGAGTCCACTAAACTCTTTCTATGATACAAACGTGGTCCCAATAGCAAATCCAGGGCAGATGAAGCAAAGAAAGAAAACTATAGAACAATATCACTCAAGAAAATCAATGTGGAATACTGACCAAAATATTAACCAAGAAATTATAACATATTAAAAATATTATATAACCAGATTGTCTTTGTACCAGCACTATAGCATTGGTTAACTATTATATAATATATTATATAATATATATTATAATATATAATATAATAATGTAATGAAAAATTTTAATAAATGGTACAAAAAATGTAGATTTTTTGGGCATAATATAGAACCCCTTAATAATCTTAAAAAGAGTAGAAATAAAAGGGCCATTCCTTAATATGGTAAATGGATCTATCTAAAACTAAGAGCTAGCATTATTTATAATGGATAAATTCTAGAGGTCTTTCCAATAAGAACAAAGATAAAGCAAGGATTTCCATTGCCACCATTGTATTACGGTTTCAGAAATGCTAGCTATAGTAATATGTTAAGAAAAAAGAAAATAAAGAGCACACATAAAGGTAGACAAGAAATTATCCTTGTCCTTCTTGGAGCTTAGAATATTTTATGAGGCAATAAATATGTGTACTTACATATAATATAAATTAAAATAGTATGTAAGAGAGGTACAAAGTATTGAGGGTTTAGATAGTAGAGAGATAATTTCTAGTTAGAAAATAAGGAAGATTTCACAGAGAAGATAAAATTTCACCTATGCCTTTGAGGATGGATAGGATTTTAGAAGGTAAAGGTGGTGGGGAGAATATTTTAGGTATAGAAAATATTGTGTCCTAAGCTATGCTTGGAGGCTAACGATTAATTTGGTTTGGTTGGAGCATGGAGTATCTAAGGTAAATAACTCAAATTAAGTCTGGAAATATAGGTAGGGGCAAGATTGTGGAGGGCCTTAAATGCCACACTAGGGATCTTGGATTTTAGTTGGTATGTGCGGGGGGCAGAGGCTGAGGTTTCTAAGCAGTAGAAGTCCTAACTGAAGCTCTGAGTTATGAAGAATGATGCAATCGTAAAGAGTGGAATGGAAGAGGGAAGAGGATAGAGGCTAGGAGGCTTATAAGGAGATTACTGTGACAGGCTAAGTTAGAGCAATGAGGGTATGAATAAAGGCAGACAAGTAAAGATGATAGTTTCGGAATAAAAATATTCTAATTTTTGTGCTCAGATTTTAAGAGTAGAAAAATAGTGAGAGTTACAAACACACACACATACACAGATGCACACTTCAGAGGGCCTGTTTTACTACTTGTAAGGATGGCATTTGAGGGGAAAGGACCAATAACACAGGAAGAAAAAACTGCAATGATTTTAATTCAACATGACTATGATTTCAATGGAAATGATTACAAAATTATAGGCTCTGAAATGGAAGGAATATTATAGGTCATTAGTTCCAATCTGTGCTTGTATAGCAACCCCTTCTTTATCTGTCCAACCAGATGACCCTCCATCTTTCCCTTAAAGACCGTTAGCGATGAGCAAACCATTATTCTCCAAGGTATTCTAGTCTACTTTTGTCCAATTCTAACTTTGGAGGAGTTTTAATAGCCTTCATGCAAAATTTGATTCTCTGTCAAACATTTTCTAATGCATTGCTCCTTGTTATGGGCTCCGGGACCAAGAAAAACAAGCCCAAATACTCTCCTCTGTACCAGCCCTTTGAATGCTTGACAACAACTCGCATATTCACTACCCCCACCCATTTCAGGAGTTCTTTCAACCACTTTTCTTATGCAACTCTTTGGATTCCTGTAACATTGTGGCCAACCTATTCTAGTTGCCCTCCTTTGTTTCTATTATGTATTCTCAATATCCTTCCTAAAATGTTTCACAGACTAAGACTGAAAAAAAAAATTCCAGATATGATTTGACCAAGGTCTAGGATAGCAGAATTACAAACTGTCTAAATCTAAGATAGAATTTATAATTCTTTTTTTTTTTTTTTTGCAAAAAAACCCCCAAACCTTCCAAACAACAAAATTCAACCATATTATCTATCCTATCTATCAACTGCTTCCCTATCTGTTACTTGTGCAGTTGATATTTTTCCTCTCAAAGTATAGGGCTATATATTTATATATGTAGTATTAATGTTCATCTGAATTCATATTTAACCTGTTCTACTAAATTGAGATCTTTTGTCATTCTGATTCTGACTTCTAGTTTGTTAGTTATTTTTTTCCAGCTTTGTGCCATCTGCAAATTTAATAAGCATGCTATCTAAGAAGAAAGGAGAGAGAGACAGAGAGAGAAACAGAGAGACAGAGAGAGAGAAAGACAGTGCTCCAGCAGATGTCCTGATGATTTAAATCCCCTATCACTACTGCATTACACATCCATATTAGTTGTTTTATTTTTTTCTGGGACTTAACACACATATCCCTCCATCTGCCCAAGTGGTCTATAGAATAAATACTATCAAAGCAATATTGCTTCCATTTATCCCTCCATTGATTTTCCCTCAAATGTTTTCTACCATCCTCACCTACTCTGATTCATAGATATATTCACTTTAGTATATTATCTTTTATTATGTAATATGATCATACTCTACCTAATGAAGTTCTTCTGAATAAATATTACCCTTCTGTTGTAATTTTTCCAGCCATGAACTGATTTCCTGCTTTGAAATTCACTAGGGGATTGTATATGTAAATTAGAGAGTGATACAATTTAGCCAGATCAAACTGGCTTATTTGAGGTGAGTCAAAATGTGATGGAGATTGGGGAGGGTGAGTGGCATATATGTGACTACATTTTTCTCCATGCTTTACCCTAATGCCCAGAAAATTTTACAAGAACTAGAGGAAGGAAGGCCTTATTATGTTGAGTGCATCAATATGTAAAAAGGAACCTACAAAGTGAGAAGATATACATGAGCTGTATTTTATACTTACCGAGGGAAATATGCATACTGATGAGATCACTGGTCCACAGAAATAAATTCTCCTCTCTCCTCCTCCTTAAAAAGTGTTTCTCACCATGACGCTTGAAATTCATATTCTGTTACTGCCAGAGCAGAGCCACTTTCCTATAGATCCTTTAAACCTGGTTGTAGGATCTTTGAAAATCTGACTTAAAAAGCAGCTTTATGTTCTCCTTCCAGGACCTGCCACTGTTTCTCAGGGAAATACCTGTGCATTCCTGATGAACTTTTGAAAGGAAAGGGTCTTGTGGATGTTATGTTGGCTTCTGTGGATGTATGTTGGCTTCTGTTCCATTACCTGGGTGAAGTCATGTCACCACTGATTGTTGGTACTCACTGCCAAAAAGAAAGCTTCCCTTACTGGAGTGGAAAGGTTCAGTTTATCTCAGGGGGCATACGTTAGTTGACAAGAGTGATAATGTTTAGGGGATTGTTTATAAAAGTGTAATGTACTTGGAGCTCAAGGCAAAGGGTAGGTTTTATAAATCAACAGATAACTAAAATGAATGCCTGGGTCTGTAGATTCCTGCTCCCTAGATAAAGGTGAAAGGGGGTCATCAAGGCAGAAATATAGTGACTTAGGGCAGGGAAATGAGGGGAATTCAATAAGAGCCGCTGCTAAGGTCTTAGACTATCAGTTACTGTCATAGATGGAAAGCCTCTAAGGTCAGTGTAGAAACAAAAGTCGACATGCTCAGCAAGAAATGGTTTCTCTTAACATTTAGCATTACAAATAACAAGGTAAGGATGAACAAGGCTTCTTAGAGTTCTGGGCTTGGAATCAGGAAGATTTGGGTGTGGCCAGAGGCAAATCATTTAGCCTCTCTGGTTCTCAGTTTCTTCATCTATAAAATTATCTATCTCACAGGAATGTTGTGAGGCTTAAGTGAGATAGTGGGTGTAACTTCCTTTTATACCATATAAATACCACTCATCATTAATTATGGGGTTTAAAATTAAATTTAATTAATTTAAAATTAAAAACCAAACAATTAGTCAGTCATCATTTCCTTACCTTTCATATCTTTTCCCATTTTAGCTGGATGATTGAGATGGATTCTAAAAAGGCCATCTTGCAATTATTGGTTTGCAGGTTATTCATTTTATGGATTACCTAGAATATATGTTTGTCAACAAGCTGGTTTTCCTTACTCAGGGCTTCTTCCTGTTATGTGCCTAAAGAATGGAAATTCCTGGGAATCTCAGAGTTGGAAGTAACTTCAGTGGTCATCTAATTCAGCTTTTCTAAATGTTCCTAACAAGTGGTCATCTAGTTGCCTCAAAGACCAGGTTCTATAGTTCTATGGTTATTCTAAGTTATCTGGGATTACCATACTAACTCACATTCACGTAGCAGTTCAAGGTTTTGAAACTACTTTCTTCACTCAACCCTCTTTCTCTAACCTCTGTGCATTTGCCCTATTCATTGCCGCAGGTCTGGAACACACACCCTCCTCACCACTTCTCAGAATCATTGTTTTCCTACAAGGTCAGTTTAAGTTTCACCTTCTCAACAAGCCTTCCATAAACATTAGTACTTCCTCCTTAGGTTTTCCTTTTAATTTACTTATGAGAAATGATTACTCATATTGGAAGATTCAGGTTTTTTCTCTATTTCCTCATTTAGGGACCAGGACAATGTAGTTTCTGAAGGACAAGGTTGATGATGAGATTGGGTTAATATTCTTCTGAATCTTGGGTAGGATTCCACCCATCTGGGAGGGCTTATTTCTGATAAGGGTAAAGATAATCAAATCTAGAAGAATTGGGTCCATTGTTCACTATATAAGTAGACTGGGTAGAGGTAGGTCCCTTTTTGTGGATGTGGTATGGGTTGTGATGAGTCTCTTTGTCCAAGACAGGACAGATCAGAGTCACCTTCCCCCAAGCCCCTCATTAGAATAAGCCCACCCATCATAATAATATTCATTTTCTCATTAATTGTTAACCAATAAGAGTTGATCTCCACCTATTGGGAACACCCACTCTCCCAAGGGTATTTAAACATTGAATGTTCTCCAGGGGCCATCTTTGATTTCTGAGAGGGCCAATAATCTCATTTATTGATTATTTGCTAGTCATAATTAATAACTTATTATTAGCTACTCAGAGACTATATCCCTGGGACTATTCATTCATTTCACTTATTCTATATGCTGCATTCTATCATTAATGTAAACTCCTTGGGGAAAGGGGCATTTTTTTCATCTTGGTATCCTCAAAGCCTAATAGTTCTTTGTACATTTTTTGGGCTAGAAGATAAGAGTTGAGAAAGTTGATCCATTGAGGACCCCTCTATCCCAAACAGTATCAATCAATTTGATTATGATTCTATAGGGGTAGTGATTATAAGTTCTGTATATTTGGTCCCAGACCTGTGAGCTGTAGATTGTAAGATCACTTGCCTAATCATAGAAAGTTCACTAGAGGCTTTCCACCCTTGTTTTTCCTTGTTATGGTGACCAAGCCCAGTGTGAGAGCTGGCTCAACCAAATGGAAAGTCCTCCAATTAGATCTGTACCACTGGACCATTCTCTCTTGTCCAACACAAGCAGGTAACCATCTTATTACCACTAAGTCAGTGGAGATGCCCCATGCTTCACACAATGTGTGACCCCGCTGCTAATATGTCATTTTTGGTCCTCAAGAGCAAGGTCTATCAACCAATGAGATTCTGTATTTTGTTATACTCCTTTTGCATACTTGGGCAAGAATAAGCAATGTATTAATATACTTCGCATAAATCACATAGGAATATAGTTTCTAATAGAAGAGCCCTGTAATAGGCTTCATACTTTAAGATAATGTTCATTACCTATTTACCAGCTGCAGAGCTCACTTATGCAACCACAGCAATGTTGACAAAAATATCTCCACTCTGTTTTGCTCAAATTTCATGACCAAACAAAGCATGGGTGGTGACATGATATGGAAAATCCCCTCAATATGTTCTTGGGTCATATGTACAGCTCCTGCCTAACCTAAGGAGAAGCTCATTCATCTTATGACCACCTAATCAGTAGAGATATTCCTTGCTTCTCCCAGTTTGTGACCCTGCTGAGAGATCTTTTTTGCTTATTGTAGCCTATGCATCCATATGTCAACCAATGGAATGATTCTGTATTTGGTATAGCTCTTTTTGAACATCTATAACCCTATAAACCCTATAAAATTAGGGCCCTGCAAGGAGGGAGCATCTCAGATTGTGAGGAGGTCTACTTCATCAGAGGGGACCACAGACCCTTTAACCAAGTGCCATTGGCTCAGAGCTCTGCCTCAGTCTCTGTTAGTGTGGGTTGAATAATTTTTATCCTCTTGATTTAATTAGCGTGGGTAACTCTCAGTATAAAAATTCCTCTCACTGGGACACATCAGCAAGTAATCTGTAATTTATAATTTTTAATGAATTGCCTCAGTAATATCTAGACATTCAAGAAGTGCTATACTAAATAAAGAATAATTCCATTGGTTAACATATGATGCATAGGCTAAGATAAGCAAAAAGGATCTGTCAGCAGGGTCACAAATTGGGTGAAGATCCCATGACTTGCCCATGCTCACACAGATAGCATACATCAGAGGAAGGACTCAAACGCAAGTCCACCAGATTAGAAGGCCTTCCTTCCATCTAATAACCACATTCTGCCTCCCACTTTGCACAGACAAGGCATAATACTTGTTGAAGTATTGAAGTATATCCATTTTAGAATATTGTTGAAATGTTGAAGTATTATATTACTATATTCATTTTAGAGATGCTGAAATAGAGGTTGAATGAGTTAAAGTAGCTTAATTTTCCTCTTCTCATCTCTATTGTCTAGTTTCTCTGACTTCCCTCAGATCCCAACCAAAGTCCTTCCTTCTGGTAATTATCTCTATTTTATTCTGCATAGATCTTGTTTGTACATAGATGTTTTTGTGTTAGATTGTCAGGTCCTTGAGGGCAGGGACTGTTTTTTGCCTTTTTTTGTATCCTCAGCGCTTAAGGCAGAACCTGGCACACAGTAGGTGCTTAATAAATGCTTGTTGACTTGTCCAGAGACACACAGCCAGAGATAGCTCAGCTAAGGATGAGATTCAGGTCTCTTGATTCTTTTCACTACACTGCATTCCCTTTTCTTGGGCCCCAGACTTGGTGTAATGGTTTCCCAGCAACTTAACTTGATAGAATTCTTGTTTATGTCTTATACTAATCATCCAGTATGAGAATTATCCACCAGAAAATTAAGATATCAATGTTATCATCATTAAAATGTCTTAAAATTAAGTGAGAAATCTAAAATAAACATAGACTGATAGAAAATAATCAGTGCTATCCCAGAGTGGCTGTTTTTATTTAATAATTGAGAAATCTGGAGACTATGCTGGTGAAGACTGGATGGTATATTATTAGACAGATAAAGCATTTATTAAGTGGTAAATTATTTATTACCTCAGATACCTGTGGCAAAATTTAAAAGAAGAAGAACAAAATATTTGAAGAATTTTCCTTTTGGACTAGAATGATTTTTCTTTGTAATCCTAAGCATTTTATTTTGTGCCTTTTAAAACATTATTCTGAGAATGAGTCCATAGATTTTGCTAGACTGCTAAAGGGGTGGTGCATGACACACAAAAATTAAGAATTCCAAGTTTAAAAGGATAAAAAACATTATCTCTTAGCACAAGCTGATGTGTGTGTTCAATGTGTGCATCTGTAGGGGAGGAGTAGGCATGGATTCTATTTAGATTTTCCCCAAATATGCCACAAATATATGCCCTAGATCAGCACTGTCCAGAGTGGTAACTTGAGGCCCACCTGGGGAGCTGTGGCTTGACTCTAAGGGGTAGGTGATCAACCAATTGAAGAGTGGTAACATGGATTGCATCCCAAACTCTTAGCAACAGTCAGGCATGGGACTTAGCTCCAACACAACCATATCCACTTTTATCTCAACATTCCTCCACCCTGTGTGTTCCATCTTCTATACAAGCTCTTGAACTCCCCTTTTCTGAGCCAGGGTTGGTCCCTTCATAGTAGTTATAACATAACCACTCTGCTACCAAAGTACCCACACCAATGGCTGTGAAGTGCCTCCCTCACAACATACATGCCCCTTATTCCCCAGATCAGTTTTATTTCTAAGGATGTGGAACGTACCCCTTGGAAGGTCTATATACATAAACCATAATTAATAACTCCTAGACTTAACATAGAAAAACCCAGAAAGAATAGGTAGGAATTGTTTCGTTGATCTTATTTCTATCCTTAGTGCCTAGCACAGTGGCACATAGTAGATGCTTAAAAATGCTTGTTGACTGCTTGATTGAATGAATGAATTATGTGATATTAGAAAATTGCAGGAGCACCAACTTACATGGGAGTTCATGATAATGTTATCCTTCGGAGAACTCTGGAAAAAAATCTATTTACATGAATAAAACCTTCTACTATTAGAATTGTATTGGATGAAAATTAACTGATCAGCCTTAATTGGGTCCCTCGTTATGTCTCTTTTAGTTTTAGTGACGCCTCCTCATTTTTTGTTATCTATGGAAATTGCCTGAATTGCATCTTTGAAAGAACAATTTCCAAATCTTCAAATGACAGCTTTCCCAAGCTCATCCAGTAATGAGCCTTGTTGTCAGATGAAGGCAGATTTGAATCATTTAAGAACTTGGGATAATGAATGGTAAAATGTAGCTTGCTGTAGATACACATAGAATAATATGTGTTATATCTAGGAGCAAACAACCAAGTGAATAAACAGCTGCTCGATGAACTATGTTTTATTAGACTGACCAGGGAGTAGCAGCAGAATGAGAAAGGAGGAACAAGCAGAAAGAAGTGAAAGGCATTGAGTTAAGTGAGTTTAAATGAAGAAAGGCAGGTTGAAGATCATTAGCATGACTGGCAAAGAGAGGGAACAGAGAGACTAGAATGGAGATAACTTAATGAGGTTGGACAGAACATTGGAAGAGAAGTCAGGAGGCTAGATTTGAAGAGGCTCTGATACTTGTAAAAAGAGAATAACTATATGCACCACTTGACTTGTGGGGCTGTTTTGGTGATCACATGAAAGACTGATTAAGTGGACAGCACTTTCCAAATGGGAAGTACTCTGCAAATGTACATTATAATCAAAGATATAGAGACAGAGATAGGTAGAGAAGAAGGGAAGAAGAGAGAGACAGAGAGATTGAAATAAAGAGATAGTAAGAGTGATAGAGATATGGAGAGACAAAAATAGGGACAGAGAGGGAACAATTTAAATAGTATGGACAGTTCTGCACAGTTTCTCAGTGGACTTACATTTTGGATTGAATTGGAGATGGGAGATGCCCATATACTACTTCCCTAGTCAGTCTGTCAATCTTAGTGGCCATGTGCCTTTCATAATGTGACTTCCTCACCATGATACATATAATTTTAGAATCTCTTTGTCATATTTCAGACAATCCAGTCATTCTGCTTAGGCTGGTCAAGCTAATGAGAGGCACAGCCTAACTTGGTCTTCCTAGCACTATTGGTGACCTCGAAGCCCTTGCCCTCTGCTGTGTTTCCTTGCTATCTCTTTATCTTAATCTCTGTCTCTCTCCTTCCCTGTTACTATCTCCTACCCCCAGTATCGAATATAAAGTCCTTTACTTGACATTAAAATCTCTTTACAATGTGACAAGTTATTAACTTTATGGTTTTTGTCACATTACTTCCTTTTGTGCTTCACACAGGACACTCCACTTCCTTCCTACTACCTTTCTACTGGCTATGCTCCATGCCTTGGAATCCCTCCTCACCTCCACACTTTGGAATTCCTGACTTTATTCCAGACTCCAGTCAAAGGCCACCATCTGCAAGAAGCCTTTCCTGGTCTCTTTGTCTTCTAGTGCCTTCCTTTCTTAGGATACCTTGTATGTACCTTGTATATACCCACATATCTGTGTGTGTATATGCACCCATACATACACACATATGTGTGTGTATATGTATATGTGGTTTCCCTCACTGGAACATAAGCTTCTTGAAGGCAGTAGCTATTGAGGGCAAGCAAAGACTTGGTTTTGTATCCCTAGTGCTTGTGACAGCAGAAGCTTAATAAATGTTTATTATTGCTTATGTAGAATACTTCAAATAAATATGCATATACCTATATGTGTACGTATGTACATACACAGGTATATACACATGTGCATGTGTACACACATGCATATACGTATACACATATACATACAAGATGTTTCAAAAGATAGTGCTGTTTTAAGCTATTGGTTCTTAAAATCACACTGAAACTTTTGGGACATTCTATATATGATCAGGCAGGAGGAAGGCAATGGCCTTTTCTTCTTAGCTTGGCTTTTTTGATTTCTTTGATATACTTGAATTGTAAGCCAAAAGGGTTATGGGGTAAAAGTGGCTATGATGGCTCAGAGAAAAGAAAGAGATAAAGAATGAAATAGATTTCATTTTAACAAGGAGGAAAAGAATTTTTATTGATGGGGAGTTATATTTAAGTCAGCTATATGTCTATACACAGAGAATCGACTAATTCAAGCTAAAATTGGAATTTGAAGAAAGAAGGGACAAGGAGGAGGAAGAAAAGCAGTGAGAAAAACAGAGCATAATGAAAATGATTGGACCTTGAATTATTTAAACTAATTGAAAATCAAGAAGTGAAATGGATAATATATTGATATCAGATTGATTACAATAACTACATCCAGACATTTAACAAGGGGACATTTATTGCCGCAAGGAGACCAGTAAAATTGAACTTGCTTGCCAAAGAGAGATGGCTGCCAAAGACAGGGCTTTCAGTTGTATCTGATTCTTTCTGACCCCATTTGGGGTTTCCTTGGCAAAGATACTAGCACGGTTTACCATTTCCCTCTCCAGATCATTTTACAAATGATGAAGTTGAACAATAGGATTGAATGACTTTCCCAGGGTCACACAGATAGTAAGTACCTGAGGTGAAATTTGAACTCAGGAAGATGAGTCTTTCTGATGCTAGACCCACACTAGGTTAGAATATAAATTCATCTATGAAACCTTATAAACAAGAATGACAGACAACTGGGAGCAGTATGATTTCACAAAAGAGAGAGAAGTTATGGAAGACAAGGCCAGTTTAAAGAAAATTTGATGAGAGATATTCAATTACGCAAAGTTATCCCAAGGACATCCAAGGATGAAAATGGAAGGATTATAGATGGAAGAAAAATGGAATAAGTTTCAAAAGCCATTTCAACAAACTGTTTTCTCCACTGAGGTTAATGGAACCATCACACTTGGACCCTCACATTATAGTTCCTCAGGTGCTCATAGAGAAAGTAAAAAATGGGACTAAGGAGAACAAACATAAGGAAAATAGATAGGTTGGATCAATTATATATAGAGAAGATTCATGCTGGAAGTGATATAATTGTGAGGACATTGAGGGGCTGAAATGCACATTACCTGAAAGGAGGGGAAGATGTAAAAAGTGTGGAAAAAATATCCTGGACTTCATTAACACTGAAAAAAATTGACCAAGGGAACATCAGTAATTCCTGAATTGTAAGGCAACTTGCCTATCTATACCAGACTTTATGAAAGTCTTCTTGTGTCAGGAGCAATAGTCTAATCCTTCCCCGCCCCCATCCAAATTACATTAGTTATTCCTGAAGAGGTATTGAGACTTTCCTTGAGACTTGGTCAGTTTCGGACTTGATGCCCCTTACTCATCCCTTGAGTACAAAACAACCACAAGGAGCTGGAGCTTGGTTGGTGGGTCACAGTGAGTGACTCAGGCATGGGAGTTTTGCTCAGCTGAATTAACTTAAGGCGCCCTGAGTGCCTTATCCTTTTCTGAATATCCTTCTGTTATGGGTAAGCAAATCTCTGTTTGTTACTGTGGTATGACTTATGCATAGATAGTCAGAATGCTTAAGTGGTTCCTTTGCGCCACTGGGAGAAAATGAGAAAGGCCTACATAGTGCACTGGTGAATGCTCTTGTGGTGAAGTTTTAGGAGAACAAGGACAAGGCTCACACAGGATGGGTAGGCAGGGGTGGGTTCCAGTCTTCATCCTTAGAAGGAATTCCCGCATTTAGGAGATTACAAATGCACTTGAGTACTATGAGTGGCAGCTCATTCATGCCCTATTATTTCAGGTTTCTTTGTCCCTTCCCAGGAGGAAATTAAGTGGGAATTAAAAAGACTTTCTAACCATAAGTCAGAGAGTTGGAACACGATGATACATTCTTCTAGTAGAAAGAACTAAGTTCAAAAACCAAAATTAAGCTTAACCTGGGGCTCTTTGTCTGCATTTGTTAAATATAGTGGCTAATAGCTTTAGTCTTGTCTAAAGAACTATCAACCTACTCTTATTAAATAAGTGAGAGGATTTCTGGCCACTGTAGTCTGTCAGTAAATAAAGATTTATTAAGAGCCTATGATGTGCCAGGCACTAAGTACTAAGTGCTGCAGATACACAGAAAGGCAAAAGAAAGTCCTGGCTCTCAAGACCAGTGGCCAGCTGTCTACTGGAAGCAGGCTCAAAGGGAACAGCTTGATCATGAAACCAGGAGACATTAGAGGTCCTGAAAGATCAGAAGTATCAGTTATGTCTGTATATGTCCTGGGCACAAGTGTTCCTTATGTGTATACTCTGATCAATGTTTTCATAGATGGAACACACACAGACCACATACATAAACATGTATGTACACAATACATGAGTACACATACCCATATATTCCATGTTATAATTCTACATGTATGTACATATAGATGCATGTGTATGCATGTATATTTAGTTACTTCTGTATGGATAGCTCTCCAGTGGAATATAAATTCTTGAATGTCAGAGACTGTTTTGTTTGATTACATCTTAGCACAGTGCCTTGCACAAAGTAGGTGCTTAATAAATGTTGAATTGAATCAAACTGAAGGTAATGTGGCTATTTTCATATTCTGACAGATGGTTCATTGTAGCAGAGCCTTGTTGATCTTGTTACAAAGAACCATATTAAAGGAACAATTCTGCATAACGGATGCGTCTCTTGGTTTCTGCCTCAGTAGGAATCAATCCCTATAATAGACATGATTGTCTCACACAGGACAAAGGGAAGAGATTATTACTGATATTGTTATTTTTGTCACTACATTGTCCGAATATGCGTTATATTCATAAAATTAAATCTCTGATAGGAAAAACACTTAGGTTTATGTTGCAAAGTAATAGCACCAAATTTGGCATATATACTTCAAAAAAATATACCTTTATTTGAAATACAAGTGCTCTATTTTATCATCCTCAATCTTTGCAATTTTTGTTTTTTCTTCCTGATCTTCATAAAATATGTATGATTACAGCTGGATTCATGTTTAATCCAAATCAGATTTTAGAGAAATACAGTCCCTATTGATTCCTTTTCATCATCCTGTTGATAATGTGTGATTTTTATTCTTCTAAGATTGCAGCCTAAATGGAAGAATTCTGTTATTAAAGAGAGGGACTTTTGTGGTAGAAACCAGTAGTTCTTCCAGAGACAGTATAGTTGAATGGAAAGAACCCTAACTTTGGAGTCCAAAGAACTGGGTTCAAATACTAGGTCTGCCACTCATTAGCTGTGTTATTATGGAAGTCATTTGACCTCTGTGAGTCTTACCTTCCTCATATAAAATGGGGTTTATGGCATTTGTACACAATACTTCCACAGGCTTGTTGTAAGGGAAGCCCTTTTAAAATCACATCTGCAATTTGTTGTTGTTGCTATTTTGAAATAATTGCAGAATTTCTCAAATATAATCTGTCCTGAATTCCTCCTACTCAATACTAGCTCCAACTCATTCATATCCATACAACATATGCATGTTAATAGACTAAAGGAATGGATTGGTTGACTAGGTATGTTATTTTCTAATCTCTGTCTTTATCTCTATCTATCTATCTATCTATCTATCTATCTATCTATCTATCTATCTTGTTGTTCCAGAGTTGGTTGGTTAGAACAATCTTTTCCCCTCCTTTCTCTGTATTTCATTAAATTGGCTTAGTGGCATTCTAGGACTTGGTGCAATTAATATAACACCAACTCTAAAGAAAAGAATATGGAGAATCTCACCAACAATAAGGAATCCTTCTTTGTTTGGACTTGTACAGGATATCTTTTATGTCATGGATAAACTACATTAGGTGAGCACATAACCTATGTATGTTTCAACATCTTACTTAATGTCAATACTCAAGATGTCATTAAGTAAAGTTTTTCTACAGTCTTAAATCCAGCTGACTTTGTCTGCTTGTTAGTCCAAGCTCCATCCTCTGTCTCCAAGCCTTTGCATGGGCTATCCCCTGTGCCTGGAATGCTTTACTTTATCACCTTAGAATCTTTAGCTTCTTTGAAATTTCAGCACAAACATTACCTTCTTCAATGCCCTTCTTGGTCCTCTCATTTTCTAAAGCTTCCTCCTCTAAGGTTAATATCTATCCACTCAGTCTGTATTGTGTAAAATTTATTTAATTACACATGGTCTCTTCTACTAAAGTGTAAGCTTCTGGATGCCCATCAATTGGGGAATGACTAAACAAGCTGTGGTATGTGATTGTAATGGAATATTATTGTGCTATAAGAAATGATAAGCAGGATGATTTCAGAAAAACATGGAAAGACTTGCATGACTTGATGCATGGTGAAGTGAACAAAACCAGGAGAACACTGTACACAGGAACAGCAATATTGTTTGATGAAAAACTGTGAATGACTTAGCCATTCTCAGCAAAGCAATGATCTAAGACAATTCCAAAGGACTAATGATGAAGGCTCCAGGGAAAGAACTGATACTGTATGAATACAGGCTAAAGCATTCCATTTTTCATTTTCTTTCATTCTTTTTCCTTTATTTGAGTCTTCTTATAAAAAATGATTAATATGGAAATGTTTTACATAATTGTACTTGTATGACCTATATCTGTTTGCTTACCATCAGAGCACAGAGAGGAGGGAAGGAGAAAGGGATAGAATTTGGAACTCAGAACTTTAACATATATTAACAATTGTTTTAACACATAATTGGTGGAAATTATATATATGTATGTATGTATAATATATATAGATAATACATAAAATATATGAGTACATACACATATATAAATTTTTTAAAAAAATGTAAACTTGAAGACAGGGAGTGTTTTAATTCCCCAGTAATTAGCACATTGCCTGAAATATAACAAGCATTTAATAAATGTTTACTGATTGAATGATTGATGTCATGGATTCTTATGTGATGTTGATATATGTATGTGAAACACTTTGTCTGAGACCTTTACAGACTACATTTTGCTCTGGGTGGTCACATGATTTCCTATCAAACAGTGAATAATAAATGCAGAGGATTATTTTTTTTAATTAAGGGATATGTCACATGGGTTAGAATTGCAAGGACTACTCATAGACTTGATCCTGCTGCTGACTGGCACAGGAGCTTTGACCTTCTCTATTTCTGACCTGGATCAGTTCACTGCTCCTTAGGCAAACTTAGGGCTCCCTACTCCCAGGGGCCTTCTATATTAATGCTGAACTTAGTGTGGACACCCAGTCATCCTGACTCATTGAAGTCCGTGGCTCTCAAGTTCAAGAGATCTGCCAGCTTCAACCTTTCTAATAGCTGGCATTATAGACAGGCACCACCAAATTTGACTACAGAAGGAACTTAAAATCTCTATACCATTGGCTTTCAGGATGAAACCCTTTTAATGGCTTTATGTTGAAACTATTTTTGTGATAATAGTAAGATGTTTTAATTTCTATTTTATTAAATAATTCACATGGCTACATGGCACAGTGAATAGAGTACTGGGCCTGGAGTTAGGAAGCCCTGAGTTCAAATTTGGCCTCAGATACTTACTAGCTGTATGACTCTAAACAAGCCACTTAACCCTCAGTTTCCTTATCTGTAAGATGAGCTGGAAAAGGAAATGACAAACCACTCTAATTTCAGAAAATCTCAAATGGGGTCACAGAGAGTTAGATAATACTAAAATGACTAAACTCATGACCCATATGAACGAAAGCACTTTGGGTTCTCAATTATTTTTAAAAGTGTAAAGGGGTCCTGAGACCAAAAAGTTTGAGAACCACTGTTTCATACTATCTACTATTCTAGACTCCATGATCTCTTTTTCCCATTTCTGACTTTTCCCATCAGTATATTCCAGTATTATTTATCTTATTCTGAGAATACATGTATCCATGGAAGGGAATGATGCCACTATAGAAAATCATCTGTGAAAATCTACCTGTTCCCTTTCCAGGTATTCATCAAAGATGCATACATATAATAGGCTATTCTCATAAAGATACAAAAATCAGAAAGCAACCATACTGATTGGTAGTTACAGTTACCTTCTTGACTTTTCCTTCCTCTTTAGAGTGGGGACAAGGTAAAAATATCATCTGTAATTTTTCTCAGTTATTTGGAAACTCCTTCTTCCTTGAGTTATCTAGAGAATTGATCTCTAAAGGTTAAATAGCAACCATAGGTCTCATGGCAGGTATAATTCGGATACATTGTGTTAGCAGGGAGAACTTATCCTTGAGAAGTGGTGGGAAATATATTATGAGATCAAGCAGGACTAGAAAAGGAAGATGGCTATATATAGAAAAAAATGAAAGTCAACAGATGAAATTGAGTGGATGGTACATTTGGTATCCTCACTATATCAAAAGAATAAAAAGAAAGATGCTTATCATGGATACATTCTCTATATTCATGAGAAAATATAGGCAAGAAATAAGTTGAGAAGATATGCAGGGATTGCTATCTGCATTGGTGAGGGTATGAACATATAATAAAAACATAGAGTTACCAGAGTATATCCAGATCAACACATTAAAATGTGCTGAATTTGTATAGTTATATACATGTATAACACATACACACATATATACATATATAGTTCAGATTACTGTCATACATTATCTGATTTTTATCCTCACAGCATCTTTGTGAGGAAGGGAGGGAAGGCAGATATCATCCCCATATTAAAGACGAGGGCAATGAAATTCAGGGATATTTGTTCAAACTTGAATGATAAATTAATGGTATTATTGGGATTTTTACTCTTCATCTTCTAATTCCTATGGTCTCATGAAAGAAAATATTTGTAGGGAAACATAATGATCCATCAGACCTTGAACTGATAACTAGGGGCCACGGAGATGAAATTTGGGGCAATTAGAGATCTAGCACTTGATAGGTGATTGGAAGACTTTGGTTCAAGGTCTGGCTCCAGCAATGATGAGCAGTGGGATTGTGGGCAAAATCCTTCAACTCCTCTAGGTCTCAGTTTTCTCATCTATAACATGGGGCTGGTACTACCAATAACTTAGGGTTAGTGGGCATATTTGTCAAAGATTCTAATTCTCTTTCTCCTCCCCAACAGAAAATAATATTATCCCTAAACACCCTGGGCTATTCAGAATTAGACTTCAAAGTTCTGACTAGGGCTAGTTACTTGGGACTATATTGTAGCTATATTGCTTTGGACTATATTATGACTATATTGCTTGGGACTATATTAATTCATCTTTTGGAACCTAAACCAGTACTAAGATATAGGTGGCAGCTGTCCGTTAATCTGGCTTATATACCATCAATTAATACTACAGTTAGATCAACTGAAGGTGGAACTACTTTTCTCTCTTTCTCTGTGACTTGACTAAGAAGGAAGCCATTGCCAGTGGTGTAACTCTGGGTAATCTAATTAACATCTCTGAGCCTCAGTTTACAAAATGGGAATCCTTTTAATACCTACCTCATTGGGTTGTTGTGAGGCTTATACACTATAAACCTTAACACATGATATAAATATGAGTTATTTTCTTTGTCATTGACTTAATCCACTGAATAAACTTTCTGAAACCTACTGCTCTGGCTATTACTAGAAATAATATTTTACCAACATTCCATCATTCCATTTGGTGTTTTTTAAGGGTGTGGATGAACAGACTTAGGGTGGTATAGAAGCAACTCCCACTTAAGAAACCAGGTTTTCTGCCATTAAAAGAGACAAATCTTTATGGTGATCCAATTAAAGTTTTAAAAATTCAGTTTGGCCAATTAGAGAACTTGGCTCCTTTCCAGACAGGTTGCCAGGTGAAAGCTGTCCCAGATAGCAAAGGGGACTATGCTGAGAGTATGGCCAGGTCAGCTGATAAGTTATAGGGAGAATGGGACCTAGAGGAAACCAGTACATGTCAGCATGTTCTCTGCAACTTAAAACTTAAACTTAACTTTTCCCGTTTAAAATGAATAAATAAATAAAGCATTCATTAAATACTTACTATGTGCAAAGCTCTGTGTTAAGTGTCAGAGACACAAACAGAAAAGCAAGGGAGTCTATGCTCTCAAGGAGATCACATTCTAATGGGGAAACAACAAGATAGAAACTTTTAGATACCAGTCAGATGGAAAAGTCCCATAGTCCTTAAGGAGCAGCTGCAAAACACATTCATCTTCTTTAATCTTTTACTCATTGATAAAATCCTATCATTTTCTGATGCTGAACTATATTGGCACAAAGCACCAAAGACTTTGGTGGCAAAAATTTTCCATTTTGCTTTCTCAGCAGCTATAGCAGCAAGCTCTTTAGGAGCAGGTGTTGCTTCCCAGGATAATGGCTGAGGTCACTGGGCTGGAAGCATTGTTGCTCCCAAGGCTCTTGGGTTCAAGGTCCTGTGTTGTTTTCATCAGGATCTGATGGCAGATGGTGGTCAAGGTGGTAGTAGTGGTTTGATGTACTTGGCACTTCTGTCTCAGAATGCTGCCTCCTGTCTCTCTCTTTCACTTTGGCTAGGATGACTTGCCTGCCTGAACACTGGATAATGGCTCAAAGGATTATGCTGGAAGCAAGACTGGTGCCTGGAGGGAGCTGCCCCTTCCAGATCTGTGGTGCCTCTCTGCTTCTCACTGCCACTTGGTCAACAGTTATTACTGGTGGTGTTGAGGAAAGCAGGGCTCCTCCCCACACACCCCCATGATTTACAATGAATTGGATCCCTGGTCAAACCCAGTAGGCTTCTAATAATCTCCAACATAAGGTCCCTGACTACCCCGGCTTCAATAATCTGACTTCCTGGTGAACCTTTTGGTAAAACTTGCTGAGCATTTACAAGAAATGATGAGCAAGATGCTCTCAGAAAAATCTTGAAATAGTTACATAAATTGATGTAAAGTGAATTGAGCAGAACCAGGAGAATGTTGTACATAGTAATAGCAATATTGTATGACTATCAACTGTGAATGCCTCAGCTATTTTCAGTGATACAATGATCTAAGATAATTCTGATGGATTTAGGATAAAAATACTATCCATTCCCAGAGGAAGAACTGATGAAGTCTGAATGCAGATTGAAGTATACTAAAAAAAAACCTTTATCTTTCTTGTTTTTTTCCCTCTGTGTTTTCTTTCACAACAAGACTAATATGGAGATATGTTTTGTATGACTGCACATATGTAACCTATATCAAATTACTTGCCTTCTCAATGAGGGGGTAGGGAAAGGAAGGAGAGAAATTGGAATTAAAATTTTAAAAAAGTGAATGTTAAAAACTTTTTTTACATGTAATTGGAGAAAAATAAAAATAAGTGTACTTTTTAATTTAAAAAAAAGTTCTCTTAGCACAGACTGCCTGAACTAAATGGGCAAACTCAGCATTAGATTATCTTCAAGGAAAATATTTATCACTATCCTGGTCCCTGGTAGGCACTTAGTAAATATTTGCTGAATGACTTGAGCCAACAGGAATAAGAGAGTATCCAAGCACTGATAGTTTCCTGATCTCAAACAGATATGGATTCGACTATATGGAGCTGACTATTATGATGTATTATCAGAAAGTTCAAAGACATCCAAAGCCTGACAATAGCCAGCTAACAGCTCCTCATCTATAGAGCCATAGAGAGAAAATAAGCCTATCTTTAAAAAAAATTCTTTGGTTTTGAAAACATTTTTCCCTTGCACTTTCATAGACAGCTGAATTTGTAGCTCTTTGTTGCAAGTAAACCACACCCAAATCATAACACACTTGGCATTGCATTTTCTCAGTTTTTATTATTAACTGAGCTGTTAGCTCTATGTTTCTCCATGTTCTATAACTAAATCTAGTGTTCTCATTATATGGACATAAAGTTCATTGTCTAACTTCAATACTGCTTCTAATATTAGAAAAGAATCAACACTTTGTTATTTTAGCATTTTCATAATGTTTTCTGTGATAAATGTTGGAGGGGAGGTAGAAAAATTGGGACATTGATGCACTGTTGGTGGAACTGTGAACTGATCTAACCATTCTGGAAAGCTATTTGGAATGATATCCAAATGGCTATACATCTGTGCATACTTTTTGATCCAGCAATAGCACTACTAGGTCTGTATCCCAAAGAGATGAAAAAAAGGAAAAGGACCTATTTGTACAAAGGTGTTTATAGTGGTGGCAAAGAATTGGACATTGAGGGGTGTCCAAAGAATGACTTAACAAATTGTAGCATATGCATGTGATAGAATACTATTGTCCTATAAGAAATGACTAACAGGATGCTTTCAGAAAAACCTGGTAAGACTTACATGAACTGATGCAAAGTGAAGTGAACAGAATCACTAGAACACTGTACAGAGTAACAGCAATATTTTACAGTTATCAAGCATGAAAGATTTAGCTATATAGGCTCAGCAATACGATAATCCAAGACGATTCTGAAGGACTCATGATGAAAAATGCTATCCGCTTCCAGAGAAAGAACTGATGGAGTCTGAATGCCAAGTTGAAGCATACTATTTTCACTTCATTTTTTTTTGGTGTGTTTTTTTGGTATTTTTTTCACAACATGAATATTATGAAAATATTTTGCATGTTTGTACATGTACCTATATCAAATGGCTTGCCATCTCAGGGAAGAGGGAGGAGAGGGAAAGTGGGAAAGAATTTGGAGCACAAAAAACAAATGTTAAAATTGTTTTTACATGTAATTAGGAAAAAATAAAATATTATTTAAAAAGATAAAAAAAAATAGAAAAATTGATCGGTAAAATAAATTACGTACACAACATTCCAAAGCCAAAAAAATGTTTTATGTTGACTCCTCTTGCTGTATTTGACTCATAACATTCAGTTCGGGGAGATGTGTGTGTGTGTGTGTGTGTGTGTAGGTTTCATCTGTCTTGTGGGGAAGCTACTTTGAACAATTCTGCTAATTGCACATCTACTGTGGAGTAGGATAGATGTGGCAGTAGTTGGAGGCAAAATACATGTTTTGTTCTTGGAGGAATTTTACTAATATACAGCAGTTCATTTAGTAGCATATTCAGAACCTGAACAGACAAGCTTTTCTCTAGCGTGTTTAAATTGCATTTCAAATATGCAGCAACTTTAAGAGCAAGAAGTTTTAAAATTTATTTCTTTTGTGATTAGCTGGAGGTTGAATCTGGTTCTCTTCATTAACTGAAGCTTTAGAATCCTTTTCCAGACACTGAACTAGCATCTGAACTGGTGCAGGATGGGGCAGGACTTGCCCAAATGCTTCTCCAGCAGGAATTGGAACCAGCATGTCTGCCGCAGGGCGCAGGGCCACTGGAGATGGCTGCCTCCAGGTCCACTGCCTCCTCACCCAACCTGGCCAGGAATGCTTCCTGATCCAACCTGAGGCTGTGACATGTGCCTATAGACATGGGATGAGGGTAGCATGTCTCCCAGAGGCCAGCTCTGCCTTGGACCCAAGCTAGCCTGAAGAGTTTAAGTAATTTATGCAATGTCAGATAGACATTATGTGTTAGAGGCAGGACTAGAACCCAGGTCTTCTTGTTTCCAAGACTGGATTACTATCTATTATGCCACACTACTTCTCGCTAGGGAAAGGTCACAGAATACAGTCCTTCCACAGGCTTATGAGCAGAATTAATTCCAATAGTACAGAAGCAATCCTCTCTTCCCATTAATAAAAAGTTACTGTAAAAGCCAAGAAAAGTCTCTTAGCTAGAGGGATTAAATGACCTTTAAAGTCCATAATAGGTTTGTGAATTTGTGATTCTGTAGTCCATACATGCATAGGGTTAGAGTAGGGGTGGGAAACCTGTGGCCTCGAGGCCATATGTGGCCTTTGACTGAATCCATACTTGACTTTTATTAAGGGGATTTGTTCTATGAAGTTTGGATTCAGTCAAAGGGCTACACTTGAGGACCTAGAGGCCTCAAAGCCACAGGTTCCCCACACCTGAGCTAGAACAAACACAGATCTGATCTTCTACAGGAGATCCTGATTTTATGAAGAGACAATGTATAGTTTTAATCAGGTTTTGCAAAAGTAGAACCTTTTTGCCAGATCATGTGTCCTGATTTTTGGTTGGGGAACTGAGGTCTATGCACTCTCAGGGGGATAGGCTCAAGAAAAGTATCCCTCTGAAACAGACACTCCTAAGGAGCAACAGAGGAAGCTAGGTGGTACAGTGGATTTAGTTCCTGGCATGAAGTCAGGAAGACTTATCTTCCCAAGTTCAAATCTGGCCTCAGGCACTTACTAGCTGTGTGACCCTGGACAAGTCATGCAATCCTGTTGGCCTCAGTTTCCTCATCTATAAAATGAGCTGGAGAAGGCAATGGCAAGCTACTCTAGTATCTTTGCCAAGAACACTCCAAATGGACTCACAAAGAGTTGAACAACAAAAGGAGAACACATTATTTACTTGCAGAACTCTTCCAAGGAGTAATTTTGACCTGTGAGATGTTTTCCTAGTAAGTTAGTTACATTTAAGAACAGGAAATCTCTCAAATCCATTCAAAAACCTGAACCCTACCTTTATCAGGAAATCATTAGTCTAACCATAAACACATATAAAATAGACTGTAATGACAAAATGTTCTGGTAAGAAGTGGAAAACAATTGAGAGAGAAGAATGCTTTGTCAACATTTCTATAGTGCTGTTGGGATGGTGGGAGTGGTGGGAAGGAGCACTCTGCTCTGATCTACCCTGGTTCTTTAGAAAGACATATCCCTCATGAGGAAGACCAATTCATCAGATTACCACAGGTGGATAGAAATATACCTGAAAAATTGTTAATTCTCTTTGGTATAATTCTGTGCTTTGAAGCCACCTTTAGAGCTTTCATTTCATCCAGCTAGTTTGAGAATCAGGGAACACGCTTGAAGCATGTTTGAAGCATGGCTTTGCCCATATTGGACAAATCCCTTAAACTCTCTCAACCTTAGTTTCCTCACCTGTAAAACAGGGGACTAGGTCAGGGGTGCCAAAGTTGGGCTGCATGTGCTGTATAAAACTCTCAGTGTGTCAAAAAACATTTATTAAATGCATAGTTGTTCCAGGCACCATGTTAAGTACTAGGGATACAAAAAGAATCAAAAGACAGCATCTGCCCTCAAGAAGCTTAAAATAGAATGGAAGAGACCACAAACAAAGGTACAAAAAAGGTACATAAATAAGAGGTTGAAAGCACTAGAATTAAGAGGAGAGCATGAGATCATGTCTTAGCAAGGGAGAAAGCTGGAGGAAATGCCCAGAGTCAAGAGATGGAGTGTCCTGTTTGGCCAATATCACTAGATCAAAGAGTACCTAAGGGAGTCAGGTGTAAGAAGACTGGAAAAGTAGAAGGGGGCAAGGAGATGAAGGGTTCTGAATGACAGACCAAGAAGTTTGTATTTGGTCCTGGGACTAATGGGGAGCCACCGGAATTTGAGTAGGAATAGTGATATGGTAAGACTAGATTAAAATGTGATTGGAAAATGTTGAACAAAATAAATAAAAATTCGATACAACACAGATAATGTTAACTTCTGGTTTTCTAGGTCAATATGTTGCCTGTAGGGATCTTTTCTATTTGAATGTGACACCACTTAGATGACTTCTAAGGTCCCCTGCAGTGCTATCCTATGCTCCTATGACACTCTGTTGTCGTTTAGTCATTTCAGAGTCTTCATGACCCCATTTGGGGTTTTCTTGGCAAAGATACTGGAATGGTTTTCCATTTCCTTCTGCAGGTAATTTTACAGATGAGGAAACTGAGGCAAATAGGGTTAAGTGACTTGTCCAGGATCACATAGCTAGGAAATGTCTGAGGCCAGATTTAAATTCATAAAGATGAGTCTTTCTGACTCTAGGTGCAGCATTCTATCTACCATGCCACCCAGCTGCCCTATGACCCTCTGATATCTGTAAAGACAGTGTTGAGTATAGGTGATTTGTTTCTGTTATTTAGCCATAGCATATGAATGAGAGGCATCATGGCATAGTGGGTAGAGAGTGATCCTTGAGTTCAAATTCTGTGTCTAACAAATACTGCCTTTATGACCTTAGACGGATCATATAATGTCTCAGGTAACTAAGTCTATACATTTTGCCTAGCTCTTGTGGTAGGGAGAATTTCCTACCTGGGTATTCCCTACATAAATTAAACCAAAGGTCTAGTTTTTTTATGAATATTTTGTTCTCTGGCATCTATCTGAGACTTATGTGAGTTGGATAAACATAAATCAGTTCCTCAGAGCACTAGCTGAACTCATGTGACCCTATTATTAAAGTGTAGACCTTCTCTGAGGGCTTGTCTGAAGTAGACCACAAACTTTATAATTTCTCATCACAGTAGAGGGTGAACCAAATTCTGCTGCTGAGTATAGGGTAAGCTGCTTACCTTCTGGACAGAGGTGAATTCATTTTTTTAGGTCACTAGAATAATACAAGTTGACCTCAAATACAAGTCTCCTTAATCACAGACAAATGTAGCATTGGCAAGAGCTGGAGTATGGCTGTCAAGGACAGAGGAAATAGGAAGACTGGAACCCCATACCATGAAAATAATATGTTGGCTTTTTCCGTGGATCTCATGCAGTTGTTTGAAGAGCTATCCCTGCCCAAGGTAAGTATGATATGGCATCTAGAAATGAACATCAGAATCTCAGAAAAGCAAGTTAACTAATTTTGTGAGTGAATGGGGAGGGGATACTGAAGGAAAAAAAATGGACCCATTTCATGTCTTCTTTGCTATCAAATTGTCTAATTAAAAACCTCAGAATTTCTCTGGTGCTCAGCTGCCTGTTTTCCTGGGGTGATCCATCTATGAAAAGTTTCCAGATTGTGTTAAAACTGCCAGATCCTCAGCAAATAGAACAAAGAATATTTTCTAGGGAGAGATGTTCAATAATTAAAATGAGTCAGCACTGGAGAACAAGGGGGAGGTTTGAGCTGGCTGAACAGTCCACATTTTCTTAGCAGAAAAATGCAGTACCCATAATACATTATTTTGCACAAAACTGAAGTCAACTAGAGCAGATTTGTCTCAGGAGGAACCCAGGGCAGCCTGCCAGGGAAATCATTTTATACTCACTAATGGGGAACCTGGTGGTAAAAAGCTAAGGCTGGGGGGAGGTGTCTTCCTAGGGTCAGGCTCTCAGTTTTCATACAAGCCAAGAAAGCTGCCTGGCAGTGTTCTTGTGTGGTCTCTCATTTCCCAGCTCTTTCCTTTCCCTACCCTGAATGCAAACCAGAACCAATAAAGGTCTGCTTAAACTGATTTCTCTATTGGCAGAACTGCAGGCTCCACAGAGACCAGACCCCAAGTTCACTGCAGCAGCATAAAAGCCTGTTGCTTGGTTCACCTCGGTCCTCTCAGTAATAGTTAGTTTTGCAATAGATGGGGGAACTGACCCAGGAGGTGAGAAGTTGGAAATTTTCAGAGAAAAGAAGAACAGTTA
Organism: Potorous gilbertii; assembly: GCA_028658325.1. Classification (NCBI taxonomy): domain Eukaryota; kingdom Metazoa; phylum Chordata; class Mammalia; order Diprotodontia; family Potoroidae; genus Potorous; species Potorous gilbertii. Next base: position 534,242,405 of record CM053770.1, read on the forward strand.
AGAGGAAAGTCACTTTCTGCAGGTGGTGAACATCCCTGCTTAAAAACAATCTTTCCCCTGGGTTTTTGGGAAGCATGCAAACTGTTAAAGCTGAAAGTAGTTTGGCTTGGGGGTTCATGTTTTCCAAAGAAGTGGTAAGGACCTCCTACTGCACTGCCTGATGGGCTGGTACAGACTCTTTCAAACCTCATCTCCTCCCTACTCCTAATGGCTGGCCAACTTAAAAAGGAAAAGAAAAATTGGCTACATCCAGCCTCATAGAGGTTCACATGGTCAGGGCAGAGCTAAATTTGTGATCAGCTAATCTAAAGACCAAACAACATTTTATTTTTTGCTTCGCTGTCCAAGAGAAGAAGCCTTTAATTATAGTGGCAGAACATACTGATTAGAATCAATCAACACCTCCTGAAGTTTAAACACTTAACTTAATTAAATGGTTCAGTAAATTTGCTATACTCTCAAGCAAAAATCGCAATATCTGAAAGGATGTTTAGAGTTTTTTTTTTAAAGAGAGATAATTACTATGTAAGCACATTGAAAACCTATGAGATGGCTCAGTGTAAAGCTATATGAATGTTTCACTGAATTCAATATAAGTCATGCACTATTACTCTAAAGTTAAACCATGCAAGATACACATGTCTGCCCGTTATGGTAAATAATCCCAAGTTCTTGTGATAGTCCTAAGAAACCATGTTTAAAAAGAAAGTAGATTCAGATCAATGGCATGTTTTCCTCCAAAAGTCAACAGCAAAACCAACCAAACAAAAGCCACAGTAAGACTTTGCTAATCAGAGCAATTGGAGATGGATGTTATTTTGGGGGAAACCTGGATTATGGACTATTTTTCAAAATTGGAGATTGTATTTTTTTCAAATGCTCGCAGTAAACCAGACTAGTAGGTGAGTGATGCTGCTTAAGAGACCACTGGGGTGACTTGTTTTAATGAATAGATATAGGTGACCTGTAACTAAGATTATCAATTGTTTGATTATAAATGGGTTTTTCTTAAGTGTTTGAAATCAGAATGATAAAAACTGCTTTGTGACAGTCATAACTATTTTCTATGAAGAAGGACTCTGTTAAGTAAAGGCAATATTTGGTCAAGGCCCTACACAAATGACCACACTTTGGGGAAGGGTGTGTCTAGTAGTAACTACATGTTGACCTTAGGTAAGTCATAAAACCTTACTGAACTTCAGTTTTCTCTCATTTAAAATCGTGGCTTCATTAGGTCAGAGTTTCTTAAATTGTATTTTAGCAAGAAAATGAAAAGGTCCAGGAGGTTCTGCAAACAAAACACTTATTTTTTATAGTACCTATCTCTCCCACTTTCTCATTTGTGGAAAAATTTAAAAAAATAACCAACACCTCAGAACAGATACTCATAGTCCAACAAAATTAATTACCACATTGATCATGTCTCATTTTTAACTTTAAGTCCCTTACGTCTCTGACAGGGTGTAGGTGGTATGATTCATCTTTAATTGAGACAGCTAGGTGACATGGTACATATACATGGTATGCTGTGCCTGGAGTCAGGAGGACTTACGTTCAAATTCAGTCTCAAATACTTACTAGCTGTATAACCCTGGGCAAGTTCCTTAACATCTGCTTGTCTCAGTTTTTTCAACTGTAAAATGAGGATAAAACAGAACCTACCTCCCAGAGTTGTGAGATATTATTTATAAAGTATTTAGCACAGTATCTGGCACATAGTATGCATTGTATAAATGCTCATTCCCTCTTTCACTCCCTTTTGTGTTTTGGGCTCAGAGTTTAACGTTGCACTAATCAGAGTTCTCAGTCTTTCAAAGTTCAAACAGAAACCTTGTAATGGTAGATAAACATGCATGGTAAACAATGTTCGTGACTTCTATACGGATCCCTTTTGGCCTAGTGTCGTACTTGCATCTGGGAGAAATACAGGCCATGGAGTCTAATCATGACACCACTCCCCTTAAGAAACCTCAGTTGTTCCTCATTGCCTTTGGGATAAAATACAAACTTTCCTTTTTGACTTTAAAATCCTTCATAATTGGCTCCAACTTATATTTCCAGACTTATTTCACATTGCTTTTCCATAGCACTCTCTCCATTCCCACCAAAGTGGTGTACTTAGTGTTCCCTATACATGACATCCTATCTCCTTGATTTTGTACCTTTGCACAGGCTGATCCACCCCCACTCCCCGCCCCATGCAGTGCCCTCCTTCTTCATCTCTGCCTCAAGGAATCCCTAGCTTCTTTTCACAATTCAGATGCCATCACTTATAGAGAAGCCTTTTCTGATGTATGTAATTGTTAGGGCTTCCCTCCTCACCCCTCCACTTTCCATAATTTTTTCAATTATATATGTATACATACATATTCATCTATGTGTATATATGCATACACACATATGTGTATGTATGTGTATATATATATATATACTTCTCTCTCCATGTCTAGTAGTAATTATATATAATTATCTATATATGTATACAATATTGATAAGTATGTATATACATACACATACATTATATATGTGTATATATATATATATATATATATATATATATATATATATATATATGTACTTCTCTACATTCCCTTTCTCCCCAGTAGTATATAAGTTCTCTGAGGGTAGAGACTTTTTTCATTTTTGTTTTGGTTTCCTCAGTACTCAGCACAATGCCTGGCACATAGAAAGGCTTGTTGAATCAAACCTGCTACCTAATGACTCCAGCGCTGATTTTAGTTGAACCTCTTGCTGGGTCTAGGGCATCTGAAAGATGGGTTCAGGTGCCCATGAAAGAATCTAGATCTCTGACTCCAAACTCTAGCCAGGGAAACCAGAGCTTAAGTGAAGAAGCCACAATCTTATGAAAAGATCCGTTACCTTCTCCCCCTTGGGGCTATTTTACTGCCTAATACCCAGAGGGGTTAAGATTGCTAGAGAACTGAGAGGCTGAGCCTAGAGGCTTCAAAGCACTCATTCCAGGTACTCCTGGCATCAGGATCACCTTGGTGTTCTGTACTTTCTGGTGGCTTCTCTTTCCTGTCTGTTGCACCAGCAGGATGCTTACTATAGACCTCCAACAATTTTGCTCCTTTGTCAGGACCCAATTTCCTTCAGCATTTTCCAGGTTTACTTTTTGCTACATTTATTCTACTTTTGGTGGCCTATGTTTACATGTTCCACGTTTTCCAGGACCATTACAATTTCAAATTGTCCCTCCTTTCCACAAATCAAAAAAAAAAATCAAACAAACCCCCAAACCAAGCACCTTTTAGCAAACTATGCATCATGTTTTTCAATTTGTAAAAATGAGATCTCTGTATTTATAGGACCCCTTGAGAGAGTTACAATTGAGTACAGGAGTCCCTAACATGAGGTCTGTGAATTTATGTACATCTACAAATGGCCCTGGATAAAGACATGGCCACAGAGTCAAGAAGATAGTTTCCAGTGTTTTTTCTGATAACCTAAGTACTGGCTTGTGACCCTTGGGCAGGTCATTTAACCTTTTAGTGGCCCCAGGAAACTCTTTAAGAAAAAAAGTTCAGAAAAATTTCAGATCTGCATTGGTAGAATGAGCTTCTATGGCAGGTATTTTCTAAACCAGTGAAATTAGTGGTTTATTACCATATGCTTTCCCCACTCAAAAACCCCCAAAAGCTATGTTTTGAGTACTTTTCTTTCCTAGAAATGGTTAGTCTCTTGCCCCTTCAGTTCCGTTGTTACATATGAGTTCAATCCAGTCCAGTTATGAATGTCCATACTTCTTTTCTACTGGTCCTGTAGCAGAGTTTGGTTGGGATTAAAGATCTATATCTTAGAGAGACCCCTCAATATGACATAGAGGAGAGAGAGCTGGTATAGGAGTCAGGAAGGCCTGGATTCAAATCCTATCTTAGATAATTGTGAACTGTGTGACTGAACAAGTCATTTAATCTCCCTCAGCTTCAATTTATTCTGCTAGGGAACAGTTCAAGGGAAAATAAGCTTCCCTCTGTCAAGTGATCAAAATTCCCTCGGCTCACTAGGGTCTAACTTAGCAAAAAACTACCCTCTTGGTTTTCAAGATTTAGGAATAAATAGTTTTGCGTGTCATTTTGCTCAAAGAAATGAGTGAAGCCTTAAAGAGTCCATTTCATAACCATATTTTATAGCCAGCAATGCATATTTATTTGTGGCAGCTTAAGGAGATTTTCCTTGTTCCTTTCTAAACATAAGTGTTAGGTACAGAAAGGAATTGGTTTCTCCAGGATGGGAGTATTTCTTTCCTCTGACCTAGATTCCCTATCCTCCACTCCCCCTACCACCCTTGGTGAGTTCATCAGAGCACACCATATTCCAGTGCATAAGAAAAATTACATTATGGAGAAGAGGGATTTGATGAATCATAAAATCTCATATCATACTGGAAAATGTCTAGGATAAATGGGCTTTGAATAAAATAAACTTCATAGAAACACCCACATAAATGATGCATGATATTTCTTGCAAATTGAGGCAGAAATGCATGAAACTCTAAATTCCCAAGTCACTCTCCCTCTGCCCTTTTTAACTTGACCTCAGAAAACTTCTCTGAGAGTGACATAGCAGGGCACTTAGGTTGGAGTTTAGCATCAGCATATAAGGCTACAGAGCGCTGAAAAGAAAATGTGTAAGTTGAATCATTGATTAGCACTGAAAGGAAATATACTTTGCAGCCAGAAGGGGGCATAAGATGTAATGTCCCACCTGGTTCCTGAAGGTCATAACTGCATTTTACTGTTCAGTTGTTTACTGAGCTGATACAAAGGTTTAAACTGTTATGTAGATCTCAAGGCCTTTCATAATCTGGCCCCATATTTCTTCACTAACCATATCTCCCAATACTTTACATCACACATTCTCAGTTGTAACCAGGCAAGAATAGTCAATGACTTAAGGACAAAGCATATTCATTCCCATCTTTGTTTTTTTTGTTCATAGAGGAAGATGATATAGCAGAAAACTCACTGACTTTGGAATCAGAGGACTCATGTTCAGCTCCCAGCTTGGCTATTTATTCTCTGCGTGACTTTGGGCAAGTCTCTTCATCTTTCTGGGTGTCCTATGAATAATCAGGGACTTGGACTAGATGAGCTCTAAGGTTTCTACCAGATTTAAATTTAAAATTCTTCATGGTTCTTGGTTGTAAATATAGATTCAGAAGGCATAGGAAGTTTGAATTAAATGTCATACTAAGAACATGACACAACCTGGAAATTGTTGGCTCCCACCCACCCCATTTGCTGTGTTTTCCCTCCTAAAAGGTTTCTATAAAATAGCAGTTATATGCGACAATGCTCCAGAGCTGTCCTAGGTGCTGAACTGTTAGAACTGTCTAAGTCTAGGATCTAAAAGCCTACCTGAAGCAAATGGACAATTACTGCTATTGTTCTGAGAAGGGGACTGCTTGTGACAAGACTTGTGGCTGATTGAGCAGAGCCACAACCTCAAGGAATTCCTTACATAACTTTACATATGCCCAAGTTAGAAGGTTCAAGGCCTCAGTGGTTATGTCCACATTTACCAGTTTTCCCCGAATTATGGTATGGGTTTTTTTTTTCTCAGAACAGTGACTCTTAATTTAATACTACAATGAGATGAAAATGAAACTGAACTTTTGGGAGATTCCAGCAACACTTTGTGTGGGAACTATTCCCCTTTATCTCTATGTTGTGAGTAAATATTCCCTTCTTCTTTAGAGAGGCAGCATTTATAATGGGTCGGGTGATGAACTTTCAATCAGGAAGACCTGAGTCCAAATCCTTCCTCTGATGTATACCAGCTATGTGACTATGGACAACTCACTCAATATCCTTGTGAATCCATCTACTCATCTGTGAAATGGGGATATTAAAACCTGTACTACCTGTTTCCTAGAGCTGTGAGACTGAAATGAGGTCATGTAAGTAAGATACTTTGTGAAGTATCTTAAGATATTTCATAATATAAATCACTTGCTTTTATTTATAAGGGGTCTTGTTTTTTTTTGGAATAGTGGACTTCCCTCATGGGGATTGTTTTATATGAGTATCTACACACAGAAAAGGGCGAGTTTGAGTACACAGAAGCTAGAGATAATATTTGTGTTTGGCCTCATTGAATCTATTCTCAGGTTTGCATATCATGTTTCTAATGTCCTTCTCATAGTAGGTACCAGTAAGAACAGTGGTGATGGAGGTGGTTGGGGAATAGGAACCATAGTTGAGAAGAGAAGCAGAATGTGTCATCCAAGCTAGCTATTTTCCAGTTATTTATTTTTATTTCATTTTTAGTCTAGACATATAGTCAAAAAGTTTTTGTGTGCCAGAGGTAGGACTCAAAACCAGGGGCTAGCCCTCTACTATACTTGGCTGCCTAATCAAAATTCATCTAGTCTAAGTTTTGTTGTACACCGTGTCCATCATTACAAGAAACAAGAGGAAGTCATTGAATGAGGGAGCAAGAGACTTCATTTAGTTCTTGAAGTGAAAAAAAGAGGATACAGTATATTTTGTGTCCTTGCTATTCCTTACACGACTTCCAGCTTCCAGTTCCATGACTTTGCATTGAAGCACACTTATGCCTAGAAATCCCCTCACCTCCATCATTTAGATTTCCTAGTTCACATCAAAATTTATCTTAAATGCTATGTTCTAATGAACATCTACAATGTCTCTTTCCTCCAATTTCTTGTAATTAATTTTTATATATTTTGAATATATTACATGTTGTTTCCTCCAATAAAATTAAAGGTCTTTGAGGGTAGAGAAAGTTTCATTTTGCCTTAGTATCCCTGGCATATATCATATAGTACCTGATATATTAACAAATGTTTGTTGATTGAATGATTGTCATATTTTGAGAAATGAGGAAGATTTCTTTATAGAGACAGGGTGTTGGAGGAGCACTGGTCTAGGAGACAGGATGTTTGAGCTCTAGTCCTGGTTCTGCCACTAACTATATGATCATGGCCAAATTACTTGGCATTTCTTGGACTCAGTTGACTCTTCTGTAAAATGAAAAGATTGATCTGGATGACCTCAAAGTTTCCTTCAAACTGCAAATCTATGATCCCCTATAAACCCTGTGATTGTTGAGGGCCCTTACATCAGAGACATTCTATAAGCTACTATTCTCTCAGGTAAGTGTTCTGAAAGTTTTGGAAAAAAGTAGAATGGCATCTAATTTTACCAACTTCACTATCTTCCTCTCTCTGCCCCCCAAAGAAACAAAAACAAACACATTTATAAATTCCTAGAACAGTCACATAGGGCTCTAATGAAGTGAACCTCTTCTTCCCTGAAAAAAATAATCTAGTCTATTAATTGGAAAATTACTGGTTCAGCATTCTTGACTCAACTTCTGCTTGGAGGGTCTGCTAGACAACCTGATGAATGTTTTCAAGTAAGGTGAAGCTCTACTGGGATGCCCCCTGTTGCTATAATCCATAGGAAAGGCTTCTATTTTAAGGAAGAAATTGGCCCTATTATTTTAGAGTTTAAAAACATATATATTAATGCCCTCAGGAACTTTTTGAAACACTCTCTGCTCAGCTCTCCTTTGATGTGAGGAGAGCAGAGACACTGAAATCTTTTTCAGCCCACTTGGCATTCATGAGAGGAAGGGCTGACCCTTTTATCTGCACCTAAATCAGAATTCTTTATGTTGGAGGAGTCTAGTGATTCAGTGTCCTGTCATGAGTCCTCCATTATAAGCTACTTTTTTCCTCTGCTCTCCTTATTTTTCTGAATAAAGGCAAAAAAATTTCCATGTCTTATACTGATTAGCCTGACTTTTCCTACCAATATTTTACTGTGCACTTACAGGGCACCTGAGAGAGAAATTGATGGCTCAGATCACAGTTGCCCTGAAGCATGGTTTCCAATAGCTGATCATCCTTGGGAAACAAAAGCTACAGATAGATCATTTAGAGTAATTTAGAGTAATCAGGAGAGTGCATGCCTGCGTGCCTGTGTGTACCTGCGTGTGTGTGTGTGTGTGTGTGCATGTGTGTAAGAAAGGAAGGAAGGTGAGTGGAGGGATGGGATGAAACTGTAAATAAAGGGCTTGGGCCTGAGGTGTGTATTTATTTATCACAATAAAAAACAATGTGATGACTTAGCTATTCTCAAAAATACAATGATCCAAGATAATTCCAAAGGACTCATGTTGGAAAATGCTATCCACCTCCAGAGAAAGAACTGATGAAATCTGAATGCAAATTGAAATCTATTATTTTTTCAGTTTTTTATATTTGTTTTTTTTGTGTGTGTGAAGGTTTTGTCTGTGTTTTCTTTCACAACATGACTAATATGGAAATCTGTTTTGCATGATTGCATTTTTATACCCTAGATAAAATACCTTGCCTTCTCAGGGAAGAGGGAGGAAGGAAGTTTAGAACTCAAATTTAAAGAAAAAGAATGTTAAAAGTTGTTTTCACTTGCAATTAGAAAAAAAATCAAATATTATACAAGATCAAAAACCATTGTAAACAACAACTCTAAATCAGAGCAATCTTCACATATATGCATATGTGCAGGATGGCAGGGAGACAAGTTGCTATAAGGAAGACATGACCATTCACATTATTTGGATAAGTAGGAAATAATAACCTATGGTTCTTCTGTTAAAATGCTGGAACACAGGTCCTTTTAACCTGCCCTGCTGCACCATCCTCTAGACAAATAGTGACTCAAATAAAAATAGGGGCTACTATAACCATATATAAAAATCCCTATGGGATACATATTAACTTAGTTTAACAATATGATATTATCCATGCTTTATTATATTTTTATTTATTTTGTTAAAAATTCCCCAATTACATTTTAATCTAGTTCTGTCCACATTTGAGAGTGTTGTGGACTACATGCAGTCTGTGAGCTGTTTGATGCCTCTGCTCTAGATGCTTTCAATGAAATATTTTGAAAAATCTATGATGTTATCCATGTGGGTATTTTTTCCAACAATGTAGCATGTATATTTTCCACATTTTAGGAGATTTTTTTATGGATTACTTCATCAATAACTTTTTATAATGAACACTAAACCATTATTCAAAGCCTTTCTAGTTGGCAGGATCTACCATAGCTTCTACTCTGTTAGCATATAGCCTTTCAGTGCCCAAGATGGTCTCCACACCACCATAATAGCTGACATAATAGATACTTAAAAGTTTTTCAAGTGCTTTAAGTTTTCACATCAAACCTATGAAGAAAGTATCATTAGGTCCATTTTACAGATGTGGAAATTGAGGCTTAGAGAGCTTAACTGACTAATCTATGACTGTCTAGTGTTATAGGTGAGATTTGAACCCAGGTATTCTCAATTCCAGGGCAACTAGGTGGCATAATGGATAGAGTGCTGGGCCTGAAGTCAGAAAGACTCATCTTTCTGAGTTCAAATCAGACCTCATACACTTATTAGCTAATCCTGGGCAAGTCACTTAAACCATTTTGCCTCAGTTTTCTTATTTGTAATATGAGCTGAGAAGGAAATGGCAAACCACTTCAACATCTTTGCAAAAATACACCCCCAAAACATACCCCAAATAGGGACACAAAGACTAAACTGACATGACTGAAGTGACAGAACAAGATTCCCAACTCCAAGTCCAGTACTCTACACAATTTATGATGCTACTTTTCTTCATAATGAGACTTTGGAGGAAAACTTTTATGAAAAATGAGAGACAACTTTTATTTATTTATATTTTATTTAAAATATATTTATTTTATTTTATTTATTGGCTATCTATTTCTGTTTTAATTTCCTGCTTTTCCAGTACAATTTAATGTTTCAGGGCAGGCACCATCTTTTTCAGTGAGGGAAATGCCAATAAACTGACAAAGATTATGAGTGAGCTCCTTCCCTGAGGAAGTCTTCCTCCTAGATAGTTCCTTGAGTTCAGGAGTCATATCTCTACTGTTTTCATATCCCCTCTAGTAGTAGTGCCCAACATGGTTCTGAGTATAAGCAGTGTCGTAGAGTTCATGTTAGATTTGCAATCAGTGGATCTGGGTTTGAATCCTGGCTCTGATGCTTCACAATGTGTATTACTTTGAGAAGTCATTTCATTGCTTTAGGTCTCAGTTTCCTCATCTATAAAAATGGGAATAACAATATTATCTACTTCATAAGGTTCTTGTGAAGGATGTATTTTTTAAACTCTTGAGTGCTATTGAAACATGTGACAATTATTCTAGGCACTCAAGAAGATACTTATTAGTTTACTGATTATTAACATTTGTGTCTTTCCCCCAACCTAACATGTGGTTTCCCCTTCATTTCTTTCTCCTATCTGCCCATCTCACTGATTTATACTGTTTATTACTCCAACTGTCTCCTTGGGTGAGCAAGGAAGTCCCTTATAGGCAGGTGCAATGTTGGGTCTAAGTTTTACACACACATTGCAGATACCATTTTGTGTAGTGCCCAACACCACCACTAAGGCTGTTTTTCCTACCTGACATGCTGTTTCCCATACCTCTTCTATGTCTAAGCCTCACCTCTTCTTTAAGGATCTATTCAAGCCCAATTTCCTTGAATAAGTAACAATCTCCCTGGGTATCAGTTTCCTCATGTGTAAAATGAAGGGCTTACAAAATTCTTTCAGTAAGGGTTTATATCTAGCTCAACCAGTTCTTTATGTAGATATGGATACTGAGGCCCAGGAAGATAAAATTACTTTCTCAAGGTTGCCCAATGCATGCCAAGCATGAATCTTACTCACTCTTCTTTACTCCTTCATTAATTGATCATTTTCACCCCCAACCTATAACATATTTTGAAAACACACAACCTATTTGGGAAGGGGAGGTCATCCTTCTAGGTGCTTAGTTCTTCTCACTTGACTTGATCATCCCAAATACAGTTAAAGAGATCTTTCCTTGACAAATTTAATAACAGATAACAGAAAGGGGGTAGAAGGAAGGAGAAGTAATCTGCTTTCAGTTCGTCTTTTAGAAAGAAAGACCTTTCCCTTAATCTTTGGTTAGAGTTTTCAAAGGGATAATCAGCAAGGGGAAAAAAGTCTCCACCTATTTTAAATTGGCTTAAATGAACAAAGTCCTACCAATTTATACTCCACCCCTCTTAAAAGTGAAACTTTCTGAAAATAACTTCCTTTTTAAAGCCATTGAAAGTGGCTTTGAAATTATTCTAGATCTGAGGTATTACCCACTCAGAGATAAGAAGAGAGAAAGATTAAAATTCTGTCAAAAAATATATGTTTATCCCAGAAGTCATTCATTATAACCAAGTTTGATTTCTAATAATGATAGAGTTTTACATTAAAAATAAAAATATCCCAAATCACACGATCATCTCAGGAGATGTTAAAGACTTTGAAAAAGAACAACATCTATTTACTCTAAAAACCCTACAAAATATAATTATAGGGGAATTTTCCCCCTACTACAATTAAAAAGTAATCTATCCAAAACCAAAAGCAAACCCTATATGTAATGGGAAACATTAAAAGCTTTCTGAATAAATACAGGAGTAAAGCAAAGATATCCCCTTCTCATGTCAGTATTTGATATAATTCTTTAAATTCTAGCAAATACAAGAGAAAGATATGAAATGCATAAAGATTGTTAGAGGAGAGAAAGAAAGAATATGCCTGCTTGCTACCGACATGAAGGTTTATTTTTAGAAGTCCTATGGAATAAGGGAAAACATAACAGAAACAATAGCTTTAGCAAAAAGTGGCACTCTTTTTAAATTCACAGAAATCAACCATATTTCCATATAATAGAAACAATATCCAAAAGGCAACAATAGAAGAAGATGTCTCATTCAAAATAACTAAAATGCATAAAGTTTTTATGAATCATTTTACCAAAACATACTCAATAACTTAAAATTCACAAAATATTTAAGAATTAGTTTACCAAAGCACATTCAATACCTCACTACATAAATTCAATTACAAAATCCTACTAAAGATAAAGGATAACTTAAATAACTGGAGGAATAGTCAATGCCTATGGCTGGGACATTTTAATATAATTAAAGTGACAATACTACTAAAGTTAATTTACAGATTTAGTCTTATACTAATCAAAGTACCAAAGAGATACTTTATAAAGCTAGACAAAACAATAACAAAATTCATTGGGATATGTGATCTCCATATTAAAGAATATACCACCAAGATAGAAGAGAAGCAGATTATATAATTTTCATCATTATGGGTAGGAGATAACTAAAGTAGGGACAGAAGTAATATCAAAAGATAAAACTGATAATTTTGATTACATGAAAGAGAAAAGCTTTTGGACTATGCTGCTAGGATAAGGGAAGAAATTGAATGGAAAAAAAATCTTTATATTAAATATACCTGATAAGGGTTTGATAACCTATATATAATCAACTTATAGAAGAATATCATCAAAAGACATTCTCCAATATATAGATCATTAAAAGTATGCAGAAGTAGTCCTCAAATGAAGAACCAAAAACTATTAACAATTATATGGCCCCTTTTTTTCTGCTGTAATATATATGGAAATTTTAATTTAAAAAATTTTAAAAAGAGAGAGGAATAAAATCCCAACCATATGACACAGTGCTCCTATTAATATTGAAAGAAATAAATCATAACAATCCTGAGATTTTATATCACACCAGGCAAATGAGCAAAAATGGCAAAAAAACTCAGCCAACATTGTAAGGGTTGAAGAAAGACATGCATATGCATGCAATGCTAGTGGAACTGTGCAACTATTTTGAAAAATAATGGGGACTTATGCAAATACGGTGACTAAAATGTCTGTGCCCTTTGACCCAGAGGGTCCATTATAAGACATATTACCACTAGGGAATCATTGATAAAGGAAGACTTCATTTTCACCAAAAGATTAATAGCAGCATTTTCTGTGGTAGCAAAGAACTGGAAAAAAATAGATGCCTATCAACCAGGGAATAGCTAAACAAATTGTGGTACATGAAGGTAATGGGATATTACAGTACTGTAAGAAATGATGAATACAGAGATTCATGGCAAGATGAAATAATGCAAAATGAAGCATGTTAAGTCAAGAAAACAATATTCACAGTGCCTACAACGTTATAAATGGAAAGCACAACCACCACAAAACAATTGAAACTGAATGCTGTGAAATTATAAAGAACAACTTTGGCTCCAAAGAAATGATAGGAGAAAACACTTCCTTCTATTTCTTTGCAGAGGTGACGGTTGACAGGTATGGAATATTGCATGAAATATCAGATTATTTTCATAGTGTTGACTGGTATTGCACCTTATTTTCCTTTTTTTAAAAATATTCTTTGTTATGTGGATTGGTTCTCTGGGGAAGAATAGGGAAGAGAGGGAGAGGTAAATAATATAAAAACAAAAGATATCAATAAAATCTATTTAATAAAGACAAAATAGGAAATGAAATGCAAATAGACACATGGGAAAGAAGACTAAAAGAAAACTGTCCACATTGTTCAATTTTATTCAACCAACGTTAATATAGCCCATTACATACTGGGTAGCTAGTGAGTAGGTGCAGGGGATAGAGCGTGGGACCTGGAGTCAGGAACACTCCTCTTCCTGAGCTCAAATCTGGCCTCAGAAACATACTAGCTGTGTGACTGAAGGCAGTCACTTAACTCTATTTGCCTCACTTTCCTCATCTGCGAAATGAGCTAGAGAAGGATATGGCAAAACACTTTCATATCTTTGCCAAGAAAACTCCAAATGGGGTCACAGAGTTAGACAGGACTGGAAAAAAATAAGACTGAATGACAAGCACAAAGTAGTTATGATCTCAGACAATGCAAAAAGCAAAGACCAAATGAAAAGAGATAATCTGGGGACTACTTTGGGCAGCTAAATGGCTCTGGTGATAGGGCACCTGCCTGGAGTTAGACGACCTGAGTTCAAATCCAGCCTTAGACACTTACTAGCTGTGTGATCCTGGGCAAGTCACTTAACCTTTGTTTGCTTTAATCCACTAGAGAAATAAGTAGCAAACCATTTGAGCATCTTTGCCAAGAAAACCCCACAAAGGTATCACAAAGAGGTGCACACGACTGAACAACAACTATATCCTAGGTTCAGGGGATATAATGACATAAATCAAACAGTCCTTGCTCTCAAGGAATTTACATAGTACCAAAGGGGATACAAAATGTACATTGAAAAGTAAATACAAATTATATTCAAAATGAGCAGTAAGAGTTTAATACTTGCGTGTTGATTGACTGATTACAGAGACTTGTGGGTAATGCTTAGTAGTTCTCCCTCTCAGGGATGAATAGATTGAATGGATGAAATTCTTCTAGCCGGAATGGAATTTGGTTTTCCATTATCCATGGACAAAAGAAGAACTGTGAGTCTTAAAGAGCTGGATTGGTTGCTCTTAGTCCTTAAGACTGAAAATTCAACAGATTGTGAGAACTGAAAAGTAGCTTGGAAATCTGAATGGAATGGTCCTTTACATTTCGATCCATTTTCATTTTTGGAAGGAAGGCAGAAGACCAGGGTGGGAGACTAGAGATATGGAATGATGCTTTAGAGGTGGCAACTGCCTCTGCACATCATCAGCAGTAGGGTAGATTTTAACCAAGTAGAGGTAAGTCTAGATAGCACATACTAATCACAGATTTATTGTCCCTTTGAGAGTTTTGCCAACTGTTGATAATTTTACCCATTCCTCTTTCCTCTCTCACCTGTTACCTTGCATAGTCCTCCCTTCAAATCAAAATCAACTGCAAGTCATGTCATCATCTTGATGTCACAATCATCTTGGAGAATGAAGGACAAACTCAACAACCTGTCCTGGAGACTTTATGTTAAGTCCAAGATTTATCTAGTTATTAAAGTTTATTTACCTTTCTATTTCATTAGTATGAATTCTGCCTAGGAAAGTCTCCAAGGAAAGCCAACTGCTTTGGATTTGTGTACTTCATTTATGTGAAAGGGAAGCCAGAGGGGGAGGATGAAATGACTAGACCAGGTATATAGATGTGAAAGGAACAGAAAATATTTGCTCTATCTGAATTGTCAGAGGAGGAAGGAGTAACTATAGGGGCTTCTGAGCTATATGAAAGAGAACCATATTGATTGGCATTTTTTATAAACTTTCCAAAGCAGGGTAAAGAATATATAGATTTAGTCCCTCTCCATCCCCCAGGCTAAAAAAGACAAAACAAAAAGTTAAGGACTTACAAAACAGGTTGGTTGACTGTAGACTAGCACTTAGGGTCTTTCTGACTTTGAAGGGAGCTCTCTACCGCTCTTTCTTACACATTGAGAGTATGTAATAAACATTTTTTAAAAATCATTAGGAGCCATAGTAGAGTGGAAAGAACTAAAGGCAGATGGCCCAGTGGAGCAGCAAGCTCAACTTTTAATTTTAGCTTTTAACTAAAGTAAACATTATTTTTCTTTTCAATAAGAGAATCAGACTCATATAAGCAGGGCCATAAAATATAGTTAAGAGAGGGTTAGACTTGATAATTTCTGAAGTTCATTCTAGTATTAACATTCTAATTCTGTTTCTAAATACTTCTAAGATATTAAGGACACATCGTAATTGAACTCCTGTTTCAATTAGAGCTAGAGTAAGTGGTGCCAAGGATGAGGAATGTATCACCTGTAATGCTCAGACAAAGTTAGCCTCTGTGAGAGACATTGCTATGTTTTCTCACATGCTTACCTCATTTTAGGGAAGTTGATAACATGGGAAGTCCCAGTGGATATAATTAACTTGAATTTTCAAAACGTTTTTTTATAATGTCCCATGTTGGGGATGATTTAAAGGAATCAAATCATTTTAGGGGATGATGCAATGCCTGAAATGGATCCAGAATCTTACAAGGAATACAGAAGGGAGTTGTAGGATGGAAATTAGTCATCTTTGTGTGTGTGTGTGTGTGTGTGTGTGTGTGTGTGTGTGCAGGGGAGAGAGAGAGAGAGAGAGAGAGAGAGAGAGAGAGACTCATTCAGTGAGGTGGGAATGAGTAGGTTGAATGAGTAAGATACTCCAAACAAAATAAAAAAACACAGTGCCAAGGCTTCATTAAAACAACCAGTATTCAGAACAAGAGAGCTAACGATCCCATTATCTTCTGTCCTTGTCAGGCTGTACCTGGAACCTTGGGTGCACCATTTTAGGAAGGGCACTGGTAAGTGATAGAAAGTGTCCGGAAGAAATTGAGCAAGATGGTGAAGGGTCTTGAATATTGGAAGAAATATCAGAGAGGGTTCAGCATAAAGAAAAGAAGATTTAGATCCAATGAAATGACACATGTAAAATGCTTTGCAAACCCTAAAGCGCTATATAAATTCTGGCTGTTGTCATACAAGAACAAAGCTAACGATTGTTAAGAGGGCATGATGGCTGTTCTCAAGCATTTGAAAGGCTGTTACATGCTTCCAGAGAACAGAACTAGGAACAGTAGTTTGAAATTGCTGAGTGGCAGATCTGGGCTTGATATAAAGAAAAATTTTCTAGTAATTTGACATTTCCAAATGTGAAAGAGGCTGCTTTGGGGGGTAATGAAATCCCTATTGCTAGCAAAGGGTCTTGAGTGAAGAATGAATGATCATTTGTCCAAAATTTTGTAGAGAGAATTCTTGTCTAGGAATAGGTTTTGCTAAGTGGACTCTAAGGGGCTTTCTAGCACTCTCTGACAATGGGGATGGGTGGAGTGAGGAGGAAGCAGGTTATACACTGGTAGAGAAGCCAGAGAAAAGTGAAGAGAGGGAAAAATCAGAGGAGGGAAAGAAAGAGGTAGGGGTGATATGCCAGTAAACTCAGTAACATGTGCCATTATTTAGAAATTATAATTTAGATGATGAAAAACTCTTGGAAGAAAAAATAGGTTTTTTTGTAGTCCTGAAGATTCTCCCTATGTGCCTAACTTGGGAAAGGGGAGAGGGATTGATCAGGATTCAAAAATTTCAAAGGAGAAGGCATTTTAGAGATCATCTAATGCAGCTGGTTGTTAAGGCAGTATTGGTCCCTCCCAGCTTGAATCACTCCGTCTCTCAGTAGCACAGCTTTCCTATCAAGAAAATGGATAGAGAAACTGTCAGGTCCTTGTTTTCCTGGAAAGAAGAATGAGACTCTCCAGTACTCTGGATGATTTGTAAGACAAGGAAGACCTAGTGCTCCTAATGATTCACTGTCCCTGGACAACTCACCCAAGTCCAGCTGTGGCTTTATCTCCTCCTAGGTCAAGAAGCCAAGTGAAGTTAGAAAAAAGAAAACTCTGAAAAGTAGAAATTATGTAACAGTAGCAGCAATAACATCAGCAAAAAAAAGTGACAAGGGATTCAGGAGGATGAGAGGCTTTATTTTATGCTTTGAAGGTAAATTGCTCTTTAATTAAAGAAAAATCACCCTGCAGCTAGTAAAGACACCACTAAGAAAATTAAAATAATGTAAATCAAGCTACATAAATATTTCATAAATGACACTGGAGATTTAGCTATGGATTGTTTTTTAAAACCCTGCAGGTTTAAACAGCAAATCCTACAACTGCTTCTGTGAGCAGAAATTATCCACCTTTGTTCCATGAGAGAGTAGTTTAAATACAGACCCCAAAGGGGATTTCCATATTCTATAAGTGACAGTATGTTCTAACTGTTCTAGTCCCATAGGTCACTGGATACTGAATGGAAGCCTTGGTTGTGGATGATTATCATGTCTTGAATTTCTTCCAAGTAGCGCCACACACACTGGAGAAAACTGATTTCTTACCATAGGAGACAAAGCAAAATGAAAAGTATATCCCCAGATGGAACTGATATGTGTTTATATGCATGTGTTGGTACTACATATTTGTGTTGATGTGTTTGTACACATGTTTATCTGTATACATGTGTTTGTGTGATTTTCTTAGCTGTCACTAGCAGGATGAAGGGGACTTTGTTCCAGACTGCTGTTACTTTGGTGGGGCATGCTTCATTTCCATTAAGGGCTACTTCCTCTTTGAAATGATTCTTAGGTCAAGTGCATGTTGGTAAATACCTAGCAACCAAAAAAGAAATGTATGTATGATGCACTTTCAGTAATCTGAAACATTATTGTTACTATATCACTTTTTAAGAAGTCTACTGTAGACAATCAACAAAATAATAAATCAGTTTCTGTTTTATAGCATTTATTGATTTCTGAGGTATCAATGGTAAACTGCAAAATTTAACAATCAGCAAGTAGGAGCTGCCTCCAGCACACCCCTGTCATGCCCACCTTTCTCATCTTGATTCTCTATTTTCCTTCATCCTTGGCTACGACCACTTTCCCTAGCTTGTGCCCAGAATGACTCTCCATCCTCACAATTGCTTTTATCTCCCAGATGAAAATATATCCCTAGTTATAGAGCTGATGTTTATGCCAGTGTGTATGAATGTGAGTGTGCATGTGTGTGTGTGTGCATGTGACAATAGTTTCAACAGGCCACACACTGATCTGAGGAGCAAAACTTCCTACAGATTCTCTCTTTTAGAAATGAATAAGCCTCCCTCTCCTAGATGTCTTGGATGCTAAATCAATTGCTTTGGGAAACTAAGACTTTTAATTAACATAGTACAAAGTGACTATTTCTAAAGCTTACCTGACCTCATTGGAAATACCTCTCAATCAGATCAAGATCACACATCAAATCAACACTTTTGACTGGAAAGATTGCTGACTTCACAAATCAATGTTTATATAGGATGATACAATTAAACAGGAAAATTCTACCTTCATTAAAGCTGGAAGGGTCCTTAGAAGTCATATTGTCATGGGATCTCAGAATAACCAGTTTAAATGTTGCTCACTTGTTTTAGAGTCTTTGTGGCCCCATTTGAGGTTTTTCTTGGCAAAGATACTGGAGTGGTTTCACATTTTCTTCTCCAGCTCATTTTACAGATGAGGAAACTGAGGCAAACGGGATTAAGTGACTAGCCCAAGGTCACACATCTAGTATTGGAGGTCAGATTTGAACTCGAGAAGATGAGTCTTCCTGACTCCAAGCCTGGTGCTCTGTGCACTATGGTGCAGTCCTAATCCGTTCATTTTATAGATGAGGAACAAGAGGTACACAGTCCCCTGCATTGCCTTTACCTATTTTCCTCCACTCAGCTGCCAAGCTAATTTTGAAAAAGCATAGGGCTGACCACATCAACCTCTCTCCCTTCCCTCCACTTCTGCTCCAGTGGATCCTTATCTCTAGGATAAAATATTTAATCCTGTTTGACATTTAAAGCTCTCTATACCTACCTTTCCATTCTTTTCCTCCTTGCATACTAGAAGCTAGTTATTTACATGCTATTTCCCCATTAGAATGCAATCCTTTTAGAGGCAGACTCTTTTTGCCTTTAATTGTATTGCAAGCCCTTACTTAGCACATGCCTGATACATCCCAAGTGCTTACTTAGTACTTGTGAATTTACAAAGAGAGATTAATTTGCTATCCTAGGATCACACAAATAGTAAATGTTTGAGGTCTTCCTGGTACACAGGCTTCTTGATTCTGAGTCTAGGGCACTTTCTCATTTTACACATGAGTTAAATGAGGTCCAGAGAAGGGAACTGACTTAACAAAGATCATTCAATTAGCTAATGGCATAGATAGGAGCAGTACCCAGGTCTCCTGGCTCCCATGCCAATACTCTTTCCAGAAGAGCCTCCCTTCTGAGTTACAGATGAAGTAGTATAGGCCAGGAGAGCAAATCAACTTACTCAAGGCAATAGTATAGTTTAGTGCCTTTGGTTCTAAAACATGTAGAAAATGGAAATGCACACAGGCTACTGGTCTTTCTAAAGCATCAAATGTCAATTGGTTGACCAGTTTTTCTTGTATTTGCTCTTTTATCATCGTGTATCTGAATAGAGAGATCCACAACACTGGGGAAAGAGCAGATTGATTTTCCTGTACATGGTCAGGAGTGCTGCTGGTACTCAAAGACTCAAAGTGTAATGAAGATCTATAGAAAAACATGGAAAAGAATCTCACAAGATGAGAAATCTTGGATGAGTTTATATTAGCACCTTAGGAAGGAGTGCCCAAATTGGTGACATTACAGACCCTGTCAAGTATGATGGAACTGGTTTGTATTTTCCCAGAGTTTTAAGTATTGGAGTCTTTGTCTTCTGCCTTAAGTGCATCCTCAAGGTGAAGGAATGACTCAGACTGGGCTTTTGCTTATCTTAAGACAGATTCATTATAGCCATTTGGAAGCTCTCGATGCCAGAACCCCTGAGGTGGCCAACCAGTAGAATTCACTGGCAGGAGTGAGGAAGGATACACATGGGACATTTTCCCAAGGTACAGTTGTCTAGGAAGAAATATCTTGGAGGTGAGGGACATGTACACATATAAAGGAAAAAGCAAGCAGTGAATTCTCAGAGTATTTGTTACCTGCCATTTGGTTCATGCAGTGGGCTTGGTAGGTGCAGAGTATATGGCACCCAAGATAAAGAAGAACCGGGCTCAAATCATACCTCTGACACTTAGTAGATATGTGACCACTTGTAATCCCAAGGGGCAGTTAGGTGGTGCAGTGGATAGAGAGTTGGGTCTGGAGTTAGGAATAATTCAAATCTGGCCTTAGATACTTACTAGGTGTTGATCCTGGGTAGGTCACTTAACACTGTTTTCCTCAGTTTCCTCATCTGTGAAATGAGTTGGAGAAGGAAATGGCAAACAATGGCAAACTACTTCAGTATCTTTTCTAAGAAAACCACAAATAGAGTCATGAAAAGTTGGGTATGACTGAAATGACTGAATAACAACAAACATCTCTGAGACTCAGTTGCTTAAATGGTAAAATGTAGATATATAGCACCTGCAGTACCTACCTCACAGAGTCATTGTGAAGCCAAAGTGAACTAAAATTTGAAACCATCTAAACAAGTTGAGCAGAGTGGATAGAGAGTTGCCCTTTAAGTCAAGAAGGCCTGGGTTCAAATTCTATCTCTGTTTAATATTGTCTATGTGACCACAACCAGTTGCTGATAGCAACTCATCCAAGATGTTTAATCTTGTGAGATTCTTTGCCATAGATCTTTAATACACTCTGAGTCTGTGGGTACCAGCAGCACTGCACGACCAGGTGCAGGAAAATTGATCTGTTCTTTCCCTAATGCTACTCTATATGATAAAAAGAATTATTCTTCACCCTGCTTGACTGCAACATTTTGACATTTTTTTTTTTTTACTACTGCCACCTTTATATATTCTTTCTATTCCTTGGGATTTTGTAACACTGCTCTCTTCCTGATTCTCCTTCCATCTGTCTGATAACTCATTTACTGGAACAATACCTCTGTCCTATTCACTTTAAATGGCTGTGCCATAAGACTCTGTCCTGGGCACTCTTGTCCTTCCGTACAATAGGTAAAAATTTCTAAAGTTTATCTGACCTCGTTGGGAATACCTCCAAGGTAGGATAAAGATCACACATCAGATCAACACTTTTGATTGGAAAGATTGCTGAATTCACAAATCAGTGTTAACATGGGGTGATACAATTAAATGGATCTGGAGTCAAGAAGACCTGAATTCAAATCTAGCCTCAGATACTCATTAGCTGTGTGACTCTGGTCAAATCACTTAACCCTATTTGCTTCAGTTTCCTCATCTGTAAAACGAGCTAGAGAAGAAAATGGCAAACCACTCTAGTATCTATCTTTTCTAAGAAAATCCCAAAAGTGATCACAAAAAGTCAGACATGGCTGAAAATGGCTAAACAACTAAACAACATACTATTATATACTATACATTATTATTGTAATATAAAGTAGTATAATATTTACTATAGAACTATAGTATACATGTGTGTATTTATTTTCCTATGTATCACATACATCTAAACTTATACATCATAATTCTAGGTTTTATGGTTCCTGACCTTTGAATACAAGCACATCCTAATGGAGGGAGTTATTTATACACATTATGTATGTTTATGCCTATGTCTTTATCTATGTATATGTACACATATAAGCTATCAAACTACATACACATTCAAATCTGGCCTTAGATACTTACTAGATGTTGATCCTGGGTAGGTCACTTATGTGGCCTGTGTGCATTTCATATACACACACACACACACACACACACACATACACATACACACGTACATAGTCACCTGTCTGTTGTCATAATCATTCCTTTGGTTGCTGCTAAGGAAAAATATTATAGAGCTTCTTGCAGTAAATAAGTATTTTTGCTCTTTCCTGTCCTTGCATTTTCTACAACACTGCATCTCTGTTCTAACATTTCTAAGGAATGCCACTATTATATGGAAATCATCCTCTGTTTTCTTGTGTGTGTGTGCATGTGCATGTGCGTGTATGTGTGTATGTGTGTGGCGTGTGGGAGTGTGTGCGTGTGTGTGTTTGGGAATTGGCTGCTGAGCACAGTAGAAAGTCTCCTCTTAGACTCAATCATGATTTTGGTGGGAAGTAACTCTGATATGCAAGTGATGAGAAAACAAAATCACTCCAAAAAGGAGGTGAAGTAACTCTAGAAGATGCTTAGCCCCATGGAAGAACTCTTAGAGTGTTAGATGGTCATCTAGGAAACTTAAGTTCTCATTTTGTCATTATGTTGCCTCAGATAAGCTGTTTCTAACCTTGGGGCCCCAGTTCTCCCATTTGCAAAATGGAGGGGGGTAAGGTTATACTAGAGGATCTCTAAGGGTGCTCCCGACTCTGACATTCTATCAATCTATGACCCAATGAAAAATTGGCAGCTACCCTGGGAGGCTCATTTGGCACTCTCACATAACCAGTATTTTCTGGAGCAGAAAAATTATTTTCTTTGAAAAAACCATCACACAAGTTCCCTACTGCTGATCCTATAACTGGTGATTGCTGGGCTCCCTTTCTTTCCTTCCATATTCTCCCAGCCTGGTTTATAATTTAAAACCTCCTGGCTAAGCTCATTTTGCCAAGGAGCTCCTGCAGGATTCACTTACAGGGATGGTTCTAGAAATTTCGAGTTCAGAAAATAGTTTCAAGGAGAAAAAATGCATTCACTAAGGTTCCCTTAAAACCAGAGCCAACCTTCAAGTGAGATGATATAGTTTCTCAAATTTTGTGGAGGTTAATGTATGTGTGTGTGTGTGTATGTATGTATGTGTATATACACTGTATATCGCTATAAGAAATATGCCTGCTAGAGAAATAAACCTCTACCTCAGCTTACTGTTGGGATGAAGGCAAAACGGGTTTCTACTGAATGGAGAGCCTAGAATGTCAGAATTGGGAGGAGGTGATGGGTCTGTCTGGTCTCAACCCTTCATTTCACAAAGGGTTTCATTTAATCTCAGAGAAAAGTGACTTTACTAAATTCACACTGGTAATGAGAAGCAGAGCCAAGTTCAGAAGTGAAAGAGAAATAGATTTGGGATAAGAAGATTTGGTTTGGAATCCTTGTTCTGTGAATTTGAATCTGCAATCTTGACCATCTCATTTTACTTCACTGGGACTCAGTTTCCTCAAATATAAAATAAGAGCATTATTTTGATGAACTTTGAGGTCCCTTCTATGAAACTGTAAAACTGATTGTTAGGGTTCCCACTATACTAGGCCAGGTGTTGGCAAACCATGGCCAATAAGCCAAATCTACCCTGCTGTCTTTTGTTTTTTTGTGGCAGGAGTTAATAATGGTTTTTACATTTTTAAATAAAGTTCTATTGCATTTTAAAATGCAAAAATCATTCTTAGTTCCCATGCAATACAAAAATAAGTGTCAGATTTGGCCCCCAAAAGGTTGCAGATTCCTGAGCTAAGTTGTTCCCTGGGACTCTACCATCACCTTCACTAGCTCCAGTGAGCTACTTCTCATGGATCTAATAAGAAAATTCAAAGAATGGTTATGAGGTCTTGGCATTGCTGATATCTGGATAGATTTATATACACTTGTTGTGTATGGTATTTGAGAATGGATAATTACCTTCACTTACCGTATGCTAGGCTATTCCTGCTAAATATTTACTGCCCAAAATTCTGCCCTTTCCAAACCATTTGCAACATAGGCATGCCACAGGCAACTCAGCAGCATGACTCACTAGGGGAGAGAGGAATATAAATCTAGAGCTTCTACTACAAATTATACAAAAAATTAATGGAACATGAAATCAAGTAAATGGAATTGAATACCATAATTAGTTCATATTTTAATCTGTAGGTTTTTTTATTATCTGTCAACCAACAAGCAATTAAATCTGCACCATTGAGACAATTAGCTTTGTTTCAGAGGAAGTTTATCGATATATCAAGGCATATGAATCTGGGAATTTTCAACTGCTTAATGTTGAATGGTGTGGTATATTGACTTGGCATTTTTTGATTTCATCTTCCAATAATATAGAAGCTATAATTATTAACTGTTAGAGAGTTATGCTATATTATGAAATACAGGCTGAATAAAGAAAACATCACCGATGCTCCATGATTCCTGGTGTGATGCTATTAGCACCCCATTGTGTTAGGAACAAAGGCATGTGACTAATAAGATGAGTAGTCCTTACTAACTCTCAGCCACCCCCTTCTTATTTCTCTTTATCAAGCAAAGTGACAACTATTCATTTGAAGGCACATTGAGAGGGCTGGCAATAATGACCCGGATTCATCTTTGCACTCTTTCAAACACTCAACATTGATGCCTCATCTGTGACATCATCAGCTGTTTTAAGTGCCAATCCTTCATTTACTCAATCAGCACCCCTTATCCTCCAGCCTCCCAACTCCTGCAGGGCACATAGAATGATACCTTGTGCTTTGAGACTTACTTAAGGATCTCCTTCCTGTTGCTGAGTTAGTTTGTAAATGTTCTGATTTTGTAAGCTCTGGACCTCAACTCTGCTCATCCAGTTGTCAAAGAGCGGGAGGCATGGGAGAGGGTGAGCTTCCCTTCTTGCCATAGTTCCTTGGTTAGGGATCCCTAAAGGAGCAGGAACTGTGCCCAGAACACCTATAAAATGGAGGTAATAATCCCCGATTTAATCTATCTCTGGGAGGTTAAAAGGAAAATGCTTTGAAAACTACTACTATATAAATGTGAGCTATGTACATGTCAGAGTAGGTGTGGCCTAGAGGATAGCAAACCAGCCTCAAACTCAATAAGACTTGTTTTCAGGTCTTATTTTGACACATATTGGCTGTGTGGTCCTGGATAAATGACTTAACCTCTCAGTGACCCAGTCAACCTTCCAAGACCAGTACTGTTCTCCCTCTCAAACTACCTCATGTTTAACTAATGTGTATTTATAGCACAAGCTCTGGTGCTACCAACCTAATCCCAACTTGCAATGGTAAGGTGAAGGCAATTATTACTTTTCGATTCAAGATATGAGGGATAACATGGAGGAATTGAGATTGGTTTTTTTTTTCAGATGCTATTGCTGACAATAGCAGTTGCAGCTAGGTGGCACAGTGGATAGAGCATCAGGTCTGAAATCAGGAAGACCATTATTCAATCAGCTGTGTGACTGTGGACAAGTCACTTAACCCTGTTTGCCTCAGTTTCCCCTTCTGTAAAATGAGCTGGAGAAGGAAATGGCAAACCACTCCGTATCTTTGCCAAGAAAACCCCAAAGCAGTCAAGAAGAGTTGGTCACAAATGAAATGACTGAACAACGCGTTGTTGACAATTCCCTCGTCAGTACCCTCCCCCGTCAACACTAAGAAGCAGTTGATATCAATGAGAGTTAATTAGCTTTTAGGAAGGAATATTTACCAAAGTGTTGGGATAAGAGCAATTTGTATAAAACATTTGTATAAAAAATTTGTATAAAACATAGGTCACATTTTCCCATGAGTATATGCACAGTCTAGGGGAAAGTGGGATCAAGCTCAGAGAGGTTATGTGTATGGCAACAAGAAAACTCACAACTCATGATTATTGGAAGTTCTCTTGGAATTCTCATAAAGTTCCTTTTAGGTATGGTAGAATTTTTCACTGAGCTTCTTGCAGAATCCTGATGCTGTTTTTCCTCATGGCGTTGAATTTGTCTCAACATGTCTTCAGCTACTGATTGAATCACTGCCTTCAGCCACTGCTATTCCAGAGACATGCAGCATTGAAGATGAATCCCAAATCCTCTGACATATTGAGATTCACAAGGTCATACTCTGGGGAAGTATTTCTCTCTCGCTCCCTACCTGCTTCCCCAAGAGATTCCTTCTCAGGGACATGGCTAAAGTTACTTCAAGTCCTGGCTAACTTAATAGTGGAATGCCTAGTTCTAAACTAGTTTGTCAGTTTCGTTTTTTACCCCAATCCCCTTTAGGTCATATCTAACTTTTCAACTCATTCTAATAGTCTTTCTGTGTAGCATCATGCTATTTTATCCAATGTCTTTTACTCCTTCCAAATCAGTTAAGTAACTTTTCATACGTAGTATAATGCCTTTTTGATTGCTTCATCTAGTAGAGCTCTCACTCATCAAAGGTATCAGAGTAGAACATCTTGTTGGTTCCTTTGATGTATAGGGTGTTCAGAACTAGGACCTCTTGTGTGAGAGGGCTGCTGAGCCCTTTTCAGGCTGCTCAATCACCTGTGGCTATAAGAAGCTGTAGTATGTACAGTGGCCATACCCTGGTAAAAATTGTCTTGGCAGCCAGGTTAAACCAGCTTGAGGGTAAATGACAGGTCTAAAACCTGTCAGGAGGTTAGGGCAATTGATATTTACTCCAAAGCACATGAAGACTCTTCCTGTTAGAATGGGCAGAGGAGAATAATTTGTTCCAACAGTCATGAAGGTGGATGAAGTATGAATTAGGGGTGCTTACAGGTTGATCAGACATCAGAAATGCCAAGGTCATCCACTGTCTCCTGGGCCATCTCTAGCTGTCTTGACTTTTGTTCTGCAACTGGACTTCGACGACTCAGGAAGAGAAAGTAAGACTGATGACTTTGTATAATTCTACTTCATTTAAATCTAGTTCACAGGTAAGTCAAGACATCACTTGTAAAATCGTTGGTCCTCTTAGAAAACAAAGGATGAACGACAGGTGGAATGAAGTGGTTGATTTGATTGACTCACTCTTACATTTATTTTCTCTACACTGAAAATATGGACCTTCATACAGATAGTGGGAACAACTGAAAAACATCTACAACTTCCATCCCCTAAACGTAATTGTTATATTCTAGCACAGATAACAAGTCAGGCTTAACTTTTTGCTTCCAATGGGGTACATAGAATATTTTCAATATTCAAGATCTTGAACAGTAGGAATTATACTTGGCAGTATATATCGAGGTCACTGGACTTGTACTTGGTCATTAAACATATTGGATCAACTGGTGAGATCAAAAATTGTGACAGCCATTCATATTGCAGAAGCACTATAAATTATCAGCTTCTCATTATTGACTATATTATCTCTGTAATATCTAATCCTTCTTCTCCAACCTCCACCCAGCTCACTAAGCAATACTTATGCAGTGAACTTTGAACTACTTTTGCAGAATGGTTTTTTTATACTACTCATGTATCTAACTGGGTTCCTACTTGGAGGTGCCTAGGACCCCAATTTATTTTTCCTCAAATATGAATTTCTGTACTTTACCTCGGGCTTGTCAGTCAATTGTGGTCAATGGATAGAGTTGTCTTGCCTGTGTTCTTGGTGGAGTAGAGGAAGGGAGAGAGATATGGGTTCCTGTGAATTCTATGAAGGAGCCTGATTAACTGTTTGTATGGGGAAAAGAGGTAGAACAGTTCTTCACTAGACCTCAACCCTACAGGGAGTAGAAGAAGGAATAGGAATTAGATGCTAATGCTTAAGAGATCATGGTTTCTATCTAACCTAGATTGCATAAGGAGTAGAGATAGGATTGTGTTTATCTCATACTCTGTAAAAGTCAGAATTCTTTTAGTGACTGATATTCATTCATTCGTTCATTCATTAATTCAGTTTTTGTTGCCTATATATTTACTGAATGCCTATTAAATACAGTGCTTAATTTGGTGTTGTAGACCAGGGGTAGGCAAACTCTGGCCCTTAGGACAATTGCAGTCTGTTGTCTATTTTTTCATGGCTCAAAGGATAAGAATGGTTTTTACTATGAAAATGAATTGCACCAAGGGCCATAGTTTTCTCACCTCTATCTCAGTTCATGAAAAAACAAATAGATCCCAAAGATGATGCTTTATTTCCAATAATATAGTAGGGAAAATAAGATATACTCATCCTAGCAGTTCTTCAAGACTCAGTTCTAATCCTCTCCCATTAGAGTGGCCTTCAAAAACTATTCTAGCATACAAATATGTTTTTTCTTTTTCTGAATTCCTATGGTGTTTACTGGCTATGCCACTCACTTGGCCCTGTCTCAAGGATTGCCATGAGGGATTTCTCATATTTTTGTATTGAATTCTCATTTACCTCTTGTATTATCACTTCACTTTTCATATGTTTCTGTTTTTTCTTCCAAATCTGGAATATATATATATTCCTTGAAGGCAAAGAAGCTTAAAGCTTTCTTATGTCTCTAATAGTACCTAACAAAGTGTAATACATTAGAGTTATAGAGTTCTTTAAGGTTTATAAATTGCTGTAACTGTGGCATTCATGTGAACTAGATAATGTAAAACTTATCCTTATTTTATAAACATGATTAGAACTGTTGCCTAGGCCTCTTTTCCTTACTCTCCACTTCATTCCTCCCTGTGGAACTTCCTTTAGTCTCTCAAATCAGGCCATATGACAGGTATTGTTATTTCATTTCCAGGCCTCAAAGAATGGTCTTTCCACAATTTTCTAGTTGTTTAAATAATCTTATACTAGTAGAATGTAAGTGCTTTGAGAACAAAGACTAGGACTCTTGTTTTTGGTCATTGTGTGATCAGTGTCTAACACATAGTAGGTGCTTAATAAACATTTTTTGAATTGAATCTAACTGAATATTCATTTTGAGGTTTGTATACACATATATTTATAACCATTATCTTTAATTCTCCTCTCCCCAAGAAGGATACTTGTACAGGTATAATTGTTGTTTAGTTGTTTTTTAGTTGTGTCCTACTCTTTGTAATCCCATTTGGTCAAAACCCATTTGGGGGTTTTCATGGCAAAGATACTAGAATGCTTTACCATTTCCTTCTTAGACTCATTTTACAGATGAGGAACTGAGACAAGCTGGGTTAAGTGACTGCTCAAGATCACCCTGATAGTAAATGTTTGAGACCAGATATGAACTCAGGAAAATAAGTTTTCTTGCCTCTAGACTGTAATTCTAGACTCTATATACTATGCCATCTAGCTGCCTCATAGATGACTCTAGGCCTTGACTCTAGAGGCCTCATAGGTGTAATTCCTGGTGTTTATTTTCCTATCTATCTACCTATCTAAACTTACATTATTTTCTTCTTTCTATCCTTTCATTCTATTCTACACTGCACCACATATTTGGACACATATTCCTGTTTTTAATTGGTCTCAGAAAATTTTATATATATAGGATGCTGTGCCCTTTTTTGAGGGTGTGAGCTCTTTAAAAACCTTAGAACCAAAAGACTTAGATTATCATCTTGGTTCTATCACCTGCCAACTGTGTGATGATAAGCAAATAATTTAACTCCTCTGGGTCTCACTTTCCTTATCCCCAAACTGGAGATAATTGTACTTTCCCTGCATACTTGTAAGGATTTCTCACACCATATAGTTTAGTAACCATGGTAATATGCTCAGAGTTAGCTGACACTGGATCAATATCTGATGAATTGACTTTAATTGTTCAAAGAAAGGACTGTTTCCTAAAGGACTTCTTAGCTGTTGGTGGACCCTGAATTATTCTTTATTTTTTTTAAAGGAACCTGGTACTTTTGGTTATTTGGAACTTTTATGAAGACCCCGCCCCCCCACACCAGTAGAGAGAAAGCTACCCATTTTTTTAAAGATCAATGAGAACAAGGTCCTTGAGCACCAGGAAGTCATTGTAGGAGTTGCTTGCTCATATAGCCAATATGGTAGTTGATCTACTTTGGAAAACTCTTCAAGCCCTCCCATGTATGATGCCCTCACTCCTTGAGCCCATCAAATACCTTTTGGGTGGCAGGGCATTTTGATTCTCCTGACTTCCAGATCCCTAGTCCTCTGTACAGAGCTGCTTTCAATTATCTAGCTCCAGTCCCACTGCAAAATGATAATTGGATTACTGTAGAGGTTTTTCCCCACAGCCATTTAACACCTAATGGGGCCATCGCTATAAATTATATGTCCCTCAGCAATTTTCATACCCTAACACACTTTGAAACAATTTGCTGTTAGTTGTTTATTCTTACAAATTTGTATTGCTTTAGCTGAAATCAGTGGAATCAGTCTCTCAAAGAGGCAAATAATTGCTTCTTTTAAGAGACCTAAGCTCATACTTTATATTTTCAGCCTAAGTTGTAGCTTCAATAAACTTTATGACCAATCTGAGATAATTGTTTTCTCTTTTCTGATTTCTAGTCCTTAAAAACAACAATCTATTTCCCATGTGCCTTTTCTAACCTGTCTTCTTCTCTAGCTTTGAATCTATCCTATCAGCATCAACTTGAAAGCATCAGTTTCAGTTCAAATAAAAAAAATACACCAAGCAACTACTATGTGCTGAGTATTGTACTAAGTATTGATTCTATATGTACAAAAAGGGAAAAGGAAGGAGGGGAATGAAAGAGGGAAAAAGGAGGGAAAGAAAGGGAAGGGAAAAGAAGGGAAGAAAAGAAAAGAAATGGGATGAAAGGGAGGGAAGGAAAGCAACAGAAGAAAAGTCCTTGCCCTCAAGGACCTTACATTCTGTTTTCCTTCCATAAATTTCTTGCCTTGCTCTCATTTCTTTCCCCAGTTTTTCCCCTACCACTTTTATTTGATTTTTAAAATAATTTTTTTTGGTTTTTCCAGGAATTCTTGTTGAACTTGTGTCTAATTCGTATTTCCTCCCCTTTGAGGCTTTGCTTGTAGCTATTTTGATAGGTCTTCTTTCAGGTTTGTGTCTTGATCTTCCCTGTAGTTTTTATGGTCAGGTTCTTTTTTTGTGGTTTGCTCATTTTCCTAGTCTATTTCTTAACTTTGAACTTCATCTTAAAGTTGGGCTCTGTCCTGGGGTGGGGCTAAGGGGCACTGTCCCAAGCTTCAGGTTTTGTTTTGTTTTTCCACTATTTTCAGAGACAGTTGTGAGGGTTTGGAAGTTTTCAATGCTTCTACAGTAATGTCATCCAGAGAGAGGTGTGGTCACTGCTCTACTGATCTATGCTCTGGTCCTTACCCAGGAAGAGCTCCTGATCTTTTTCAGCCAAAAGTGATACTACTGTTCAGGGGCTCTTCTCCCTTGGGACTGCAAGCAATCCTCTCTGACCTGGAACTGTGACCCAGAAGTGTGTATAGTCAATGAAGTTGCCAAACAATGCCCTGTCCTAGCACAGGGATCTCCTTTAATCTCTTTCTGACCAGTTGTCTGGTCCCTTTATCATCACTGGCTTAAGAACTACTGAAGCTACTGCTGCTGGTGCTGTCACTGTCTCCAAGGCCCATAGTTGGTGTTGTCACAACATGGACTCCAGACCAGCTCTCACCTACTTTCCAACTTTCTAAGTTGTTTTGGGCCAGAACTTTTGTTGGCTCTGCTGTTTCAAAATTTTACTTGAATTGTTATTGTTGTTTTTAAATTTGCTTAGAGGGGAATGTTGTGTGAGCTTGGCTGCTTCCTCTACTCCACCATCTTGGTTCTACCTCCTGGAAATTCTGAGCTTACATTCTATTTCTTCTTCTTTTCGTTTTTGAAAAACCAAAGAACATGAAATTATTCAGGGAATTGATACAAATATATAACAAGAACCATACTTCCAATAAATAAACGGTCAAAGGATATGAATAATTTTCAAATTAAGAATTATCAACTATAAATGACCACTCCAAAGCATGTTCTAAATCACTAGTAGTAGGATAAGTGAAAAAAAAGTCTGAGGTTTTACTTCATGCCCTATAAATTAACAAAGATAACACTCTCTCCCAAAAGGGAGAAGAGTTAGTGTTGAAGGGACTGTGAAAAGACAGGCACATAGGTACACTGTTGTGTATTTTGGATAACCATTCAGAATTTTGTAAGAAAAGTCATAAATTATCTATACATTTTTAATAAATTACTTACTTTATTCTGAATTTAAGAAGTAAAACAAGCATTTCCACAACATAGTAGAATAGAAAAAAGATGATTGTACATGAAACTACAAATCTATTATATACAATTTGTTATTCCTTTTAAATAAAGTTATCTGTAATTTTCTTTTATTTTCCTTTTCTCCCACTCTCACCCTAGAGATCGCTACCATTAAATGCAAATGTGTGTGTGTGCATGTAAAAGCATTCTCTGCATCTATTTATCAGTTGTTTGAATTTAGATAGCATCTTCCTTCATATGTCCTTTGTAGTTCATTTGTAGTGAAAACTACTTAGTCACTCAAAGTTGTTCTTAAAACAATATTGTTGTTACTGTATGCAACATTCTCTTGGTTCTGCTTGTTTCTCTCTTCATTATGTCGTGCAAGTCTATCTATGTTATCCTAAGATCATCAAGCTCATCATTTCTTATAATACAGTCCTATTCTATCACAATCATATACCACAACTTGTTCAGTCATTTCCTATTTGATGGACATCCACAAAATTTCCAGTTCTTTGCCATCACAAAAAGAGCTGCTATGGATATTTTAGAACATATAGACTCTTTTCCTTTTTCTCTAATCATCTTGGGAAGCAGACCTGGTAGTGGTAGGGCTGGGTGAAAGGGTAGAGGGCAGGCAGTTTAATAACTATTTGGTCATAAATCCATAATTTGGATTGCTCTCCAAAATGATTGGATCAGTTATTATTTCATTTCTTCCTAAAAGATATTTCGAGTACAGAGAATCCTAGAGCTGAAGCCCTGAGATGCCAGACAGCTCATCTCACTGTCTTCAGGCTGAACTGTAGCTCTATCACTACCACTGAAATATAGTCTTTCTTCTTATTAAGAGGGTTACTTACTAAGAAAGTTTCCAAGAATCTAGATAATGCACTCCATTAACTCACAAACTCATAAAATGTCAAAGTCGGAAGGAACCATCTGGTACAGTAGTCTAGAGTATCTATATAAGAGGCAGCATGATACAATATAGAATATGCTGGATTTGGAATCAGAAGACTTGAGTTTGAATCATGAATCTATTACTAACTGGATATGCAACCACAGTCAAATCACTGTACCTATCTTGGTCTCAATTTCCTTATATGGAAAATGATGGGAAGGGAAATTATATTGGATGGCCTCTAAGGTCCCTTCCAGTATCCTAGGAACAAGTGAGGTGATGAAACAGAAGGAAGTCACATCAAGAAGGTCACATATCTAACTAGTGGCAGAGGCATGAATAGTCTTTTGATTTGAATCCCATTGTTTTGTCAATGATGCCATAATTTTTCTTGATTTTTCCTATTTTCTCTTATTCTCTTATTTTTGAATCAGAAAGATTCTATAGCTGTGTACCTACACCCTGACAAAGGGAATGACATCTGTTGACCCATAAATACAGAAGTCATAGCTGATCATCTGAGTCACACAAATAATTTTTCTAAGATGCACCCTCAGACTGCTCTATACTGGATGGATGTATCTTTCACAGGCTGTCCTCCATTCCTAGAGTCCTCTCAGTCCTCACCTTTGGCTTGTGGAATCCTTTTGAGGCTTTCCCATATCACATATCTAGTGTCAGAGATGGGATGTGAACCCCAGTCTTCCTAACTCCAAGTCCCATATTAACTTTAGTCCATCTTCCCTGATTCATTGGAATGTAGAGTTGGATTTGGAAAGAAGTGGAAACTAAAGCTTAGGGACATCATGTGATTTACCTATATAGAAATGAAGTAGCAGTAATCGGATTTGAACTCCCCTCCTTTACTTCTAAAACTAGTACTCTGTTTACTGTACCACTTTGCCTCCCTGTTTCTACAGTTTCCCTGGACACTTTTGAGTGACCCCCAAGACAGTAACTTCTAGCAAACCTCTATTTTGTTTGGCATAACATCTCCCAGGCCTCCCTGAAAGACCGAGGTCTGTGTAATAGTCATTTTGTCTCAGTGGTCAAGACAAGCTTATTTTTATCTAGATTCAGTTCTTAATGTCCTAATTTATACCTAAGTCCACAAATAATAGAAATTCTTTTCAAATATTCTCTCTTCCTGCTGAAATATTTGTTTTCCTGTGCCACTTTCTTTACTTTATGTTAACCAGCTACCTAGGCTCCAGACTTGATTAGCAGATTGAAAGCCTTCCTTAATAATGACTGTTAATTTTCCTTTTCTAAAAGAATAGACATTTGAATACATACATATGTTCATTTATCAGAGCTCCAAGGAGGTGTTCAGGAGTTCTATGTGTGGGACATGAATAATTTTGTGAAAACGTGGGTGCTGATTGTGTGATACATCCACCCAGATTTATAAAACAAAGTAAACGATTACCATCAATTACAATAACATCATTTGACAAACCCACAATTAATCTGCTGCTTTTCAGATAACTGTTGTTGCACATTGCAAGAGAAAATGCCAGGCATTAATTGACTCATCTCTATCAGCAGTGATAGATGGTACAGATGGTGATTCGATTATTCATCTTCAACAACGTAAATAAACTTGCTGGAAAATCATTCTTCAGGTTTCCCTCAAAGGATCCTCCAGCACACACCAACAAACCATGAATATGTTCAAGCATGAGAAATAATGGGATTTTAGTTAATGTAAAGGTTCGCATCGGCCCAGGAAACTCCAGAAATACATCACACATGCACAAAATGTGAAGAGTAGTTCTTAACATGGACCCTATGCTGTCAGATGGACCCTATGCTGTCAGATGGACCACAAAACTGAATAGGAAATAAATTACATTTTAATTTCAACATAATTGGTTTCCTTTGCGATCCTATATATTTCATTTTATATATTCACAAACATTATTTTGAGTAGGGGTCATAGGCTACACCAGCTTGCCAAAGCAGGGTCTAGGTCACATACACAATAAAAGGTGAAGCAAGACCCTTGGAAAATAGCTTAACAATGGAAAGTATCTTGTAGATCACTGAATCTAACTCAGAATGACAAGGCAGAAAGATCATTGAATTTTGAGTCAGTGAACCTGGGTTCCAGTTACTTCTCTTTTATCTACTTCATTGTGACCTTAGAAAAATCACTTGACCTCTCTGGGTCTCAGGTTTTTGTCTATAAAATGAAGGGCTCCCTCCAAGGTCCACATCTAATTCCAAATTAATGAGCCCTACAGTTTTTACTTTTACAGATAGAGCAAGTGGGGCTCTGATACAGTAAATGATGTACCCAAGCTCACATAGTAAGTTCATGACAGAGCCAGAATTAGATGCCACTTCTGCTGGTTTGGATTCCACCACTTTTCCCACTACATTAGACTGTTCTCTTGGAGTACTGCATGATGTACTGCATAATAATCAGACAAGACTCCTCCTTGATTAAGATATTCTCATAGTCTAGTTTCTTTTCCAGGCCACTAAGGTGCCCTTCTTTAGTCCAGTAAAGCTTTATTAATTCATACTTCACTCATTTGAATTTTAAGACAATTTAGACAGTGACCAGATTTGTTTGCTTTAATGATTTCATTCTCCATTTGGGAGTATAAGTTAATCATATAAACCAAACTACTCAGTATACCAGAATTTAAATTCTCAGTAGAAGAG
This sequence comes from Potorous gilbertii, assembly GCA_028658325.1. Taxonomy (NCBI): domain Eukaryota; kingdom Metazoa; phylum Chordata; class Mammalia; order Diprotodontia; family Potoroidae; genus Potorous; species Potorous gilbertii. Next base: position 534,278,091 of record CM053770.1, read on the forward strand.
CTTGTTTTTAGGTGCCCTCCAGTACCTTAGAAGTAATCATTTGCATACTCCTGGCAAGCTAGTTATAAATCATGCTTATTTATTCATTAAAAAGCAGGCAATCTATAAGGACTTCTACGAGGCTGTGTGCTAGCCTTCTTGAAAGCAATATGAACTTGAAAGTAATAAAAACTATGTTTCTTAATATAGACACACACACATACATGGAAGAAATCCCCAAAGCTTTAGTGCGGTTCTTAAACTTTAATTGCTTAAAATCTTTGATAAGATTTTTGGAACACTGTATATAACTAAACAGAGATAGACAGACAGATAGATAAATAGACAGACAGACAGATAGATAGATAGATAGATAGATAGATAGATGGGTAGATAAATAAAGCACAAATAGGATTGAAAAGTGCACTATATTAGGCAGGAATTTTATTTTACAATTAATTTGAAATTTTATTCTGTTTCCCAAGTACCTACCCCCTGCCCCCAAACTACCATGTCTTAATGCATTTGAAGTTATGAAAGTTTTGATAACTTCCAATGGACTAAGACTTTTGGGATACCTAGTCTATTGATCTCCACTATGGGATCAGATTATAGACACTGGGACATAACAGGTTCATTTCTCAATAACCATCACTTTTATTAAATCCTGCAACATGAGGGGGTCTCATCAATAAGAGGCACAGTCATTCACAAAGTAATATAAATAAACAAACAATATCATCTCTCCCCCCCACCAGAAAAAGAAACCAAGAACAGAAAACAACCAAAGTGGAGGGAGAATGAACATTTCTATATCATGCCCATTTGGATGGGCAGCCCATTGATTTAGTTCCTCAGTGTAAATATCACGGATAGGCACTGTAGATATCTCAGGAGGAGATCAGATTTGATCATACTTGAGAAATTACACAGAAACCTCGTTGATCTGAAAGTACTCCCTGTTGTTAAAGCCTATATTTTCAACATCTGATTTGTCCTCTTTATGCTTTGCTGCTATAGATCATGATCTCATAAGAATAAAAAATGTAGAAGCCTTGAAAAATGAAGATATTTATGGTGGGCTAAGTTGGCTAGCACATAACTGTTATGAAAGAAGTAGCATAGAAGATTATCAAATTCATGTGTGAGTAGAACAGGAGACAGGTCAATCATATAGTGAAAGTGAGGGATCGCAGTTTAAATAATTTAGAGAGAGAAAAATATGGAGATAGAAGAGAACCCAGAGCATCACCTTGGGGGCAAATCAACAGTTAAACAGTATGATGTGGAGGATGAGCTGGCAAAGGAGTCTAAGGAGGAGTGGTAAACGAAGGAAGAAAAGGACTGGGAGAAAATAATGTTACAGAGAGAAGAGAGTATTCAGGAGCAGAAAGTGATTAACAGGTCAAAAGGCAGCAGAGAGATCAGGAAGGACAAGGACTAAGAGAAGAACATCAGATGTGGTCATTTAGAGATCATTGGTAACATTGCAGAGAACAGTTTCAACTGAGTAATGAGGTTGGGCATCAAATTGCAAAACATTAAGCAATGAATAAGACGAGAAAAAGGAAAGACAGTGAGTCTAGGCTGCTTTTCTGGGATGAGTTTGTTAGAGAAAAGGAGAAAAAATAAGACAATGACAGAGAGAGAGAAAGAGAGAGAGAGAGAGAGAGAGAGAGAGAGAGAGAGAGAGAGAGAGAGAGAGACAGAGATGGAGACAGAGAGAGACAGAGATGGAGACAGAGAGAGACAGAGAGACAGAGACAGAGAGACAGAGAAAGAGAGAGAGACACAGAGAGAGAGACAAAGAGAGAGATACAGAGAGAGACAGAGAAAGAGAGAGAGACACAGAGAGAGAGAGACACAGAGAGAGAGAGAGAGAGAGAGACAGAGAGAGGTTCTAGGGAGATTTTTAAGGATAGGAGAGACTTTGGCATATTTGAAGGCAGTAAGGAAGAAACCTAATAGGTTGGGAGAGATCGGAGATAGAGAGGGAGGACAAATGAGACAATAAAATACTGGAGAAGCTGGATAGGGATGGGATCAAGGGCACATATAGAGGGATTGGTTTTGGGGAGAAGAGCCACCTTATTGCCAAAGACTTGAAGAAAGGAGAAATATGTAGACAATATTGACATGAAGGGAAAGGGACAAGAGAGATTGGATGGTGTAGGCTGTACCAGTACAAAATGCTCTTACAAATATTATCAAGGAGTGATAAAGCTATTAGCTAAAAACTCAAAAATAGAAATTAATATCTGTACCATTTATAAAAGAACTTTGACTGGATGATCACTTTTGAGTTTAATGGAAAGAGAAATGGGCTTAATTGGTGACCTGCTTAGTAAAGATCACCCCACAAATGACCTTAGCTTAACAAATTCTAGTTAGTTTTCCCTAGGATCACATAAGGCCACCCATCATTTATATGAACACACTATGACGCAGCTGTTCTGTAGGAGATCAGTCATACAATTTTTCCATGTGGCAGTTATTTGACGTGCATGAAAACTGGGTCCCATGATATACATATGATAGGTGGGGGTTTTTTTGAGTGTAGATTATGATTGATATATATATTATATATGTATATGTGTATATATGTACATGTATATATATCCATATATCCATATATATATATATATATTCATCAGTTATAGAGGAGGGTATTATAAAGAGGTATATTGTAGAAGTGAGGAATTATGGTTCAAATACAATTCCCTGAGAAACTCATTGAAGATGGGAATCTTATACTTACATCTTATACTTGGCAAAAATCAAGTTAAAAAAATTCTCCCTCAGTATCTGGAGCATCCTCAGTCATATAAAATTATAAGAGATGAACTGGAGTCACTAGTGTCCATTAGAAACCTTTCCCTTGCCTGTATTTGTTACCTCCACCACTTGGTATCCCTGGATGCTCCTTGGATATGGTAGGTACCAGTTCTTGTCAGTGACAATTAGATGAAAGTTCCTCTCTCCTTGGAAAGGAGAACTGCTTACATCAACAATTTCAGTTCACATACCTCCCCAGAGAAAGCCTGTCCGTTGAGTAGATGCTCTGACCCTTGGCTGTCCTCACTTCCAAAGTGTAACCGGATCTCTTCCAGGCGATGACTATATGTCATGGGTCCTCCAGATATATTGACCAAATGCTCCTTGTCAAGTCGGAGGGATACATGCCTCCCTGTGTTGTACATGGTCCCACTGACCTAAAAGACAATCCATGAAAGAATAAATGTTAAGACTTTTTCTTTCCCATTCCTATTTTCATAAAATTATCATAAAACTTCTCTAACAGATTTGGGGTAATACATCTCAAAAAAAGGTGTGAAATAATTTACACATGATCCTGGGGCCTGAATTTTAAATAATTTCTTCTTTATTTACTGAATATGAATTCCATACTTGTAGGTGGTGAGCTACTTTCTTTAATGGATTTGAAGCTTTAGCCCTTAAAGAAGATTTAATGAATGTTTAATTAATCAAGCATCTCTATGTGCAGAGCACATTGCTGGGCACTAGGAATAGAGTGTTCAACACAGATCTTTCTTTCAAAGAGTTTGCAATCCAGTGATGGAGAGGAGGAAATAAAAAAATACAAATGCCTGCATGGAAAGAAAGGTCCAGGCAAAGCCCTGTGAGAAATTTTAAGAGGAAGAGATCACTTCTATATTGGGCAGGAAAAGGGAGAAGGTTATATTCATGAGGGAAATAGGATTTGAATTGGATTTGGAAGGAAAGGAAGGATTTAAAAATATCATTGACAGCTTTTTTTAAACATCATCTTTTACTCCAAAAATATCCCTTTCCCTCCCCAACACAAATCATCCCTCTTAATAGAGACTAAAAAAAGAGAAAAAAGCAGTTTTGTACAACTAACCAAGAAACTGGGCAACCCTGAGTGGTACAGGTAATATTTCATGCACATAATCCTCATCTTTAATAAAGGAGGGAAAGAGGTGTATTTTGTCAACTTGTACCTGGGACCAAGTTTGGTAATTTGTAATTAAACAGAATTCAGTTTCATTTGTTGATGCTGTTTAGAAAGGATTTCAACACACACAGTGGCAGAGGCGTTGGGCTTAAAGAAAAACAGATTTTTAGCAGATAGCAACAGGAATATTTGCAAGTATGGCTTCTATGACAGCAAGATAAGAAACACCACTGCCTCTAAAGGACTGCAAATGAGTAACATACAGAGAGCAATGGAGAGGAAAATGGTGGATATGAGCAGGTTACAACCAACAAGGACAGAGTTAAAGGTCATCATCAGATGATTATATGATAGAAAGAGAAGATGAGTTGATTGAATGGTAAGAATGGGGAAAGACAGGTAGACAGCCAGAATGCTTCATTGGTACATTTGCGATCTTAGGAAAAACAAAGAAGGCCTTTAGCGCCTTAGGTGGACCCACTTTGTGGTCATGGATGAGTTTTGAGCTGTTGGTTTACTTGTACTATCTGCTTCTTCTGCTCTTACCTATAGGCTGCTGAATGGGGCTGGAGAAAATCATAGCGCTGTGCTAATTGGGTATATTATAGATTGATGTTATCCAATTGGGTACTCACTGCAGAAAGGCAGTTTTAAAAAAATTTCTCCAGCTTGATTATCTTACTCCTCACAGAAACTATCCCAAACCTTCTTATCCTTCTTTACCTATCTGGTGCATTTAACACTGATAATCACCCTCTCCTCCAGGACACTTTCTCTTCCCTGAATTTTTGTGATATTTCTCTCTCTTAGTTCTCCAGCTGCATAACTGCTCCTTCTCAATCTCCTTTGCTGGCTCATAATGTAATGTATCTCATTTCTTTATTACCATGGATTTTTCTCAAGGTTCTATCCAGATTTTCTTTTCTTCTCTTTCTATACTCTTCCTCAATAACCCAATCCATGTCTATAGGTTTAATTACCATCTTTCTCCAGGGAACTCAAAGATCTATATATCCAGTCCTAGTGTCTTTCCTGAGTTTCAGTCTTGTAGCATTCATTACCTATTGGCAATTTTAAAGTAAATATCCTGGACACATCTGAAACTCATTATTTCCAAAGGGGAAACCATTTTGCTTTTCTACTCTAAAAGAGGGTAATTCAAGGTTTTAGAGAGAGATGAAATTCTCTGGAGAAGGCAGGAAATCATGAGATCAAGCACGTATTAAGCAAGCTTGTCTTTGTTAAGGAGAAGAGCTATCTCATTATCCGAGACTGGGGGAAAGAAGTTCAGGTTAGGGGATAATATCAAGAGAAGATGCATTTATATGACTTATAAAACATATTTTCTATGAGACCTGAATAATGCCAACATTGAATTAAGGAACAGAAAGCGAAGGCATCTTTCAACTTAAGCATTAATAATTTATTGTTTTATCTTATCAAAACTTAGCTCCTTTCTCCCTCCTTTTCTTCCTAGGAGAACTCCCATTCTCACTTTCTGGACTTCCACAAAATGCCTCTGCTTCAATCTCACCCTGAAACTTCCCTCCATTCCTGGGGCCACCTCTCACTGGAACATGCAGTGGTCCTTATGTCTTTCTTAACTCAGAGCATCTGTCCACTGTGTTGTCATTCAGTCATTTCAGTCATACCTGACTTTTTGTGACCTCATTTAAGGTTTTCTTGGCAGAGATACTAGAACGGTTTGCCATTTCCTTCACTAGCTCATTTTACGGATGAGTAAACTGAGGCAAACAGAGTAAAGTGACTTGCCTAAGGTCACACAACCAGTAAGTATCTGAAGTCAGATGTGAACTCACAAAGCTGTATCTTCCTGACTTCAGGCCAGGCACTGTATCTAGTGTTCCTCCTGGGTATCCACTCTGTTGTACCAGTTCCCTTATTTCACTGGTGAGTTCCTTTATTTGGAACTAGCCAAACTCTATTACTTTCCCAGCTGTCTTCTGTTTTTCTGGACTTCAGCATTATACTACAATTTAGATACCTTCTCTTCTCTATCCCCCATACCCCAGGCTTTTTGTTTTATGTTTTTACTGTAAATGTATACCCACCACTTAGCACAATGCCTGAACATAGTAAAATCTTAATAAATGGTTATTGCCTTGTCCTAACTTGCCTAGGTGAATATCATGGAAAGAGATATATGACTATCTTAAAAATCCTAGGTGGGAAAATCCCAAGTGATATCTAAGTGTGATTTAGGTGCCTGATGATCTAGCACTCCTCCCTCTAAGCTGTCTCCCTCCTTCTCCTCCTACTTCCACTTGCCCACTCCCACAATAGGTTTGTGTATGCTCAAAGGATCAGTTAATGAATGGGTATTTACGGATCCTCTCCTATGTGCTAGGTGCTGTAAGCGACAGAAAGTAGTAGAAGACACAGTCCTTGTATAACAGGTATTGGATGTATTCCAAGATCATTTAATATGTAGGTACCCACATATTAGGGAAGTATCTTCTCCCAGAAGCAGGTTCCTGCCATGCCACAATGGAGGTTTCTATCTCAGAAGTACAAAGGAACTTTAATGCCTGACCAGATCATCAAAGATGGAGGCATCCATGCAGTAGAAGAATACAGTATGTCTTCTCCCAGAAGCAGGTCCTCAGTACCTCCCACATAGGTTTCCCAGGTATTTATCAAAGCCTTGTTATACTTGTCCTCAAGGAACAGACAGTCTAAAGCAAAGTTTTCTAAGAAGTTCAACCATAACGGGGGGAAAGGGGAGACAGAGTAAAGAACTGGGGAATAGCTGAATAAACCCTGTGGAGAATCATCAACTTTTGGAGCTGGAAGAAGCCGTAAGAAACTAACTTTTTCTTCTTTAATAATATGTTCCATGTTAGCATTGTCATAAGGGAGAAGATTTATAACCTTAGTTTCTTCAAAGCCTTCTGTTTCTGGCACTCAATTGAGTTTTTATGGTTTGTGGTGAATGATAAATACATTTGCATACATTTGATGCACAGAAAATCCAGAAGCAATGATGGGGGGAGAAGGAGGAGAGGGAGAGGGAGAGGGAGAAGGAGAGAGTGACAGGGAGAGAGAGATAGAGAGACAGAGAGAGAGAGAGACAGAGAGAGATACACACACAGAGACAGAGACACGCAGAGACAGAGAGACAGAGAGAGACACACACGCGCGCGCGCACACACACACACACAGAGCTCTTTGAATCAGTCTAGAGAGGCTAGCTAAACAGATTGATTTTGGTGTGTAAAAGGAAGTCTCTGAAATTTAGGAACTTTTATTTTTTAATGTATGGTACAGGTTCAACAAAGAAGATCCATTTAGGAAAAACATGTGCCTGTGTCTCAAATGTTTCTACATCTCACCCTCTCTTCCCAATTCTGTCCATGGTAGATGGAGTGGAACGGGACGGCAAATGATGGTCTCCAATTTTCATGTGGCAACACTGAAGTACAGCAAATGGAGAAGTGACATGTTTGGGGTTTATGTCAGTGGGCAGCAAATTACTGCCAAGAGTTAAATCCGACCCACCACCTACTGGATTTGGCCCGTAGTCTACAGTTTGTTGACCTCTGGTCTATCCAATTGCTTGTTCATTAACCCTAAAATGAGCTTACTCTTGGATTGTAAATGATGGATGACCCTTGTGCCATGGTTGTGGTTTTACCTTGTTGTTTGTATTTTCTGTACCTGTTTGCCCTTATAACTGGAAGCTAGGTGGCACAGTGGACAGAACTTTGGTTCTGGAGTCCAAAAAACCTAAGTACAAATTCACCTTCAGATACTTAGTAACTGTGAGAACCCCGCCATCCCCAACAAGTCACTCAACCCTTCTCAGCCTCAGTTTTCACATTTGTAAAATGGAAAAAAAAATAATAGCTCCTACCTCACAGGGTTGTTGTAAAGATCAAATTAGATAACATGAAAAGTAACAGTTTTCAAATAATATATAAATGCTAATTATTGTTCCTATTTCTACCATCATCATCACTCATTCTCCCTTTGAGTATACGCTCACAGAGGAAAAGCTAGGTCTACTTAGCTTTCTCTAACGTGTACCAAACTCTATCTGTTCATTGTCCCCAGAATACCAAAAGTATAATCCCCGCTTACTGCTTTTTCTCACCACACTTACAGGGTCAGAGGATTTAGAATTATAAAGGAGTCCTAGAAGTAACAACTACCTCATGGGATTGTTGTGAGAATGAGATGAGATCACGTGTGTAAAGCACTGAGCACAGTACCTGACACATAGCGAGCCCTTAGTTAATACTGGTTCCTTTCTCCTCCCCTTTAGAGGTCATCTAGTTCTCATTTTTCCTTTGAGGAAATTGAGGCTGAGAAGGTTGAGTGCCTTGCATAGATTACACATGTTACAGAACACATTATAGAACTTGCATCTGGAATTAATGCTCTTTCAATTGCAGTAAACCTGATTGCTTCCCTCCTTGGGATGCCATCTCCACTGTTCTCTACCTATCTGACTTTTGACAATTTTCCAGCACCAGCTCATAGTTCCGCCTGTTCCAAGAGGCCTTCCCTAACCACTTCAGTTCTTTCTTACCTCTGAGTGCTTAAAGTCTGAGGGAACTTGGTGCTTGGCAAGTACTGTCCTGCATTGTGAGTGACCTTTTTATTTGTTCATATCTTATTTTTTTCCAAAGAGACCATAAATTCCTTTAGGTCAAGGGCCTGATTTTATTGTCCTTTGTTTCCTACAGTCACAGTGTCCAACTCTTTGTGATCCCATTTTGGGTTTTCTTGGCAAAGATACTGGAGTGATTTTCCATTTCCTTTTCCAGCTCATTTTACAGAAGAGGAAGCTGAGACAAACAGGGTCAAGCACCTTGTCCAGGGTCACACATCTAGTAAGTATCTAAGGCCGGATTTGAACTCAGGAAGGCAAGTCTTCTTGATCCCAAGCCCAGTGCTCTATCCACTGTACCACACAGCTACCCCTTGCACTTGCCTGGGAGTCATAGTGACTTATGCTGTATTATATTTATATTCATTTTATTAAACATTTCCCAGTCTTATTTTAATCTGGGTCAGGTCTCATTGGGGAGTTTTGCAGATCAGCAAGTTTGACAGTACCAAATCGCATGGCTAGCACATAGTAGGTATTCAATAAATATTTGCCTAGTGGCAAGTTGATGGTTAGGGTCAGGTGACAGTGTTAGGGCTGTGATGACAAGCCAGCTGCCCTGTTACTAAGAATCCACTGAAATATCCTGTTGCCTAAACCATAACAATCAATGCTGACCATATAATGGATGACTCCTCTGTATCTTGAAGACGATATCCCAAAGCACTTCAGATGCAACAAGCAGCTCCTGAAGTTTTGAAGATGGGAAACAGAGAAAAGGAAACTGAAGGAAACCCCAAGATGCTCTTGCTCAATGCTTCTCCATCTGTCAATCTGACCCCATGGCTCCTTATCTCTTAACTTGTTGCCGACATGAAAGGAACTGGCAGAATGAGAAAGCAATGGGGAGGACAGCCTTACTTTTGCCATTTGACTTCTGCTGCTTAACAATTAAAGATGGTCCTCCCTGAACCTCCCCTGAAACTGAAATAACATTAATTTGTATTAATCAGAAGAAGACGTGCAGCCAGGGTATGCTTTGTTGCACTTTAATTTAAAAGTAGAGGCTTGACAACATTATGTATGATATCTAGCCGTACATCTGCACTGTAGTAATTAACATTGCTGCAGTGTCATTTTATCTGTAATGCTAATTACTGTGTTTCAAATGAACTACTTTGCTGCACAGCATGTTGGGAAAAGGGGCATTGTTCAGGCTCAGGGAATGGAGGTGGGCAAGGGGCAGGATGTGCAGCCTGCTTTTTTTTGTGCAATGGATGCCAGTCTTCATCTTGTTTTGTTTTAAACTCAAAATAAAGAGGGGGAAAAGCACTCTAGCATATTGACATGTTCTGTCTGTTGTCCCACAATACAAAAATGCAAGATTTCAATTTGTTTCTGATTAAAGACATGGTAGGAATTTTAATTTCTTTTCATCTGGAGGCACAGCAAAGAAATGAACAAGTGGTAAGCTTCTACTCTCGGGGAGCAGACTGCTGGTATGGGAAGACCTTGCTGCAATGCTTGGGCCTCACACATAATCCTAGAAAAAAGGGGTGGGGATTATGAGGAGAAGAAATGGTGTCACTCAAATACTTTGTGTCTTGGATTCCCCACTTTTAATCATCACTTACCCTGGAGAGGGTCAATGACACAATGGAGAGAATTTAGCCATAAGTGTTTAATTAAACATATTGCAGACTTTACTTTACAAAATAATGTTTGTCAAGAGTTGTGTGTTTCTTTTTTAAAGAAACTGAACCAAAGTAGGGGAGTTCACTATTCAAAGCAGTGACTTTTCAACTTGGGACTGATAGAGCCCTTGGGAGGTAGACTTTGGGGAGTCCAAGAACTTGGATGAGAAAAATTGATTTATATTTTCAATAACCTCTAACTGAATTATGAATATAGGCAACAAACATTATTATGGCATTCATAGGCTTTACCAGACTATTCAAAGGGTCCCTTACACATAAGCTAGGAACCCCTGATTTAAAAAAATCTATGGTAAATTCTTTGGTATATCAAATAATTATGATACCCTCCTATTTGTTAATTGAACTATTTTGTATAGCATTTTATTAACCCAAACTCTTTAATGGACAATCTGTTATGTGAATTACGTCTTACTCTAGTTTAATTGTTTGAAAATGGATAATTCATGTACAATCTAACTATTGAATAGTTGATTAATCATTTCCTGACCTATTGCATTTAGTAGATGGATTGAGACACAGGTTTATCACTATATGATTTATTTACCTTATTTCTTATTCTTTTATATTTTCTCTTCTGCATTCCCCAACCCCTCTTTGATTAGATATTCTATAAATGTCACTTAATGGCATATAAATGTTATAGGCCTAAGTAGTAACATTTAAAATGAGGTTGAAGACCACATGGAGTTCATGCCTTATATGGGGTTCTGGGTGCCACATCTTAGCAGGGCCATTGACAAACTGTACCCTAGAGGAGGGACACCACAACGATAGAAAGATGACCAGAGGCCATGACAGTTGAAAGAATTTGGAATGCTTAGCCGAAGAAGACAAGTCTTAGGGGAACATGATAGCTACCTTCATGTATTTTAAGGGTCGTCATAAAGAAGAGGGATCTGACTTTCTTCACTTTGCCTCAGAGGGCCAAAATGAGAGCAAAGGGTGGAAGTCCCTCCTCCTCTTGGAAAGGGAAAGAAGAGAGTCTTCAGACATAGTTGACACAGACTTTAACACAGTTGAGCCATGGTAATAAGTGAACGTTGAATAAAACTATTCATTTGAGATTTAAAAAGAGAGAGGAAGAGAAGATAATCATCTATATTTTTTTCTAAGAGTTTTAGAATTCTCCAAAACTAGAATGAGTGACTTCAGGAAAGAAAGTGGGGAGGCTGGATGACTAATTTTGAGAGATGTTGAAGAGGGGATTCTCTTCCAGGTATGAGTTAGACTAGTCCAGGGTTGGGGAACCTGTGGCCTCAAAGTCATATGTGGCCCTCTAGGTCTTCAAGTATGGCTCTTTGATTGAACAAATGTGGCCCTTTGAATCCAAAATTAAAAAGCCACCCTTGAGGACCTAGAAGGCCACATGTGGCCTCAAGATCCCAGGTTCCCCACCCCTGGACTAGATGGCTCAGAGGTTCCTTTGAACTCTAAGTGTATAGCTACTTTACAATGAATGGCATCCAACACTTGATTATATAGCATTTTATGTTGCTATTTCTTAAGACTTAAGATTTCAAAGAGAATCAGAGAATAAACTTCTCTAAAGACAGGTAACATTTTAAATCTTAAGAATCCTCTACAACATTCAAGTTGTTCTGGATACATAGTAGTCACTCAATAAATACTTGTTGATGACAAGTTATGTAGGGGAGTTGGTTCTTGACCAGTTCCCTAGCCCATAAAGCCCGTAATCACAAGGTTTTAATAAAGTGTTAAACTAACTTAAAAAATTTGACCACTGCAGTCAGATGATATCTTTATGAGGTGCAAACAAGACTCTTAAATAAATTAAAATGAGCCACTTCACTGGATGAATAAAAATTGGATGTGCCTTTGTAGGACTTTAAATAGCTAAGGTTTAGATAAATTAATCAGTTCTGAGGATAAGGAAGAAAATAAAGAGAGAAATAAAAAAATAGAAATAAATAAAGAGAAAATCACTCTTGGAAGTAGGAGAGGATTTCTCTTCATCTCTCTGTCACTTTGGAGTGAATCTACTTGATCAGTTGGTTGGTTGTTGTCCTCTGTTCTCAAAGAGGACCAAAATGACATCATTATGCTAGAGTCAAGTTTCAGTGTGTCTGACTGTGAATGATCAGATCAACATGAGCTCAGAATGCTTTACCACAGGTTGGGCACAAATAGTCCATGTGAACATTTAGGGTGGATTCTCTAAATTTGCACATCCTGCATTTCCTTTGAGCCTTTTCAATTCTGCTTTGCTCATATAACACAGCACACTTTCTGACGTGGGCACTCCATGCTGAGCAGTCCTGTGCCAATGTCTCCCATGTCACACTATCAATTTCAAAGTTCTTAAGAGAGATCTTGAATGTGTCCTTGAAGCACTTCTTCTGACTGCCATGTGAATGAGTTCTCCATAAAATAGTCTTTTTGGAAAGTGTACATTTTGCATTCGAACAGTGTGGCCAGCGTGTTGGAGTTGTGCTCTCTGAAGCATTTTGAATGCTTGGCAGTTTAGTTCAAGTAAGGACCTCAATGTCTGGTACCTTATTCTGCCAAGTGATCTTCAGAATCTCCCTAAGACAATTCAAATGGAAGTTTACTGACCAGGTTTCACAGGCATAAAACAATGAGATCAGCACTATGGCTCTGTTGACTTATCAATTTGGTAGTCAGTCTAATATGTCTTCTCTCCCATACTTTCCTTCAGAGTCTCCCAAACACTGAGCCAGCTCTGGCAATGCATGTGTCAACCTCATTGTCAATGTGTACATCCCTGGAAAGTACACTACCAAGGTAAGTGAACTTATTCACAACATTCACAACTTCTCCATTTGCTGTAACCAGTGGTCCCATATATGAATGGTGTGGTAGTGGCTGATGGAGCACCTGAGTGTTCTTGGTGATAATTACTAGGCCAAAAAGCACAAGCAGCAGAGAATTGATCCATACTTTGTTGCATCTCAGCTTCAGAGGCTACATTGAGTGCACAATCATTTGCAAACAGAAAATCATGCATCAACACTCCCTCCACTTTAGTCTTGGCTTGTATCCTTTTCAAGTTGAATAATTGGTCATCAGTCCAGTAGCTAACCTTGATGCCGTGTTCATCTTCATTGAAAGCATTTGACAACATGACTGAAAACATAGTGCTAAAAAGCATGGGAGCAAGCACACAGCCTTGTTTTACTCCATTAGTGACTGGGAAAGCACTCCTCCAGTACGAGACACTGAATTCATCGGACAGAAGAGACATGTATTCCAGACACACATGGATGCAGTGAGAAAGTCACTTGAGGGAGAAAGCAACATCTGGAAGTAGGACCTCTGGGAGCAGAGAATGTTTCTGGCTATCAATATGAGCCAAGTTGACTAATTTGCCCAACAGAGATACTGTGTCCAGGAAGAAACTTTGGGAGGATTCCATAGACCAGAAATGACTTTAAATCCTGATGCTATGGGAGTTGCAAGTTAGCTTGGCCACACATATTCTACCTGTGCCTCCCTCACTACTACTGTACCCTAAATTTGTGAATGTTGAGTATATTTATTGGAAAATGGATTCCATGTTTTTTTTGGGGGGAGGGTTTAATGTTTTGTAGTTCTTGTTCTTATGATGTCATCTTAGTAAATGCCTTTGACAAGAGCAAATTAATATCTATTGACTGACTGTTGACTGTAAATACAGGATGCAAGAGCAGGAATGTAGTCACATAGGGTTACCCTTGGAACATGAGGTCATAGTCACTCTCTTGGGAACCCAATTCTCTAGTATGAGTGTACATTGGTCAATTAGTCCAGAGAATGGTGCTTAAATTAAATGATAGAGATCCTTTCATAGATTTTGCAGGAATGTGTCATATTAACTAAATATTTGGGACTCCTAAACTATTCATACTTGACAATCATGAGTTTGTATTGTGTATCAAAGGAAAAAAACAACCTAATATAAATTCTGGCATATCTTTTTAAAAAACTGATTTCACAAAAAGAAACTAATGAAGATCACTGAACTTAATGGAGTTAGCAAGTGTCTATTCAACATTTATTTCTGCAGAGCAAGCTTGAATGAACATTAGATTCAGAAATTTGAAATATTCAATAACTAGTTACTTGCTTCACTTGATGCAAAGTGTCTCTTAGGCTGCTTTTTCTCTTTCAAGGTAGTATAATTTAAATATACTCCAATATAGCATAGATATAATTAGTTCCCTACAGTTTAAGTGGAAAAGTGAAAATATGGAAAGGCTGAGAAAGAACTAGGATTCCATCTGTTTTAAAAGAGGAAGCTAATTTGATTTTTTATGCAGATAATTCCCAAAACAATATTCCTAGCCACAATCACTCTCTTATATTCTTATTCCATGTCACGAATTGCCTACCAGGCTATTCTATTGTTATCTCAAGTTCAACAAATGCAAAGAGGAACTCTTCATCTTCTCTCTTTAGGGATTTCCTAAGATTTCCTATATTGTTTCCACTGCCATTTTCCCGGTCACCTAGGTTTACATCCTCAATGTCATCCTTATGTCTTCTATCTTCCTTGATACCCACATTCAATCATTTGACAAGTCTTGTCAGTTCTGTTCCCATGACATTCCTAGAGTCTATCCTCTCCTCTCATCCAGAAGGTCACCACTTGAGTTCAGGCAGTCAATCAATAAGCATTTATTCATTCTTTGTATTGATATCCCTGACTCCTAACAGTGGGAAAATATGATAATAACAGGAGCCTAGCACATACTAGGTACTTTATTGATGGATCAGTCTTTATTGATAGATTAAGCACCTACTAAGTGATTGACCCTTTTCAGTCTCTCCCCGTAAGCCCAGACTATTGTAATAGTTTCCTAATTGATCTCTTTCCTTCCAAGCTCTCCCCTCTCCAATTCATCTTCCACAAAGCTGACAAAATAGCAAAGCCCTAATCATGTTACACTGAAGGACCATCAGTGGTTTCTTATTGCTTGCAAGATAATATATAAGTTTCTCCACTTGGCATGTGAAGTTTTTTACAGATTAAATTTCAAACTATCTTTACAGATATTTCATATCACTCTCTTTCCTGTATTCTATATTCTAGCCAAACTGGTCTAAATTGTCATCTCTGGCATTCCATTTTCTACCTCCATGCATAGGCCATCCCCCACCTCTGAAATGTAATTTCTCTCTTAGACGTCTTAAAATCATTAGCTTTCTTTCAAGGATCAGATAAGGCATCACCTCCTATGGGAAACCTTTCCTGATCTCTTGGTTGTTAGTTCCCTCTGCATCCTTAGATCATATTTTATTTACTTCATTGAATAAATATTTTATATCAGTACTATAAGGTAAGCTCTTTGAGAGCAGAGAATGCTGTTCATTTTGTAGTTGCAACTTCAGTACCCAGTATTCTAACAAACACAGTCATAGGTGCTTAACAAGTCTGTTGAAAAAATGAATGAATGAATGAATGAATCTGACTGTCATTAAGCCATTTGTTCAATAATTGATCTGGACTCTTACATGGAAAAGGACTTTTAAAACTACCTTGAACAACTAATCTTCTCCTTATGAGTTTCTCTTACACTTTACTAAAGCTTCATCACTGTCGGAGAGATGCCCTAATACCTTCATGCCAAGTGGATTTGTTACTCAGCTCCTACTTTTTAGAAGAAGCTCCAGGTGGTACTATGGTAGCCACAGAGCATTTTGTAGCCTTGAGAGGTGTACTCTATACTGCAGATTAAAATAGTGGGATTGGTCAGACACCCTGGTATATCAATTATATCCTTTCCTTCCAGTTGGAATTTCCTGTGCTGTATCTCAGACTTCTGAGTCCTGTAACAGGTTTGTTTGGCAATATTAGTGAGCTTAAAATGGTCAGGATATTTGACACCGCCAAAAATCCTCTCCTCCTGGATACTTTCTCCTTCCTGGGTTTTTGTGACATTACCCTTTCTTAGTTTAATTTCTACTCATCCAACCATTTCTTCTTGGTCCACTTTTTTGGTTCAGTGTATATATCATACCTCCTAAATGTGGATGAGTTCTCTAAGACTTTCTCCTGCAGTTCTTCTCTTCCTTGTCATCAGCCCCTATGAGTATCATATCTCAAGGTGATTCATATACATATATACACATGCACATATGTATGTATATGTATTTATGTATAGTAAATACACATATCTGCATATATATACTCTATACACATATACGTACACATGTCTATACAGGTATAGATACATGCACATACATTTGTATATACATACATGCATACATACATTGTATGTGTGTATATACACGTGTGTATATGTGTGTATCACAAAAAATGAGATTGGTTCCATCTTAACAGAATCATAACTGAGAGTCATTTTAGAACTTCTGCTATTTTTGCTGTATGATTATTGAATGATTAGAACAAAGGTAAAAAACCATTAACAAATTAGAAGAAAGGATGAAGATGTTGTGGAAGTACCATAGTTCTTATAGACTTTTTGAAATAAAGTGTTGATTGTGGAGAACATGAAATAGATAATAAATAGACATTGATTCAGATTAACATTATTTTCCAGAAAGATTTTAATGATGAAAAATAGTCATTCCTACTAAGGTCAAAAGAGCCCAGAAAGTCACTCAGTTAACAAATACTTGATCTTATTATAAAACAGAGGGACACAGAAGCCAAAGTTACATTATTTGTGAGTATAGTCTCATTTAGAAAACATTACAGAGGGAGGTGACTGAAGGTTATGAGGAGTATCTCCTCCAAAAACAATGAAAAGCATTGGAGGGGAAAATAATCCTGTATAAAGTTTGTCATTAGACCCAGCTAAGCCAGGTCATTCTGAAAACATTTATAGATGGAACTGGAAGGATAACAACAAAATGATATGAAAAGGAATACATTCAATATTGTGTCTGTAGTAAGTGATCTATCACAATTGATGATAATGCAGCTATCACAGCTGGACTCCACCACTTCATTACCTTATATGCTACATGAGGAAATGATGATAAATATGTGTTCTTTGCCACTTGTCCCAAATACAAAAGTTGCCTAGTTATGTCTCTTGTTGTTCGGTTGTTTCTGACTCTTTGTGGCCCTATTTGGAGTTTTTTGGCAGATACTGGAGTAGCTTGCCCCTTTCTTCTCCAGTATGTCCCCATTTTACAGATGAGGAACTGAGGCAAATAAGAGTTAAGTGACTTGCCCAGGGTTGCACAGCTAGCAAATATCAGAGACCAGATTTGGACTTAGGTCTTCCTGATTCCAGGACCAGTACTCTATCCACTACACCACCTAGTTGCCCCCAGTTATAGCTCTGCACAATAGAAAATTAAAGAAAAATTAATCTATGGAACATCACATATCTATACCTTATGACATTCTATCCATTTTCCTAATGAAAGGGATAAAAGGCAATGGAATCTAAACAGACTGTCTTGTTTGACACAGGTTTTATGTTTACCTCCAGATAGATATGTTTTTGCCTATCATCTTTCTGAAATCTGTCTTCCTGCTTGTACCAGTTCTTTTGGGGCAAGTAGAATTTGATATTGACTGATATTGGAGTCAGAGATGGTGTCAGCTATTCAAAGAAATGAAGAATAAAGAAAGGAAATGAAAATGTCTTTGGAGATAATATTCGGTGTTCCAGGACACCGGAAAAACAAGGTGGCTAAGCAGTACGTGAGGATGAGGGGCTGAGGAAGGATGGGAGGGGTCAAAGCATATCCCAGAAAAGGTTGTAAAAACAAACAAACATTGCTGCTTCTTCATAAGGAATTGTTTGAATAAAAACTATTGGACTGATGATTATGGTTTAAAGAATGTATTTCTAGTATAAGACAGGAAATGTGCTTATCGTTGAGATGTAACTCAGCTAGTTGATGCAGTGGCTGGAACATTGGGCCTGGAATTCCAATCCAACCTCAGACAATTACCAGCTATGTCACTTACCCCCTATTTGCCTCAATTCCTCATTTATAAAGTGGGACACACTGGAGAAGGAAACGGCAAACCAATTCAGTATCTTTGCCATGAAAACCCAAGATAAAGTCCATAGGATTATGGGCACAACTTGAATTGAACACGACTAAACAACAACAGATTCATTGTTTCCTTCTCCATCTAGAAGGTAGCTGGTTCCCTTAGATCTTAATCCAACTGAATCAGCTCTCCAAAACTCATGTAGAATGGAGTATTGACCAGACAGTGACCAAGAGAGTAGTAAGGGAGATTAGGCTAATGGGTCCAGGCCTGTGCTTTGGATAGTTTCTGCCTAGACCTAGGAGCCAAGTAGCTGGGGCAGTGACTCAGGGAAGCAGTTTCTAACAGAAGGAGATGGTTCAATCTCTCCCGAGTCACCTCTCCCTCCCGTATTCCTGCAAAACTCAACCCAAATCCCACCTTTTTTCAGGTGACTTTTCCTTGTACCCTCACTGCCAGTTCCTTCCCTATGAGATTATTTCCCATTTACACTGTATGTATCGTATATCACATAGTTATCTGCATATTGTGTTCCCCATTAGAATGTAAGTTCCTTGAGGGCAGGAGTCATGATCCCTAAATGCTTAGTATAGGGTCTGCCGTATAATATTCACTTAAATAATCTGTTGATTGACTGACTGTTGACTTTATTGTTTAGTGCTAGCAAAACACATGAGATTTCCTGTCCCTTCTATATTCCTCTGCCACCACTCCCTATCCTTACTTCCCTTTTGATGATCTCTTATTTTCTTCATGACTACCCTAAATCTTCATTTAAACTTGATTTTGTCTATATAAGGTTATAATATTGTAATATGACATAACAAGGTTATAATAATATAACAACATGGTATAATGAATATAATATAATAACTTTGAATGGTATGATATAGGAGTAACAATGCTAGATTTGGAGTCCAGCAACCTGGGTTCAAATCTTGAACTTGTCACTTACTATCTCTGTGACTTACATCAAGTCACTTATCTTTAGATGTCAGTTTCCTCAACTAGAAAATGAAGAGGTCAGCCTAGATGACATCTAAGATTCTTTCCAGCTCTATAACCTATAACTCTATGACTTGGCTTCAGGAGCCACTGTTGCCACTTTTTTGCTATTTTTGTTAAGATTTACCTATAGGCAAGTTTAAGAGGGAGTCACATATGAGGGGGATGCAAACAGTAAGATTGTCCCCAGGGCTGATAATCCTCTATAATCCCAGTGAAAGTCTAAGTGCCTCCCCTGGAAAGACCCCTGGTGACAATGAAAAAGAGATTTTTTTAAAAAGACTAGAAGTGTAGCAATTACTCATAGGTTTGATCCCACTCTGATTTTATGGGAGCTCTGATCACATTCACTTCTAACCCAGGCTGGTTTGCCTCTCCTTGAACAGCCTGGTGATCCCTCTTCCATACACTGTCCTTTCTTGGGAGCTCGCCATGTTAATGCTAAACAGTGTACACATCAGCATAGTTGACAACTCGGAACTCTTGAGCTCACGAGATTCCCCACTCCCCAGCTTCCCCAGTTCCATGACAGGGATGTGCCACCACTCCTGGCTAAAAATTAGCTTTTTAAAGAACACACATATATGCTGGGAAATACAGCAATTTGTCCTCAAGATGGAGCTTCACCCTAAACTGTGAGAATTCAAGGTTACCCTGTCTTAATTAAAATACTAAAACATGCTTTAAAAAGGTTATTTCTAGCTTAATGTCGTTTAATTCAATTCGTGATTCACAGAGCTTTAGGCAAATAACTCCAATCTCTAGTTATTACATCTCCAAAGAAAATGCCTTTTAGGGAGAACATATGGAACACAATGGCATAGGGGCACTAGCAGGACATATATTACATTTTAAACTCTATGGCTTGTATACAAAAGTGTCTTCCATTGGTTCTAAGTCAGAGTGTCATATGCCAATTACAGAAATAAATCAGAAATATTGAACATTCAGGGAATGAATAATAAAATAGTCACTCCTTAGGCTCATTTAGTGCTTCAATGCCTGATTATTCAGTATTTAGCTCCCCAGATGTGTGAAACTATAGTATATGCCTACAATAGGCTTTCATGCCTTCTGTGAGCTTCTGTTCTAAGGAGGGCAAGCAGACTGAAGGTCTATGGGGATTAGGATTAGAAAATTAATTTCCAAGGGTCCCTCTTATGCTTCTACTGTCAATGTTATTAATTTGTTTGCTTTAAGGGAGATTCTCAAATTCGACAGACATTCATGAAGGAGCTATTATGTGTAAGGCACTGTGGTAAAGACTGAAGGGAAACAAAAAGAAAAAGATTTGTTGTGTTTTTTTCCTAGTCATTATGCAGGCAAGTACTTTTAGCTACTATAGTCACTGCTAGGGAGGGACTTTTCCCCTCCCCTCTTCACTATGTTCCTGAAACTACGAGGGAGGGCTCATCTGGACCATGTCCCAACAAAGAAACTGACTGTTGCCTGTCCTTGTGGCTCACAGGATGAGTGGATCTTCTTGGTTTAGCCCTCAATCCTCTTTGATACAGTCTCTCCATCTCAAGGACCAGGGAAACACCAGAAACCTTTAGTGGCATGTGACCTTTAGCAAGGAGGTAGAGCAAATATGTTCACTCTCATGAAGCCAAGATATGCATTCTCAGCTCCATAAGTCCCCCAATCCAACTCCCCTCCATCCTATATGCTTACAAGAGAATAGGCAAGATAAAATGTATACAGAAATGAATAGGAATCTGAGGAGAATGTACTAAAAGAATGACAGACAATATGTTGGGAGAGTTAAGAGGACAAACTGATTATTTTTGAATGGGGAGGTTTTATGTTACCAATTCTTCAAAACTAGTATTACCCTTTAGTAATTGTGCTTGACATTTTTGATCATTTGATTTTCACAGGACAGGATTGTGTGTTTTACAGTTGCTTGTGGGTCCAGTCAGTATTTCCTGTATATTCCTGATGCCACAAGTATCAGGTTTTAATCTAGTTTCTTTCTTTCTTATTATAGAAGTCTAAATAGAAATCAACCAGTTAAATTCATTTGGTAATCATTGTCTTACCCTCCTGCTATCCCCTGCTGGAGGATGCATTAGATGATTTTTACACTCTGTGGTTGTTCAGTCATTCCAGTTGTGTCTGACTCTTCATGACTCCATTTGGGGTCTTCTTGGCAAAGATTCTGGAGTGGTTTGCCATTTCCTTCTCCAACTCATTTTACAAACAAGGAAACTGAGGCAAACAGGGTTAAGTGACTTGCTCAGGGTCACACTGCTATTAAGTACCTGAGGTGAGATTTGAACTCAGGAAGATAAGTCTTCCTGATGCTAAGCTCTATCCACTGTACTGATGGGGGATAGAATTTGTGCTGTACCCCTAAAAGGAAAAGACCATCTGGACCCCCAAGGCCCTGACCCCAGATCTCTGGCATTCACCTGAGACACCTGATCCATCCCAGTCAAGAACCCTTCCTTTAACTGCGTCTTCATTGTGGCCCTTGTGGTCTACACCTGACCCCACCCCAGGCTACTTGCGTCTCCTTAATTCCATCCAGATCTTTCCATAGTCTTTCTGAATAAAAGTGTCCATCTTTCTCCCATATTCTTAAAATCTGGCCCATTTGTATTGGCGACACAATAGCACAGACTCACTAAGAATCTTGCCCACCCCAACCAGTGTTTTAATAAACTTAAAGAAGGTAGAGGAACTCTTTTGAGGCAAACTTGTTCCCTTTGCCCTTGCATTTTGGGGTTTGCAAGACCCCCTAGACTGTGATAGTATCACCTAAATTGAAAAGACTTTTAAGAGTGGCTTATGAGAAACTATAAATTTTTTTAACCATCCTTCAGAGCTTAAAGAACTAACTGTGTGGCCTTAGGCAAGTATTTGATCTCTCTGTCTCATGGTAAATGAGGGGTAGGATTAGATGACCCCCTAAGATCCATCCCAGCCTTGGATTCATGTTTGTAGGTTCCTTTGCATAAGGTAATTTATATCATAAACTCTTTACAATCAAGAATTTAATTGTTTTAAAGGTTAATTAGGCATAATGTAAATTTGAATTCTATTTTACTATCCTAATTTTGTTTATGTTGTTCTGTGCCATAAAAGACATCTTAGAATCTCAGAATTTCAAAGTCAGAAGAGAGTTTCAAATATGAAACCTTATCTGTCATCAATATCTTATTAACTGTTATCTAGTCCAAAACACACACCTGAACGAGAATTCTCTTTAAAACATTCCTCTAATAAACAGCCAGCCTTTGCTTGAGGATCTCCAATAAAGGGGAACTCCACTTTCAGGTAGTTCTAATTCTTAGTACAATTTTCATTATAATTTGCCTCTTGGCAAAACCGACATCTAGTTCTGCCCTTAGAGGCTAAGTATAACAAAACTGATTCCATTTGTACTAGATGATGTCTTCAGATACTTGAAGACAGCTTTTATACCCCTTACAAGTCTTTTGTTCCAAGCTAACCATCCTTGGCTCCTACAACTGTTTATCAGATGGTATCCTGGTTATTTGGGGCAGTGGATAGAGCACTGGGATTAGAATCAGGAAGATTCATTTTCCTGAGTTCAAATCTGGCCTCAGACACTTACTAGCTGTGTGATCCTAGGCAAGTCATTTAACTCTGTTTTCCTCAGTTTCCTCATCTGTAAAATGAACTGGAGAAGGAAATAGCAAAACACTCCAATATCTTTGCCAACAAAACCCCAAATGGAGTCATATAGAATCAGATATGACCAAACAGCAACAAAAACAAAAATCCTGTTTACTTTCCTCTGGGTGCTCTATAAATTTTCATAAATCCTTTCTAGAACAAAGTGCCCAGAACCAAACACAACCCTACCACCTCTCTAGACCTGATCACTCTTCTACTTTTAGCACAACCTGATAGCATTTATTTTCTTGGCTAGCCAGAACATGCTATTAACTCATATGGAGCATGCAATTCCTAAACCCCCTAGAGCCTTTTTCAAACAAATTGCTGTCTTTTTTTTTTAAGTCTAACCATTTTGTACTCATGAAATTGACTTTTTGAACCTAAGTTCAATACAGATTTTGGGAGGGCTTAGTTTACATTGTTCAATTAAGGATATTGAATATACATTCCTTAGGCTCAACTTTTGTTTCCATTTAACACAAATACCAATTCTAAAATTCTACAGCATTTTCCCATTCTGAATTTTCTATTCTACCCCATGCCACACCTTTCACAAAGATTATTGAGCTCAAAAAGAGAAAGGAAGGAAGGAAGGATGAAGGAAAGAAGAAGAAAAGAAAGAAAAAAAGAAAGACTGTAGACCACAGAGTCATCCATAAGGACCATGAGGCTGCAGCAAATAATATTAAGTAAGATGTTCCAAACTTGGGTGCATTCCTTTCCTCAGACATGCTTTATTGTAGTGAAATTGGGGCAAAATGAATACAATATGAATTAGTTATCTAATATACAAACTGAAGGCAAAAGGGCAAGGAAAAATCTCACTTGGTTTTTCTTGATGCTGGAAGTAGGAGGTTTATGAATTGATTACATGTATATGAGTCTTAGATTTTTTATAGCACCAACTGGAAAAATTTCCTCCCTGGGTCCTGATGCTGACTCCCTGAGTTCCTGACAAATAGCATAGTTATCATGCAGTCTCACTTTCCTTCTCCCCTCCTCCCCTGCCCCATCTTCCACTTTCCTACCCCTGCAAAGCCCAGGGTCAAAGGCATTTGCCCTAAGGATGGTGTGTGGATGTATATGTATGTAAAATTATCAAAGGATATAAAATATTTGTCGCTGTTATAAGCAAAAAAATCTCTTAATAAAAATGAATATATTGTCATTTACCTCAAAATCTCAGCCTCCATTGTAACAGGAGCTTTTAGTCAGCAAGCATTTATTGAATGCTTATCACTCTGCACTTAATGGTAATATAAATAATTGCTAACATTTGTAAAGTACTTAACTACGTGTCAATTACTATGCGAAGCCCGTTACACTACTAGCCCTTTGGATCCTCAGAATGCTAAGAAGTAGGTGCTATTATATTCTCTATTTTTATAAATACTAGATTACTATGGTCATTTACTCTTGCCGACAAATTCTGTTTTTTTTTCTAGCTATATAAAATAGTTTTTTGGTGGTTTGATTGGTTCAGCACTTTGAATAAGTAAAATAATTTAGGTAGAAATGTCATTTTTCTCATATTGTTGGTGGGTGCCTCCTATGTAATCATTGGACTATTTCTGTTCTAGGCCTCGCGTACACACACCCAGTTCCTACCCATGAACAACTAATATTTCTCCACTTGTTTTATCCCCATTTTTACAGAGGAGGAAACTGAGGCAGAGATTGACTTCTCCAAAGTCACATAGCTAGGAACAAAATCTTTTTCTTCACATTCACTCTGACCTTAATTTCAAAGTAGGAGTAGAAGGAGAAGAAAGAGTGGAGAGAGAGCACAGAATGGAGAGAAAGAGAATTTATTAAGTACTTATTCTGTGCCAGGTACAGGGATAACAACTGGAAATACTAATCAAAACACAGAGAAAGACAATTCCTACCTTCAAGGAATTCTTCAATTTCTCCATTTTAATGGAGAAAAAAATTGAACACCTAAAATGCTTGAAAGGGAGTGGGCGAATCATGGAGGAGGTTGGGAGAAATCAGGACAGTAAATAAAATAGAGCTTGGAATGGAGAACAAAGAGCATGGCTGGCCTGGGCACATCTTTCACAGGGAGCTTGTTGGAAGGATTTACCAGTCAGAAGAGAGGAGACTGGATGCAGAAGCAGGGAGCAAGGGATGGTGTATAACACATGCATAGTGGCTTTTCTGGGCTGACAAATACTTCTTTTAATGGCGGCACAGATGTGTGTTTTGCACTGCCATATTGTCACAAGGATGATAGAATTTATGTCCCTCCACAACTTCCCCCCCACCAAAAAAACCTCACAACAACCTTTTTTTCTTCTGTTCCATGTTCTGAGTATGAGAGCAAGAAACTGGATATGTGTATGCCTCAGCTAGAAGAGAAATAGTCCGGTGATCACGTAGGTGGCGTCAACAAGAGAATCTCACTTCAGGGATAAGAAGATAAACACTGTAATAACTGATATCTCAAATACATGTCTTTCAGCTTTATGTAACTGAAATTACATTTCAAGGTTTCAAAGCAACAATTACACCAGCCTATTTGTGTTCTTAATATAGCATCTGTGGCAGTTGGTCTCTAACTGGGGGGAGGGGTTGTTTTTGTTGCTTTGTTGGTGTCCTAAAGCATTCCACCTGGGGCCATAATGTGGGCAAACAAATAGAACTCTTCCATCTCCTCTTTGACAATAGTATTGAACTGCTGGGAAGTTATTTGTACAATTGATCCAGGGGAGATCAGGAAAGCATATTCACAAGATGAATTAGGGCAAATTAGATGTAATACAGTGCTCATGTTTCCTAGAAGAAGAAAGCAATCATAGACCCATGGGTAGAAAAGAAATTGCCCAAATCTCCTCCCACCCCTCACCTCCATTATCCTGAGTAAATGAAAAATTGCTCAGGTTTTTAAAGTTCTCCGGTGGATACTATCCTCAGTCATATATTCTGGCCCTTCCCTTTTGTTATCAAAAGACCTGATGAATTCCCAGCTCATGGCATTTTTGCTTGGGTTTTTAATCATTGTGGTGTAGTGGAAGAAGCACTGGATTTGAAATCCAAGGACCTGGGTTCAACTTCTCACCCCTGCTAATTACAAATGAGAGAATATATGTGAACCACTTTTCAAACCTTAAAGTAATATACAAATGTAAGATATTGTTTTTTTATTATATGCTAATGATTATCTTTCTGACCTTGGGCAAATCACTTCCTCTTTGGTTCAGGAAACTCTGTGGCAAGTGAATAGAATGCTGGACGTAGAGTCAGGAAGACCTGAGTTCAAATTCTAACCCAGACACTTGATAATTACAACCTTCCTTATCACTGAATCTCTGGGTCTTAATTGTCTTATATGTAAAAGGGATATAATAAGAGAATCTATCTCACAGGGTTGTTTATGAGCACCAAATGATATTTATAAAATCCTTAGCAAACCTCAGCACGCCCTATAAATGCTTGCTGTTAATAAATAGCTAAAATTTATATAGAGCTTACTATGTGCCAATGTTTTACAGTTATTATTCCATTTGATTCTCACAACAGCACTAGGAGGTAGGTGCTATTGTTATTCCAATTCTACAGATGAAGAAACTGAGGCAAACAAAAGTAAGTGACTTGCCCAGGGTCATACAGTTGCCTATGTTATTATTCCTTTATAAAATCATGGTGTCAGACTCAATATTTAAATTCCTTTCTGACTCTAAATTGGGTATCCTTAATTTAGAGTTTGTAAATTTCGTTTAAAAAGTGTATACTAACTATATATCAATATAATTGGTTTCTTCTGTATGCTATTTTGTTTTTAAAGATGTAATTCTGAAAAGAGGTTCATAATTTTCACCAGACTGCCCAGAGTCAGTGATACAAAGAAAGCTAAGAACCCTTCTTCCAAGGGCCACTACAGAGGGTGATTTTTGTTTGCTTGTTTTGTTTTGTTTTGGGAAGGTCTGGGTTAGTTGACCTTTGAGGTACTTTGCTACACTGAGATTCCAATATTTTGTGGCTTTAAGGGGATGGGTGGCACTTGTAGCTTCCTATGACCATCACTAGAGGGCACTGTGGAACCATTTCATAGCCAGGGACAAGTGGTTTAGGTTCTCCTCTGTCCAATGAGCAGATGGAAACTAAACCCCAGTGGGGCTGCCACCCCACAGGTCAGGAATCCAAGTGTCTTCTAGCAGGCGGTCTCACTAACACGAAAGTGTAAGCTCTGGGCTCCCTTCGCCATTGGTAGCCTGCAGTGTTGGGCTTGCAGGGGTCCAGCCTCCCTGATCACTTTAAAATGGTGCCGAAAAAAAGACCTGTCCATCTATCTTCCCTGAGCGTGAATCCAAAAGCTGTGCAATTGGGTGAGGGGTGGGCAGGCAAATCCTCCCATGTCCATTCTCGTTTCCAATAAAGGGCTTCTTGTCTTCGAAGGATTGACCATCTAATTGCTTGGCTTTGAAGAACAACAGATATCTCATCAATATTTGATCAAAAAATAGTTGTGGGGAAATTTTTAAATATTAAAGGGAAAGGTAAGGATTCAAATCCTCTTTTCATCTCAGTAGCTGGGAAGCCTTAAAAATGGGGAAAATGGTGCTAATGAGCAGAATAAAGCTGTTTGTCTATCAAGTGACATCTGGTTGCAGGGTAATGTATCAAATCCCTTTCTTCTTTTGGGGACATATTTTTTTCTTAAAAAGGGAAAATTTTCTAGGGACTGATTTACTAGTCATTATCTCCATAGCCAGGCAAATAAAGCCACTACACTGAAACCACTTTCCCCTCCTGGTGATAAGCTGTTCAGCTCCTGGATGACTGGTTTGGGAGGGACTCAGAGGAAACTTCATAAATTAAGTATCTGGCTTCCCAGCTAATGAGTCCAATAGCAATTTCCAGTGATCAAAAAAAAGTCCCATTTGATAAAGCACAGTTCATTTTGTAAGGGAATATCCTTTTTAATGGGGAGAACTGCAGGGTTACAGTCTTCCTGAGATAATTATGTGCTGGGAGAATTACAGGTAAGAAGCTATACTTATGGCCAAGCCATACCCCATGGAGCTTGTGTGGTAGATACTGTTGTCTTTTAGGGACAATAAATCCTGTCATTTTATTTCTATTACCTCACAAGCATAGTTCTCTTCATTTTGCTAGTGACCAAGGAATCTAGGGTAGTTTGGAACTCTCCCTTTGGTGGTGCTGATTGTCAGATAATGAAGGGAGATGTAGATTGGAGTAGTGGATACAAGCTGACCCTGAAGTCAAGGAAAACCTAGTTCAAGCCCTGACTCTGCTACATATGGGCTAGGTAACCCTGGGCAAGTCACTTAACCTCTTGGTATCCCCAGGGAACTCCCCAAGATTATATACTGCAAATGTGAATTTGGAGAGAAGATAGTCCTCACTGAGAGCTCCCTGTACCGCTACAATCACAAGTCCAGTGTGAAATAATAATAATACAAAAGCACCGTCTCTGGAGTCAGAGAATGTGAGTTCAGATCGTACCTCTGACCATGGACAAGTCACTTAACCTCCCTGTGACTCAGTTTCCTCATCTGCAAAATAGAGGGTTTAGACTAGATAGAATCTGAGGTGCCGTTCAAAGCCAAACCTATTATCCAATGAGCCTTTGAAACGCAGCCAACTCTCAGCCATTCCTAATGATTTGCAGCAAAGGAACCAAAAGACTCTTACTATAAAGAGATTTCCTGATGTAATTTAGGGTTGGATACAATATGAAGAGATCTTCTGGGTGGCACAATGAATAGAGTCCTGGACTTGGAATCAGGAAGACCCGAGTTCAAATCCAGCCTCAGATACTTACTAGCTGTGTAACCCTGGGCAAGTCACTTAACTCCTGCCTGTCTCAGTTTCCTCTAGCTATAAATGGAGATAGCCTCTCAGGGTTGTTATGAAGATTAAAAGAGAAAATACTTGTAAACTCTTAGTATAGTGCGTGACACAAAATAAGTGCTTAATAAATGCTTACAAAAATAAGGTCAGCTTCCTAATTTTATAGATGAGGAAACTGGGACCCTCAGAAAGAAGCAACTTGCCCAAGGTCACAAAGGTGAGTAGAACTGGCCAGATCTGAACCCAGGGGCTTTGACTCCAAATCCATCATTCTCTTCACTCTAGCTTCTAGCCCACCTTCACTGACAATCCTGTCAGGGTTGTTACTCCCACTTATTTATTTGATCTCCTGATGTTACCTGCTCATGAGACAACAAAGAGACTATACAGCATAAATGTGGTTTTTCAATGAAAGAGACAAATCAATTTTCAATTCGATTCTGCAAGCATTTATTATTTATCAAGTGACTATCATGTACTAGGCACCATGCTAGTCACACTTTGTATCTCTGAGGATACAAAGAAAAAAAGAGGAAAAACAGTCCCTGTCCCTAAGGAATTTATTAGAGGAAAACACATGGACACTGAAAATTTAACGATTAAGAACGGGTTCCCCACCCCTGGTTTAGAGTCTCAACAATCTAGTAAGCCCTGGTTTGTGGAGCTTGTTGATTTTCAAGGTATAAATGCTCACACTGAAAATTTAACAATCAGCTCTTGGGAGCCTGTTTAAACAGGATTCTGACTACAGATGAGTAGATATAAATAAATATCAAAATGATAGGAAGCAATTTTGTGGTGGGAAGGAGTAGGGAACACCCTGGAGGATGAGGAAGGCATGCAATATAGCATGCCAAAAAACCAGGGTGGGGAATTTTTGTCCCTGAGGAAGGGAAAGAGGCTTAGTGCAGGGACAAGACACCAGAGACACGAGGCTGGGTTTTTAATATTCAAGTCCAACACCATACCAACTTGGCAGCCAATATCATTTTCTCTTCAAGCATCAGCCTGGAGGAAATGCCTGATAAATACAGGCAGCATTCTGTCCATGGAAATGATTACTTCTAACAGGATTATCTTTGGGAAATAATACTGCTATTAATTCAAGGAACTTGGAAATTAATTTCCAAAAGGATGATTTCTTATGGTCAGAAAACTTGAAATGATGACAAGGTAATCAGCTGCTGCTTGCTGAGGTGGGGAGAAACTGGTCTTCTGGATGGATGGGTTAAGATAGCTACTGTCAAGGTCCCTTTTATCAGAGCTTTTCTCTACCTTGTCTCTCAATCTCACTATCTTGATCAGTTGACATGGCTGCTTGGTTGTCAAAGCCAAGAATATTGTCTAATCATTGGCTGGTGACTACTGAATCAATAATAGTCCGCAGCACTCATGTGCGTGTGTGTGTGTGTGTGTGTGTGTGTGTGTGTGTATGTTTGTATGTGTGCATGCATGTGTGGTTGTCTTCCGTGTGGATTTTCCATTGCTTCCTTATATCTTGGACCATGGTTTTTTGTTAATTTTGTGACTTCAGGCATTTGGCCACTGCTGTGCTCTCTGGTTGACTATTTGCCACAGCCTCAGTTATTTTTCTCGTGTTTAATTCTGAATGTCCTTGAACATTCCTAAGTCATGGACTGCAGTTTTTCTTCTGAGCTTTAATCCTATATTGCCAACTGCTATTGGACATTCCAAATAGAAGTTCCATGAGTATTTCAAATTGAATGTGTATAAATCTAACTTCATTATCTTCCCTAACTAAAACCTATTCTTCTAAATTTGTATCAAAGGTACCACCATACCCCTGGTCATGCAGACTGAATATCTCAGATTTTTCTTAGATACTTCTACTCTCACCCAGTTCACATATCCAATCATTTAACAAATCTCCTGGTTTCTATATCCATAACATCTCATAAATTACATTACAATTTTGTAAATGTAAATTACATTTGTTCACTTCCTACACAGTCACCATCATAGTTCAGGCCCTCATCACTTTTGGCCTAGACTATTGTAATAGTTTCCGAATCAGTCTCCTTTTCTCAAGTCTCTCCCTATTCCAATCCATCTTCCATCCCACTTTCAAATAGAGGGATAGAGTAGGGGAAGGAGGCATTAAGGCAGAATGAAAATTCAGGAATGACACCAAGATTGCAAATCTTGGTGAGAAGCATGGTAACGTATTTGAAAGAAACAGGAAAATTATGAAGAAAGGTAGGTTTGAGTAGGGAGGAAGATGAATTTGGCTTTGGACATGTTGAGTTTGAAATATCTAAGGGATGGATTTATCCACACACACATGTAGGAAGTAGCAGAGGTGAGATTTGAAATCAGGTCTCCCCTGATTCAAAGTTCAGCGTTTTTTCTTCCATCCCATGCTATCTTTCCTGTTGAAGTAGATTTGGAGATTCCTCAGTTCCTAATTTCTCCCTTATCTCTTTATTTGGAGACACACAGTGACACAATGTGCTCAGTTCAGGTGTTTAGGGTCTTACTGAATGCAGACTCATGTTCCCATTCTTATATTTTTAAAGTTTTCATCTTACATATAAGAGAAGTGAGGTAAGAACATAACTGTTGTGCGTGGACAGGGCAGACACTGACAGTGATGAGTGCATCAGAAATAGCAGCTCTAACCTCTGAGACCTCGGCTTTCATAAAAACAAAGATGGAAAAACTTCCCATTTCACACTATACAACTCTTTAAATAAATACATTATTATAATGGTCCAAGACAGTTCCAAAGGACTCTTAGTGAAAAGTGCTACTTCCAGAAAGAACTGAAGAACTCCGAGTGCGGATTGAGATATATTTTTTTCACTTTCTTTATCCTTTTGGCAACATGACTAATATTGGAAATATATTTTGCATGACTTCACATGCACAATGGGTATTGCTTGCCTTTGTCAGGGAGGGGCTGGGAGGACAGAATTTGTAATGTAAAATTTTAAAAAATGAATGTTAAAGATAAATATAAAAAATAAACGTTCTTTTTATATCACTTCTGTAGGAACCACAGTATTGTCAGTGTGAGTACAATTCTACCAACAGAGGTCACAATTCTTTCCTAGAGCCTTACTGGACTTGGAGATGGACTTCAAGCAAATAATTCAAATTCATATATCATTTGGTTATTACAAAGTCATTATATCCTAACTGTGATTCCCTTGATCTGTTGCAATACACTTTTAATTAGTCTCCTTCCTTAAAGTGTCTTACTTCCTTAGGCTGAGTAGGGACAGTAGATATCCCCACAAGGCTGTCAGAGATATTTTCCTAAAGCACAAGACTGACCATGCCATTCCTTTGCTCAAAAAACTCTAGTGGTTCCTTACAGTCTCTAGGAACAAATATAAACATCTATTTGGCACTTAAAGTTCTTTACAACCTGGCCCTAGTCTGCCTTTCCTAGCTTATTATACATTACTCTTTTTCACATTCACTGCCAAGTTCTATATGAATGTGCCTCAAGTCCATGGCCAAGACTAGTAAAAAATGGTCCGGGCAAATTAGCCTTCTTTCTGTTCTTCGCATACGGCACTACATTTCCTATCTCCAGACTTTTGCACTGACTGCCCGCCGGACTTGAAAGCATTCACTCATTTCTGACTTGTAGAAAGCCCAGTTTCCTTCAGTACTATTTAGGACAAGTGTTTCTACTTGGAGCCTTTCCTGATTTCCACCAACAGCTAGTGCCCCTTGTTAATTACTTTGTATCTATTTTGTATCTATCTATATCTGTTGTGTCACCCTCCAATAGAATATAAACTCCTTGAGGGCAGGACTTATTTCATTTATGCCTTTGCATCCCCAGCATTTAGCACAGTGCCTGATACATATAGATATTTAATAGATGTTTGTTGATGGATTGACCGAGTGCCCACTCAGATCTTTGCAGGCTTTGCTAGCTCTATGAAATGTAGTTTCAACTTATTTTTATTGTGTATCTGCTATGATGAAGGGCAGGGGGCAGTGAGGTTGGGGCAAGGATTGGCAGGAAAATGAGCATGTTTAAGGGCTTATAGCTTGGGGGTGCTTAGTTACAAAGATATGGTTTCTTTTTCTTTTCAAGAATCTGATCTTAAAAACTGACTCAAAAACTCTGGCATTGCTTCTCTATGATTGGATTTGTTTGTACCGTGTACAAAGAGCTTTAGATGTTTAGAATTTAATTTTTAAAAAACAACCATCTATTGTTATTATTCTTTTGAGGGCAGGAAATTTCAAATAAACTTCATGTTATATCATTGACCGTGCCAGGTATTCCTGAAACCCTCATGATTGCCAATAAACAAGACATTCAATCATCTTTAAAATGTCAAATATTTTGATAAATTGAATTTCCCCAAATATTGCTTTATTGATCTTAGCACTTGGCTTTTTAATAAGTGAAGCATCTTTCTGCAAGGAGGCTTCTGCCTGATTACTTGTATAGATGCGTTTATGAGGTGACCCTGTTCCCTGACGAGTATCCTGGGGCCGTACCAAAGCCGAAATCATAATGAAAAGAAAATAAATGATCCCCCATTAATTTGTAACCAAGTCATTCTAGGGAGTTTAAAATAAACACTAAAAAACTCCTGCAAAATTTATAGGAGTGAAAGAAAGCAACAAACTTACTGGAGATTGTATGTGATAAGATGCCTAGGGGCACAGGAGGGGAAAAAAACTGAACAGGGAGCCTTGGGACCTGGGCTTTGACTTTAACTGGTTGTGTGATCTTGGGCAAGTCATTTCCCCCTTTGAGCATTCAATTTCCTTCTCTGTGAACTAAGGATATGGAATTAGATAACCTAAAGTCCTTCTGACTCTGACAGTCTATGAATTTGTCATCTGGAGTGTCTGATTTGACAGAAGACAAAGTATATTTCATTTCTGAATTCATTTCTAGGGCTTATCTAATTCATTAAAAGGAAGAAAAAAATCAGTTGTCAAATACAATGTCTCAAAATGTAAGAGTACAAGGAGAATGTTTCCCTCCCTCCCCTATCCAAGCCAGCATTCCAAAAGCTTCTGTGTCATAGAACCAGCAAAATGTGGCCAGAGTTGTGATCTATGAGTGGACATCAGGTCAATCAGGCAATCAATGACTACATATTTATTAAATGCCTAGAAATAGTCTGGGTTGTATGGTTTGTTGTTGATAGTGATGCTTTTTATGGTTGGGGGATTAAGGGGGAGAAATCATCACACATTTTATAATGACAACATGTCTTGGGATGCCATCTGTTTTAACCATTTGTTAATGCAATTCAATGAGAAAATAGTATTTGGATGATTAGTATTTAGACCATCCTTCATCTTCTTCCATGGATGAATGGCTTCCTTTGAGATAACATGACTTGCTTTGGGGATGGTGCAGCTGGAAGCAGGGCATTCAACCAAAGTTTCTACTATGTGCCAGACACTGTGTTAGGTTATGTGGCTACAAAGATTAAAAAGGAAAAAAAGAAAAGAAACAAATCCTTGTTCTCAAGGAAGTTACATTGAATTGGGGAAGACAATTTATATAGTTAGTATCACGTCGTGAAAGTGGTGCTAAACCTGGAGTCACAAATCCTGAGATATATGCTGTTTTGTCATTTATTGGCTATGTGACCTTAACTGAGTCACTTAACCTCTCTGGACCTCCATTTCCTCATCTGCAAAAATAAGAGGTTTGTACTAGGCAATCTCTAATATTCTTTTCAGCTTTAGAGCTATGATTCTAAGAAAATACAATATATGAAAAGTAAACATGAGGTTTTGTTTTGTTTTGTAAATTTTGATTTTCCTAGAAGAAGGACTTTAGAGAGGAGGAAAGGGATCAGGAATGGTCTCATATAGGGAGCACATTTGAACTTAACTTTGAAGTGATACTGAAATGGACTGGTAAGGAGAGAGGGCATTTCAGACATGGGGACAAGGATGTGAGAAGGCATGGAGGCAGGAACTGGCATTGCCACCTATGTGGGCTCAAATGAATATATTCATGTCCATATAATATGCAAAACAGTTGACATTTATGTAAACTACGTATGTACACTATATTTTTATAGTCTATATAGCACAAGCTAGCTAACTACAAATATTACTCTTGAGGAAACTAAGGCTGAGAAGTCATTTCCTCTTGTTCAGTCATTTTTCAGTTGTGTCTGACACTTGTGACTCCATGTGGTGTTTTCTTGGCAGAGATAAAAAGTAAAAGTTTGTCATTCCTTCTCCAACTCATTTTACAGTTAAGGAAATCGAGGCAAAGAGGATTAACTGACTTGCTAGTCACACCACAAATGAGTGTCTGAGGTCAGATTTGTACTCAATAAGATAAGTCTTCCTGGAGGAGTTCTGTGCACTTGGTGCCACTATGTCATAAGACCATTGATTTTGACCTGAAAGGGATATTAAAAGTCATCTAATGCAAAGCACTCATTTGACAACGAGGAAACTGAGGTTAGGAGAGGTTAAGTGACTTGTTCAAGGTAATACGTGGAAGAATTACAATTCAAACCCAGATACTCTAGCTACTTGTTTTAGTACTCTTTTCACTGTACCAGGTGACCAAGGACACACAGCTAGGCAGTGGTATAACTGGGTCTTGAGAATCCAAGTTTTCACAGTGCTTCTGAGTGTTCTTCCCCCCCTGACACACTATAGAGTATGCATTAAACATCTGGCTTCAGTCATTCTTCCAGTTTCAATTGCATCACAGAACAAGAACATTCCCAGGTCTAATGCTTTCCATGAATTGGGAATCAGTTGTCCTCTTTTTCTGAGTACCTGCCAAGAGTTTTGGTTCCGTCTTAGCTACCACCTCACTATGTAACTGGGAACATATTACTTTCTTGTTCTGGGCCTCAGTTTTCTCCCCTATCATAAGTAGAGGTTGGACTAACTGATTTCTAAGGACCTTCCCAATTCTGAAGTACCAGGATTCTGTGACTCAATATGCCCAACTCTGTGTTAGATGAGGTCTGGTACAAGAAAAGCAGAAGGCAGAGGTCCTGGTCAAAGGACTGAGAAGGAAGACTGAGCATACATACACAAAATATTGAACTTCTATTATGAGATATCTTATATGAAGTGCTCAGAGATACGGTACAGATTGCAAATGAGATAACAAAAGAGATATGATGTTTCATTTGGTCCCTGAGGTAACTGATAGCTTTGTGTGAGTTTGGAATGACATCTCCAGTGGAGTGTCTCAGGGTTATTTAACTTTTGTTTAACCAGTAATTTAGATAAAAACATAGATGACATGCTAATCAAATTCACAAATGGCATACATCTGATTCATATGCCCAATTTGGATGACCTAAGATTCAAAATAGATTTGGGATACACCCTTAATATAGTTATTAATTTTCATTGTGCCAGAGTAATTACTTTTCTTTGTTCAGATTATTTCCCTCCAATAGAATGCAAGCTTCTTAAGAGCAGACAAGGCTTCATTTTTGTCTTTTTGTCCGATAAACACCATCAAAATCATCCCTAACATTTATATAGTGTTTCAAGATTTGCAAAGTACTTTACAAATATCATCTGATTCTACAACCTGAGATGTAGTGTTTTTATTACTCTGATTTTACAGATGAGAAAACTGAAGAGGATAGAGGTTAAGTGATTCCCCAGGGTTACACAGTGTCTGAGAAAGAATTGAGCACACTTTCCCTGACTCCAACTCTAGCACTCTAGCCCCTATGCCAGTTAGCTGTAGAACAATTGCTTAATATATGCTTGTTGAATGAATTAATCTAAGAGGTGGGGAACCTGCAGCCTCGAGGCCCCATGTGGTCCCCTAGATCCTCAAGTATGGCCCTTCGACTGAATCCAAACTTCACAGAATAAATTCCTTATTTCCCTATTTCTGAGGAGGGTACCATCCTCTCTCTGGTTTTGAATCCTCAAAGTCAACATGACTTTTCTTTTCCCCTTGTTTTTCCATAACTCATATATTGCTAAGACCTATCAAGTCTGCCTCCATGACAGAGAGACAGGGAAAGTCCATTATAATTGGAGCCATGAAGGTGGGATTTGATTTTCTGCCTCAGACAGTTACTAGCTGTGTCATTCTGGTGAAGTCATTTAATATTTTATTTTTGCATTATAGTTTCTTCATCAACAGAACAAGATGTTTAGACTTGATGACTTCTAACATCTCTCCTAGCTCCAAATCCATGAAGTTATGAACATATCTTGAATTCATTTGCTTCTCTACATCCACCCAACTACTACCCTAGTTTAAGACCCTCATTAGCTCTCATCTGGACTATCGTTAACATCTCCTAACTGGTCTCCTTGCCATAAGTCTCTCTCCACTCTAATCTATCCACCATTCAGGTGCCAGAGTGATATTCCAAAACCATAAGTCTCTCCTCAGCTCAAGAAATTTCTGTGGCTCCCTTCTGACTTGAGGATAAATGGATATACCTCTATTTGGTATATAAAGTCATTCATAGTTTGGTATTTACTTAGCAAGATTAATTTTAAAATAGAAAGCTACATATAGTGGCCTAGGGTGAGTTTTCCCCTCGCCCATCTTCTTCTGTTCCCTTCCTCAATGAAGGTTTTACTTCCAGAAACTTTTTGCAGGCATGGTTTGTAATACCTACCCAGGTCCAAAGCTTCCTAGCTATGGCTCTGTAGTGGACCAAATCCATCAAAGGTCATAGTTGGCTATAGAATCCACTTTGGACCATTCTGACCTGCCATTACAGACACAATCTAATTTTGGTGGTCATCAATTAAGAAATTTATGTTGAGCATCCATTATGATGCTAGGCATTATGCTAGGTAGTTAAGGAGATTCAGAAGTAAAAAACATGATTCTTGTCCACAGATAATTTCTAATCCACATAAAGAACCTATGAACATTTTGTACTTAGGATCTTAGAATTTATTGTCTAGGCATTCTTAGTCGATTTTGTGTGCTAGATCATTTAAACAATCTGGCAAAGACTATGGATCCCTTCTCAGAATGTTTTTAAGTGTATAAAATAAATAGGATGAATAAACAAATTATATTTAAATATAGTTATGAAAATATCTAAGTTCACAGACCCCAGGATAATGACCCCTGATTTAGTCCACTCTCATTTTACTAAGAAGAAAATGTATCCAAGAGGAAAGTGTCTTCCCAAGTGTCTTATAGAGATCATAAGTGGAAAAGATGGGGTCCTCTTGATTATACATTACTATCTTATTGTAGTCTCCTTCCTTTTTTTAATGAATACTTTCCTCTTCATTTGTAAGCCCAAGATCTCTCTTCTTCACTCTACCCCCTCCTTCCCTTTGTTGCTCTTTTTTCTCCTTGTCTTTCTGTAGATTCCTGCATTGCAGATGAAATCAAAGTTATGTCAGGGATGTCTACAGAGAGATCAGCCCTTCCCTCTCTCTCCTTCAGGCATCTGAGGAAGATGTGTCAGTTGCCAGCCACGGGACACTTGTCATTCTTTTTAGAAGAAGCACCCGGATCCCAGCACATTTCAAAGCACATTTTCTTCTCCATCCTGAAGAAGAGAGGGTGCCTTCCCTTGTCGTCTTCCTTTGATATTTGCTAGTTTCTCCTTGATTTGGTCCCAAACTAATGAAATTAATCTGTTCTCATTGTCAGGAAGGACCCAGGAAGTCATGAATAATCTCATATTGTTCTGTCAGGGAGATGCAGAATATAAAAGAGGCCATTGTTACAAGTTTTAGTTACTTTTTCCAAAGAGTTCACCCAATGAAGCTGTCAGGTTGTCAGAATTCAAGAACTAGACAAGGTCTCTATCCCCTCTTTATGAATTTTCAAAGGGCTTTAGCACATTTTTCATTGCACTTTTTCCCCTCTTCCTATTTTGAGTCAGTGTGCTAGCTAAAGCACATTTACCAACTACTCTGTCACTAAAATCTCAGAATCTGACTTAGGGATTGTAGAGGTCACCTCCCCTAATCCTAAATGTAAGGAATCCTTCCCGTTTCTATGTCTATTACTCTATGCCACATAAGGAGGCTAATAAAGAAGGACTTGCAGCATCCAAGGTCACATTCATGACTCACTAGTGATACCTGGGTGTTCTTTCTTGGTAAATGCAAATGAAAAAATGTGTTGAAGAGAAAAAAGGAATGACAGGGTACAGGAGCAGAATCAAACATTTCCTTCACTTTGTCTACTACTTTGTGACACTTTTTTTTTGTGCGTGATTTTATTTGATCCTTGTAATAATGTTTTACAGATTTTGCCTCTGTATCATCTCTAGGACTGACCTTTCCAAGTACACATGGTTATCATTTTACTTCAGGGTCTCAGCACCTCTTGTCTGGCTTGCCTCATTGGACTCCTAATTAGTCTGTCCATTTCCAGCCTTTCTAGAAAGAGGCTAAAATAATATTCCTAAAACACACACCTGACCATATCACTAGCCTTGTTACATTTATTCAAGATCTTGTTGCCTGTAGGATGAAAAACAAATAAAAGAAAACATCAATCCTAATTCACAGCCTTACCTAGAAAGCTTTCCAGAATATAGCTCGTAACTGCTTTTCTGGCTTCATTACATATGATGTCCTTTTCCACACTGTTCCAATCAAACTTACCATCCAATTATTTTTCATACAAAACTTTCGAGCCGTTAAGTGATAACATAGTGCATAAGGCACTGGGTCTGGAGTCAGGAAGACTCATTTTCCTGAGTTCAAACCTAACCTCAGACATTTACTAGCTGTATTACCCTGGGCAAATCACTTAACCTTGTTGCTCAGTTTCCTCATCTGTAAAATGAACTGGAGAAGGAAATGGCAAATCACTGCGTATCTTTGCCAAGAAAACCCCAAATGGGATCACAAAGAGTCAGACACAACTGAAAAAATGACTCAACAACATATTTTTTAATCAACTGCCTCTGTTTCTTTGCATGGGTATTTTGCCTTACTTGGAAAGTATGCTGTTCTTAGCATTCGTCTCTTGAATCAGTCCTAGCTTCCTTCATCTTAAGTGTAACCTCCAACGTGAGATTCTTTTCTAATTTCCAAAGTTATTAGTATTCTCTCCCTCTTGGAATTACTTTTCATAAATTATTATACCCCATTCTACAAATGAGAAAACTGAGGTCTTTAACCCCAGCCTGTCAAGGATTTTATATTCTATCATGCAAAATAACATGAAGACATATGTGAAATGCAACATATATTTACATATATGTACATGTGCATATTATTTACACATATGTGTATGAGTATTTGTGTATATGTGTGTGTGTGTGTGTGTACACACACACACACACACACACACACACACACACACACACACATATATATACCTGACCTCAAAGTCTTCTGGAAGAGTTTTGTCCTGGAGATACTGCCTTTGTTTACCCTGTTCCTGAAAGAGAGAAGTGAACTAGAGAGAGAAAAGATGTATCCTCATCCTTTTCCCAGGATGACTGCTCTTTTCAGGATTGGACTATTGAGCTGAGATTCCTTTGGAAGGGTCTTTCTGTAGTTCCTTTTCTGAGAAAGGGTTTCTGGACCCTGAAGTCAGGAGGCTACAAATGGTGGGGATTTTTTCCCTCAGAGCAAATCATTAAGAATTCTGCGACCATAAGAAGCATTAATATTGATTAAGAAACAGGTGTTCTCAGATTCAATTAACAAAATTGCAATTATTCACAGAGGGGCAAGCTGGAAAATTGGGGAAAAACAGGCAGGTGTGTGCAAATGAGCCCTACCTGAAGCCAGAGCGGCAGGACTTAATAAATGCCTTCCCTCCAGCAAACTTTCCATGGCTCTCGTTCTCTCAGTGACTGATTAACTCACTATTTCAAAAGATAGTTACAATGGACTTCTTTGGCTCTTACGGGGTGCTTACTGCCTAGAGGAAGTTCCCTGAGCCAACTGCTGGAGCTCTCACACAATCAGTCTTTGCTGTGGGTTGGCAAAGGATGTGTGCAAGGATGGAGAAGGGAGAGTTGTGTGATTGTGCTCTAAAAAGTGGGAACGCAGTTGGGGGCTGTGAAAAGGCAAGCCGGGGGAATGGCTGCTGTATTTTTGCCATTGCTTCATAAGTTTTTCTTCCTAAGGTTTTAAAGCTGTCTTTTTTCTTCAGGGTATTTTGCTTACAAACAGAATATTTTGTCACCAGATGGATGATGGTCCCTTGGTATTGGCCTTCATGGTCCAAACAGCCAGGTGTCTCACAGGCATGATTTAATAGTGAGAGCAGCACGTTTTCTTGCTTCTAATAATAGCTAGCTTTAAGGTGTGCAAAGCATTTTACCTATATTATCTCATTTGTTTCTTATAATGACCCTGGGAGGTAGATGTTATATTCTCCCCATTTTATAGATGAATAAATCAAGGTGGAGAGAGATTAAACGACTTGCCCAGGGTCACACACCAAATAAGTTCCTGAAGAAGGGTTTGAACCTAGTTCGAGTCATTTACATTTCTATGATGGTCTACGATTTATGAAGCAATTGCTTCACAATATTCCTGTTAGGTGGGTAGTATATTATTCCCATTTTGCAGATGAGGAAGCAGGAATACATGCATATAATATGATTTGCCCAAGATCACATTGTAAGTGTCAGAACTGACATCTGAACCCAGGGGCCTTTTCATTTAATTTTCAGAGTTTTTTTCCTACTACACCAAATTCACAATGAATCAGTGTGGCATTTTCGCAAACAATAAATATACAAATTAAAAAACAAAATTATATATATCATCAGGGCCCACATCATCAGGACTCCTTGCTTGACATACAAGTTAAGCAGTAACTATTGCCAGTCATCCTGACCTATATGTTACCACTGGATGCTGATGACTCCGGAGGAGATGGAGGCTGATGATCTTGCAAAACTCTGCCTAACTTACATTCAATTCACTTTTCAAGTCAAGACATCATCCTCCTGAAGTCATTGGTGCTTTTCAAGAACTAAGTACAAGCACTAATAATCAAGTCAGAACAGTAGCAATGAAGAAGTCAGGGGCTTGAGCCTTTAGCCTCCAAGATGTTTGGAAGTCTCCTTCACCTACGCAGAACCAGGGTTCTTTCCAAAGTATACTAGAAGTCTGAGAGCCTCATCAGAGGTGACTTAAGTTTTCTTTAAATCCAAGGGCTGGCCAGGTCACAGAGAGACATCTTTTTTTTAAAGCAACAGGAATTCCTTGGCTGCTTTCACGGCAATCATACACATGAACTTCTTGGGGGATGTTATCACCATTGCCTCCGGGAGCATTGCTCTGATAACTCCTTGAACCTAGTCCAGGATGTCTGCTCGGTGGATTTCTGAGACACTGTACTAGCCCAAGGACTAAGGATTATTCCTCTTTACCCTTCCATTACTAGGTTTCATGGTGACTGATTTAACTTACTTTAACTGGCTTTCTTTTACTACTTAACCCAATGGGACCCAGCTTAGCATAGTCAAAATTGTATAATTTCTCATTGGTTGATTCAGATGTGACAAAAAAGAATACAGAAAAATGTCACTCCTGGGTCATTCCCCTACTTAAGAACCTCTGGTGGCATTCAGTTGCTCCTAAATTTCTCTGTCAATTAAAGTTCTTTCTACTCTGATTTTGTCCTGTTTTTCTAGACTTATTGAAATGCTTCTCCATATGCTTTCCATGCCAATCAAGCTGGTTAGATAATTAGTCCCTGTACATGATATTTCATTTTTGCATCTTCATGCCTTTGAACATGCTTTTTCCTATGGCTGGATTTCACTCCTTCCTTACTCTTACCTGTTAGAATTTCCACCATTCTTCAAGGCTCGGCTCCAATGGTACCTCTTATATTAGGCCTGTCCTGACTGCTGGAAGACCAAGAAGACCAATACCACATTGGGTACACACACATACACACACACACGCACATGCACACACATATGTGTATGCATTTTACATTTTACATGTTTTCATGTTATTTCACACAATAGAATGTAAAGTCCTTGATAGGCTGGAGTTATTTCAATATTTTCCTTTGTATCTATAGTTTCTAGCATGCTATCTGGTACAAAGTCAATGCATAATAAATGTTTATTGCTTGAATGAACCAAAAAATGCTTAATTTACATGAATACTTTTTTATTTCCTACATTTTACATCTTCTCCCAATTCCATATCCCTGTTTTATAGATGAATAATTCCAGCATCAATTTCCTATATTGCTAATTCAGTGTGTTCC
The DNA here is from genome assembly GCA_028658325.1 of Potorous gilbertii. Taxonomy (NCBI): domain Eukaryota; kingdom Metazoa; phylum Chordata; class Mammalia; order Diprotodontia; family Potoroidae; genus Potorous; species Potorous gilbertii. The sequence continues at coordinate 534,320,856 of CM053770.1, forward strand.
TGCCAATAACACTTTCCTTTCCACAGTTTATTCCTATTTTTCATTTAGCATTCCCAGACAAATGTTATCCATTGTTTGCTTGCTGAGAACATGTCCTTGAAGATCAAGTTATTATTCTTGTAGGAGGTGCTGAGTGTTTACTACCTACTTTTGAAATGCATAGTTACTATACTCATAGAGTACAGAAAGTGTGGGGGCCAGGTATAGCTGGGTGAACCAGCACACACACACACACACACACACACACACACACACACAAACATATACTCTGGGGCAGGTATTAGCAGTGCCCTTTCCCTTTTTTCTGGGGAGAAGGATCACTAATAATTCTTGTTATCAAGTGTGCCAGCCCACCTAACTCAGGCTCTGTGAGCACCTGTGTATGCCTTCTAATTCCAAGGACAGCCTAACACTATAATTACGAACAGTGGTTTCATGTAATGACATCTTATCTCCCTAGGAAGACTATAAGTCATCCACAAGATCCTAGAATTACTTCTTTTGGTTTCCTTTATGGTACCAGGCATAGTGATGTGTACTCAGGAGGTATTAAATGTATACTTATCGACTTGACCTGAAAGTGCTTTTTCTACTGCCTGGACAGTAGGGAGTTTCAAACAGAGCACTTCCACATAAACCCTTCAGGTAGATAAACTCACTTTTGAAGTATGGGAAGTACAGAAATGCTTAAAAACAAAATAAAACAAAACACTGTGCGAAGCAGTGTTGGAACAGCTGCCTGAAATGTCTCACCCCAATTTATCATACTAACAGCTGGATTCTTTTATCAAACTAGCTCCAGAGTGAATGCTGATTCTCTGCAGAGTAACCCTGATGCTACAGAATTTCCCAGAGACTTACTTTTGAATCATGGGGGAAGTCATTGAGGTCACTGCCTGATTCATTGCAACTGGCCTGGGATCAGCCTTTTAGTCAAGTTGAGAATAATGCTTTTCATTAGGTCTCTTGTATAAAACCACTGATGCAGAAATCACCAGACTGTTACCTCTGGATTCTTCATGGAAATAGGGCATAGGAAGAGTGGTGATAATTTTTACTGATTGAAATACTACCTCTTCTTCAAGGCTTAGCTCTGGTGACACCTCCACCATGAAGCCTTACCTTACATTTACAATATTCTCCCCATCCTTCCTCCCATGAACTCTATACTACCTTGTTTTGCTCTCCTTCATATACTTATTTTCTATACCATAAGGCTACAGTAGTTATTACAGCATGTTTCATCTTTGCATCCCTCTACATACCAAACCCTTCTCTTGTTTGTGATGGATGCTTACTAAAATGGTTGTTGAATGAATGAATGGATGAATCAACAAACATTTGTTGATTCTTGAATCCAATCATGTGTGCAATTATGCTGGTGATAAGAGAAATACAAAGCTCATATGAGGCACCGTCCCTGTCCTCATGATAATAGCTAGCATATGCATGGCACCTAAGGTTTGAAAAACATTTTACCAATGTCTTTTCATTTTATCTTTACAAAAACTCTGGAAGGCAGGTGCTACTATTATCATACCCATTTTATAGACGAGGAAAGTGAGAATGGGAGAGATTAAGTGACTTGCATAGTTAGTATCTTAGGCTCGATTTGAACTCAAGTCTTTCTGACACCAGGTCCAGTGTTCTATTTATTTTGTGATGCCTATATGCCTAGTTTTCAATTTGATAAAGAGATAAGATAGAAGCATATTACAAAAGCAATTGACAGATTTCTGGTGCCAAGATGGCAGAATAAGGAAGGAACCCTTTGAAGCCCTCCAAAATTCCCCTGCATACAACTAAAAAACCTGCTTCAGAATTGATCTAGGAGCAGGGAAGCAGTTTATCAGCCCAGCAGAAAAAGACTGTCTCATTGAGATGGGAGAGGAGAACAGCAATAGCAACCAACCTCACAGCATAGGGACTGAAGCAAGGCACTGAGCCTGTGGCAATTCACCAGTGACCTCCCATTCTCCTGTAAACCAGCAGCTCCTAGGCAAGTGAATAGTCTGTGTATTTTGCAATACCCCACCCCAGTGAGCCCACTCCCAGCATAAACCAACAGTGAGGCCTTGACCCCACTTCTGACCAGTAGTGAAGACCTGTCCCAGGGCTGACAAATAGCAAGACCCTACCCCTGGGCCAGCAGAGAGAACCATGTTTTCATAGCAACCTAGCAGCAGGGCCCTACTCCGAGACAGTCCAGCAACAAGATTCCACCTCTATGGTCAGTCATTAGAAAACCTCTGTTACCATAGAAACCCACCAGCAAGGCTCTATCCCTGAAACAGGTCCCACATCCAGGGAAGGTCAACAGAGAGGCCTACATCCCAGCACAAGTCAGAAAGGAAGCCTACCCTTCAGACAAAACAAACAGCTAACCCCTGAAGCCCAGTGAAATCTAGCAATATGACCCAGAGCCCCAGCACAAAAGTCTTGGGACAGTAGTGGACCAGAGCCAAAGTCTGAATCAAACACCAAGTCATGAAAAGAGGCAAAAAAATGAGCAAAAGACAACAAATATGAGCTTGACAATAGAAAATTGCTATGGTGATAGGGAGAATCAAGCCACATATTTAGACGAGGACAATAGTGGCTAGTCTCAAAGAAAAATGTAATTTGGTCTCAGATCCAAAAAGAATTCCTAGAATAGTTTAAAAAGGATTCTAAAAAGTAAATTTGAGAAGTAGAAGAAAAAATTGGGAAAAGAAATGAGAATAATGTAAGAAAATCGTGAAAAAAGTGTTAATAGCATGGGAAAAGATATACAAAAATTTACTGAAGAAAATAACTCCCTAAAAACTAAAATAGACCAAATGGAAAAGGAAGTACAAAAGCACTGAAGAAAATAATTCCTTAAAAATTAGAGCTGAACAAGTGGAGACTAATGACTCTATGAGATATCAAAATACAATAAAACAAAGTCAAAAAAGTAAAAAAAAAATAGAAGAATATGTGAAATTTCTCATTGGAAAAACCAGTGACCTAGAAAATAAATCCAGAAGAGTTGATATAAGAATTATTAGATTACCTGAAAGTCATGATTAAAAAAATACCGGGACAACATCTTTCAAGAAATTATCAAAGAAAGGTACCCTAATATATTAGAACCAGAGGGCAAAATAGAAATTGAAAGAATCCACCAGTCATTTCCTAAAAAGAAATCCCAAAATCAAAACTCCCAGGAAAATCATATACAAATTACAGAGCTCATAAATCAAGAAAAAAGTATTGCAAGCATTCAAAAAGAAACAATTCAGATATCATAGAGCTACAGTCAGGATTACACAGGATTTGGCAGTTTCCACATTAAAGAGCCAGAGGACTTGAAATATGATATACCAGAAGGCAAAGGAGTTAATAATATAAGCAAGAATCAACAAAAGTGAATGTAATCTTTCAGGAAAAATAGAGACACCTAACAAAATAGAGGATTTTCAAGTATTTCTTGTTAAAAAATCAGAATTGAATAAAAAAAAAACTGACCTCCAAATACAAGACTCAAGGGAAACATAAAAACATAAAGAAGAAAAAGAAAAAAGAAAACCTAAGAAATTCAATAAAGTTAAGCTGTTTACATTTCTATATGACAAGATAATATTTGAAACTTAACAACTTTATTACTTTAAGAGCAATTAGAAGGAGAATATGTAGACAGAAGGTGTGGATATAAGATGACTTTGATGGGATGATTTCCCTTCCCCCCCAAAAAAAAACAAAATAAAGAGATGAGAAAGAAAACTCTGCTGGAAGGAATGGGGAGACTTAATAGGGTAAATTATCCCACATAAAAGAGGCATAAAAGAGCTATTATAATGGAGGGGATGATGAGGTGGTGGGCAAAGTTTAAACCTTACTCTCATCAAAATTGGCTCAAAGAGTGAATAATATAAATAGTTAGATATAGAAGTCTATCTTACCCCATAAAGAAGTAAAAAAAGGATGGAGATAATAGAAAGGTAAAGGGGTACTAATAAAAGTGAGGTTATATTGGAAAAGGTAGTGGTCAGAAGTAAAACATTATGAAAGAGAAAAGGGTAAGAGGTGAGAGAGGGGGATAAATAACTGAAAAATAGCATGGAGGGAAATACACAGTTAATTATCATAACTATAAATGTTAATGGGATCTCTCATCCATAAAATAGAAGTGGATAGGAGAATGTATTAAAAACCAGAATTCTATAATAGGTTGTTTATAAGAAACACATTTGAAGCAGAAAGATACAAAATAAAGGTAAGGGTCTGGTGCAGAATCTACTATGTTTCAGCTGACACAGATAAAGTAGGGGTAGCAATCCTGATCTTAGACAAAGCAAAAACAAAAATGGATCTAATTAAAAGAGATAAGGAAGGAAACTCCTCTTGCTGAAAGATACCATAGGCAATGAAGTCATATCAATACTAAACATATATGCACCTAATGGTATAACATCTGAATTTTTGAAGGAAAAGTTGAATGAATTATGGGACAAAATTGATAATAAAACTATACTAGTGGCGGACCTCAACTTTCCTCTCTCAGGACTAGATAAATCTAACCAAAGAATAAATAAGACAGAAGTTAAGGAGGTGAATAAAATGATGGAAAAGTTAGATATGATAGATCTCTAGAGAAAACTTAATGAGAATAGAAAGGAATATTTTCTTAGCAGTACATGACACCTACACCAAACCTGACCATGTATTAGGACATAAAATTCTCACAACCAAATGTAGAAAAGGAGAAATAGTAAACGTATCCTTTTCAGATTGCTATGCAATAAAATTATATTCAATAATGAACCAGGTAGAGATTAAAAATTAATTGGAAATTAAATAATCTAATTCTAAAAAACAAGTGAGTCAAAGAATGAATCAGGGAAACAATAATTTCATTAAAGAAAATGACAACAAGACCTCAAACAACAATTTATGGGATGCAATCAGACTGGTACTTAGGGGGAAATTTATACCTCTTACTGCTTACATCAATAAAATAGAGAAAAATTAGATTAATAATTTGGGCATGCAAGTAAAAAAAAAACTAGAAAAAGAACAAATTAAAAATCCTCAATTGAGCACCAAAATGGAAATCCTAAAAATCAAAGGAGAGATTAAAAAAATTGAAAGTAAGAAAACCTTTGGAATAATAAATAAAATAAAAGACATTTTTATGAAAAGACCAATAAACTAGATAAACTTTTTGTAATTTGATTTAAAAAAGGAAAAAAGAAAATTAAATTACTAATATAAAAAATGAAAGCAGTGAATTCACCATCAATGAGGAGGAAATTAAGACAATTGTTAGGAGCTATATTGCCCAATTTTATGTCAATGGATGAATATTTACAAAAATATAAATTACCCAGAATATCTACAAAAATGTAAATTACCAGATTAACAGAAGAAGAAATAAAATATTTAAATAACCCAATCTTAGAAAAAGAATTTGAGGGGTGGAACCAAGAGAGCAGAGTAGAAAGACAGACCTGCTCTAGCTCTACCCCAATAGCCCATAAAATACCTGTAAAAAATTACTCTAAGTAAGTTCTAGACCAGCAGAAGCCACAATCCAACAGAGTGAGAGATTTCTAACCCAAGACAGCCTGGAAGGCCAACAGGAAAGGTCTATTGCACCAGACTTGGAGCAGAACGCAGTCCAGCCTTGGCTGCGCAGTGCTACTGGAGCAGGCTTCAGGGCATGGAATCATGGGTAGCAGCTGTAGTTTCCAGATTTCTCAACCCACAAATGCCAAAGACAGCTTCAAAGGTCAGTGAGAAAGTTATTTCACCTGGGTGAGAGGGGGATGTTGGTCTGGCCCAAGCCTTGGCTCCAGGGCAGCAGTAACTACTGCTGCAGCAGCATCCATTTTTGAAGATCTTGGCCTAAAGACCCTGGGGGAATTGAGCTACTGATCTGGGTCTCAGTGCTGAGTGACAGTTTTGGGGTGAGGAGGAATGCTGGCATGGTGAAGCTAGTGGTGGCTGTGGAGAGGGAATCATACTTGCAGATCCTGGGCAGAAATGAGTGCTTGCTCGCAGAACAAAGTGCCACCTTGGATGAACTGAGAACTTACAGGTCCATATATACCCTCCACTTGACAAAGGACTCAAAAGTCAAGTAACTAGCTAGAAAAATGCCCCCAAAATGGAAAAAATAAAACTATAGAAGGTTACTTTTTTGACGAAAATGTATTTTCTTCCATCATTTCTGGATGAGGAAGAACAACGCATACCATCAGAGGAAGACATAATAGCCAAGACTTCTATATTGAAAACCTCCAAAATATATATGTAATGGAAGAGCTCAAAAATGATTTTGAAAATCAAGTAAGAGAGGTGGAGGAAAAATTGGAAAGAGAAATGAAAGTGATACAAGAAAATAATGAAAAATGAGTTAACAGTTTGCTAAAAGAGACCCCAAAAATGATGAAGAAAATAACACCTTTATAGACTAACTCAAATGGCAAAAAAGGTCCAGAAAGTCAATGAGGAGAAGAATGCTTTAAAAAGAAGAATTAGTCAAATGGAAAAAGAAGTTCAAAAGCTCACTGAAGAAAACAGTTCTTTGGGTTTCAGGCTGAAAATATCATACCCAGGAAAGCTAAGTGCAATCTGAATTTAAAAAAGAAATGAACATTTGATCAACAGTCAGACTTTCAGAACTTTTGTTTCAGAACAAAACAACAACCCTGAACTCAATAGAAGACTTGATAATACAAGAACCAAGAGAAATATAAGGTCATACAAATGATCAACTATGACTAATTATTACTAAGATTATTACTAGTAATTAAGTGGCTTATAAGAAAGATTGGGGTAGATCTGAGTATCATATGACTTTAAAAGTAAAACCATTCAAGAACAGCTAAAAGACTATCTTATACAAATGAGGTACAAGGGAAGAACCAATACAGAGGAGTTAGATGGGGAGGGAGGTCTGTTAAATCTGGAAACCTACTGTCATTGAGAATGGGTTTAAGAGGGGAAAACATATATACATCTCAAAGAGTATAAAAACCTTATAAATTTAAAAAAGAAAAAAGGAAGAGGGAGGAGGGGGAGAAGATAAAACAGGGGTCTTTAGAGGGGAAGGTCAGGAAATAGGTTAAAGGGGGGGTATAGAAGGTGTTTAGATTTAGGGGAAGCGGAAAATAAGGGAAGGAGCTTTATAGGGGAGAGGGCAGAACAAGTCAAAGGGGTGTACAAATTGGTGTTTAAATTTAAGGGAATAGGATGATATGAGAAAGATTGCTGGAGTGGGGTAGATTAAATAATAGGAGAGCAAGGTAGTAGGTAGAAGTAAAATAAATGAGTAAGGAGAGAGGAAAAAAGAGATAGGCACAAACAAAAAGAAGATTCTATTGAATTTCTTAGGGAAAGTGCATGTTTATATATGTATGTATGTGTGTACATGTGTTATGTGTGTGTGTGTGTGTATATATATATATATATATATATATATATATCAATACCTATAAAAATATATCCATGCTTAATTGTAGCCTTGGGGTGGCAGATAGGGGGAGAAAGGACAAAGTAAAAAGTGCACAGCACAGAAAAAACCTACAGGAAAACAAAGATAAGATGTTCAGCTTTCAACATAATGCACAATATTTATTACATTGGTTTTCTTGAAATAAGTTATTGCTATATATTCTGAATCTTCTCCTATGTTCTGCTGAGCATGGCATGTTTTTTCTTATTTTATATTTAGGTTTAATACTTAAGTTTATAATTTTTATTTCTTTTCTTGTGATGTATTTAAGTTTTAGTATTTGTCTAAAATAAAAAAATTAAAAAAGAAAAAATTAATTTAAAAAAGGGGAAAAAAAAGAAAAAGAAATTGACCAAGCCATCAAGGAACTTCCTAAGGAAAAAAAAAATCAGGACCAGATGGATTCACAAGCAAATTCTACCAAACACTTAGGTAACAATTAATCCCAATACTATATAGCCTATTTGGAAAGATAGATGAAGAAGGAGTACTATCAAATTCTTTTTATTACACAAATATGGTACTGATACCTGAACCAAGAAGAATCAAAATAGCCAAATTATAGACCAATTTCTCTAACGAATATTGAAGCAAAAATTTAAATAAAACATTGGCAAAGAGACTACAGTAATTTATTATGAGGATAATACAATATGAAAAGGTAGGATTTATGCCAGCAATATAGGACTGATTCAATATTGGGGAGATTATCATCATAAGTGGTCACATCAGTAACAGAACCAGCAGAAATCATATGATAATCTCAGCAGATGCAGGAAAAGCCTTTGACAAAATACAGCATTCATTTATATTAGAAAAACAAAACAAAAGAAAACAAAACTAGAGAGCACAGAAGTGAATTGAACTTACCATAAAATGATAAGTAATATTTATCTAAAATCATCAGCAAATAATATCCATAATAAGTGTAAGCTAGAAGCCTTCACAGTATAATAAGAGTTGAAGCAAGTATGCCAGTTATCACCTCTATTCTTTAATACCATACTAGAAACATTAACTATAGAAATTAGAGAAGAAAAAAATTAAAGAAGTTAGAATAGGCAATGAGAAAACAAAACTTTGCAGTTTTACTGCAAAGTAAATACTTAGAAAATCTTAGAGAATAAATTTAAAAAACTACTTGAAATGATTAACAATTTTAGCAAAGCCGCAGGTTACAAAATAAACCCACACCAATCGTTAACGTTTCTATATATTACCAACGAAGTCCAGCAGCAAGACATAGAAAGAGAAATTCCATTTGAAATAACAATACACAATAAAAATACTTGGGAGTCTATATGCCAAGACAAACCCAGGAACACAACTATATAACACTTTTCATACAAATAAAGTCAGATCTAAACAACTGCAAAAATATTCATTGTTCATGATTAGGCAGAGCTAATATAATAAAAAATAACAATTCTACCTAGATTAATTTATTTACTTATTACCATACCAATCAAACTATGAAAAATTATCTTATGAAGCTAGGAAAAATATTAACAAAATTCATCTGGATGAAGAAAGTTGAGGGATATCAAGGGATTCAATAAAAAATGCAAAAAAAAGGTGGTCTAGCTATACCAGATCTCAGACTGTATTATAAAGCAGTAATTGCCAAAAAATCTGGTACTGGCTAAGAAATAGAGTGGTGGATCAGTGTAATAGATTAGGTGCAAATTATAATATAGTGAATGACCATAGTAACCTAGTATATAATAATCTCAAAGATCTCAATTTTTGGAATAAATACTCATTATTTGACAAAAACTGCTGGGAAAACTAAAAAACAGTACAAGAGAAACCAATATCTCACATTGTATACCAAAAGAAGGTCAAAATGGATACATGATTTACACATAAAGGGTGTTATCGTAAGAAATGGAATTGTTTAATGGAATAGTTTATCTGTCAGATTTATGGATAAGGGAAGAATTTAGTTCTAAAAAGATACAGAGAGCATTACAAACTGTAAAACATAATTTTGATCACATGAAGTTAAAAAGTTTTTGCACAAACAAATGCACTGCAACCAAAAGTATAAAGAAACTTAGAAAAATTTTTGTAATAAGTATCTCTGATAAAGGCCTCATTTCTCAAATATATAGAGAATTGAGTCAAATTTATAAAAATATAAGTCACTCCCTAATTGATAAATGATCAAAGGATATGAACAGACAGTTTTCAGACAAAGAAATCAAAGCTATCTTTAGTCATATGAAAAAATGCTTTCAATCACTATTGGTCAGAGAAATGCAAATTAAAACTACTCTGAGGTACCACCTCACAACTCTCAGCGTGGTTAATATGACGAAAAAAAGGAAAATGTTGAATATTGAAAGGGATATGGGAAAACTGGGACACTATTGTACTAATTGGTGAACTTCTGAACTGATCTAACCACTCTGGAGATCAGTTTGGAACTATGCTCAAAGGGCTATAAAACTATGCATACCCTTTGATCAAGTAATATCGCTGCTAGGTCTATATACTAAAGACACGCAAAAAACGGGAAAAGGACCTATTTGTACAAAAATATTTAGAGCAGCTCTGGAGATCCAAGGCCTACTCTCAATTGGGGAATGGCCAACCAGGCTATGGTATATGAATATAATAGGATATTATTGTGCTACAAGAAATGGTGAGTAGTCTTCCACAACTATGATGAATATTGAAATATCTTTTACATGATGCCATATGTATAAATTATATCAAACTGCCTACCCTTTTCATTACCGGGAAGGGGAGGAAGGGAGGGAGGGAAATTTGAAACTCAAAATCTTATAAAATGAATGTTAAAAATTTTTTGATTTGTTACTGTGGGAAAAATTTAAATACTATTTAAAGCAAAAATAAAAATAGAAAAGTCACGATAAGCAGGATGATTTTGGAAAAACCTAGAAAGACTTACATGAACTGATGCATAGTAAAGTGAACAGAACAAGAACATTGTACATAGTAACATCAGCTTTGTTTGATGAAGAATTGTGAATGACTTAGCTATTCTCAGCAATACAATGATCTAAGGCAGTCCCAAAGGACTAATGAAACATACTATCTACCTCCAGAGAAAAAACTGATATTGATTGAATATAGAGTGAAGCACGTTATTTTTCACTTTCTTTTTTTTATTTGAGTCTTTTTTTACAAAATGATTAATATGGACTTGTTTCACATAATTGCACACATGTAATCTATATCTGATTGCCTACTGTCTCAGGGGGGGGAAGGGATAGAATTTGAAACTCAAAACTTTAAATACAAATATTTTAAAAATTGGAAAAATATTTTTAAAGCAATTGATATTTACAAAAGAAGAGGCCATATGAGGATCAGTGGTAGCAGGTGAGTGGGAAGGGGATTAGAAATCTAGAACATAAGAAAATTAGAAATTAGAAATGCTGGGACATTAGAAGAGGTAACTTTGAATTGAACTTTAAAGGATGAGTAAGAATTCAAGCGGCAAAGAAGGGGAAGAGTAAGAGCTATCCCAAGCACTGGAAACATCATGAGCAAAGGTGTGGCAATAGGAAGGGATGAAGTGTGTCTGCAGGAGGGAGAGCATTCCTCCTTGATAGAAGCATAATGTATGTGGAGAAGAGAAATAACAGATGACCCTTTGTTGAGTCATTTTTGTCATGTCCAACTCTTTGTGATATCACTTGAGTTTTCTTGGCAAAGATACTGGAGGTGCTTGCCATTTCCTTTTCCATCTCATTTTACAGATGAGAAAACGGAGGCAAACAGGGTTAAGTGACTTGTCCAGGGTCACACAGCTACTACGTGTTTGAGGATAGATGAGTTTTCCTGACTTCAGGTCCATCACTCTTATACATCATGGCAATACCTAGTTGGCCCCTTGGTTCCTAGGGTTTGACCAAGTTTCCTCAGTCTAACTCAGTCCCCTTTCTATGTAATGTCACTTCAGTACTAAGTACTTCAGACATATTCTAAAGCCTGTGCTTGATACTGATTGATTAAGTTTACCTGGAAAAGGTAAATGGGGTAGGGTGAGAGTTGATTGAACTGATCAATCTAACCTACCTTTTCACATAGGTGTATTATGAGTTTAGGGTTGCCAGGAAGAAAGACTACGGTACTATCTGGAAAAGAGTGCCAGATTTTGGGGATCCTCAAGTGCCAGGCAGAAGAGTTTGATCTGGCCCCTTCCTATCTTTCCTGATTTCGTTCAAGAATCAATAGGCAAAAATGGATGTCAGTTAGGAGACACAATGGATAGAGAACAGGGTCTGGAGTCAGGAAGACCTGAGTTCCAATCCAACCTCAGACATTTACTACCTGGGCGACCCTGGGGAAGGCACTTGACCTATGTTTGCCTCAGGTTTCTCAACTGTAAAATGGGGACAATAATATCACCTACCTCCCAGGGCTGTTGTGGGGATCAAATGAGATCATATTTGCAATATGTCAATTCTAAATAACTACAGTGATGATGATGAGAAATCCGCCAAAAGGTTTCTGATCAAATGGGGCGATATGGTCAAATCAATGCATTCCTCCTTTATTGCTGTGCAAAAGAAAGACTATTTTGGTAGCTATTTGAAGAATGAATTAGTGATAGAAGAGAATAGAATCAGGAAAACTTATAGACATCAGTGCAATGGTAGAGACAGGTGATAATGAGGGATGGTGGTGGTGGCAGTGGGATTATAGCATCCCAGATTTAGAGTCAGAAGGGATTTTAGAGGTCCTCTCGATGAATCCCTTCATTTTACAGATGAAGTCCAAGTGATTTACAGAGGACACAGAGGTAGTAGAGGTAGTATTGCAGCAGTCAGGCTTTAACTCTCCATTATCTGAATTTAAACCCAGTGCTTGTTTCAAGTATTAAACAGGGTCAGATTTATTATACCAGCTCAGAAAGATTTGCCTTATAGAAATAATGGATTTTGCAGAGTAAGCCTCAAAGCAAGGCTGAACAGTTAAACTGATTCTTTTCTTATTTGAAGGTGGAGAAGAAATCATCCCTTTGGTCCTTCCTTTAGGCAAGACAAAATCTACATAAAGAGATGCCTCTGAAGTCATACAATCTCTGTTCAATTCTGCCCCTGATGTCTTACTGTCTTTACAATCTTGAGCAAGTCACATAACCAATCTTCAGTATCTAGTCTCTTTATCTGGATAGTTAGGGATTTAGATTACAAGACCTCCGAGGTCTTTTCTAGATCTACGATCCTTACCAAGCTAGTAGAAGACAATGGTGTATACAAGACTGATGATTATTTCTTGGAAATGACTGGTTCTGACAAGTTGATCAGATGCCACAGTGCTGGCAAATGCAGTTGGTGTATACTCCTCAGCCCAGGGCCAGGGGAAGTGACAAGTTTCCACTCTCTGGAGTAATCCATTTTTCTTGCCCTTGATATTTGGATATACAAGAGTTACTACCTAGGTTTCAGCTTGTGAGTAGCTTGTATTAATATTTTTTTAAAAGAAAACAAAGACAATGATGGGAGGAACAGAGGGATTTTTGTAGTTTTGTTGGATTGTTTCAGTCCTGTCTGGCTCTTGGTGACCCCCATTTGGGATTTTCTTGGCAAAAATACTTCAATGGTTTGCCATTTCCTTCTCCAGCTCATTTTACAGATGAGAAAACTGAAGTAAACAGGGTGAAGTGACTTGTCCAGGGTGACACAGCTAGTAAGTGTCTGAGTCTAGATTTGAATTTGGGAAAATGAGTGTTTGTGGCTCCAGGCCTGGCACTCTATGCACTGTGGCACCACCTAGTTGCCCCAAACAGAAGGAAGATGATATGGAATGGCTGGGAATCATGGCCTACCATAATCTTGAAAGAATTCAAGTTATAGTTCACCCAGAAGAAAACTGAGTTACCTGGCCCCTTCCTACTTTTCCTGACTTCTTACATTTTATATCTCTCCAGGTACTTGTCCAGCGACCCTGCCCTACTTACTGTTCTTTGGGCATGATATTCCAATTTCTGACTCTGAACTTTGTACTAGCTGTCCCTTATACTTGGAATGTCCTTCCTCCTCACCTCTGCCTCCTGGCCTCTTTGGTTCCCTTCAAGACTCAGCTCAAATCTCACCTTCCACCAGGAAGCTTCTTCTGATCATACCCCTCCGTCTTCACTGGAGCGCCTCCCTCTCTGCCTTCTATTTACTCTATAAATGTTCTTGTGTCCAGAGATGTACTGATAAATGCTTAACAACTGCCAATAGACTCTGGGAGTTGAGTGATGCAGGGCACACTTTTATCTGCGTTGTTAATATATTGTTCATTGCTTTTCTAAGTTTAAACAATCAGCAAGCAGTCAAGAAACATTTATCAAGCACCTACTATGTTCCAGGTGTACAGAGGCAGCTAGATGGCACAGTGGATAGAGTGCTGGGCCTGGAGTCAATAAGATCTGAGTTCAAATTTGGCCTTAGACTAGCTGTGTGACTAGCTGTGTGATCCTGAGTAAGTCATTTAACCTGTGCCTCAATCCACTGCAGAAGGAAAAGGCCAACTACTCTAGTACCCTTGCCAAGAAAATTCCATGGACAATATTGGAGAGCTTCGGTCCACAGGGTCATGAAGACTTGCATACAACTGAATAACAAGAATGCACCAGGCACTGTGTTAAATGCTGGGGATAAAAAAGAGGGAAAAGACAGTTCCTGCCTTCAAGGAGCTCACAATCAAGTGGATCAAATGGAAACAAAACAATAAATTAAGCCTGAATTGGGTGTTTGCTGAATTCTGAGGTGTAAAGGCTCACACTGCAAATGTCAAGATGATAAGAAATGACTCCAGTTCATTCCTGCTTGTATGTCCCTAATTATTTTCATATTATCTCTCCCAATGGAATGTAAGTTCCCTTGGATGAAAAATCAGTATGCTACAATTTGTTGCTTACAAGAAACCCATGTGAAGCAGACACACACAGAGCAAAAGAAAACCTGGAAAGACCCATATGAACTGATGCAAAGTGAAGTGAGCAGGACCAGAAAAACATTATACACAGTATCAGCAACATCAAGTGATGATCCATTACGAATGACTCAGCTTTTCTTTGCAACATAATGAGCCAAGACAAATACAAAGGACTCATGAAGGAAAATGCCACCCATATCCAGATAAAGAACTGATGAACTCAATTCAGACTGAAGTATAATTGGTTTCTACTTTATTCTCTCTCATGGCTGTTTTTACTTTTGATCTGTTTCTTCTTCCATAACTGTGATGAATATGAAAGTATATTTTACATGATAGTATATGTATATATTACCTCAAATTGCCTACTGTTTTCAAAAGAGGGTAGGGGAAGGAGTGAGGGACAGAGAAAATTTTGAAACTCAAGATCTTATAAAAATGAACGCTAAAATTTTTCTTGATTGTGAGAAAAATACTATTTAAAGGAAAAAAATTGAAAGAATGTAAGCACCTTGAGGACAGAAAATGTTTTTGCCTTTATTTGATTCTAATCATTTAGAACAGTGCTTGGCACATAGTAGGTACTTAATAAATGCCTGATGACTGACTGATATTTGTGAAAGGGGGAGTGATTAGGTATGTCATGTGTTGTTCAAAGAAAGTGAATGTACCCAAGCATATTTTAAATCTTAATATACAAGATTTCCCAAAAAGTCTTCATGTGTTTTTAAGCTATTAAGGCTTAAAATGGCAATTATAATATTGATGATGATAAGTAAGCTGTAGAATATATCCATATATTCCCAAGGAGAAGCAGCATAAAACTTATCATTAAAGAAATGTATAGCTCTGTGAAGGTGGTGAGTCTATCATGTAATGACCAAGATACAAGTGATGAATTGCTTGTATAATCTGATATAATCCAGGTACTACCAAGAGACCTAGAAGATGGCTGGTTTACAGAATGTTGGGGGAACACCTACAAAGGATATATAGACAGAGTCACACATGAGGCAAAGGGAAGAATGCATTATGTTCTATACCACTGGAGGAAGTACCCACATTGATGGGATCATGAGTCCATTGATGTGTAGACAGAGAGGTAAAAATGTCCCTAATTATTTTGTGTGATTATGTTGTTATGTGATTGTGGCAAATAGCAGAAATTTAATTTTAAAATGATTTAGGCATTAAAAAACCACCTTTGTTCTAAATCCAGGACAGAAAATTTTCCCTATACTCATTTTAAGAGCCGTCTCATCTCTGAAGCCTTCCTTGATAGTCAGGCCCTCAATATCCCTCTGCCCTAAAATCCCATAGTGGCTACAGTCCTCACCACCCAGCTTTACACTTGATTTTACAAACTACTCAGCATTTTAAGGAACTGTGACTTGACAGTTCTAGTACTCTTGATTAAATGACTAAAGATAATTTATAGGTTTAAAAAGTTGCCAAATCCTCAAAGAGATTAATTGATTTGCCTAGGGTCACAAAGTGACTAAGAGACAGATTGGGATTTGAACCCTAGATTTTATGGATTCCAATTCTAGCAATCTATTCATTATGTCAGTATCCCACTCTTCAGAATATTTTAATAACAATGTAAGCCTGTGTTAGAAACCAGTAGGTTTATTTTGTAAGGAAAATGATGGATACACTATTAGAGTGTGTAGTTTATGAAAACAAAGGTTCATTCTATTGAACATAAATTTTTATGCATTATTGTGAATGGACAAATAGTGAATGGACCAATTTCTATAGTACTTTTGCCTATTTTCCAAGTAAATATGTACCTGGATAACTCCCATGTCAAAGTTTTTAGCCTGAAATGGTTATACTATATATATGTATCCACATAAAACATGTGTGTAGACATATATATATACACATATACATTACACAAATGAACACATAAATATATTAATGGGTAGGTTTTGAATTTGTGTTCAATCATTTGTTTACTGTTTTCTTTGATGCAGTGACAATTTAAATTGTCAACGTTGTGATTGCTATTTCCATTTCTCCAGGAATGGTTGGATATCTGGCTAACCCCACTGAGTTTTTAATCTTCTGACTGGTTATTTGTGGCTTTGCAATGCAAAGCTATGACTGAGAATTACTGCACCCAGGGAAGATATCACAAGCAAATAGTGCAAAATGTGTTTAAAATGAATAGGGGTGAGAAGGGACATCAGGCTCTGAGGGAGAGGCCATGCGACATACACTCAAGGGCACTGCCGAAAAGGATGTGTGTGATAGGGAAATTGTTTACTCAGGAGATCCATCTAGAACTTTCCTATTTTAGTTAATTAACCACTCTGTTGCTTCTATGCTGCTGAAGAGCTGGATACGCCTTTTAAGCTCTAAATTCAGCACCCTGAAGCAAAGTTCTAGTCACCCTGCCTTAGTAAGCTATGTCTGTAAGTAGGATGGGTCAGGTATTGTCTATAATTCTTACTTTTTTGTTCTTAATCTTTAATTTTCATTTTGAATTCCAAATTCTCCCCTTCCTTCCACCCCTTTGACACTCACTGAGAAGGCAAGAAATATAATTCTCATTATGCATATGAAGTCATGCAAAACATATTTTCCAAATGTTCCTCAGTTTGTACTCAGAGTCCATTAGTTTTCTATCTGGAGATGGGTAGAATTTTTCATCATGAGTCTTTTGGAACTGTAGTGGATCACTGTATTTATGAGAGTTGTTAAATCTTTCACAGTAGATTATCTTTACAATATTGCTATTACTACATACTTTGTTCTCCTAGTTTTGTTCATTTCACTTTGCATCATTTTGTTTAAGTCTTTCCAGGTTTTTCTGAAACCATCTCCTTTACCATTTCTTATAGTATAATAGTATTCCATTACATTCATATACCATGACTTGTTCAACCATTTCCCAGTTGATGGCTATTACCTCAGTTTCCAAATCTTTGCTCTCACAAAAAGAACTGCTACAAATATTTCTGTAGATATGGGTTCTTTCCTTTTTCTTTCTCTTCTTGGGTTAGAGACCTAGTAGCAGTATGCTGGGGTAAAAGAGTATGCACAGCTTTATATCCCTTTGTCCATAGTTGCACATTGTTCTCCAAAATGTTCTCTTGGAGTTTATAAAACATGAGGTTAACCGTGTTAATTTGCTTCTGTATGCTGTGCACTTAATCTATTCTGTTGATCAACCAGTCTATTTCTTACTCACTACCAAATTTAGTATTCTTGCTACATGACCCATTCATTATCTCTTTTAATAATAAAGTGACTCCAGCATGCTCAGTACTCGAAACTTCTACAGGCTCCTTAACTTCCATGTGAACATATGGGAAATACAGGGAAAAGATTTGCATCATTCTTCCCATTGCAGTCTGGGTGACTGTAAATTTCTGTGCTTTACCTTCACTAACATTCTAGTGAATAGATCATTGTTAGCAGCATTTTGTGGTGTTGAACATTTCTGCTTTGAATTTTACAAGAATTAAATTGTTGTGTTTGTCCTTCGTTGCCAAAGAAGACCATGCCATCAGAGAAATGATGACATGATTTGCCCTTGACTGTTTTGAGTGAGGAAGGGCTGTGCAAGGTCACCAGCCTCACTTCTCCTCCAGAGTCATCTGAATCCAGCGACCTGTTATTCCTCAGGATGACTGGAGATGACACAGGATGCACTGGGAGACCTTGACCCCTTTAGGCCAAGGTCTATGCAGGTGCTCACTTAGGGTGAGGTAACATCCATTCATTGAACAGGCATTTTTTAGAAGCAGTCAGGGCATGGCCCCTTTAATGTGGCAATGAAAATAAAGACATCAAACTGGGAGGGAAACAGCAACAGTTACTATTGATAAACATTCTGAAGTTAGAAGGGTCCATAAGAGAGCCTTTAGGCAGGGGGCAAAATTAAATACAAATTTAATATAAGAATTAAATATAAATTTATGGAGCACCTACTATGTGCAAAATCATTGTATTATACATGTATCCTATCACAGTTTCAAATTTCCTGTATAATGTTTCAAAATCTACTTCCAGGGTTTGAACAAAGATATTATTTGACTATTTTCGATGTCATTTTTTTTCTAAATGCATACTAGTCAGGGCAATCAAAGTACACCCCACTAACACTCTCTGATATAATAAGGCTCAACTGAAATAAAGGTTGTAAAGCTCTTAGCAGGCTGTATAAATGTTAGTTATTATTTAATAAGCAGGGGATTTTAGCCCATAATAATATGTTATTACATTTCCATCTATATTTGTAAGTGTTTTATCAGTGGGTGAGCAGTGAGAGGTAGGTTGGTATGGTGAATTGAGCACTGGAATTGGAGGTAGGAAAGCTTGGGTCCAAATCACATCTCAGCCACTTACTGGTTATATGAACCTGGCCAAGTCACTTGAACACTCTGTGCCTTGGTTTCCTAGCATGTAAAAATAAAGGAATTGAATTTAGCCTCTAAGATCCCTTCTGCCTCTAAGTCTATGACTCTGTGATCTAGTTGCACTATGTAGACACTAAATTTGGAACCACAAGGTCTGGGTTCAAATCCTACCTTTGATATTGATCTGCTACTCTGTGATCTTGAACAAGTCAATTAACCTTCATGAGCCTTTTGTGTAAAATGAAGAAGGTTGGGAAAAAACGCCCCTTCCATCTCTAGTATTCTGTATAGTTAGAACCTATAAAACCTTGCTGACTGTTAGAGTTCTATATCCTGGGGCATAGACATCCCCAAGAAAATAAGTATAAACTCAAGAGATGCTGGCAAAGACCCAGTCATGACTGACCTTGGGACACAGTGTTATTATTGCCTAAATACATTATTCTCTGTTATGAATTCTGACCTTCAGCAACTTGTAATATAGCTGTTAACCCAAGGCAAACATACAACACAGAGAAATGCACATATAGACTCAGAAGGAAAGCCACCAGGGTACTAGTTTTCCCAGATGTGCTGCTTTAGCACAGAGGCCTCAACTGACTTTCTTACTCTGTCTCTACCATCAGCTCTACAATATAGAATTCTAGTTTAAAAACACTACCATGGAAGCCTGGACTAATTTTTCTTTGGTAAGTTGCCTATACATAGCCTCTGAGGGTTAAGGAAGCCTGGTGTCTCTACTGGAGTTATTGATAACTAACTCTTACCTGCTTGTTAAGTTTTTACTATGAGCATTTGTGCTTTTGGAAATTGGAAAATGGCTGAGTTTATTATTTGGTTGATTGTTGAGGCTTAACAAAGCATGGAGAAAGTGTTAAGAATGAGGATCAAATTTCAAAGTATCAGGTAGAGAGCGAGTTGCTAAAAAAAATTACAAGCAAACCTCTGGTTATTGTAAATAATTTCTGCTTTCCTGATTATGGTAAATCTATGATCCT
The DNA here is from genome assembly GCA_028658325.1 of Potorous gilbertii. Lineage (NCBI taxonomy): Eukaryota > Metazoa > Chordata > Mammalia > Diprotodontia > Potoroidae > Potorous > Potorous gilbertii. Next base: position 534,340,607 of record CM053770.1, read on the forward strand.
ATTCATTTTATTGAAATTTCTGGTTGTCCTTTTCATGTTCATTTCCTAAATATTGGTCTAATCTTCTGAATTATATGACTAGGTTGGGGTAATTTTTCCATTCATAGTCTCTCATCTTCTTTTATTGGTTAAAACCCTTCATTTTTGAGGGACTAGTTTTTTTTGGTAATAGCCTGTCTCTGATGTAGTCATGTTATTGCCTCTTCTCTCTCATTCCCCTCTTCTCCCTCATTCCCCTCTTCTCCTGCAATTCTCTAGGCAATTCCCATGATAGATGATTCTCCAGGTGTATACCACCAGGCTCAGTTCTGTGCTTGTTAGCTCATACTTTCCTGACTATGATATCAAGGGTGGGAATCCAATGAAATGGGAAAGATCCTGTCTTTCCCTATACAATACTTTTCCTTCTCCCACACCACCAGATGACCCTTTTGGGAGAGAATAATATAGGCATACACATACCAAATTTAGAGGATGAGTGAGCCCTTGGCATAAGTTAGACATTAGATTCAGAGGTCACCTCTCACATGAGCATTAACCTCCTTCTTTTCCAACCATGGTTCCAAATTTTATCACCCAAGATGCATAGTCCCCCATTCTGCCCATTTGGAGATCTGGTTGTATCCTTGTCTTTTGATCCTTACGTATTTCTATTCTCCTGTTTATTCTTCACCAAGCATGTAAAGTTAAACATCTTCCCTTTTGCAAGGTAAATGACATTCAAAATAAAGACCTATTGCTTCTAGTATAATTGACTGGCTTCTTCTATGGGAACCTCTAAGTACCCCGTAAAGCAGCTGCAATAGACTGCCACATCCCCTCTGTGACCATGACAATGAAGTTGAAAATAACTGACCTACATTCCCCACCAGAGAAGTCATCAAATGATATGAACAAATAAGACTATTAAAGACTATTAACCATTATGTGAAAGAATGCTCCAGATCATTAATAAGAAGAAACATGGAAGCCGAAACAACCTTGAGGTTTCACCTTGAATAGCTGGCAATTGACAAAGATGACAAAAGGGCAGCTATGTGGCACAGTAGAGAGAGAACTAAGCCTAGAGTCAGGAAGACTCATCTTCCTGACTTCAGAAAAATCTGGCCTCAGATACTAACTAGCTGTGTGGCCCTGGACAAGTCACATAACCCTGCTTGCCTCAGTTCCCATCTGTAGAATGAGTTGGAAAAGGAAATGGCAAACAACTCCAGTGTATTTGCCAAGAAAATCCCAAATAGGGTCACAAAGAATCAGCCACAACTGAAATACTGAACAACAAACAAGATAACAAAATATTAGTAAGTAAGTGTTGTGGATTAGTAAGTGTTGGAGGGGTTACAGAGATACAAGGACGCTGTGGTATTATTGGTGAGTTGTGAATTGTTACAACCATTCTAGAAAACAATTTGAAATAATGCATCACAAAATTTCCATATACTTGGACCCAGACATCACACTATAAGATATTTACTCCAAGAAGGTCATTGAACAAAAGATTCTATATATACACCAAAAAATTTATAGTGGCACTTTTTTGTGCCAAAGAACTGGAAAAAAGCAAATGCCTATGAATTGATGGATGGCTAAATAAGATGTGGTACATTAATGTAATAGAATACTATTGGATTGTAGCAATGAGCATGATAAAAATAGAGTAACACTGGAAAGACTTACATGAACTGATGCAAAGTGAAGTGAACAGAATCAAATAAACAATCTACTCCATGACTACAACGATGTATATTGTAAGAACTACCACGAAACAACTGAAAGAGCATGTGGAATTATAAAGATAATACTTAGTTACAAAGAAGAGATATAAAAAGATTCTCTCTCTCTCTCTCTCTCTCTCTCTCTCTCTCTCTCTGTCTCTCTGTGCCCCTCTCCTTCTCTTCTTTTGCTTCCTTGATTTCCATTTTTTTGCTATAAGGGTTAAATTTCTTGGAGAGGGGAGGGAAAGGATACAGGGAAATTTAGGTGATATAAAAATAAAAGATAGGAATAAAAATTATTTTTAAAAAAATAAAAATGGCTGGTAGGTTAGAGGTGTACCTTCTCTTCCTATGACAAAGAGAAAGTAATTGGTTCATAAAGGGATGGAAACTCATGGCTACCACATCCTTAACAAAAAGAGTTCACCAAATGAATTTCAATCAGGCATTGTAAAATTGTCATCTACCCAGAGCAATGAGTTTCATAATTTTATCAGTTTACCTGATAGTCCCAGGGAAAGAGAAGACATTTTGCTAATATGCAAACACAATCAAATAGTCTCTAATAGTCCCATGGAGTTGCAGCAGTAGAAGATATGCGACAACATATGCTTACAGGAATAACTATATTACAGGAATTTAATTTACTTATATAGGAAGCAAAAATTAAATTAATGAAAGAAAACAGTGGACCAGTTTATTAGATATATGCAATACAATCACTAAAGCTTGTTAACTATGATCAAATCAAAAGCAAATTGAGTGATGTTATTAATTATGCATGTTCATATATGAACAAGAGGTAAGGGCAGATGCAGTAGCCCTGCTAGAAGAAAAGGAAAGATCTGTGTTACACAGATCAATGAATTAATAAACAAAAATTCATTAAACATCTAATATATGCTAAGATCTATTCTAGGCTCTGGGAATACAAGGGCAAAAATGAAACAGCTCTTGCCCTTCAGGTACTTACATTCTTTTGGGGGGAAGCAACATGTACATATTTAATATTATACAAAATATATACAAAATAAGTACAAAATTAAAGAACTTAGCACAATATCTGAGACATAGCAAGTACTTAACAAATACTTCTTCCATTGTTTTCTTCTTAAATACATGGTAATTTCTTGAGCAAATAAGCATTTGCACCTGGGGGAAGGATTCAGTGTAAGGTGACACCGAGCTAAGCTGTGAAGGAAACTAAGATTTTCAAGAGGTGGAGATGAGGATGCAGAGCATTCGAGGCATAGCTATAGCCTGTGTGAAGGCCCTTAGATGGGAGAGGTCTCTGATGAATGACAAAGAAAACCAGATGAGTGAGTGTAAATCATGGATCAATGACTGTATGTACATAGGATATCAACAAAAAAGAAAGAAAAAAATCAGAGCCAAAGTTAAGAGACAGAGTCTAAACTTTTATTAAAAGGAAGGTGGAGAGTTTTTGGCACCTATCACAGCTTTGAAGAGTAGACATTATCCTTTTGCCACTTTTCGGTGTTGAGAAAATGTGCCAAGACCAGACTCTTCTTACAGGTCCTGAAATGTCTTATGAAGAATATACTATGGTAACCCTAGAAGGTAATGTGATCTTAGTCTGCTTGAAGAAAGACTTAGTTTCAAGGGGAAAAAAAGGTAGTACCTAGTGTTTTCTGTCCTGTTCAGAACTCATTTGGAGTGCTGCATTCAGATCTGGATACCACAATTTAGGATGAACACCAAGAAGTAGCAGACTTTTTAGAGGAGGGTTGACCAAGATAATAAAGGGCCTTGATATTTTGGCACATGAGAAACAATGGAAGGAGCCTGGGATCTTCAGCCTGGAGAAGAATGTATTGGAGAAGACATGACACATTATCTTCAAGTATCTGAGATGCTGTCACATGGCAGAGGGATTGGATGTACTCCATCTGGCCCCAAAGGGTAAAATCAGGAACAAAGGGCAAAAAAGCCATAGTGTGCTAGGCAACTTTAGAATTCTGGAATAATATCCAGCATGGTTGAACCAAATGATAGCTCTACCAATAATGTATCTGTGCACCTATCTTTCTACAACCACCTCTACTGCTCAGGCTCTTTTTAATCTTTTTCATTTTGCTGGCTATGATTTGGTTTGACATGCATTTCTCTTAATAGTAACGTGGGTCCATTATTTCATATGGCTATTAATAGTTTGGAATTCTCTTGGAAACTTTAATATTTTAGAAATACTACTATAACTTTTGAGAATTATTACTATTATGAGAACTATCTAATTATTATTATATATTATTTTTAAATGCTTTGGTCACTTATCTGTCAGGGAACAACTTTTAGTTTTACATATTTTTTGTTAGTTGACTATATATCTTGGTTTTGAGACTGTTGTCAGTAATATTTGAAGATTTTCCCCAGGTAGCCCCCTCTCTCCTTAGCCTAGTTGCATTAATTTTGTTCATGCAAAAACTTTTCAATTTCATATAACTGAAATTATATATCGTATCTTCTGTAATCATCTCTATCCCATACTTAGGAAATAACTTCTTAACCAATCAGCATCAACTCTTTTTTTTCATCTTTTTATCACTAGTGCCTAACATAGTACCCTAAAAATGGTGGGCACCTGATTAGATGCTGATGGAATTGGATATTAAAGCTGCACTTTACTTAAGTGAACTTGAAAGGTGAATTCAGGGCTATTATATTTTTTTCTAAAACTTAAGTAAGGAAAGGTCTGATTAGATGTTTCACTTTTTTAGTCATCTGAAATAGTAATTTTTGAGTTGGAAGTTGGTGTTCTACAGAGAGGACTTTGGGTGTTTCCTTACCTCTGCAGAAAGCGCAGCTGGAAAGTGCATCTTTCCTTTGGGTGAGTGATAGCTCACTGTTAAAAAAAAAAATTGAAGAGATGAAAAGAAAGATGCCACCTTAATGAAACATGATGGCTATGATTTCAGGTCACCTGGAGTCGGGGACTTCAAAGTTATGAGTCCCTCTACAATCATTACCTGGCCACATTGCACAGATATATTAAGGCTGAAAAGTCACTGCTGGGCAGAGGAAGAAAAAATTCTACATGTGTGCAACAAGGCTGAGTTATGGGCTAAGGCTGGAGCCATAACTCTTGACAATCTTGAACTCTAGACAGATTTGCCACATTTTCTCTTTTAGGTCTATGCCACGTAAGCAAACTTGGAGACTTTGCTGCTATTACAGTCAATGACCTGACAAGAAAGTCAACACAAAAAGTGTAAGTGACTGGGAGATTGAATGACAGATATCGGGGCCAATTCTTAAACTTAGAAGCTGGTGATAAACTTGTCTCCCATGCATTGGTCAAAAGAAACACTGAACAGATGCTGATTGGTAAATTAGTATACAGTCCCACATTGTATTTGTGGAGTAAAGAAAATTTCTTTCTCCCCTGTGTCTTCAGACAGATGTGCTATATTATTTGTGCTCTCTTTCTTTAGCATCTCATTTTTGACCTTTCTTTGTCAACTACTCAACGAGTGCAAGGTTATCATTTATCTACCTGCTGTGCTCCCATCTGCCTGTAAATGCTTGAGCTTGCTTGGATCCTGGGCATCCGTATAACCTGATGGGGGATGGGTTCTTCAGAGTCCTTTTCATTTGCATAAAACCAGTAGCCATGTAACCCACCTCTGCAAAGTCACCAGATGCTTGGTGGTAGCTTTGGAGAGGTGTATTTAGAGAAAGCACAGAGTGTGTGATAAATTAAATTAATTTTCTTCATGCTAGTGCTCTTCTTAGTCCTATCAGAGATTGGGGAAATTTATCAAGAAATTCCTGTGTATCACAGGAAATAGGTAAGGTGGTTTTTTGATCTGAAGTGAGGCCCAGTTGTTAGCACTTTGACAAGATTGGAAAACGTTGGATTAAGGTAAGTCAGGATAATCGAAGCAGGGTTTCTCTGCTCAAGGGAAAGAACGGAAGCAGCACTGAAGGTCCCCATGTTCTCACAGGTAAAGAGGTGAGGAGATTGGCTACACCATCCACTAGAAAGCAGATCTTATATCATGTTTCTATGGCTCTCCCCATTCCTGATTTTGACACTTGCACCCAGACAAGTGAGCATTCCTTTATACCAGGTATGCATATGAATGGGACCATCTCTTAAGACTTGACAATGCATTATGCAAACTTTTCTGCCTTTCTCTGGCCCACGCCTCACCAGTGGAATCCAGGCCTTTTGGAGAAATTCCAATTAATGTTTTCCAGGGACAACTGCTCTGGACATTTTTGCCATTGCAATAGTCATCCATCCATCCATTCAAGAAGATTTTATTAAATGCCTAGTGCCTACACCGTAGGCATTTAATAAAAGCTTGCTAATAAACCTTGTGCTAGGCACTGGGGATTCCCAAAAAGAAATCATCTCCCTGATGGAACTGATGCCTATTTGGTGGTGGGGAGGGGGAAAGATATATAGAGACAAGCAAATACAACACATACAAAATAACTGCAAAGAATTTTTGGTAATGGGTGAGATAAAGTGAGATATCATGTACCAGGTGACACTTGAGCTGAGTCTTGAAGAAAATTAGGGCAATTTAGTGCCATTTTCCTTTCTGCCTCTCAAAACAGAGTGAATGAAAACCTTCTTGAACACCCATAATCCTTACTCCCAGAAAGTACCCGATAACAAATTGGCCATTTTATCCCCAATGGAAGGATACTAAATGATTCCAAATATACAGATATTCTCTTGATGAAACTACAGATTCCAGAAGGAGTTTGGCTAGTATGAAGCATAGGATTCTTGAAACTTGGGTAAGTAAATGATAGCATGTACATGGACATACTTGTCCCATTTATATATTTCAGGTACAAACTCTCAAGGAAGGCAAATGGCATGATATATATTAGAGAGAACATTGGAGTTGGAGCCAGAGGATAATTTTTTAAAATCTTCACTCTACTATTTACTCCCTTTGTGACCATGGGAAATTCATTTAAGTTCCATGTTTTCTATTCTTTAAAATGAAGGGATTCTTTATTCAAAAGAGGGGCTACTTTAAAATATTTTCCAGTCCTAAAGCAAATGGCTCTAGCAGTCAGTTTTTTCTTAAACAAATGCTCTAGTTGAGTTACTAGCTATGGTCTTTAAGAGCCCTGAGTACAGTAACACCCTTTCCTCCCACTTTCCTCACCCCAGGTCACAAGATACGCTCCCTGCCTAGTCACTAGAATCATCATTCAGGGGACAAACCTCTGTTGAGAAGGGACCCACCATACCAGAGGTGTGCTGCTGTAAGTTAGAGTTGAATGTTAAACTTTTAATGTGGGAATTTATATCACTACAAATCAAGGTTTGATTTATTGTTGACTATCCAGATTTAAGAAAGTGATGCATGCGTTGTTAATAATTTGGATTAAATTTAAAAGTTTGTTGCGCATTTGTATTTTCCTCCCTTCCTCCCTTAGCAAGTTGTTAAGCATTTTCCATCACATCTCTGCCACTATCACCATCTAGCACTGTCACAGATTTGTAGGGAAGACCAAGAACCCTGGGAATAGCATCCCCTACGCCATTCCTACCAGTTACCCCTCCCCCAGACATTATCTAGGAGAGTTTTTTCTTTATGGAGATGAAATCTGGCAACTGCTTCTGAGCAGAGGCCCTGCTTCCTCTGAAGCCATTTATTGCTATTAAGACCCAGAAAAGAGAGTCTCTCACACAAAAGTCCTTACCACTATCAAATGGGTTAATATCAGAAACTAGAAGTAAAGTGGGTTTCCATCAATTGGGGCACATGAATGCAATGGAATGCTATTGCATCACTGCTTATGAAAAATTCAGAGGAACTGAAGACCGATATGAACTGATGCAGAGCAAAGGAAAAAGAACCAAGAAGACAAGTGACGGTATGAAGACTGAGATAATGGATGGAAAAACAAACCTGAAAGTAATTACCACCCATTCAATGTAGAGAACAATTCTCCCGTTAGACAATTGTCAGTGAAGAATGTTGAACTCCTTTAACCCAACAGTAGATGATTAAAGGTGCAAATAAAGCACACATTGCAAATTGTGACCAATTTCTTTCACTTAACTATACTTTGTATAGTTAAAGGTGAAAAAAATCTTCTCTCTCTTTTCCTTCTCCTTGTCCCATGTATATCTACTTCCTGCTCCCCAAATACCAGATCACTTGTCACATGTGCCTCTGGGAAGGTTGGTTCTGTACTTGGGGCACTGACTTCTGAGTAAGTCTCAATGAACTTTTTTCCTTTAAGAAGGGATAGGATGAGTCACATAGGAAAAGTAGCCCTGAATGGACTAAGAATTTCCTCAAAAATTGCACTGATTAGTATGGCCTTCAAACCCACCTGTCCTTCAGACTTTTCTATTTCCATCAAGAGTATCACCATCTTTCCAGTCACTCAGGTTCAGGACTGTGACTCTTCATTTTTGACTCATTACTTTGACTCTTCATTTTCATTCAAGTAGTGTAAGAGGAGCTTGAAAACTAACTAGAATTCTGAGACTGTAGTGCAGAGGAACAGGTTTCCCTCTCACCCTTTCCAGAGATTAAGGCTATCATGATCTTTGAGTCACCAAGTGGACTTTTATCAAATGTGGGAGTTTTGAGAAAAGGACATTGGATTTTCAGAAGGGAAGATTGAGAGGAAGGACCTGGGGCATGAAAAGTACTAGCAAGCCCACCTCTTGGCTCAAAGATTGTGATAATGCAAATTTGTTTCAGTGCTATTACATTAGGAAGGAGAAAGCCATATTCAGGGAGAAGTGAGCAAATCAACTGGGCTGGAGTAGAGGGTTAATAGTGAGGAGCAGTAGGAATAATTCCTTTCATCCATCTTCCTCCCAGCTGATTAACTCTCACCCCCAATATTTAAAAAACTAGTATCATAAAAGGAAATCCTGAATGGATAAGAGTGCTTCAGAGCTCATCAACTCCAGCTCTATTAGCAATCCAGAAATGAGGAGTTCGAAGAGGCTCAAGAGAAAATCTGAAAAGTTAGTAGGAGCCTCTTTCTCTATTTCACTGTCCTCTGTTATTGTTGTCTTTTCAGTCATGTTTGAGTCTTTGTGATGCAGTTTGGGGTTTTCTTGGCAAAGATACTGGAGTATTTTGCCATTTCCTTCTCCAGCTCATTTTATAGATGAGGAAATAGGGACAAATAGTGACTTGTGCAGAGTCATACAGCTAGTAAGTATCTGAGGCCAGGTTTGAACTCAGAAAGATGAGTCTTCCTGACTCCAGGCCCTATCTAGTTACCCTATTCTCTGCTTCCTGGCTAATGAAGCCTCCTCAGTTCTAAAATGGACCCATGTAAGATGAGGATGGATGATTGTTTGACAACTCTATCTACACATGTTGTTGCTTTGTTGTGTTAGCTTAAGTTTTTGTTTTATTAGTTCTAACATTTCAACGTGTAGGGAACTTCTACCCCTAACCCTTAGATGGAGTAATCAGTCATAGCATCTTTTGGACCTCCTTCATTTCCAACCTATCCCACTGATTTGCCTAGATTCCTAGCTGTGAACTTTATCTAGTATTGCCCTTCTTGAAATTACTACCATGAATCAAGATAACTTTAGCTGTTAATATTCACAATCATGCAAGGCATGAATAAACCAGATATAATATGGAGTAATAGAAGAGATATTAGATAGAAGTCAAGATCACATGGGTTTAATTCCTAACTCTATGACTTAGACCCTAGATTACCTTGGATTAATCACATAGGAAATCCAATCAGAATTTATTAAAAAAGCTTTTATGTACAAGGCACAAGAGGAAAAAACCCACTCCCAATATTTATATTCTATTTAACCTCCCTGGGCCTCAGTTTCCTCATCTTTATAATGCCTACATGATCTTCAAGGTTTCTTCCAGCTCCAGATCAATGCACTGTAATATCTGTTAAACAAGGATGAGAAAACCAAGTTGTAACTTCAGCTCTTCTACTTTCTTCTAAATTTTCTGCATGACACCTGGCCCTGCACAGTTCCTTACCCTCCTAACCATTTATTCTCTATGTATGATGGTTGTATAAGAGTGAACAGCATACTAATTTTATGAGAATTCCCTTTCCTCGAGAGATGGAAGTCATTTATTCTCTGCTAGGTCCTTCAAACTTCCTTCACTTCTCTGGTAATATGTTGTGACTTGGATGGACATGAAAAGTACTTTTCTGCGGCCAAAAGACATCTGGCCTCTTGTGGACAACTCCTTTGAGAATGAGATCAGAAAACACATACATGTTCCCTTCTGCCTGAGTGAGGTCCAGTAAATATTGACTTGACTGACAACAAAATGAATTTAAGTGCCATGCATTCATCTTTCCAGTGTCACTAAATCTACTGTCTTAGATGAGTTATTCTCTCTGGTTGACAATTCACCAGCCTTTTCTGTGAGAAGGAGGACCAGGTCTGATTCATCCTAGACAATGGCTCCTTTATTCTTGTAATAGAATAAAAGTGAATTTGAGTTTCAGCTTTAGGGGAAAACAGGTCCTTTAGCCCTACCTTTAGTAGAGATAAATTTTGTATGAGGTATAGAACACTCTTGGGGAAAAAATGCAATTAAGAAAAAAAGTTATTGAAAGCCATATTTCTCAGAAATAAAATTTAAAACATAGTGCTTGGAGAACCATCATGGATGTTTAAATTATAGCAGTTCATCGGGGGTGTTTTTTACCGGATGATTTAAGGTTTACATTATAACTTCAAGATATTTACAATAAGATAAAAAGCAAGCTTTTGATGCATGAGGATCAATATTTTACAAATAGTGTCTCATCTGATGATAACATAAAATCTTTGATAACAGTGTGTTGAGAGGGAAAGTTCTCATAGTTGTACTCTGACCTGAAATATGGAAACTGGCTTATGTTGTCACTGCTTATTCTGGAGCTAAATAAGTAGCAATAATAGCCCATACTTGTATTATGCCTGCTCCAAGTTTCAGCTCCAGCCAGGCCTGAGTCTCCTTGCTGTCCATTATATATTTTCTCCATTCTTTCAGGAGAGCTGATGATCTAGGAATACTAATTCTTTAATTGATTCTTGAGATACTTTTAAGAATGCTTAGGTATTTAAGGTGCTCAGGCACAATCATCCTTGCTGCTAATAAGGCTCCTTTCTCTAATAGGACAATACTAATTCAATTTGTGAACTCAAACTCCAGTATTTGTTCTACCTCACTTGTTCTGGCTCTCCTCCATTCCTGGCAGTGACTCAGCTAGCAAACCCTGGTTTTCTGGGTTCCCTGTTCCCATTTTTCATTTGTTGCATGTGATTTCTTCCAGATCTCCATGTTTCTGAGCCTAGTCTTAATAAAAGTAGTCAGGCAGAAGCAGTGTACTTTAAGTTGGAAGGCGTGACTAGGAGGCCTGGCTCCACCTCATAAACTATGTGACTTGTGGCAAGTTACTTAAATTAAGACTTTCTTTCCTTATCAGTAAAGTAGGAATGTGGGCTAATAATAGATGCTTGTACTAATAATCAGGGGCAGCCAGATGCCTCAGTGGATAGAGCCCTGGGTTTGGAGTCAGGAAGACCTGAGTTAAAATCTGATCACAGATATTTAGTAACTGTGTGACTCTGGGCAACTCACTTAACCCTGTTTGCCTCAGTTTCCTCTTCTGTGAAATGAGCTGGAGAAAGAGATGGCAAACTACTCTCGTATCTTTCTCAAGAAGAATCATTGTCAGCACTGATATGCTATGGTCCATAGAAGTTGTGAAGAGCTGGGCACAACTCCCTCCACTGAGGCAGAAGGCAACCTATAGATGGTAGATAAGTCCTGCCCTAGAGGGATGCTGGAGGTGCTAAGACTTTGCAGGGATATTGAAACTGAATATGAACATATGGTGTAATGGAAAGATGGCTGTATTTGGAGTTAGAGGAGCTAAGTTAGAATCCCAAGCATTTCTGCTTGGGATTGGGCAAATCACAATCTCTATGTATTTCAGTTTCTTTAAATAAGAAATATGGACTAGATAACTTTTAAGGTTCTTTCCAGTTATAAATTTATGCTTGTATATACCCAGATTATAGGATCATAGAATTTAGATCTCTAAGAGTCTTCAGGGCACATCTAGTCCAGTATATCCACCTCAAATGGATGGGTCACTTATCTGTACATATAGGGCAGCTAGATGGATAGAGTGCCAGGCCTGCACTCAGGAAGACCTGAGTGCAAATCCAACCTTAGACATTAGTTGTGTGACCCTGGGTAAGTCACTTAACTCTTTACTTTAGTTTCCTCAATTGTAAAATGATCTGGAGGAGGAAATGGCAAACCACTCCAGTATCTTTTTCAAGAGAACCCTAAATGGGGTCATGAAGGGTTGGAACGACTGAAATAATTGAACAACAATAGATCTGTACATGAGGATCCCTGTAGGCTACCTTTTGACTTAGTTATGTTTTTAAATTTATTTTTATTTATTATGTTAAATATTTCCCAATTACATTTTAATTTGGTTTGGCCATATTAAGAAGTATTATGGGCCACACATAACCAGCAGCCTCATATTTGATACCCCTTATCTAGTCCAATGCCTTCTTCTTACAGTTGTGGAAACAAATATCCATAACAGTTAATTAACCTGCCCAAGGTTACTCAGGAGTAAGCAAGAGATGTGGAATTCAAGCCTAGATCCTCTGACTCTTAATGCATTTCTCTTTCCCCTACACCGAGCCCAAGCCCAGTACTCAGCTATTCTACTTTTTGGCTATAGTAAGTAGGTTCATTATTACAGACACCTCAGACAGACAATACTGATGAACTATCGCTAGAACTGTATGAGATGAGGAAGGTGGAGTAGATCACTTTCAGGAAACACATGGCTTTTAATGACTCCATCCTTTTTTTAAAAGTAAAATTCAACCTTTTTAATACCAATATTCTTTTGGTGATTTTGCCTGGCTGGGAATTATGAAATACCACGAATTCCCATTTTCTGGCTTTAAGAAAATGTTCTCAGGGAGTAAAAGATGTTTGGCAGACAGTGAACAATGCCTCATCTTACCTGTTTTGTTCATTATTCTTAAAATATAATTAATAGAAAAATTTAGAATTTTATGAAAATAAAAAGAAACCAGGAAAACAATTGATCGATAGATCAATCGATAGATTAATAACAATTTGCGCAACAAAACAAATTAGAGACTTTGGTGGAACTGGAAGGATGGGGGATGGGTGGGAAACCAGACACTTCTCTCTGCCTCCTTCCTCCACTTGTGTGAGTATGTGTGTTTTTTTTGCGTACTGTAATATCTAGGTCTTCAAATCTCTAAGATTGGATCTGACTCCAGAATTTTTCCCTCATATTGGCTCATTGATCCTTGCTCATGCTGTGTTGATTCTGATTAATCTAGCGGCTCACTAGAAAAGACCTTAATTCTTTCCTTTGACAAACAGATGCTCCTCTATTTGCATCTGCTTCTTCTTCCTCTCTTTGTGCCCAAGATAAATAAGTAGCCAGTACTTAACAATTTTTTATGGCACTTTAAGGTTTGCAATATTGTTGTAAATGTTATCTCATTCAATCCTCACAATAACCCTGTGGGGTGGGTGGGTGCTATGGTTATTCCCATTTTTCAGACTAAGGGAAACAAAGTCCAGAGAGGTTGCATCACTTTGCCAAGGATTATACATCTGGTCAGTGTCTAAAAGAGGATTAGAAATCAGATCTTTCTTATTCCATATGTGGATATTAAACCAAAAGCTATTTGACACTCACCAGTTGTTTGACTTTGGGAAAATCTCTTGACCTCATTTCCCTTCAATTTCATCATCTATAAAGTAGGAATAAGGCTGCTTTCAGTGCCCATCTTTGAAGGGTAGTTTTGAGGAAAGTGACGAGAATTTTAAAGCATTCTAGTTATTAGTATTCAGGGCTCAGCTCTGGTCCCTTCTTCTTTTATACTATAGACATTTATAAAAAATCTTATATATGTCAGGCACTGGCGACACTAAGACACATACAAAAAAAATGTCCCTGCCTTCAAGGAGCTTATAATCTAATGGAGGAATATCTTGTGTACATATAAATAAATAGAAAATATTTTTTAAAAGTAATTTCAGGGAAGAGGAAGGGCACAGGCCTAACATGAAACTAAGTTTGTTAATAATAGGAACTCCCAAGGGCACAATGGAAGGGCAGGGGAGAGGGAAAGAGAAGTATGGATGGGTGGGACTGACAGAGGCAAACATAATGGAGTAGAAAGTACTGGTCAGAGAAGGGACCTACAACTCAGAATTCTCCATGAGTCTTTTGCCTCTCCTTCTAGTACTCATTGCTTTTCCTCTTTTACCGAACTCCTATAACAATTTTTTTCCGTATCCCACTCATTTTAGAACTGACTATATAGTGCTTTGTATGGTTACTAAGATGTTTAATTGGACCAAGACACCTTCTGTTTTTCAAATTCTATGAAATGGCAATGGTATGCATGTCTCCTTTTACAGGTGATAAGATTGTAATCTCCCAGAGGGTAGGGTCTATGTCTTATAGACTTAGGATAGGAACTGGTCCCGTAATTTCATTGGTAAAGGGAACTAATTTCCTCTACCAATGCCAGTTGGTACCTGCTTTGCAAATGATAATCTTAGGAGCTTCCTAGGTCACTATGAGGTTAACTGACTTGCTCAGGTCACAGGAACATTATTTATCACGGACAAGATGTCAATCCAGAAGTTTCCCATTCCAGAGTCAATCCTCTATCCAGTGTACCATATTCTCTTTTCTAAAATGCCCTACATTCATTTCATATCCACCTCCTAGATTTCCAGAGTTATGCACATAATAGACAGCCAGTGCATATTTGTCCATTTATTCAATAAACATTTATTATGTGCCTACTATGTACCAAGAACTGTGCTAAATTGTAGGCTTGCAAAAAGGGGCAAATGACAACTCCTGCACTCGAAGAGTTTATAATCTGATAGGGGAGACAGTATGCAAACAAACATATACAAAGCAAGGCTAAAATAGGAAATAGTTAACAGGGAAGGAACAGGAGTTAAGAGGGGGTGGGGAAAGCTTCCTGTAGAAGGTAGGATTTTTGTGGTAGGTGAGTCATCAGAGAGGAGGAGGGAGAGCATGCATGGCATGGAGAATAGCTCCAGCTCAGAGCAGAGACATGAGGTATCTTATTTGAGAATCAGCCAAAAGGCCACTGTCACTAGATTAGTATACATGTTAGGAAGTAGGGAATGTGAAGAATGGAAAGATAGGAGGGGGCTAGGTTATCAAGACATTAAATGCCAAAAGAATATTTTATATTTGCTCCTGGGGTTGATTGATTAGGAGAGTAACATGATCACACTTGGATTGTGGAAAAATAACTTTAGTGGCAGAATAGAGAATGGATTGGAGTGGGGTCAGATTTGAAGCAAGCTAACTGAGGCATGAGGTGATGAGGGTGCAATAGAGTGATGGTAATGTCAGAGGAGAGAGGGGGGAATATTCAGGAGATTTTGCAAAGGTGAAATTTGTAGGTCTTGGAAACATCTTGGATATGGGATGGGGTAAGGGATAACGAGGAATCAGGGTTACGCCTGTGGAGAAACAGAGAGACTGGAAAGATGGTGTTTACCTCTAAATGTTCATCTAATAAATGAGTGAGTGAATAAGAGTTGAGTGTATCAGGGAACTATGCAATAAATTTCATGAATCAGTCTTATGAGAAAAGACCACTGAGACTTATTTATGTCTGGCTATAAGGATTTCCTGAACCTATCTTCTTGGGAAACACTAACTACTTTTCAGCTTTAGTAGTTGAAGAAAATTAATTCCACAATAATTTTTTTTGCCCAAATAGGTATTAATTAATACCCTATCAGTAAGTAATCCCCTCTAAATGCTGCTCTAAAAGGTTTCAGACATGGTATAGAGAAATTCTACACTTGCTAAATCTTCCCTGAAAGTACTCCCCAGATTATTACATATTATCTCCTCATTTTTGCCTCTTGGGATCCCTAGTCCCTTTAAAGGCTCAGCTTAGTTGATATATATCCTACATAGATCACACTCACAGATTAAGAGCTGGAAGGTTATTTAGTCTAATATGGTTTTTTAACAGTTGAGGAAACTGAGACTCAATGAAGTTTGGTGAATTTCCCAATATCAGATGGGCAGTAGATATCAGAATCAGATTTTAATCCAAACCCTACAACTCCAGAGACAATATGTTTTTTAATTTTTATTTTGTTGCTGGTAGGACTTTTCTGAGTTCCCCAGTTTCTCAGTCTCTATACTATCTCCATTATCAAAATTACTTTGTAAATACTTTGCATTGGCAGTTAGGTACTGCAGTGGATAAACTGCTTGACCTGGAGTCAGGAAGGGTACAAATCTAGCCTCAGACACTATCACTGTGTCCCTGGACAAGTCATTCAACCTCTATTTGCTTCAATTTCCTCAACTGTAAAATGGAAATAACTTCCCAACTTAATTGTGGTTATGAGGATTAAATAAGATAGTATCTTTAAAGTGCTTAGCCTGACACAAAATAGACGTTTAATGAGTCCTTCCTTCCTTCCTCCCTTCCTTCCTTCCTTCCTTCCTTCCTTCCTTCCCTTCCTCCTTCCTTCCTTCCTTTTTTCCTTCCTTCCCTTCCTCTTCCCTTCCTCTTCCCTTCCTCTTTTACTCTCTGTCTCCCTTCCCTAATCTGTGTAAATGTCCTTCTTCTCCTTAACCTTCATAAAATGTAAGCTTCTTAAGGGCAGGCAGGCCTGATCAGCTTTTATCAATCAATCAATCAACATTTATTAAGTGCTTACTATTTGCCAGGCATTGTACTGAACATAACAAGCACTTAAATGGTTGTTGGATTGAATGGAATTGGAAACTATACCTGTAGAGCATAAGTGACCTGGAATTTTTATTATTTTTGAAAGGATTTAATTTGGACTTTGAGGTGAACTTTGTGTCTGTCATCCTGGGACCAGCTTAGCTTAATTCATAGAAGCTCATCACTAGCTTGGCCACAGGTAATAACTTCCTCAGACAGAGCAGCTTTCAAAAGAGTGTCTACTAAGTTGTAGAAGAATTCTCAGCCCCATAACGGTGTGAGGTGGGGCAGGAGGAGTACCCACGTACAGAAAAGTAAGTATTGAAGTAATTACATCCATCATGCTCTATGGAAGAAGAAAAGGTTATGGGAAAGCAATAGGAAATCTTTGTTATCCGGTTTGGTGCAAGTTGGAGTATTGACTTACTTAATTGTCATGACTCAATAACCTCTGAAGTTTTCTACCTCCGAATTTTCAATATTTAAAGAAAATGTTTTTGATCTGAGGGAAACAAATGGATTCAACCTGTTAGTATCTTTTATTCTGTTAGCTAAGAGATGGTGAAGTAGGAGTGCGGAAAACACTGATGGGATTATATTTTTTATTTTTAAAACTCAGTATTTTATGGTTAGCTCAATAGATTTCAGCCCTCTTTAGCTCCTCACATTTTTAATAAATATATATGAGTGGAACAGTTTACCGAAATTGAGAATAACAAGTTAAGGAATACATGATACAGAACCCTCTCTCCACCCCATCAAACTCACCATTCATATTTGCTGATTGGGTTCTCAGAGTGACTACATCAGATTGTAGGGGCATCTCACGGGGCCACCATTTTATAACTATAACTCATGTGCCCCCATTAGTATGTCTCTACTTAATAGTCAGTCAATGGACATGATTAGTTCTTAGCAAAGGCATTTGACATAGTGAGAACAGCTATAAAACATTCTGACATAAAATACACATAGTAGTCATGGAAAAAGTAAACAAAAAACTTAATAGTTCTTAGTGAGGTACACATGTCGAGAATATGTGTGACCATGAAAACTTACAGTTCTGGAACTCCAGTGCCCAATGAGCTTTCTCTTCTAGTGGAGACCTTAAAAGGTAATCTGAATAATGCAGCGTCTCTGCTGGAAGGGTCATTCATCTAAGCTCCCAGAGACCACTCCTACCCACATTTTAACTCTTGAGTGCCAGGACTAGTCTTTTGTTGAGTCTATAGCCAATCTTCTTTTAGGTTGATACAAGTCTTATTCCTTGAAGGTGCTTCTGACTCTAAGTGACTGCCTCTCCATGTCTGTGTCTCTACCTCCTGCTGTATACTAGTGAAATAGCTCACCTTCAAAGACACATATTGATTTGAACCTGTAGTTTTATAGGTATTGACAAGTCTTGGTGAAGGTACTCTCACTATTACTGTCCTGCAACTTAGAGTAAGAGATAGTTGACTGAAACATGAATGGTCAAATGAGTTGCTAATGGAAGACCTTGTGCCTAATGTGTGTCAGAGATAGGACTTGGACCCAGATTTTTCTGACTCAGAAGCTAGATGTCTACATTACTAAATTACGAGATAGTAAAATAATGCAAGGCATAAAAAAAAGAGTAAGAAGAAGATAATGTATAACTAATAATAACAACATAAGAGGACAAATGAACGAATAGACAATCCTTTTGAGGACAAGGGGGGGAAGTCAAGAGTTATGATATTTTATGCATCAAAATGGATTCACTGAAGGATAAGTAGTTTCAAAGCATGACTAGCTGGAGAGATGTTTAATGTTATGTTTATAACAAGTCATTTTAAAATTGTTGTTTCTATGTTTTTCTTCAATAATTAACAAGATATCTCTTGAATATCTCCTTTGAGGCCAGAATTATGCTACACCTGAAGGGAATGAAAGAGAAGTAAAATGCAGAGAACTATAATGGAAATACACTATTGGGACAAATGTATATTGAAAGAAACAATGAAATAACAAAATGGAAAGTAGATAATTAGGTTTCCATTTTTTTTATGGTGCATAGGACCTATCAATCAAACTATATTTACTATGTACCTGATGCTTGTCAGTACCATGCTAGGAACTAGAGATGAAAAGACAAAAATGAAATGTCCCTGCCCTTGAGAAGTTTAAATTCTGCCACAAGCATAAATATGTATACATAATACATAAAAGATGTAAACAAAATAAATTCAAAGTAATTTTAATAGATACCTTAGAAGGTAAGAGAAAATTAGGGTATCACCACATCCTTCATTTCCATGATTCCAGTTGTATCTCGTCTGTTTCTATTCTCTAGGGAAGTTGGAATATATTGACTATTCCTTATAAAAATACTGTTCTTCCTGAATTTCCAACTTTCTCAAACCTTATTTGATTGCACCTGTCCCTTGGAATGACTTACTATAGTCCTTGGAACGATCCATCCTATTCCCTAACAGATTTTCCATAGCATGTTACTTGTAGCTTTTTTCCACATTTCTATTATGTATTATCATTTCTCTTTTAGATTGAATCTTCTACCTGCCTTTGTTCTAACTTGCTATAGACATAGAAGTTGGTCTGTAAATGGTTGCTGAATTGAAAGAAGAAATCAATATGAGGTAGCCTTGAGGAAAGTAATAAAATAAATGTTATTATTCCCTGTAGGACTATCTTAATAAATTGCCTTATACCTCCATTCATCATCCCTCAGACTTCTTTGTCTAAACCACACTCCCTGAGCCATTACTCTCTCATATATGATGTTTGCCTTGATTAGAATGGAAGCTCCTTGAGCCCAGGGATGACTTTCCTTTCTCATTTGTATTTGCATTCCCAGCTTTTAGTGCAGTTTCTATCATACAGTAAGTGCTTATTTTTTTCTTTCATTGATTCAGAAGCAGTTGGGGGAGTCACAGAACTTGAGAGAGGCTTTAAATAGTGAGTAGTATTTGGTTAAATTGGGATGAGAATTAAACATCTCTAGGCAAACGGAAGGACACAGAAGTAGGAATGAGCATGAAGTGAATGTATGAGGCAGGGGTCAGTACATGAATGGGGATGGAGAGAGGGGGTTAGGTTAGGGTAGATCACATTACATGGTGAGGGATTGGGGTAGAGTGAAATAATGAAAGATATTAGATACCAATAGATAGCATTTATCTTTAAAAATGGGAGATAAAATCTCAAGAAGAAGATAAATCATTGTAAGATCTTGAGGAAGATTATGATGTGGCAAAAATTGTATTTTAGGAAAATCATGGTGTTGGACAAAACTCTTGGTTCAATGGTAAACATGGCTGATTTCTGAGCAACTGACATGAGTTTATTTCCCAGTTGATGATCATAGGATTTCAAACTTCAGGCTCGAATTAACCTTACACAAATCACTTCACCCCTCTGAGTCTTAGTTTCCTCATCCATAAAATGAGGGGGTTGGACTAGATGACTGCCAAGGTCTTTTTTAGCTCTAAATCCAAGATCAAGTGCACTTCATTTTACAGATGAAGAAACCAAGAACCAGAGAGTAAGGCAAATGAGAATCTATCTGTCACTACAGAAAAAGGCAAAAATTACTCTTGCTACCAAGATGACACCACAGAAAGGGCTGGCCTCCCATGGATTATTTTAGAAGGTTCCTTATACTTTTCCTCCCACCTACCAGTGAAGGAATTTTCTGGGGTAAATATTAGGAAAAAGGATTAATAAACTAAAATGCAGACTAAATATCAGGTGTAGTCTTAAGGGTGCCACGTACCTGTTGGCAGGATAGGGACTCTTAGGAAATGTCTATTCTTAGAGGAAGCTCCTGTAGAGTTGTGTGAAAAGTCCTGGAAAAGGGATCAAAGGAGCTACCTTTGCGGTTCCTTGCTACCTATATATTTGTGGGTTTAGTTTCCTTTACTCTAAGATGAGGGACAGAATGGTATAGTGGAAAGGATGTTGGATTTGGAGTCTGAGGTCCAGGATCAATTTTTTGGTTTTGCTCTTTACTACCTAGAAGACCTGGGGCAAGTTGCTTTAATCTCTAGACATCAGTTTTCTCATCCATAAAATGAAAGGCTTTCCCATTGAGTAACATGGGACCTAGAACAGGTCAGTTAACCTCTCTAGAATTCAGTTTTTTACCTGTAAAATGAGTGGTATAAATTAGATAATATCCTAAGTTCATTCTGGTTCTAAATCTTTGATTCTGGGGGCCCATGATTAGGTGATCTTTAAAGTCTCCTCCAGCTATAAATTCCATGATCTATGAATTATAGCCTTCCTTGAGGAAATCCTTGAGGTGTGCTTAGCCTAGAGAAGACAGGTTGGGCATGATGAGAACATTCAATATTTAAAGGGCCAACTTGTTAAAGAGGGATTAGATTTGTTCTCTTTTGCCTTGATTGGAAATTTAGATTACATGTCAAGGGAAGAGAAACTCCCTTACTATCCATTACACATCCTTACTATCCCTTAGATATTGAATACTATTTTGAATAGTAGAGTGGGCTACCTTGGGAGGTGATGAACTTTCTCTGTCAGGGAATGTTAAAGCATAGACTGGATGTCCTTTTATTGCTTATCTTATCAAAGGATCCTTGGATCACAGATTTAGAGATAGAATGCATGGATCTTATAGACTACTGGTTCTAGTCCTTTCATTTTACAGATAAGGAAACTGAGACCTGGAGGAGTTAAGTGACTGTCCCAAGGTCATTCAACTAGGAAATGTTTGAGGTGGAATTTGAAATCCATCCATTTGACTACAAACCCAGTTCTCTATTTGGGATTCTTTTCAAGTACAGATTAGATTAGAAGTCTGCTTAGGTCCCTTCTAACTTTCAAATAATGTGATTCTGTGATTCTTTCTAACCTGGAGATTCCAGATTAGAGATTCATCAACTTGATCCTTAGCTTGATGACTTATTATTGCTATAATAGCTAGCACTTATATAATGCTTTAAGTTTTGTGAAATATTTGATAAATATTAACTTATTTTACCCTCACAACAACCATGGAAAGTAGGTGCTATTATTCTCTCAATTTTTACAGATAAGGAAACTGAGTCAAACAGTTTTTAAGTGTCTTGCTCAAGGTTACACAGACAGTACATATCTGAGGCTGCATTTGAACTCAGGTCTTCTTGACCCCAGGTCCTGTGCTCTAACCACACACCACCTGGTCATGTATAAAATAAAGAATGAAACACAATGACAAAGTTCAACAAGCTTTATGAAAAGGTCACTGACTATCAGTGAGCTCGTGAAGAATTCAACTCAGTAATCCTCTGTATGCTCTACCAGGGAAGGCTCATTTTGCTCTCTTAAACAGTCCATCATCCAGAACCAATAATGGAATGATTGTAACTGTTTCGCCTTTGCTTCGGGGACTGTTTAGAAATAAAGATGTGCAAAGTTTTGTTTTCTTTCTTAAAATTTCCAATCTGTTTTAAAATTTCACAAACACTAAATCAGATAACAGCAAAACACAAAGGCAGAGAGGAAAGATTAAAAAGACAGTCATATATAACAGATTAAAAATTATACCACTGGGAAAGGCAGAAGAGGGTTTTTATTTTTTTGTGTGTGTATTAAAGGAGGTTACTTCCTCCAGTGATGCTATTAGGATGCATTAATAGCCCAGGTAATTAATAGCTGTAAAACACTTGAAAAACATAAAGCATTGCATCAGTGCTAAAAAAATAATTATGCCATTATATCAGAATTGGGAGCTTCATCTCTCTCTCTCTCTCTCTCTCTCACACACACACACACACACACACACACACACATACACACATGCACACACACACACATATCCAGAGAGATTTTGCAAATGGATGATATTACTACTGGATATCTGATGGGAAACCTGAATGTCCCCACCTGAAACATCAGTACTTTCTAGTGTGAATATCTAGATCCAAGCCCACTGTTGTCACATTACCAGCCAGAGACACACTAAAAAAAAAAATACCTGCATTAGCCCATGGGGGAAGAGGTCCATTTCAGATTCTACCTCCTCCTTTTAGTCTTCCCTGACTGCTTCATTCTTCCATCATTTAATCTGACATGCATTTATTAAGCACCTATTATGTGCCAGGTCCTATGCTAGGAGCTGAGGATACAAAGACAAACTCAAGATATGCCTATCCTCAAGGATCTTATCTTCTATGAGATATTCTGAATTTATTTCAAATTTATCTCTCTAACTCACAGGGTCATAGGTATTAGAGCTAAAAAGGGCCTTAGAGATTATCCAATCCAACCCTTTTATTTTTCATATGAGATGAAGCTCAAAGGGGAAAGGGGACTTCTTGCCCATGTTTACAGTGGTAGTTCAGTATCAGAGCTAAAATTAGAACCCATGTCTTCTGATTGCATCTCAGATGACTTCACTTTTTACCCTACTGAGATAATGTCATGTCATGTAAATATATCAATAACTATTTTCCACTACAATAAACATTTTTTTTCATTCTCATGCTTCCTTTCTTTCTTTAGTTTAGTCTTAGGGGAGAGAGATGAGCCTTCTCTTTGTCAAGGCCTCTTGCATTCCTCTCCTTGTATCCTTGAGTCTATCTGTTTTGATAATTAAATGATAATCACATTAAAGAAGATGAATGGACATCTGCTTTGCTGCTGCACCTTAAGGACCATGGGAGTTTTCATCTTGATTGCAACTGAAATTGTGTGTGTTGTCTCCCTCAGAATATGACTTCATTGAGAGCAGGGATTGAGTTATTTTTCTGTTTTTTTCTCAATGCTTATTATAGTGCTTTGCATATTTTAGGCAATTAACAAATATTTCATTCATAACAAGTTTTTCATTCATTCATCACAGTTCTCTACTTGATATATCCTTCCACTTTTTCTCTTTGCATCTTCAAATACCCTATGCATTTGATCTTTCTCCTCATCTTGCAAACATGCTCAAATCTCCTCTACCTTTAACATGCCTTCCTATGATCCTGTTACCCCTTCAAAGTCTTGATATTCTCCTTTTAAATGTTAAACTTTTAGAAAACATGGTATACACATGCTCTCCTCACTTCCTCACAACCCAGTAACTCCTTAGCTTTTGGAAAAACTATCTAATGAATCTGCCTCATCCAGTATTACTTATGGCCTTCTTTTCACCAACTCCAATAACTTTTTGAGTAATAATATTTTTTCTTTCTTTAGTATTCCATGCTCAACCTTTAGCTTCTACCTTTTTCTCAGTACTCTCTTTTCCCTTTGCTTCTATGACCCAGCATCCTCATGACTTTCCCTCTATTTCTTGACCACATCTTCTGTCTCATTTTCTCTTTCTTCATGCTTCCGACTCAATCAATCATTGATTCTCAAAGGTTTATTACCCACCAGGTATATGACAGAGATTGTGCTAATTGCTGGGCTACAAAGAAAAATCAAAATAGTTCCTATCTTCAAAGTGCTTATACTTTAATGAGGGAAACAACTTGTCTCCATACAGATTTTATACAAGATACATTTGAAGTAGCTAGAAGATAACATTAGAGGGAAAGATATTGACAGTTGGGGAGAACCAAGAAAGGACTCCTACAGAATATGATATGTGCTACATCTTGAAGGAAACTAGGAATTCAGAGAAATAGAAAGGTGAGTGTACATTCCAACCATGGAAAATAGCTTTGTGCAGAGGAATAGAAGCAGGAGATAGAACACCATGAAAAGAGCAGCAAAGAAACCCAAATGGCTAAATTTGTGTAAATAATGTGTAAGAAAACTGGAAAGGCAGGAAGGGACCAGATTATAAGTAGCTTTAATTGTCTAATAGAGGAATTTTCATATAATCTTAGAGGTAACAATAAACCTCTAGAATTTAAAGAGAAGGGGAGGCTGATACAGATCAGCACAATTGCTTCTTTGGCCATGTGTCCCTCTGTGTCCCTCTGTGATCTGTACTAGGTCATCTATTCTGTCCCTATAATTATTTGGTAAATTTACCCACTTCAAATATGTGACCTACCATTTTTGTATAAATGAGTCTCTTATTTATCCATTTAGTCACAATCTTTCTATAAAGCTTTGGTTCTTCTATAGTTTGTTATAGAGGATTATGGGCTTCAGAAACTTTATATTCTCTTATAGGCCAGTGTTTCAACGGATCTGTGGTCTCATCCATGGAGATATACTCTCCAGTGGTTGCAATCTCATCTTATCCTGTGTTCAAGTGCCCCCATTAACCCTCCACAGATGAGCCCCTGCACCCTATCCTTGAAGGTGTTTAACCATTCTCTTATTATTGCCCAATTTTTTCAGAAAAAAGTCACTGAAGCAGATAAAAATGAGGGAAGGCTGGTCAAAAAGTAGAAAATAATGATGGAAAGCATTTTAAAAACACAAGTGCACACTAAACAAACATTTGCTGAGCATCTATAATGTAAAAATTATTCCTTCCAAGAGAAAGTTCACTGACACTTGACTGATAATGTACCACTTAATAAAGGTTCACATGGAATTTGCTTTAATGATTCAATTATCTTCTTAATATCAACAGAAAATAAGTAAGGCACCCAACCTGTTGGGCAGACTCTCTGTGGTGAAATCATGGAGGTTATATAGACCAGAGTTGTATAGGAAGAGCATGCATGCCCGGGTAGTAATCTGCTTCTTGAGATGGAATATCTACATTGATCATATCCAATTAAAAATCTATCTTTGACCCAGCAATAATACCAGTATTAAGTCTGTAGCCAAAGAGATCAAAGAAAAAGAAAAAAGGTCTATTTGTACAAAAATATCTATAGCAGTTGTTTTTCCAGTGTCAAGGGTTCAGAAATCGAGGGGATGTCCATCAATTGAAGAATGACTGAATAAGTTGTGGTACATGACTGTGATGAAATTATGTTGTGCTATAAAAAATGATGAGCACAATGACTTCAGAAAAACCTGGGAAGGCTTATGTGAAATGATATAAAATGAAATGAGAACCAAGAGAACACCATACACAGTAACTGGTATCATAAGGATGATCAACTGTGAAAGATTTCCTACTTTGATCAAAGCAATTCCAAAGGGCCCATTTTGAAAAATGCTATCCACCTCCAGAGAGAGAGAACTGATGAGCAATACATGCAGATTGAAACATATTTTTTACTTGGCTTTCTTTATTTTATTTGTTTTTTTTGTCTCTTTAGTTTTGCAACATGGCTAATACGGAAATGTTTTGTATGGCTTTGCCAACATAATTGATGTTAAAATGCTTGCCTTCTCAAGGAGAAGAGGGGAAGAAGAGAATGAAAGAATCTAGAATTCAAAATTTAAAAAAATAATTATTTAATTTTTTACATGCAATTGTGAAATATTTAATGCAATAACTGAAATATATTAAAGTATCTTATATTAATTGATACAGCAAAATTAATTGATACAGAATCTGAGAGAGGGAAGAATCCTCAGTAGTCAACATGAGGAAGTCACAACTTCTTGATGCAACCCATTCTATTTTTCAATAGTTCTCTAATTGTTAAAAAATTTTCCCTGTCATTAAGCTTAAATTTTTCTTTTGGTATCTTCCATCCATTATATCTGGGGTCAAATGGAAAAATTCAATTCTCACCAAATTGTAGCCCTTTCAATACCTGAATACAAATATCATGGCCTCTCTCTGTCTTCTTCAATAGATCCTTATATCACAAAAACTCAAAGCTCTTTACCTACTGATTGCTGTCCTATAGATGTTCTGCAGCTGATCAATATTCTTCTTAAGCCAAAGAACCCAAAACTGAACACAGTCCTCCAAGAGGTTTGATGAGGGCAGAGTACAATGGGTCTATTACTTGCCTATTCCTGAAAGACTGAGCTGAAGCACCAACTTTTTACATGAAAACTTTCTTGAATCCCTTCGCTGCTAATATCAACCTGAGAAGAAATTCAGATGATCTCAATATTTGAGGAGTTTGATGTATGCTCAGGAGTTTTGAAAAAATACACATAATACTGTAAAATACTGAGTGTGAGAAAAGATCTGGGACTACATGAACTAAGTTACAGTGGTACTGGATGAGGCAGCATCCTTAGGTCCTGTTCAGAACTTAATAAACCAAACTGGAGCGAGAAACAGAAACCAGAAACCAGGGAGTGATGGGCAATAAAAAAGAAAGGGGAGTGCCACAAAAAGGGTAGAGATAATGGTTGGTCATTAGGTCTTTGAAGGCATCTTGGAAAAAACTCCTACTGAAACTGTTGGTGATAATAGCCTCTTAAAGGAGTGATGGAGTTCTCAAGGGGCTATTCATTTTTCAACTCCCCCTCACCATACCTAATAACACACACAGATAATTATTTTCCCTTTTTATCCAAGGTACTTCCTTCAGTCTGATTTTGCATTCATGTAAAGACCCATGGTCACAAAGACTTATATTACATATCTGTATACTTAGCTTGTGCACAAAATTAGATGAAGGATAAGGGCTGAACTTCTGTCCAAATGTTAGAACTTTTCCTAACTCTGTGTGTATATCTGAGCTATTGTGATTTATTTAGCTTTTTCCCCCCTGATATAAATTCCATAAAATAGCACAAAAAAGGGAACATGTGGATCTGAGTGCCATTACCTTACTTGAAGGCTAAAAGTCAACTAATTTTTGCAACTAGATCTAGCTTATTAAATTTTTAGCCTCTGCCTTTTCACAGAATAGGGAGAGAGCAGTCAAATGAGAGAGTTACACCCTGAACTAGGACAGCTGGAAAAAGCAAAGCCTGGGAGGACTAAGCTCTGCTCCTTTCCAGAAGTGAGGAGGGAACAGAAAGGAGAGAGTACCTTCTGATCCATTGCACTCTCACCAGTGCACTCGGGGTGCTACATTTACATCCCATCTTTCTTACACAATAGCAATGCTCATGCACCACAAAATCATTGGCCAGTGGATGCACATGCATTTTGTTTCCAATTTTTTATTACCACAAAAAATGTTGCTATCACTATTTTGGTATATAAAAGATTTTCTTTTTTGTCTTTGGCTTCTTTGGAGTAAATTACATACCTAGCAGTAGGCTTTTTGGTCAAGGAGATATTTGAGTGGTTAAGCATCATTTGTAATTACTGTACCATATCATTTGTTTGTAAATAAATGGGCTCTTTGAAAGTCAAGAGTACTTGAAAAGTTTATTCTATTACTTAGTTACTGGGTGTCTCAAATTTACTAGCTACTCAGATGCTTCTCATTTACTTGATAATTTTAATTATCATCACACCCTCCAATCTTGCTTCCATTACTAATCAACTTAGAAAAAAGCAGCCCTATGGATAGTAAAAAGGCAGACTTCCCACTATCAGGGAAGCCCTTATTCATTTCATTTTAGCAAACATTGATTAATTTCCTATAGTACAAGACACTAGGAATTCAAAGACAAAAAAATGAAAAAGCTCTTGTCCTCAAGGAACTGAATTTTGCCTACATTCTACAGCTCAGATGCTGCTCTAATGAAGCTAAATTTTTAATAAGTTATAAAATAAAGAGATTTTGTTGCATTTAAAGAAGCATCTAACATATCTCCTTATACTATTAAATGTATTAAATGTCCATTTAATTAATTTGAAAATGTATTATGTACCCATTTCATGTAAGTCACAATAGTAGCCTTTGAGATGAATATATCTATGTACTTATACATGCATGTATACACATGTATTTGCATATAAATGTATGTGTACATATCTCTATATACACAGGCATATGCATGCACACATAGATATAGGTTTATATGTACATGTGCATACAATATGTACACAATGTATATATATATATATACAGATTATTCTGTATATTCATACATGTATGTATAACATATTTTCTTGCAATCTATCAGGGATACCACTATGCTAAGTGAAAAATGCTAGAAGGTGTTTTTTAAAATTATCTCATTTGAAGCCAATAACAACTCTTTAAGGTAGATTCTTGCAATCATCATTGCTCCTCTTTCCTCTTTTACCATTGAGAAAATTTGAACTTGTCTATGATCACATAGCTAGGGATAGAAAATGGGATTAGAAGTCAGGTTTTCCTGATCAAAGGCTCAGAACATTATACTATTATATACTACATATGATTTCTAAACTATATAGGAATGTAGATAACTGTACTATTTATCAGAATGAATTATCTTCATGGCAAACCCAAGGCATGGTCCACCTTTCCCAAAGCAACAATTTCCATCTGTACTAGAAAAAGTAAACTTGGACCACTTGCTACTGGCCTACTCTCCCAACTGGGACATGGAGAACCTCTCTTTGGACTTGGATGCTTTTTATCAAACTTTTCCTTGTGATACTTTCTTCTCTCTAGGTTTTTGGGACACCACTCTCTCTTCTACCTTATCTGACCTTTCCTTCTCTTTGCTGGATCCTCCTCCAGACCATACTCTCTAGCTGTAAGCATTCCTCAGGGTTTATATGGGCCTGCCTCTCTTCTCCCTCTATACTACTTGGTGATCTCATCATCTCCCATGGATTTAATTATTTATGTCAATGAATCTCAAGTTTATCTATCCTATCTAGAACTCTCGAATTTCCAATTGCCTTTCAGAAAACTCAAACTGGACATTCAGTAGACATTTTAAATTCATTGTGTTCACAACAGAACTCATTCTCTTTCTTCCTAAACTTTACTCCCTCCTACTATCCCTGTTATTATAGAAGGCAACACCATTATCCTAGGCCTTCAAGCTCCTAAATCTAGAAGTCATCTTGAATTCCTCGCTGTCTTTCACAAGTCCAACCCCTCCCACCATGTCCAATCTGTTGCCAAGTTCTGTCAATTTTATCTTTACAACATTTTTTATTAATGCCTTGTTTTCCTCTTCTGACAATGCCACCACTTTAGTGAAGGCCCTTATCACCTCACACTTGGATTACTGCAATAACCTTCTGGTGGGTCTGCCTGCCTCAAGTCTTTCCCCACTCCAATCCATCCTCCATTTAGCCACTAAAGTCATTTTCTTGTGCTTTTGCACAAGTTGATTTATGTTGTCCCTCCTCCCCACTCAATAAACTCTAGGGGCTTCCATTTGCCTCCAGGAGTACATACAAAATGGTCAGTTTGTCATTCAAAGCCTTTCATATACTAGCCCCCTCCCATTTTTCAGACTTCTTTAATGCCTTATAACCTTCTTAGATCCAGTGACACTTGACTCCTGGCTCTTCCTCAAATAAGACACTCTAGTAGCTTCAGGTGCTTTCTCTGGCCTTCTCCCATGCCTGAAATGCCCTCTCTCCGCTGCTCTGACTTCTGGTCTCTTTGGCTTCTTTTAAATCGCAACCAAAATCTTACCTTATATAGCAAGCCTTCCCCAATCCCCTCTAAGTTCCAGTGCCTTCCCTCTATTAATCATTTTCTATTTATCCTGTATATATCTTGCTTTGTATAAATTTGCATGTTGTTTTTCCATTATATCTTAAGCTTCTTGAGGGCAAAGACTGGTTTGTTGTTTGTCCTTTTTTTGTATCCCATGTGCTTAGCACACTGACCGGCACATAGTAGGCACTTCATAAATTTTGCTGATTGATTTAATAAAACTAGAAAGTGGGAGACAAATTGTAGAGAGCCTGAAATTCTAATACTTTTTTAGGCTAAGAAGTTACAAGAAAGATATACACATAGGTTACTAGGCAGATGAATAAGCTAGGATATGACAGAAGTTCAAACAGTACTATGCCTTCAGATGAGCAAGTGACCACAACTAGTGTCCTTTGAACTGAATGAAATATTTCTTCTATTCTAAAAACCATAACCATTGACAATAGCAACCAAAAATACCCCCAATTAAAACACCAACTATGTTAAAATGCTAATACCAATTTGTGACTGAAGACCTTCCTCAAGTTGTGAAATCCAACTCCATTAAAAGATATTTCAATAAAATAACCAAGGAAGGGAATGCCTCCTAATAATGTGGTGATGGCTATCTGCCCAGGTTGACGATGGGAAGAAATGACATCCTGGAAAATTATTGCTACCAGGAGTCTCTTAGAGATCATCATTAAATGGTGTTTTCATGTATACATTTTTTTTCTTTTCAGGCAACTCTCTATACAGAGAAAGTCATCAACAAACAATTTAAGCCTCATGAGAGAGATATAATAATTGCTTTTTTTAAAAACTTCCAAGTTATAGTGAGAGCCCTCTTAATTTGGTTCTAATAGGACTCTAGGCAGATGACAAAATGATTTTGAATGTTTAAAAACAATTTCCTTGAGCTGAGTTGGAGTTTCCCATTGGAAGTCAGCATATTTCCAAGTAACTTGGTCTCCCACATCTGGACGGTGGTCATGTGCTACTAGTATGCCATACAACCACGGAGTCAGGGGACCTAGGAGCAAATCAGGAATTTCCTAGTTGCTATCTGTGTAACCACAGGGATGAATCTTTTCCGCTGTGAAGGCCTCAGTTTTTTTTTCTCTGTAAAATAAGTGCCTTGGACCAGATAATCTTCTAAGTTTCCTTCTAGCTCTAGATTCTATGATTCTACCTGTTTCCTTTTAACCTGTAGGCTCTTCATGGAGCTTACAGGTGCTTTATCCTCAACATGGGTGGTTTAGATATCAGGACTTAAATATGCTTACCTAATTAAATCATGGAACATGTTTTCAAACTGAAGATGTATACATATGTGTGGGTGTCTATGTGTGTCTCTGTGTGTGTGTCTGTGTATGTATGTATATATACATATATGCACATTGTGTTCATCCATCATTGCTGGAGAAGACCATACCATCAGAGAAATGGTGATATGACTTGCACTTGATTTTGTTTTGAGTGACTGAGGGCTGTGTAGTTCACCAACCTCACTTCTCCAGAGCCATCTGAATCCAGTGACCTAATATTCCTCAGGATGACTGGAGATATATATGAGAGAGTATTTTCTGGTATTATTCAAAGAATATCATGATTATTTCCATGAAATAGGAGGAAAATTCTTATCTAATAAAAATAGTCACAGTTCCATAACTTTTTAAGGTTTATAAAGGGTTCCTCTTATAACAGTTATATGAGGTAAGTAGAACATGTATATAATTTGTATGATGATACAGCAAGAAAAACTGAGGCATGGTCACACAAGAAGGTGAAAACCAAGAGAAAGCAGTATCTTGGGAAAAAAACCTCTAGATATTAGGGAATGTCTATAAAGAGAGGAGGTTTAATAGTATCAAATGCTGCAGAAAGGTTGAAAAAGATGAGGACTACGAAAAGACCATTGCATCAATTAAGAAAACACTAATAAATCTGAAACTAGAAGTTGGTATGCAGGGAGAAGCCACATGGCAAAGTGCTGTGAGATGTGAGTGTGAGATGAAGAAGTAGAGGCAGTGGATACAGAAAGTGTTTTCTAGGATTTGGGATGAGAAAAGGAAGAGACATAGAAGACTAGAGTTTAAAGGGATGGTAGCATCTAGTGAGGATTTTTTAAAAATTTATTTATTTAAGTTTTCAACATTCATTTCCACAAAATTTTGGGTTCCAATTTTTCTCTCAATTTCTCCCCTCCCTCCACTCCAAAATGCTGAGCACTCTAATCACCCCTATCACCAATCTGCCCTTCCTTCTAACATCCATCCCTTCCCTTATCCCCATCTTCTCTTTTTTTCTGTAGGGCAAGATAAATTTCTATATCCCATTACCTGTATTTCTCATTTCCTAGTTGTATGCAAGAACAACACTCAACAGCTGTTCCTAAAACTTTGACTTCCAATTTCTCTTCCTCCCTCCCTCCCCACCCATCCCCACTGAGAAGGCAAGCAATTCAATACAGGCCATAATCTGTGTAGCTTTGCAAATGACTTCCGTAATAGTTGTATTGTATCCATCCTATCATGTCCCCCATTTCTTCTGCTCTCTCTTTTGACCCTGTCCCTCCCCAAGAGTGTTGACTTCTAATTGCTCCCTCCTCCCACTGCCCTCCCTTCCATCATCCCCCCCACCCTGCTTATCCTCTTCTCTCCCACTCTCCTGTATTGTAAGATAGGTTTTCATACCAAAATGAGTGTACATTTTATTCCTTCCTTTAGTTGAATGTGATGAGAGCAAACTTCATGTTTTTTCTCTTACGTCCCCACTTTTCCCTCCACTGAAAAGTCATTTACTTGCCTCTTTTATGAGAGATAATTTGCCCCATT
>CM053770.1:534374058-534453705 GCA_028658325.1 Potorous gilbertii
CAAATGGGGAGAAAATTTGGAACCCAAAATTTTGTGAAAATGAATATAAAAAGTTAAATAAATAAATTTATTTAATTAAAAAAATAAATGCTTGTTGATTTGATTTGTATCTCCAGTGCCTCGAACACAGAAGGCAATTAGTAGAGATTTGTTGAATTGCCCTGAAGTTTTAAAGAAACAGTAAATTCTGAAATAATATTTGAAGTAAAAAAATACATTCCACCCATAAACTTTTGAAAACAGACATTTTTAGACTCAATCATCTGCTCATAAAAGAAGCCTATGTGTAACTATACTCGGAAACCCTAAAAAACCCCCCACAACAATCCTTTCAGATGAGCAGTTCTCTTTAATGTAAGTTTTATGGCTAATCACCCATAAAGAGAACTGACTTATCTCTTCAAGCTCATAGTATTTTGGTGGCTGGGGAAAACCACTCTCTTTAACACAGAGGCAAACAACTCTTTTCATCATTAAGGCTATGGTTTCAGGGCTTGCAATAAGACTTGTGTCAGTATCAGCCACCTGCTGCTTCCAGAATTCCCTCTGAAGAAACAGCAGGAAAGTTTAAAGGGCTACAACTAGATGTGAACAAAGGCACTGGAAACCTAATCACACCCCTTCCAAGAATTGGCTGTCAGGCTTTCCGAAATCTCCTCCCAGGCACATTGAAAGCTGTGCTTATTAGTCTAAGCTATTTTCAGTAATGAAGTGTGTGTACTGGAGATATTGATATTACTAAAAGTTGCTACCTGTTGATGCATTCTGTATCCTCTGAGCCCCATAATATAGCCCCCCACATTTTCCCCTTTAATTTTTAAATATTTTAATTTTTTTTTTTTACCAAGTTTATAATCCTTAGGGACTGTAAGCAACCATTATACATAAATGGAGACAACATGAGTTTTCCTGCCTGCCATCAAACATTCTTAGGTAGCTCCTGAGCAATACTAGAAATGAAATGAATGGAGCACAACTCCACAAACAGGGGAGGTTACGTGGGTAATGGAACTTTGGAAATATGGTCTTCTGAACCTGGTAATGAAAGCAAATTCAAGACCATAGCTCACGTGAAAATAAAGTGGAGGGTAACAATTCAGCGTCACTCATGCTCAGGGAAAAAAATCATTTATTTTTGAAGTGAGTTTAGATGGAAGACTTTTGAAATGAGTCATTGGTGGGATATGAAAGAGCTTTAAACACTGCCTTCTGCTGAAAATGAAAAATGCAGAAGGACTAAATATTTGTCAGGTCAAGTTTTAAAAAAAAGTATTTATTGAATTTCCACAGTATCTATCAGGCCCTTGGGAGTCTATACTAAGAAATAATGTAGTCACTGTTCTCAAGAGCATTACTACTTAATAGGGGGAGAAAAAATTAATTCATACACAGATAAGTAGGGGTAGGTCCAGTCGTATCCTCCAGGAATACAAATCTAGCACTTTGCATAATTCCCTTTTCCTTTTAACTGGCTTCTATGTGATTGCTTATGAGTGGGAAGGACAGGATATGGTGGAGAGGCTCTATTTCCTTCCTTTGGATTATGAGTTTGACATCAGCAATATGAAAATTTCCGTATATAAATGACAGAAAGAGGATAACTTTGATATTGTGATTTTTCATAGTATATAGATTATTGTTTAAAGTATATAAGATACATAATCCACAGCCCTCTTTATTCCTTAATCCTAGTATCTTCTTCGTCTTCATTTTTATATTAAAAATACTTCACTGATGCTGTTTTCTTTTCCTCCTCTCTCTTCCTTCCTTCCTTTCCTTTCCTTTCTTTTCCTTCTTTCTTTCTTCCTCATTTTACTTTGTAAAAAATATTTTCTTGTCTTAAGGAATAATTATTTCATTTGCTCATTTTTTTTCCTTTTTCTTTCTTTCTTTCTTTTTTTTTTTTTTTAGGGATTTTTCTACTTGGATAAGACTTTCTACCTTCTGTTCCAGGCTATTTATTCTCCTTCAAATTTTTCCAGAACACCCCATATTTTACTTATAATTTCCCTTTTTAATCTCTTTCTTTATTTTTTCCAGTCACTTAAGTCCTTACAGCCAAGACATTCCCCAAGTCTCTCATTATACTTCTGGTTACTTTCTTCTCCTGGATTTGCCTTTTAGGCTTCTCTAAACCTATAGAATTTCTTCATTCTGTTTAGTGCCTTTCTCTTTTTACTAATACAGGTGCCTTCCATTATTGCTTTTAGACTTTACACATTTGAGTTGGGCTCTTCTTCCTTTCCTGTTTTTGGAAGAGAGAGACAGATTGTAATTGGCCTTAATTCTTTTGTTGTCGTTGTCCTGAATAGGGAAG
Source organism: Potorous gilbertii (assembly GCA_028658325.1). Taxonomy (NCBI): domain Eukaryota; kingdom Metazoa; phylum Chordata; class Mammalia; order Diprotodontia; family Potoroidae; genus Potorous; species Potorous gilbertii. Next base: position 534,376,376 of record CM053770.1, read on the forward strand.
CACGGACTTTTATTTAGTTGTTGTTCAGTCATACATGACTCTGTGACTCCATTTCAGTTTTCTTGGTAAAGATAGTGGAGTATTTTGCCATTTCCTTCTCTAGATCATTTTACAGATGAGGAAACTGAGGTAAATAGGGTTAAGTGATATGTCCAGAGTCATACAGCTGGTGAGTGACTAAAGCTACATTTGAACTCAGGAAGTCTATTTACTGAATGGGTGTTACCTCACTCAAGGTGAGAACCTGAAAAGACCTTAGCCTAAAGGGGCCAGGGTCTCCCATTGCATCTTGGGCTATCTCAGGTGTGCTTTCTGTGCATTCATCCTCATGAGTATCTGGCCACTGAACCAGATGATTCTGAAGGACAAAGTGAGGCTGGTGACCTTGCCCAGCCCTGCCTCACTCAAATCAAAGTCAGCCGCAAGTCATGTCATCATCTGCCTGATGTCATGGTCCTCTTTGAGAAAGAAGGATAAATAAAACCTATGAACTCAGGAAGATGAATTTTCTTGACTGCAGGCCTGTTGCCTTATCCAATGTGCCACCTAACTTTCTGTCTCAATCTCTAGCTTATCTCAGTCTCTTAGTAGTGCAGTGCAATGTAAGACTTGATCCTTCTCTGTTTCCTCCTTGTAAAGTTTGGAGAGTAGGTTTGATCCCTTGCTATGACCATGACCAGCCTCATTGTGTGTTGGATACCTACTGGTCCCAGGACACCAGTAAGGCCCCCCAGTGCCACCTGCTTTATCCCCTCCTGTGGTTTTCTTCAATCCTTGGGCATGTACAGTTCAGTCCTATCTTTCTGTGCAGTGACCTATGGGGACTGGCTCTGTTCCTCACTTCTTTTGTGGGAGGTCAGAACCAGATCTCAATGACTGCAGGCCTGATTATTAGAGGTACTACTTATGTTTCTACTGGCTTCCAATTCCCCTGGCCTGCTTTGGCTGAGAACACCAGGAGGTTTATGGTTCCCCTGGAACATCCATACTCAGATTGTTACAAGGTTTGTGCCCTACGTCCAAATGACTGACTTCTTCCTCCTCTGGTAATACCCACATCTCAGAGGTACCCACAGGACTTTAGGTTGTCTTGTTCAGTCTTGGTCTGGGTAGAGGGGCTTACTTCTATTTTTTCTTGACCTTCTTAATCATATTTGAGTTGGTGCACATTTTTTATCTTTTCTAAGCTTTTTTAAATTCTTGAAACACTTACTTTTCAATTGAGTACAGTACTTAGCACAGTACCTAAAACATGGTATACATTTAATAAAAGTTTAATGATGATACTGATGATCAGTTTAAGTTAAAAATGTGTATATTCGTCTTTAGGATATCGAATCTTAAATGGTATGTTTCTAAAGCAAAATTTGACTTACTGATGCTGAAGGAGGTAGTTGGTAGTGCCCATTTCTGCCATAGAATTCATCTCTACCTTGATGAAAACAGGGTGAAGGAATAGGGGAATATTATGATTCTGGAGAGTTAGAATGGAGCTAAAATACTGCAAATGATTCTCAGGGACTGTGGGCAAATCAGTTCGACCTTTTCAGGCTTCAGTTTCCTTCTCTGTAAAATGAGGAATATGGATTATATGATTTCTAAATTTTATAGTGTATCCCATTCCAAAATTACCTTTTTTACCCTGTATTATTTTTTATCTTTGTAAATATATACTCTGTAAATATGTAAAGATATTGGCTTCCCCATTAAAATGCAAACATCTTGAGTGTAAGGATTATTTCAAGGGTGTTTCATAAACATTTATGTGATGTAGTTTAGTAGAAAGGGCTCTGATCTCATCACTGGACCTATGCTTGAATTCCAGTTCTGCCTTTTTCTACTTATATGACTTTGGATAACTTACTGCATTTCTCTGGTGTTGTTTCCTTATATATAAAATGAGGGGATTCTCCTAGATGGTCTTTAAGGTCCCATCCAGATCTCGTAAGAGTATGGATTTACTAGAAAAGAGAAGAACCATAGTAAGAATGACTTCCCCATTCTTGAGTGATGTAGCCAGAGAAAATATAACCCAGGTATATTTTGGCACAGCTGCAGAGCACCTGAAAGAAATTCAGCAGTTAAAGCACCTGCAAAGCCAATTGGAACCACTTCCCCACTCCCCTCAGTCTTTTCTCTTGGGAGTTAGTTGATTGACATATGGGTCCTGAAAGGAGAGTCAGCTGTATGTTATCACTGGCAGGCCACAATAATACTACTCCATTGAGTCTGGAAAAAAATCAATACACTTCTGTCTTCCTCTTGTCAGCTCTCTTTCTCTCTAAAATGACACAGATTAAGAGTTCTCTTAACCATCCTTTGATGTGTTTTTAAGTTTTACCCTTAGGATCATTTCCCTGTTCACTTTCTAGCTCCCTTTTGTTCTCCAAATTTCTATCCAACTGATTAAAAATTCCAGTTAGAATGAGATAGGTTTTCCAAATGGGATGCTCAAAACTAAGCAAAGAAAAGCAATGAACTTGCTGGAGTTTAGCACCTTTGATTAATCTTTAATTAACATTTCATTTTAATTTCCAATTCTGCCTTTAAGATGCATGCTTGTGTTTGAGTCATGAGCTCATTATCTTATCATTTTGAAAGGCAACTATCTCCCAAAGAATAAAAAAGATGCCTGACTCATATCAGCATCCAAGAAGAAAACTTGGAGAATCTTACGCTCTTTTTTTGTTGCCGTTTTGTTTTGTTTTAAAGGATCACGGTCTACTGGGCCATCTTAGCCAGAATCAGTGGCACAAATATTATTTTAGCACAGGGTAAAATAATATTCTTTGACACTGGCATTAATTTATCGTTGTTATTTATCCTAATGATTTTTATGCTTTTATTGGTGTGCTACATTCTCCCCAAATGTGGTTTATAATTTAATTTTCACCGTCATACACAGAGAAATCACTGGAGGCATGGTAATGATGAAGGAACAGCTATACTAACACCGCCAAAAGGATGCAAAGATGATTTATATGACTTTCTTCTTGTGTTTGCAGTTCATTAAGTCACTGTCTTCTTGTAATGACCAAGTGAAAATTAAAGTACTTTAGAGAGGAACTTTAGGTTCAGCATCATTAGAGGAAGAGAAATGGGTTCTTTGATGAACTTGACTGCAGAAATCTATAGAGCACAACTTAATCAGACTCCACATTGATCCCTGATGCTAGGAGGCAGGTTTAAGATTGAGCAAATCATTTTAATGCATATTTTCCCTTAAAAAGGAGCATATGATCCACGAGAATGATTTATATATAATTCGAGGCTTTAACTTCATAAAGTAGAATTGTATGGAAACCTTTTTGGAGTCTTATCATCAAGATAGGGACAATAGATATTCTTCACTAGACTTGTCTTTTTTATTCTTAAGTCATTGACCCTCTGTTTGCCTCAGTTTCCTTAATTGTAAATTAGGGATAACAATAGCACCTACCTCAGAGGGTTGTTGTAAGATTAAATGAGATAACATTTGTAAAAACAGCTCTTCGCATGTAGTAGGTGTTATATAAATGTTTATTCTCTTCCCTTTTTCCTGCATTGCCTCCCATTTACCTGAAAGGATCATCTCTCTGTCAGGGTTGAGAGGGCAGGAAATACCCCATGGGCACCAATTCAGATTATACATGAGCTCTACTTATAGAAAGTAGCAGCATCCATATCCATACCCTGATGCTTAGAGGATCCTTAATGGGAGGAAACACCCCATTGGTTGTTTTGAGGATCAAATGAGATATTTATAAAATGCTTAGCACAGCTTCCAATAAAAGTGGGTGCCTGCTAAAAGCTCTTCCCCTCCATTCTACCTCTTCTCCCTTCTACAGGATATACAGAAGTTGAATAGCATTACTAATTGTCTTGACTTGTGTCTTGCTTCTGAACTCTGATGACTCTGGAGGTTAGATTGAGGCTGCACATCTTTATCTCACTTAAATCCATTCATGTGCAAGTCATCAGTGAATGAAGGACGAACTCCAAGACTTAATCTGTCAGTTCAAGTTGGGCAGTACTGCTATTTCTCCTCCTCATTCTTCTCCTCTTCCCCCTCCTCCTTCTCCCTCTCTTCATCCTTTCTATTTTTCCACCAACACATGTGGTCCCTCTCTCCACATGGGGAATCATATCTTCATACGTGGATGCTCTGTTCAAAGGCATATAATTTTTGGTCACATATTTTATATCTTGGGGTTTGGGAGCTATATTTCTTTTTTGATAGCTATTTATTTATCATTTTTTCATCAAAAATCTGGAAAGTTTTCATTTATGATTTTTGAACTATAGAGCTGAACAAGCAGACTTTGGAAAAGCTTATTGTGATTCAAATGGAACTACTTGACTATGCCTTTAAACCCAAATCACTCTGGTTTTCATTGAAAGACCAGCATAGGTCCCAGCCCAAGCCTCTCTTGCTCATTGTTTAGTTTTTGATGGCTCAGAGGGAGTGTAAATAGCAACTGCCTTTTATTCTGGCCAGGAACTCTGAAGGTCTTCCTCTCCCAGACTGATCGTTTTGTGATGGTAAACTAGCCCATTTTTTTGTCTCTATTTTTACTTAGACCTTAATCACTTTAAATGGCCTCAGACAAACTGAGGCTAGGAAAAGACCTTAGTTTATAAAGCTGAAGGACACCCACTGCGTCCTAGGCCATCATCAGTGTGTTACCTTTTGTCTTACTACTGGACTCTGATGACTGGAGGAGATAATGAGGCTGATGACTGCTCAGCTGTGCCTCACTTAAATGCAAATCACATCAAGTCAAGACATCACCTTGTGATGTCATTGGTGCTCTTTGAAAAAGGACAAATATCATTATTAATAGCATTGTAGTCAGAGTCATCTATCTTGGGTTCAAAATATTCCTCTTCTACTTACAACTTATGAGACTTTGGAGGATTCTCTTTGTGTCTTTTGGGTCTCGTTTTTCATTGGTACTGATATCAAATATTACTTTTAGTTACTAGCAGCAGGATTTAATATGTGCTCTATTACCTTATGTATCATCATTGCCTAAGGCTATGTTTTATTTAGGAAAAAAATTACCACTGTAAATGTAATTTTATGATCCTATGACCTCCCCATTAGCTAATATCTCCACTTACTACACATGAAAATGGAACCCATCTGAGTTATGAAAGGACTAATTTTCTCAAAATGAGATAATGTATATAAAGCACTTTGGAAATTTTAAAGTCACACATGTGTATGTGTGTATATATGTGTATATATTCATAAGCTTTTATTATTGTTGTTGCTATCCCAGTTTTATACGTAGGCTCTATCTCTTCTCTTAAAATACATATATGTATATAATATAATGTATATATAATATACATACATAAAATACATATACATATACAAATACATGAAATACATATACAAATACATATACTTCTGACATTTTTGTCATGTAATCATTTTATATCCATTCATAACTTGGTTTAATGTTTTTATTTTATTTCTTTTTATTTTGGGGACAGACTTGTGATCTCATGTATGCCATAACTTATAGCCTTAGAAAATCTCCTAATGAATTAAGAAATGAAGTGATTTATGCTGTGCCATACATGAAGGATGAAGTAGATTCTCCTAGCACCTTCTCAAATGTAACACTTGAATACAGATCTTTCCTCTTGGATAGCTAGTTCTCTATTCAGTGGGCCACACTGCCTCTCAATGTTAGAATAAATGTAATATGATACATTTAATATAGTATTGTATTAATATAATGTGATATATTCTGTCAATATTACATGTATTCAATAATGACCAAACTTCATTAATACTTCTTCTGAAATACTGGTACCTGGGTCATCTCCAGTCATCATAATGAATATCAGGTTGCTGGATTCAGAAGGCTCTGGAGGAGAAGTGAGGCTGGTGACCTGCACAGCCCTCCCTCACTCAAAACAAAGTCAAGTGCAAGTCACATTACCACTTCTCCGATGGCATGGTCTTCTTTGCCAACAGAGGATGAACACAACAACCTAGGACTTCATTTTACTTAGGAAAAATTATACTCATATTAATTTTATTCTCTTCTTTCCTCCCCTTTTAAGTTTTTCTATCTGTTTTATTCCCACTTTGCCACTCTCTTAAAATAATTGCTTATACAAAGTCACTTATCTCTGGAGGTGTTTTGCCTGAACAATAGAAAACATGGGGGTCGGTATAATGGTTCCTATTTCTATGTATTATATGATACTTTTGTTATGCCTATATTATTTTGTAAGCAATACTTTATCAGTATTTATGTGTCTATCTTAGATTATTTATTCTCAGAGGTGCAGGATATTATGTCCTCACTATGAGGAGGTCAATTTTTCTATCAAGACAAAGTACTTAAATTTGTGAGGCCTCGGTGTACTCATCTGTTAAATGGTGAGTTATTTCAGTCATGTCTGACTCTTCATGATCCTATTTGGGGTTTTCTTGGCAAAGATACTGGGGTGACTTGCCACTTCCTTCTCCAACTCACTTTACAAATGAGGAAATTGAGGCAAACAGGGTTAAATGACTTGCTAAGGGTTGCATAGCTACTTAAGTGTCACATTTGAATTCAGGTCTTCCTAACTCCAGACTTGGCATGTTCATCCTTTGTTAAACAGAGGACTGGAATAGATGATCCCTGTGTGCTTTCCATATCCACACCAATCTCATGTTTCTTTGTTTCAAATTAGATATGTAGCCAGATCAGGGGTAAAACTTCATGTGACTTTGCTCCTGAAAATAATAGACCGTATCTTTTAGGTTATTTCTATAAGCCATTACCAGAGGGAAAAAGCAAAACAAAACTATTGGGGCTTCATAGAGACTTACTATCTGAAAAATACTCATCCTCTAAGATTCCAGTCACATAGAAGGGACCCACAGAGATAGAACTACAGAATTTATGCAAAAATATTAAGTGTGTAGAGTTCAACATCATGCGCCATGAGAGAAAACTTAAGCCCTTGACCAGGTCATGGAATTCTAGAATTAGAAGCAATGTCAGGAAATCTTAGAAGTGGAGGTAAGAGGATATGAGAGGTAACCTGGTCCAACTTTGTTATTTTACAGAGGAAAAAGAACACAAGACCCACAGTGATTAAGTGAGATGTTCCTCTTTAGGCATGCTTTGGACTAGAGACCTTTAACTTAAACTAGATAATGCATCCAACTCTGAGATTTGGTATATGGTTTATTTTGCATGTTATTTCCACTCTTTCTCTGTTGGTCAGACATGGGATAGCATCCTAATGAATAATGTCATTATTAATCCCAGAAACATTTCTCCCAAGAGCTAACACCCCTTTGTAAATTGAATGAGATGATGTAAGTGACAATGTTTTGAAAAAACTTAACAGCATCCTATAAGTGCAAAGAATTTTAATTATCGTAAAGAAACCAGCATTGTTATTTTCAGAAACACAGATGGCCAGATTGAGATAACTCAGGATGATAAAAACCCTGCCAATGTCAGCAGAAAAACAAAGAAATCTGGTCTTCTGGTTGCCAGATCTGTGCAATAATAAAGTTGCATCCTCTTTAGCTATATCTTCATGATATGTACACAAGAAAACACCATGTTCTTGAACAAGGAAGAAAAAAGTCTATCCTTTTTTATTAGTTATCAATATATAGTAAATCTACTCAACTTATTTTCACGCTATCCTCCACATGAATAGCAGGTGGAAAAAGGATCCAGTAGGGGAGAGAAGGAGAGAGAACATTGAGAAGAGTATAGTATAAATTTCCCTTAGCTTCATTCAAATCTACAAGAACTGTATTGACCCTGGGGATATAAGGACAAAATTGAAGCAATACAACTTATCAAGGAATTTATATTGGGAGAAAGACACTATTTACACAGAGAAGTAAATCTGCCAATGTATGAGTGTTATGTATTTATATATTAACTATTTATAAACATAAATAATGTCATAAAAATAGATATGCACCAGTTGGTAGCCACTTAGGGGGGAAAATGTCTCTGGTAAAAGAGTGTGGTTTTAGAAAGCAGTGCTGTGTAGTGGAAAAAATAATAAACTTAAAGAATGTGGGTTCAATTCCTAGCTCCATCAACTACTAGCTGCATGACCATGGACAGCTCCCTGATTCTCTTGTTTCTTCACCTGTAAAATGGGAATAACAATAACTGTAGCACCTAATATAGGAAGCTATTATAAAATTTTAATAAGGCAATATATTTAATGTAATTTGCATATTTTAAATTATGACATAAATCCTAATTACCAAAATTACTAGTATGGCCTTGGGAACGTCACTTAAAGTGGCTGAACTTTAGTTTCCTTATCTGTAGAATTATAGTGTTGGACTAGATAACCTCTAATGTCCTCTCCAGTTCTAAATCTGTAACCCTATGAATCAAGAAAACTGTGTAACATTTCTGGTATCTTCTTAATTTTCAATGTCATTGTTCTAGTATAAATCCTCATTCTGAACTTCTAGATCAAAAGTGTCAAATAAGGACCACTAAACTATATGTAAGGGTCCCTATGGGATCCATATTGACCTACTTTTAAAATGTAATATTGCCTGTCTTTTTATCATATTTTTCCTTATTTTGTCGAATATTTCTCATTTAGATTTTAACCTGGTCTTGGCTATACTCAGGAGTATTGTGGTTCACTCTGATCTAGATTATAGTAGTAACTTATAAATAGTTCTCCTAGCATCCACTTAATTCCCCACCTTCCATACCTCCAATATATTCTTCTTACTACAACTAGAAGAATCTTTCTTATGTAAAAATTAGTGATGTCAATCTTTTGTCTCAGAGTTTTCAGTGGCTTTCAGTTGCTTCTCTAGTAAGATTCAATCTGCCTAGGCCAAGTTTGTTTCCTATGTCTGGGCATGCATCTTGAATGTCCCTCTTCATCTGGCGAATTTCTAACAATCCTTTCAAGTATAATCCAAATAAGATCTCTCCCATGAAATCTTCCCTGACCTTTTCTGATCAATAATGATGTTCCCTCTCACACCCACTATAGCACTTTATTTTGCAAATCTCAAATGCATGTACCATGTAATATTGTATATTACAGTTATTTGGGTTTTTTTCTTATTGGTACCAGAATGGAAACTCCAAAAAGGAAAAGATAATATCTTCTATAAATTTTGTATCTTCCCGGTCACCTAGCACCATGTTCTTCATACAGTGGGCTCTTAACAAATGTCTTTTAAGACAAGAATAAATTCAAGAGTGGAACAATATCTCTCAACTAGACAAATATCAATAATAATCTAAATCATACTTGTACAATGCTGTGAAGTTTATAAGTACTATCTTCACAACAAGGCAGGTAAAACAATGACCGTTATCTCCATTTTATAGATAAAAATAAACAGAGCCTTGGAGAGGTTAAATGACCGGCCCACAGTCACACACCTAGAAAGTGTTAGAGGTGAAATTCAAACTTTATTTCCCCATCTCTAGGTCTTTTAGACCACCATCCCCGCTTCTTCTCAGCCATTCTACCTGAACTCTTTTCTAATCTCATTTCTTTCTGTGGTCCATTTCTAGGATCCATAATGACATGGATGTTTTCTTTCAACACCAGGAAGCTCACGATGGGAGGTACACTTTCAAAATGAGTCCTGTATTTGCATTCAAGCTTGTTGTAGGAATTAGGCTATTTGTACTACAGTCTCAGAAATCCTGAGAAATGTATGAGGAGGAGGCTGGTGTGCTAACTCAATTATAGGGGATGACACTGTTTAATTGCTTTGAGGAGCCAAATTACTCCTTTGGATTGCTCAAAAAGCAGTTATTAGTCAAAATGAAAGAAACTTGTTTCTTATTTTCTATGAGGACTGACAATTATTTTCTTGATGTATTACTAAAATATTCACAGAAATTCAATGAGACACTCAGAAATAAAGTGTTGATTTAAAAAAATTTAAACAGGAAGACTTTCCATATATACTCATTGTAGTTGTCAGTAGATAAAAATAAGAATTATTCCCTCTTCCCCCGAAATGTAGCACATAGTTCTAACCAAGACAACTACCCTGACCTGGAAGTCAGGAGACATGAATTTCAATTCTCATTCTGCTCTTTAGCTTGTAATCTTGGGGCTTCATTACCTCCCTTGTCAATCTGTAAATTGGGCATGACAGCTGTACTATTTTCACATAAAGATGGCTAATAGATTATTTTATCATATAAAATCTCAGAATCAGAAAGTTATACAATCTGAAAGTTGGAAGGTATCCCAGCAGCAAACCTAGTCCAACCTATCCATGAGAAGAATTCCCAAAAAGTAATACTGGATCTCTCAAGTCAGCATGATATGAACGACGAATGGCTAGAAAACAAAAGGAGACTCATTGGCCTAGTTAGGGACTGAAATTGATGATGTTGGTCTCATTTACAATATCACCTCAGACTGGAAGTATAAGGAACAACTTGTTTGCAATGCTCAAGTTAAACGAGCTGGATTTGGATTCAGGAAGACATGGATTGGGTCAAATACCACCTCATTTTACTCAAGGCACCTAGGCAGTATAATAAATGTGCTAGTGGAAAAAACAATAAACTTAAAGAACTAGGATTCAATTGCTAGTCCTGCATTCAGGAAGACCTGAGTTCAAAACTAGAGTCAGAGACTTACTTGGTGAGTCATTTAACCTCTGCCTCCATTTTCTTATCTGCACAATGGGGATAATCATAGCATTTATCTCCCAGAGTTGCTGTAAGGAGTTCAGTACAGTGTCTGATGTAAGTAGATGTTTACTAAATGTGTATTCTCTTAATTTTCTTATGAGGTGTGTGTTCCCAGGCATGTCAATTAACCCATCTGAGCCTCAATTTCATCTTTTTAAAATGGAGATATTAATAATACCTAACTCTAACAAGGTTGTGAAAATCAAATGAGATTGCATCTAAAGCACTTTGCAAAAATTAAGCTCTACATAGGTAGCCTTTATTATTTCTGTCTCTATCTGCTTTAGCAATGCGTAAGGACTGTGTTTTATTAATCCTATTCTCCCCATAGTATCTAACAGAGTGCCCTCACCTTAGAAAGGAGTCAATAAATAATTGCTGAATATATAAATAAGTGTAGTAATTAGTATCAAAATTATCCTGATAATTAATGAATCCTTTCAGAAGAAAGTTTCTCCATCATGATATTATAGACATGTACATGTACACACATATACATATATAATATACATACACACATGCACACATACAACACATATATGTATATATATGTGTGTATATTCATATATATAAGACTCTCCCTCATAGAATATGACAAGATATCCTGAAATGTGCCATATACTTCAGAAGCAAGGTTTCAGCCAAGCCAAACTAAGCATGGGTTTACTATAGCATTGGCTATGGCTGTTAACTTGAAGTCAGGAAGCTATGGGTTCAAACATTACCCAAACTACTTACTATCCCTTGGCCTCAAGTTTTTCATCTGTAAGATGAAGAGATTAGACACAATGACCTCTAAACCTCTGATCTTATTATTCTACGATCTGCAAGAATGCCAAGTTCTCTCCATGAAGAGTTGAAGATCAACCCACAGGAAACTGCATGGTTGGAAAAGTCTCTCTTTGATATTATGAGTCATCTCATTCTTTTTCCTTTCTCCCAGCATGATGCAGTGGACAGTACACTGAATTTCAAGTAGAAATACCCATGTGTATGACATACCTTCTATGTGACCCTAGGAAAGTGGCCTGACCTCTATGGGTCTCAGTTTACTCATACATAAAATGAGAAAGATTATATATGCATCAAGGCCCATTCTAACTATAACTTTATGATCCAATGATCCCTCTCTGTGGTGAACTTCTACTCCCTAGCCCATAATTAACTTCTGAGTTATTTTTTCTCCAATGAACTTTGTCCCTCTTTCTCTATTTGGTTAAATCTGCTGTTAAGAGTTCTTTTCTTCAGTGAATTTTTGTGCGTTTTAAAATCACTGGGCCAAGTCTGTTTTTTAAAGTGTTATTCTCTTCAGTATTTTTATATGCCCCTTACTAAGCTGTTAATTCTTTTTTCACATTTTTCTTGCAACACTCTCATTTCTTTTCCCAAATTTTCCTCTATCACTCTTATCTCTTTCTTTAAGTCTTCTAGGAATTCTTGCTGGCCTTGGAGCCAATTATCATTTTTCTTTGAAGCTTATTTTGTAGCTATTTTCTCATTGTTATCTTCTTCTGAGCTTATGTCTTGGTCTTTCCTGCCACTATGGTAGATTTTTATAGCTAAGTTCTTTTTTTGTGGTTTGCTTTTACTCTTCATGTTGAACTTTATGTTAAAGTTGGATTGTATTCCCTTGGGGGTGGGAAAGCACTGTGCCAAGCTTTGGACTTTCTTATGCTGTTGTTTTCAGAACTAGTTCTGGAGGGTCTATAAGCTTTTGATGTATCCAAAGTGGTGTTTTCTTGGGAGAGGTATGGTCACTGCTCTCCTGGTCTGCATTCTGGTCTTTACCCAGGAAGAGCCTCTGCTCCCCTGCAGCTTTAAGTACTAATGCTCCTCTTGGGCTGGGAATTGTAACCAGGTCTCCTGTTCTCCTGTCTCTACAAGTGCTACAATTCCTCTTGGCTCTGAATAGGGGCCCTGCTCCCTTGTGACCAATCATAAATGCTCCTCTTCACTCTAGAACTTTGACTTAGAGCTGTTTATGGACAATAGAGTTGCCAATTAATTTCAGCTGCACTGAGTGCCAACAAAGGGTTTTCTGTACTCTCTCTCTAACCCATTATCTAGCTCCTTTACCATCTCTGTGCTGAGGATTCCCAAAGTTGTTGTGCAATGCTTGTGGCCACATCCAGAGCTCATGACTGATGTTCCTTCCCGTCTCTGGGCTTCTGTCTACTCCTGTGTTACAGTCCTCTCCTGTGGAACTCCTAAGTTGTCTTTGGCTGGATAAATATCTCCCTCTGACTTTTTGTTCATTCTGCTTCTCCAGAATTTAATTTGAGGCCTTGGGAGAGTTCCTTTGGGTTATGGCATATACTTCAGTCATTTTGGTTCTGTCCTCAGAAGGTCATCCCTCTTTCCATAATCAAAAGAGGAAATAAATTGACATTAATGAATTTCAATCAATATGCTGGCACAGTTATTTTTCATTGTAGAATGAGATGATATGCTACTATTTTCAAGAATTTTGGAAATACTCCCCTCCTCAAACTCTGTTATCCAGTGACACTGACGTTCTTTCTGTTCTGTGCACATGATAAGCCATTCCCCAGTTCTATGCCATCTCACTGGCTATCTCTTAAAACTGGAATGCATTTCTTCCTCATCTTCAGCTACTGGCTTCCATGACTCAACGTATCAGTTCAAATCCTACCTACTTCCAAATGCCTTTTCCAGTATTTGCCCATCTCCCAAGGTTAATGCCTTTACACTTGGATGACTTTATATTGTATTTTGCATGTACATAGTTGTTTGCATGTTATCTCTCCCAGTATAATGTGATCTCCTAGAAGATAGGAACTCTATTTTTATTTTTGGTGTCCTTAACATTTTAGTAATTTTTGTCTGCCTCTTTGAGACCCTATTTGGGGTTTTCTGGACAAAAATACTGGAAAGGTTTGCCATTTCCTTCTCCAGTTCTTTAGTGCTGTGTTGGGCACTGAGCTACAACATAGACCTGATTTCAAAGAACTTACAAATTAATGAGAAGAGTATGTACTCAAATAGCTATGAAACTAGGAACAGTAGGAAAAGTACAAAAAAGAGACATAAAAATGTGATGTCAATAAATCCACAAGCATTTTCATGTATCTGCTATGTGCCAGACACTAGGTAAAGACCAAAATGTTTTAAAGTTGAAGGACAACAACAGTGGTGCTACTCTTACACAGTGATGTGGAATTCCAATGACACATACTTTAGAAAGGTATCATTATAATTAAGAACTCAAATTCTTCCCAAGAATTCTAAAAAAAATACAATCACAAAGGTTAGAATATGTAAAGTACACACTCACAATTTGGTGTTAGTAAAGTTGTAAGAACAAAGTAGACAAACCCTTCATAGAAAATTGATTTATTTCCTTCTGGATGACTGAGTATAGTACATGAGTACCATTCCCTTCTTGACTCATTCTTCTGGACATGGAAGGATGAATTAACAAGGGAATTGCACTCAGTCTTTCTTGGAAGATCTCTTGTTCCCTTGTGAAGGATGAGCTGGATTTTGACAGACTAGAGAATGCAGAGAAGTGTGTGTGTTCCATTATTACCAACAAAATAAAGTCCCATTTGCTTTAGCATAAATCTGCCCCTCAGTGACTTTCTATGGAGGCCTGGCATTTGATTATACTTCTTTGAGAAGCAGAAAGGCCTTCTGCTTTCATACTTATACAAGCTATACAAGAGTACTCAAAGTTTGTGTACTGAGCACAGTAAATTGTTGCTTAACCTCTAGCTTGGATTTTCTGGGTTACTCCAATATTACTGAGTTTTGTCATATTTTTCACTTATTCTATTTCCACCTTCGGGATATTTGACTTGACTCACAATTCTTCTCTTGTATTTTTGCTAACTTCCTTGGCATATTGATTGTACTCTCTCTAATGCTCAGATTGACTTTTGGTCTAGACTCAGACAACCATATTTTGTTTTTCTTCTTTGGGTTCTAAATTTCAGTATTTCTCCCTCTTTCACACTACCCCGCCAACTCTACTTAATATAATCTACATCTTCCTTCTATTCATGAATATATGAATTCATATATATACATGTGTGTGTGTATGTGTATGTATGTCTGTGTGGTTAAACTGGTCCCAGTCAGCTCCTGCTGATTTTAAAAGACGTTGTCTACCCTACTCTATCTGAGCACAGGCTAGGCTATATAGATACATGTAGTTATAGATGAATATATTCATATATATATGTGTATATATGTATACATGTATATATGTGCATACTCAATTGTGCCTGACTTTTCATGTGTGCCTACACATATATGTGTATGTATATACATATACACACACACATATGATAAAATTCTTTGTTGTTCAATTGTGTCTGACTCTTTGTGACCTCATTTGGAATTTTCTTGGCATAGATACTGGAGTGGTTTGCCGTTTCCTTCTCCAGATCATTTTACAGATGAGAAAACTGAGACAAACAAGATTAAGTGACTTGCCCAAGGTCACACGGCTAACATGGATCTGAAACCAGATTTAGATTCAGAAAGATGAATCTTCCTGATCCCAAGTCCAGTGCTCTATCCACTGCCCCACCCAGCTGTCTTCTACATATGAAATATACATATCACATCGCATGTATATAAAACATATACATACAAACCACATATATGTCCAATCCCACATGGTTACATACATACACGTTATTCATGTGCATATATACCTCATGCATATATGTGTGTGTACACATATACATTTTATGTATACAAAACACAAGTATAAATATGTTTGTACATATATATGGATACATAATATTTAGTATAATATTTGATTTTTTGTTAATATTGAATTATATTTTTACACAATACCTCTCCTCTTTTTGATGTCCTGGGATGTGTCCTTATGTCTCCTTTATTATTTCTTATTGTTAGTAATATAGTTTCTGGCAATAAAATACAACAAGGAAACATACTCGTTCATTAATTAATTCAATAAGCATTACCTGCCTACTATGTGCTAAGCAATGGTGGTGGCAGTGGGAGAGAGGAGAAGAAATAGAGATTATTCCCTCCAGGATCTTGTTTTAAGAAAGGCACATTTGTGCTATGGCAAATGTTTACTCAGGAGCTGGGGAGATTGCCTTGATTTTCTTATTAATGGTTTTTAAGAAGTGGGGTCCTTCATGAAGAATAACTAAGTTGAAAATAACTTTATAATGCAAGGGGAGGGAGTTACAGAAACATAAAACATTTAAACATGACACCAGTATAACTGAATACCTTCCCTGACAGAAAAATCACTCACTACCCAGATCTATCTATTTCAAAGAAGTAACAATTACAAAATTCTGCTGTGTTCACTTGTTAATATAAAAAAAAATTCCTGGAAAAGAGCTGGCATTTCATGACAGTGATGAAACATACACACACACACACACACACACACACACACACAGAGACATAATTGTATCTACATTTTTTCATTCAGAATAAATTGCTTTTGCCTTCAAGAAAATTTATATGTCAATAGGAAAATAAATAATAAAATTGTAAGCATTTGACTTAGGGAGGCATGACAGTTTATAGAATCACATATCCTCAGGGCCTAGCCTCACAGATTTCTTGAATTTTGCAGAATAGGCCTTCTGTTAGAATCACAGAAATAGGAACATACTTTAAGGCTTATTTGGTCTGGTGCTCTGTCTCTAGCCAGGTTTTATCCAAACTGTCCGAGAGAGGTGTGTTTGTTTTCTCTTTTTAAAGATCCTCAAGGACAGGGTTTACACTATTTCCAGACCATATGAAATTTTTAAAAAACAGTTATTACTGTTCAGAATACCATTAGTTAGAGTAGATACAAGGACTTGACCTATCATTAGGATAAAGGAGAGGAAACGCCTTCTTCTTCTTTATAGCCTTAGAGAGGTGCCTAGAGCCATATAGCACTGAGAATTTAAGTGACCTGCCCACAGTTGCAGAGTCAATGCATGTCAGAGGCAGGCCTTAAACTCAAGTCTTCTTGGCTTCAAGGATGGTTCTCTATTCACCTTACCAGTGGTGTCAAACTCAAATAGAAATGCATCCCTGATGGTGCATGTTGAGTTAGAAAACCACACATGAACATTATCTGTGTTGTAATGTATTTTTATTTATTTTGTTAAATATTTCCCAATTACATTTTAATATGGTTTAATATGACTCTGACTTGTTTTTGGATACCTCTGTTCCATATTATGTTGCCTTTTTAGTCAGAGGGTATGTTCTTAAATCTCTACATAGCCTGTTACCTTATAGGTTTATTTTAAAAGTCTCCTTCTCTGTCCTAAGACATCTCCATGATTTTGATCTATCTCTTCCTCAATCTATTATGTACTCAACTGCTGCTTTCTTAAACCATAACTCTGACCATATCATTGCCCTGCTAAAAATTATCAATGGTTCTCAAGAGCCTATCAAGTAAAAACCAAACTTCTCATCCCAGCATTCAACGGTATCCGTAACACGACTCCAGGACTGTTTTCAGTCTTACCTAGGCAGCTAGATAGACCAGCAACTAGAGCATTGATCTTGGAGTCAGGAAGACATGAGTTAGTTGCTATTTTTATGATGTATCTCCTTGACTAACCTGTAAACTCCTTGAAGTTATTGGCTGTCTGGTGGGGCTGTTACCTCTATAATATGCCTTCTCTAGAGACAAGTGAATGAAAGTAAACTATGCATGTATAAACACGTAAATAGTGCTATACTGGATAATACTTTGCAGCCTTTCACTTAGCTGCTGAGCCAGTTCTTAAACTGGACTGTTGTAGACACTTATGATTACCACTACCCACAATGGTGGCTATCACTGAACCATGAACTTGCCCTTCATTAACTTAGCTGATTCTCACCAAACACTGTTACTACAAAATATTGGCATGGCAATTCCCCAAGCATCACCAAACCATTCCATGCCAGTACCTTTCCAAAATTTTGTTGTTCAGTCATATTCAAATGTCCATGGGGCTTTCTTGGCAAAGATATGGGAGCAGTTTACCATTTCCTTCTCCAGCATGTATCTATTTTACAGATGAGGAACTGACAAATAGGGGTTGAGTGACTTGCCCAGGGTCACATAGCTAGTAAGATAGTCAGATACTGAGACTGGATTTCAATTAGGACCTTTTGATTCCAGGCCCTACATTCTATCCACTGTGCCACTTAATTGTTCCGAATTGTTTCAGGAGGGTAGAGATCCTGGGTTCCTATACTTTAACATCTGTAAACACCCTATGGTGAGAAAGAGTTAGTTCTTCTTTATTTCAGCTGTTATTCACAGAAAAAAGCAGGAATTGCATAAAGGAAATAGTTTCTATCTTTCTACGGACACATATCTTACCGTTTTCCCCCTCAGGCCAGTCTGCTAATATCTGAGAACCCATGACATGACTTCACCTATATTTGTGTAACTCCCATGGTTCCATGCACATACATAGTGGGTGCTCAATATATACCTGTTTTAATGAGTTTGAAAGTATGTCTAATGATAAATCATTTCCAAACACAATCCCCATCAGTTGTGAAAAATGATAAACCCTACTTCTAAGATACTTGATTACAATCACTTCTCACCCCATTGATCCTAGATATAAAGATAATATTTACATCTTTGTTGAAAAAGCTTGGGAGTAAGTATAAGAAAGAATAGAAAAGGATGGAGGCGCAGAGACGTTTTACTGATCCATATTGCCAAGATAAGCAAAGGAAAGGATGTGCCTAGAGATATATTGGTGATAGAGAGGGTAGCACCATTGTCCTGAAATTGGTCAATACCAAAAATCCATTTGTTCCTTTGATGCTTAATCCCTGTGCAATCATAGGATCTAAAGCAAGGATTCTTAGAAACAATTTAGTTCAAATATTTCATTTTACAGATAAGGAAACTGAGGTCCAGGTAACTACAGTGACTTATCCAAGATCATGCAGATATTCAAATTCTGTCAAAGTCAGAATTTGAACTCAGGTTCTGATTCCAGTGCTGGTGCACAGTATACTGTGCCTGGTTATCTCTCTTCTGTTTCTTTATCCCCTTCCCTCACTACTGACCATTCCTGGATCTAAGATCTTGCTCAATTCAAACTCTCCTTTTATCAGAACGAAAGTTTTCTTCCTTCACAGTTGTGTAAACTTTTCAAAATTCCTCTTTCTAGTCCTTGCACACATTCTGATTCTAATAGACTCCCTATTACCTCTAAGATAAAATAATATTAACATTATAGATTCTTCTCTTAAGCATTTGAAGTCCTTCACAATCTGGGTCCAATTCATCTTTCTTAGAATTATTTTCTATTATTCTCATGCATACACAGTGCATTCCAATCAAACTGGCCTATTTACTGTTCCCCATACTCAGCATTTAATCTCCCACCTCTGTAACTTTGTACAAGGCAAGGACCAACATGCTAGCTGCCATGACTGGAATGGTCTGTTTCTTCATTCCTGACTCAGAGAATACTCAACCCTATTCCAAGCTCCCCTTAAGTGCCATATCTCACAAGAGGCCATTGATGATCTCTCCAGTTGTTAGGCTAGCACTTCTCTCCCAAATTATTTATAATATCTATAACTATACACACGCACACATATGTACATATGTATGTATAGATTATATCTCACACATGTACCTGTATGTAGACACATACATTTGTATACATATACACATTCACATACCCACATGTGTAGGTGTGCATATATATTTACATATATATGTATATATATTTATTTCCCTCTCCCCCTTTGCCATCTACCTCGTCCCCAATGTTGACTCCTTAAAGGTAGGTTTGGTTTTCATTTTTCTCTTAGTGCCTGTCATGTGGTAAACACTTAGTAAATATTTGCTGAGTTGAAGTGAAAAAATCTATTTCACAGGAAGAAAAGAAGGAAGGAAGGGAGGGAGGGAGGGAGAGAGGGAGGAAGGAAGCCATGTTTATTAAATGCCTACTTGTCCCAAATACTATACCAAAGGCTCTCTTCATGAGTACCTGATTTAATTCTCACAACAATCCTTGGAAGCAGTCTCTAATTATCATTCATATTTTACAGTAGAAGCAACTGAAGCAGGAAGAGGTTAAATGACTTGCCCAAGGTCACTGGTTTTGGACTCAGTTCTATTCAACTCCAGGTCCAGTGCTCTATTTGCTGGGCCACCTAGCCGCTCCAGGAATCACAGAATTCTCTTAATTTTTCTTTCCTCATCTTTGAACAACATGGATGACAAACAAACTAAAACTAATTATTCTCCCTACATATCCAAAGTTATTTATTATATTCATAACCTTTAGAATTAAAGAATAGTCTGTAACCTTCTCTGCTTCTTATATGGGAAGAAAATAAGCCCTTGGATATTGGCTTTGGGACCAAAATTTCCCCTAGTACACAAATAAAAATAACAGCTAGTATTTATATAAAGCTTTAAGGCTTGCAGACTATTTAAAAAATATCTCATTTGTTCCTTAAAACAACATTGTAGGTGCTGTTATTATGTCCATTTTACACATGGAAAAACTGAAGCTGACAGAGGTTGATTTGTTCAGAGGCATATAACGAGAAAATTTCTGAGGCCAGATATGAATTCAAGTCTTCCTAACTCCAAGTCCAAGGCTCTATCCACTGTACCACCCAACTGCCTTCAATAACTTGGTCCTCTGCCTCTAGGTCACCATTTTTGTATGTATCCAGTTAACTTTGTAAAGGAGAGAAAGAGTAAATGAAGGAATGTATGAAAAAGCCAGATTCTTCTAACAGCAGATTGGAGAGGTAGAGAAAGAAGAAGAGTGGTACAATAAGGAGAAGGAAGGTTGAGAAGAAAGAAGATGAAGTAAGAAGAGAAAAAGATGATGGAGAAAGGAAGTGAAAGAGGAATATGAGATGAAAGGGAGAAAGAAGCAAAGGACATAGAATAAGCAAAACCATGTTGTAAATATATAATACAATATGATATATGATATGATGTAATACAATGTATTGTGATATAATATGATATGATGTAATTTAATGTAATTATGATGTCACACAGTAATATAATACAGTAGAATATTGAGATCACTTCTAATGGGATCACAATACTTTTTAGACAGTATATCTATTTAATTGAACTGTGTTAAAGCAAAAACACCCAGTACTCAAGGTGATGGATTGGATTCAAATGATCTGGGTTGGAATCCTTGCTATCTTTGGTCTGCCACTTTCTGTTGATACCTTTCTGAGCTTCAGTTTCCTTTCATGAAAAAGTTGGAGGTCAAGGCTTCTAAATCTAGGCCTATCATCTCAGGTGTCTTGGTTCTAGATTTACACCTTCCTCCTACTACCCCCTCCCTCCTTCCTGATTCATGTCTGGAATCTTCTCTGTGCTTAGTACGATGTGTAATAGTCACTTCATAAATGTTTATTGACTGCTGACTGATTAGGCACTCCTTCCTTGGCTAACTAATTCCTGGCTCTTCTCTTGCTTTCATGTCAGAGATGTGCTATCAATCAGACTGCACTCAGTGAGACTCTTCTTCTAACAATAAAACCCATAGCTTGGAAGGCCTCAGTTTTGCAAATATTGGCTCCTGGCCCTAGTTCAGAAGATTTCTGAGCTGTTATCTCTCTGTCTCTCTCTCTCCCTCCCTTCCTCCCTCCTTCTCTCTCTCTCTCTCTCTCTCTCTCTCTCTCTCTCTCTCTCTCTCTGTCTCTCTGTGTTGGGGGGAGGTGTTAGGTGGGAGATATAAGATCCCAGGTATTCCCCAGCCCAAATAGGAATAACTGGAGAGCTGAAGGTTGACTTTGTGCCAAAGTAAAGAAACAGTCTTCTTGCAGTAGCTTCATTGAACTCTCTTCCTCCCCTTGCTGTGGCCCAGAAGCCATAATAAGATTTGAGAGCTGGTACTGCCTTGGATGTGTCCTGCCTCTGAGCCCTTGGTGTACTCTTCAGCCTTGGGTCATCCCTTATGAGGGTTAAATACACCAAATAAAGCCATCTTAATCTTAGCATCACTGGCTGGTCCAATTCTTTTGAGAAAGTCTCCTAAATCCCTGAAGCAGCTGCAATGGACCAGAACAGCTGTAAAATGCATGGCCTGCCAACGATCAGATCTTTCATCCAATCTTTAAACACTCCTAGATGTCAGCAAGCTTCCTGTTTTCTGTCTGTTCCATGATTTTGATAAAATATCACGGCAAGCAGCATTTCCAGCCCCAGGTCTGGCAAGTGAATATTAGACCATCAATTAACTGTAGAGAGAACCTTATACGCACAACAGGGGCAAACTTCTATGTTTTATACATGTTAAATAAATATGTAAAAAATAATAAATAGCTAGCATTTATATAGAGTGTAAAGGTCTGCCAGAATTGAGAAAGATGGTATTGATTTGCCTTTAAACCATGAAATGGGTAAAAAATTATTATTTTAATTAGAGCAGTGTTCCACTACATTTTTTTAAATAAAAAAGGCTAAATGGATTTTCATGCCACATTTCTGAATGCCATTAATTAGGCAATCTTATAATTGGCTATGACAGGCAGATGCGTTGGCTATACAGTACTATGAAATATCTTCTGTAGTTATATAATAAACCCAGGATAATTCTCAGAGGCCTTATATGTTAGGTAATCTGTTTTTAGTCAACCAAAGATTTACTTTAAGTGGATACTGCTAAGAAAGGAGAAAAAAAAAGATTCTGCATCTTAAATCGGCTTTCCTGCATTAAATCTTTCTGTTTAATCCTTGGCTCCAAGTAATTTTATAAATAGATAAAACTCTTAACCTACACAGAAATAATATAATCAGATGAATACCAACAAAATCCTTTTTCTGCTGGCAAAAACTGTTAAGGAAGAGCTTTTTCTCTTTCTTGGGTGCCCACTGTGTTGTTATTTGTCTAAAACTTGGATCATCCCAAGGAGAGTTCATGAATGGAGTCAGTTCTCAATTATCTGGACTAGTGGAGGGGAGTGGGGAGTAGTGGTGTGTCTATTTCAAGACAGAGGATAATACAAAAAATCATTTATATCTGGCATCTGTGTACATTATATATAATTTTCTGATGGTAGAGTTACCTTCCTAATTATGCTTGACTTCAGATAATATTAAATCGAGTTTGTGTTTCCTGAGCTCATTCTAATTGCTAGATGGCAGATGCTAGGGAGGAAGTCAATGAAAGAATAAAAAATTTGCTATAGATAATCCAAAAGCAAGAGGAAGCTAGAATGATATAGTTAGAAATTGTAAAATTACTTGTTCTTCCCCCCTCAACTTATTAGTATTTTTTTTCCCAATTACATGTAAAAAAATTGCATTCACTTTTATAAGATTTTGAGTTCCAAATTTTTTTCCTCCCTCTTTCTCCCTTTTCCCCAAGACAGCAAGAAGTCTGATACAGGGTATACATGCACAGGCATATTAATCATATTTCCACATTAGTCATGTTTTTTCATGAGAGGCTTCAGGTGATAGGGCAGGGAGAAGGGTACATTGGCAAATGGTTGTGATGTAAAACACATGAAGACATTGATGAAACTTTAGAAACAAAGAATCTTTGTTCTTCTTGGTGGTGAGCTATGGGTCTCCAAGATTTTTAGACCTTTACTTCCATTTTCTAAGTGGAGCTAAGGACAGGCAAAAGGAAATAATTTGGCAGAGGAGGTGGCCAAGGGCTATCAACACATGGAAAGGCATTGGCCTAAAAGAAAGGAGACATTAGGCTGTCACACATAGAAAGATTATTCTTGTTTTGCTTTGCTCTAGAAGCAGACTAGGACCTTTAGGTGAAAGCTGAGAAGGTTGATTTAGACCCAATATAAACCTTGACAATGAGAGTTCTCTAAAAAGGGAATTGGTACTTTAGGTAGCAAGGGGTTCTCTTCCACTTGAGGTCTTCAAGCAGTGACTGGATGGCTACTGATTGGAAATAAGGCAGAGGGGATTCTTTGTTAAGCAGCTATGTGGTGTGGTATTTAGAGTGCTGCAACTTGAGAAAGAAAGACCTGCATTCAAATAAGACCTCAGATGCTTATTAGCAGTATGACCCTGAGCAAGTCACTTCACTTCTGTCTGCCTCAGTTTCCTCACCTGTAAACAAAGAAATAGTAATAGCCCTTAATTCCCAGTGTTGTTGTGCGGATCTAGTAAGATAATTTTTGTAAAGTTCCTGGCAAACCTTAAAGTACTATGTAAATGTTAGCTATTATTGTTGTTGCTAAATATGGGCTGGACTTGACAGTTTCTAAGGCAGGTCCTTTCCAACTTGAGATTCTGTGATTCTGTGGGAGGCAGGAGCAGATGTGTGCAGAGGAAAGTATGCATAGGGCATTTGAAGCCCCAGCTGTCAGATTGCACAGGTCATGGAAACTCTGGCAGAAAATGCTTCAGACAAACTGTTAGAGGTGGAGCAATTTCTATTTCATGCTGAGAGAGATACCCTCAGTCCTTGGAGCTGTTCTCTTGGGCCCAATGAACGTTTATCCTGATAAATAACCTGCTTTTCCAAGAAACGGTAAAATTGAGTCAAAACCCCAAGTACTAATTAAATACTTTTAAATTTCACAAACTTCATGTTTCAAAAAATTCTTCCTTTCTCTCCCTATATTCTTTATTCAAATCCTCTTTTTTTTTTTTGGAAATTGAACCAAAATAGGTTTTCCTGCTTTGGCTAGAGCCCTGTGCGATATAGGCAATACATGTCTGTCAGATGGTAATTTTTGACTTTGCTGATGATGCTCAGTTCATAAAATTAAACAAAATTAATATCTAGGCCACTCCAACAGCTCAAGAGCTAATAGAACTCATTGTTTAAATGTTTCTAAGTCAGAGAGAAGTCATGTGGAACCTAGAACTCTGAAATCATACTCACAGGTAACATAGCACATGAGAAAGAGTAACAGATTTTGACTCAGGGGACTTGGGTTCAGATCCAGCTTTGCAGCTTACTCCCTGTGAGACCTTCTGGATTTTTTTGGTCCATTTCATTTCTAAATCTATGATCTTATGGTCAAGGAAAATACTCCTACTCATAAAGTGTGGAGGCTAAGCTAGATGGTCTCTCAAAAAGTAAAACATTCCCAAAGCAGACACAACATATGAACTGTGTTTCCAAGATTTCTAAAGGGACTTACAATTTGTCTTGTTGTTTTTGGTAATGAGTGTTTCCTACCTTCTAACTTTGGATGGGACTTGGTTGATTCTAACTTATCCACATTTCTGTTTCTTAGGGTCTCTGAAAAGCCAACTTCTGTCCATTAACTGACACCATCATCTATCTCCACATTAGAAGCTAGTGTCCAGAGGAGTCAAGGCCATTTCCCCCATGGCAGGAAATATTAAAATATCCTTGGGTAGGATTGAAGTTGGAAGGTATATATCAGCTGTGAAGTTCCAATTTGGAATGCCAAGAATGGAAGGATCCCCTCATTAAATGCATCATTTACTTTTGATGTAACCACACTGGATCTCAGTCCATGACTAGGAGATGCCAGATGTACTTTCCAGTTCCTTTGTCTACCCTGCCACTTGAATAAAACTCTCCAAAAACTTTCTCTCTAAGATTACCACTATCTCTTAACTGCCTTACCAAGCAATATTTTTCTTAGTCCTAATTCTGTTTGATCTCTTATCAGTTCTTGTCAATATTCATTTGTCAATATTCATTTCTTCTTGATGCCATTTCCATTCTTGGTTTCCATGACATTTCTCTTTTGGTTATTCTCCTGCCCAGTGGTTGACTCTCTCTTCCTTGGAATTTGGGCCCTCATCTGCTCTCATCTCTACTACTGCAATAGTCTCATAACTGATTTCCTTTGCCTCAAGTTTCTCTCCCCTCCAATCCATACTTCCTGTGAGCACCTGTCTTATCTATGTCATTCTCCTAGTCAATACATTCCAGTGGCTCCCTAGTATGATGATCTAGGTTAGTATACAGACTTCTCTGTTTGGCACACTTAAATGCCTTCACAATCAGCCTCCAATTTGCCTTTCTAGTCTTATCATTTTTTGTTGTTCCTCACACTGAGCACTTCACCTGGTTTTCATGAACTATACTATACTATTCTACACTATACCATACTAACTATTCTTATAGTAACTTAATTGTTAAGAGAAACATTCGAGTTCAGAGAAACAGTAGGAAATGGTCAATGGATAGACATACTTACAAACACAAACAAACCAAAAAACATTACCCTAAGTTAGTCAATAAAAAAGATATGATCATTTACTACTTCCTTGATAAAGATCATGAATACAGCAATGAAACTAATTATTATGCAAGAAGCATTGACTCTGGCACAGTTTTGACTTCACAGACCTAAAAAAAGAGCTGAGAAAGCACAATAAAAAAAATGAAATTGAGGTGAAACAGGGGGAACCACAGACCAAAAAAATGAAACTTTCCACAAGTAACAGAGAAATTGGATAAATAAATAAAATAATTAGATAGAAATTAGATAAATAAATAAATAAAAGATTGTATGAACCAACTATACTTAAGTAGAGTTATCTCTGTGGAGCAATGGATACTAAGACAGACATATATGGACACATCGTTGCTCAAACTAGTGGAAAAACACTGGTAAAAATAATTACTGAAATGATCTCATTGAAAATTTCAAAAACTAAAACAGTTTTTAGGCTGATCACAGAAAAACAATAGGAGAGATGATTGATCTGGAAGACACAAAACTTTTCAAAGTGTGCCAACTCTATAATTATAATCCTTACAAAGTTATACATGCAATCGTGTGTTGCCTAAACAAACAAATGGGTAAGAGAAATACGTCTTACTTAATGGTCCAGTAAACACTGGCAAATCTCTCATAGCACAGAAGCTCTGCCGCTTAGTTGGTAATATTAGCTGCTACAATGCAGCTAACATATTTCCTTTCAATGACTGTACCTGTAGAAACATAGTTTGGGTTGAGGAGGCAGGAAATCTAGGATAACAAGTCAATCAGTTCAAATACCTAATGCTAGGGCAGACAGTTAGAATAGATCAAAAAGGGAAAAGAAGCAAAACCATAGAACCAGCACTTGTAATCATGATCACCAGTGAGAACATAAATGAAGTCAGAATCGACTGCGAATTAAGATCTTAACATACTGAGCCCATTAAGCATAGATGCCTAAATATCAGACTCACAAAACCTTTAGATGGTAGGTTTGGTTTGACTGAAGACAGTGAAATACCAAACATCTTCCAACACCTACAAAATCTTGGGCTTGAGCCAATAATGAGCAGTTATGTCAGTTGGTGGAAGGAAGTATCAATATGAGCAGAGAAATGGGAGGAACCACCAGATACACAGCATATGATGTGCGTGTCTTGCCTGGCAATCCAAATCACCCTAAAAGACCACAGGATACGCAAGACTGGGAGTGGGAAGAAGTCGACAAAGAAAGCTGCCCAGCGCTAGACTCAGACTCTAATGCAGAGTCCTCACTAGAAGAATACCTTAAAACTCCTTCTGGTATTCCTAAGTTGAGCACTGATGTTAACCTGGGAACATTCAGAAGGGACAAATTTTTCACTGAGAATATGTGATACCACCAGTAAAGAGGTCTAGGCAAGGTATATGAACCTAATAAATCAACCACAAAAGTACAACTGTACTTCTGATAAATTCCTGATAATCAATTCTATTTATGTTTATTTTTCAGGTTACACTTTGCCAGGATACAATTATCTGGAACCAAGAAACATAGAATTGACAGGGACCAGTTAATCCAAGTGACAAAGCAGCACAACTACATGATTGAGAATATTCAAAGCTACAAGGACAAGGACACAAATCCATACCTTTACTTCAATGAAACAGATAAGAATTTCATCAAAGCAACTAACTAGGCAAGTGACTGGGATGGTTGGTTAGGCAATAAGATTTTTAAAACAAAGAAACTTATAGCACCTAAGCTTGCACCTCCACTTGGAAAAAAACTAAGGTATAATTTCACATAACACAATTTGGAAAAGCTAGAAAATAACCACCAAGGGATATATTTATTAATCAAGCAAGGAAGAGAGCTACATAACAAACTAACCAATCAAACAATATAGACACAGACATGACAGACACATCACAACAAGTTGTAACTACCACAGGACAAGTTCAAGCAAGTGGCAATGCTTAAGGACAAGGAGGAGGAGGAGAAACAAGAGGATGGATTTCAACATGAGATTTTACTAACACAACCACATGGGACTATGACAATGGTGATATAGCAATAACATGCCATGCATCAAAACACATACACCTAAGCATGCCACCAAATGAATGAAATGCACAGCAAAAAAGTTAGACATCCTACAACCTAACCAAACAAGAACTGGTGATGATGATAACAGCCATTTACAAATACTAATACCGTGGAGCGTCATTAATGCAAATGAATGTCTCCATCAGACTTCCAACTCATGACAAATGTAGTCAGTGATGTAAACCTTGAATCTTTAGAACAAAAATTACCTAACATTGCTATTAAAACAGTGACTGAACAAGAAGCAAAGATCAAAGTCTACAACAGCGATCTTACTGCAACATTACAAGTAGCAAAGAATACAGATAAAAAAATACCATGGTCATGTAATGGAGGAACTTTAACAACATTAGGCTACATATCATGGGAAACCAAAAAACGACATCCATGGGAATACCATAAAACTTCAAGCAAGGTTCAGACACAGCAGGATCCATTGTAAACACATCTTCCTCAATTTTCAACAGTAACCAAAAACCCAACTATTTCTGACCATTGAAAATGTAATTCCAGTTGAATTGCTAAGAACAGAAGATGACTTTCCTATGGGAAAGTACTACTTCAAAACTAAACGAAACAGAATGGCAATGAACTAAGATCAAGACCAATGAAAACTAGGCAGACCACTACAAATTATACCTGGTTTGACAGCTGTCAGCAAACTACCATGAGATAAGACAGCTCCTGGAGAGTTGGTGAATTAACACCAACAAAAGACTCAGAAGCAATCAGAAAAAGACCACTTAATATTGGTATGTTATATCCTGAATGGACTTTCACAGCTGGAAGAAATGGTCCAGCTATTACATCTGGCCCTGTTCAGTCATCTGAACAAGACCAAATAGACACAGGAAACCAACAAATGAATCATCTGTGATTACCAACATGGAGCCAGAGGTTCAACTGTGGACAACAGAAAGTGACACTGATACAACAAAATTGGGTGCAAAAACTAAGACTTAGAATGGGTACAGAGTTGGAGACAGATAGTCCTAGAAGAAAACAGACTAACACAAGAGGAGATGATTGGAGGAATTGGTGGTCTAAACACATGTCCTGTGGGGACCAATATAGGACAGACATCCAAATACCATATAGAGTCCACATCTAAGAACTCTTATTCCATTTGTGTATGAAAGCAATCTTACAGGACAACTGTTTGTAAAAATGACACCAAATTGGACCAGTGACTATGATGATCCTGGGAATACACAAAACAGAATAATAACATATGTGACATTCTATTGGAAAGGAAAATTGGTATTCAAAGGAAAACTAAGAACTCCATCAACTTTCAACACATATAGGGTTTCAGTACCTGATCTAATTCGGTTCAATAATCAATTTCCAGATACAACAGGAAGATTTACAATTCCTTCCTTAGTTGGTAGAACAATTTCTACAATATCCTAACTTCTTTCTAAAAGCATAATAAAGATAGTTACTTGCATTTATCTTTACCAACACACACACACACACACACACACACACACACACACACACTCATACAAACCTCAACAAAATCTTTAAAATTAAATGCCCATGCCAGATTCTTTTTCTATTGGAAACCAACTAACCTTATGCAACTGCTTTCAATGGAGTAGGTGTGTGGGAATGGTGGCCCATATATGGATAGTAATTTAGAAAGTCTTACTAACCAGCCAGTTAGCTAGAGCCAACCACTCCTAGAATGTGCTCCCTTGTCATTTCCACCTCTCAGAATCCCTAATTTCATTCAAAACTTAGATCAAATGCAACCACATCCACAAGGCATTTCTTGACCCCTTAGATGACAGTACATCCTTGTCTTCGAAATTCATTTGCATTTAAGTATTTTAATATACATGCTCTCTCCCCAGATAAATATAAAATCCTTAAAGGCAGGGATTGTTTCTGTTTTTTTCCTTTATATTCCCAGACTCAGAAAAACAGTCATGGCATAGTGAATAGATTGCTGACCTCAAAACCAGGAAGACCTGAGTTCAAAGGCTGTCTCTGACAGATACCACCTGTGTGACCCTGGGCAAGTCACTTAAGCCTCAATATTCTAGGCATGAATACAAGAAGTTGTAGAAAAGGTGTCAACTAATATATTACTAATCTTGGTGAAATTATAGGGCTAGTCCCTATGCACAGTGCCTGGCAGAGAATAGATGCTTAGCAAATGTATATTTATGGATTTGTGTTACTCTTGTCTGTGTGTTAGTATATATATATATATATATATATATATATATATATATATATACATATATATATGTATATATATACACACACACTATATGTATATATACATATATATGTATATATGTGTGTGCATGTGTGTGCATGTATATGTGTATACATATACCTACACACAATTTACCTTCCAATCATATATATATGTTTGTGTGTATATATATGCATGCATGTATATATATCTATGTATCTGTTTATATACATATACAAACATATATAATTAAATTTCCAGTTATATTTGTGTTTATGTATGTATCTGTGTACATATGTGTACATATACATACATGTATATGAGTATATATTCACATATATACATACATATATGAATAAAATATTTACTTTCCTGTATATGTGTTGGTATTCCCAGTAAAACATATTTCTTGAGGGCAAAGAATTATTTTTTGTTTCCATTTTTATATTATCAGAACCTAGTATGGAGCCTGACACCTAGTAGGCACTTAATAGATGTTTGTTAAATTGGATTGACTTGCAGCAGAGGCACACTATTTGGCATGTAATTTAAGACATATTTGAATCTCAGTTTGATATTTTCCCACATGGCCTCTGGAAGTAAATTACTAAAATTAAATCATAGGAATTATTCGTACCCCATTCCTAACAGCACTACAACCCCAGAATTAGAAAAGGAGCAAGAAAAATTCAGGTTGACTTCTCTCTCTATGATTGAAATACTGTTAAAGTGAAGTTGGGTTCAGTGGAGAAGAGGAACTTGGACTTATCTGTAGAACACCCCTATTGAAATGTGGAGTGGCATGTTGGCAGCAACCCAACAGCTGCCCCTTCAAAAGTTCAGGGTTGATGTGTATATTAAAAAAAATTCAGCAGGATGCTAGCATGCTATATAATAAACATTTATCAAGTGCCTACTATATTGTAGGTTATATATTGGGGGTACAAATAAGAAAAACAATCTCTATCCTCAGGGAGCTTATAATCTAATTAAAGAAAACAGTATATCAAAGGAAGCCAAAAGTAGAGGCAAGTGAAAGGGTCACCAGAGGGTAGATGGTGATGAGGCATTAAGCCTGAGGAGTCAAAACCAAGGGGAACAACTGATGGTAAATGAAGTCAGCTGGAAAGTTCTAAGCCCTCTATAAAGGGAGACTTTGGGAGGAGTTCATTGCTCTGTCTTTCAGTCATCCAGTCATAGGAGGTAGCAGCTAAGGAGGTGTTGAGTATGAAAGCTGAATCAATTTCCATGGTGATGGAACTTCAAGGGAAGAGCTTATCCCAGGAGAGGCATGATGATCATGGAGTCAAAACCAAAGAGAGCCACTGATTTAAGAAAGGCAAAAGACTGTTAACCAATGAGTGCACCATTCAGTGTATGACTGTAGCAAAGATTTGACCTTATTTAGTCATCTTATTTCTCCACTTGCCCACTTATTCCTCACCATTCTTGATTCATTATCGGAAACCTCTCATGTGAAAAAGCAAATGGTAGCCAGAATTTCTTCACCTGCTGCTCTACCTACCCAGGTACCTACCTACCTACCTACTCTCTCCTTTACTCTTGCAAAATTCTGCTTCCTTGGTTTTTAGTTAAATTCAAGCCAATATGCAGTGACTGAGAACTTATTGTGATAGGCACTGGGGAAGACAGAATTTAGGTAACATGGTCTCTGCCTTTATGCAGTTTACAGGCTAAAGAGTGTGTGTGACATAAAAAACTATAGTACCAAGTAATATATGATAAATACTTTAGAGACATGTGTAGGAAGCACCATATAAGGTGAGGGCTTAATAAATGTTTATGAATTGAGGTCTGAGAGGACAAAGGTCATTATTGATTTTGGGACATCAAGGGAGAGTTCTTAGCAGACACAGCAAAAGAGGTAGGTGGTAATTCTACAGTAAAAAGGAGGGAAAGGTTTTCCTTGCATGGGGAACAATCTTTGAGCAAAGGTTTGGAGGCAGGCAAGTGCAGGAATGGTACAGGGGTAAGGGTGGGGCTGAGTGGTTCAATACTGATGGAGTAGAGAAGACATGGAGAAAAGAACATATGATAAAACTATAAATGCAGCATGGTCTAAGATTGTAGAAAGCTTGGGGAGATCTGAATTCAAGGCAAAGGAATCGGCACTTTATTTGGCAGGCAATAGGAAGCCAGTGAAGGATTTTGAGCAAAGGAATAATACAATCAGATTTATGCAGAAGAAAAATAAGTCTGATAGCATTGTAGTAGGGAAACAGGAGAGGCAAGGGAGACTTATTAGAAATGTAGGTAAGTGGAATGACAGATTGATGACTATGAAAACAGTAAATATTGTAGAGATAGACTTACCAGGACTTAGTAATTGGATGTGCAAGATAAGAGAAGGGGACAAGTAAAGATATCAATGTTTCAAAAATGGGAGATGAGTAAATAGTTGGCAACCCTGGAAGAAAAGGGTATTTGTGTAATACGTGTGATCAGAGACATGCTGAGTTTGAAAATACCAAGGGATACTAAATTAGACCTATATTGTAGTAGTTAAAGATGTAGGAGGCAGCTAGATGACCCAGGGGAGAGAATGTGGGACCTGGAGTCAGGAAGGCCTGACTTTAAATCCAATCTCAGGTACTTGCCAGCTGTGTGACCCTAGGTGAGCCACTGAACCCTAGGTAGCACAGTAGATAGAGTACTAGGTCTAGAGTCAGGAAAATTCATCTTTCTGAGTTCAAATCTGGTCTCAGATACTTACTAGCTGTGGGAATCTATAAAAGAGAATCTGTAAAAGTAACTGGAGAAGGAAATGGCAAACCACCCTGATATCTCTGCCAAGAAAATCCCATATGAGGTCAGTGAAGAGTTGAAAATGACTGAAAAATGAACACCAACAAAAGGTGTAGGAGAGCTGGGAGAGATGTTGGAGAAGGAGTGAAGTGTGGAGCATAAAGAGTGAAGTGAAGAGTAGCAAAGAGGTTATAGCAACATATTGAAAAGATAATGCACTATGATCAATTTAGAGCTGCACCAGGAACCTAGAAAACCTAGGAAATAGGAAAACCATGAATATAATAGTAAGCAAAGTAAAAATCACATGATTGTATCAGTAGATGCAGAAAAGACTTTTGACAAAATTCAACTTTCATTAAAAAACATAAATAGATTTTCCTTATTGTGCTAAGTAGTATCTTTCTAGAACCAAGAGATAGATTATTTATAATAGAGAAATTTTACTAATAAAATTAGGAGATAAAGTGAGGCTGTCCAATCTTTTCACAGTGTTCATATAGACGTGGTTCAAATCACTATCCTGCCATTACTCTTTTAAAGTTCATGTTTTGTGACTTACAGCACAGGTGGATAAAATTACTTTTTGTTGTTAAGTAAGGGTATTGGGATATAGGCTCATCTTCACTAGGCTCACTGTCAGTCAAGAGACAAAGGATTGGTTCTATATCAATAGAGTTAGACAATGGTGCTGCGATTACAGTGATATAGGTAACTCCTATACTCTCCATCAACACAAATTTTCCTCTCTTCTACAACATACAGTCCTAAAGATTTATGTAGACCTCTAAGATATTAAGTGAATTGTCCAGATAATACATTCAGTACATATCAAAAACAGGACCTGAATCTAGGCCTTCCTCCCTCCTCCCATTTCTTTAAAAAAGTTGTTTGTTATAAAGGCAAGCTATATATGTATATGTATATATATACATATATATATATATATAAAATATGTGTGTGTGTATTTATATCTCTGACAAGAGAGAGAGGGGAGTATATTTTGGGAAAAGGAGTTGATAGATAAACAAAAAATATCAATTTTCAATACTTAAAAAGGCCCAGAGTCCTAAAGAATAGCTTCCTTTGTAATTTCTTGCAATGATGACATGGTATCATTGCAAGATTGATATCATAAATTTTTCCATTTCAATAAACAAATTTATATGACTATGCCGTTTGTCTAGTACTTCTTCATCCACATATCACAGTTTAGGAATACATGGATATTGCCCAAGGAAGACCTTTTGATTCCATTATTTGATCTTGGTTATTTCAAACACTTCACCAAGAGATGTCCACTCACAGTTATACCTGACATATCCAATGGCATGAACTGTTGTCAGCCTTTACTACTCAATGGAAAGGTAGGGAAGGGACAGCTTATGAAGGGTTTTAAAATGAGAGAAGAGTTCCTGAGTTGGTCTACAGTTAGTACCCACTATAGTTTAGCATGTACTCCAAGAGTCATGATTCAATTTTCTTGTGCCTTTCTCCCTCTATAAAAAGTGACCAGATCACCTCTCCTAATGTAATAATACAAAAGGAGGCAAAGTTCCTACTAGTGGCATTTGTTCCAAAAGTATTCCTGTTTTAAACCTGTCTATAATGGGCACTGAAAACACCTATCAATCCTCTTGCTTCTTTTGGTCAAGAATGTGTGTGTATTTATATGTATATGTGTGTATATACATGTATATGTATATATATATATACATATATATATATACACACATATATCCACATACTTTTTGTTAGATATTTCCCAATTATATTTAAAAAAATTTTAACATTCACTTTTAAGAATTTTGAGTTCCAAATTCTCTCCCTCCTTCTTCACCCACCCCTTCCCCTTGAGAAGACAATCAGTATGATACCAATTTTACATGTGAAGTCATGCAAACATTCTCCATGTTTGGGCACGGACATGTTAATCTTCCTATGTGTGCCTTAGAGTGATGGGTTCTTTGTTTTTAATATTGTTTAGGTTTTTGTTAGGATACTTTCCAAATCTGTTTTGGTTCATTTTACAGCTCTAAAAGTGTACATTAAGATTGCTATTGCATAGGTGTTAATTGCTTTAAATGTGTTCTTCTCATTAAGGTTTTATTTCAGGATGCCAGTTAGTCTTTTTATAAAGAGTCAGAGCTTTTTCCTTGATAACTTTATCCTTCATGTGCCTTGCCTGGAGGAGACCAATTTATTTGTAAATATACCTCTTTGTTCATAGGTTTAATTTGATCTCTGGATTCATACTCAAAATCTTCAATCATTTTCTGGAAATTATTATTAATATGATTCTTATGGACACTAAAGACATCTAGGTGGCACAGTGGATAGAGCACTGGTCTTGGAATCAGGAAGCCTCATCTTCCTGAGTTCAAACCTGGCCTCAGACACTTACTAGATATATGACCTTGGGTAAATCACTTAACCTTATTTGCCTCAGTTCCTCATCTGTAAAATGAGCTGGAGGAGGAAATTGCAAGCTACTCCATTATCTTTGCCAAGAAAACTCCAAATAGGGTCATGAAGAGTTGGATGTGACTGAAATGACTGAACAACAAAACTTATCTTAAGGAAATTCACTGTCAGTTAGTCAACAAGCATTTGTTAAGCGCTTCTTACATGCAAAGCATTGGAATAATCACTGGGGATACAAAAGCAAGTAAAGAGAAAGATAATTATGGACCTCAAAATATTTCTATGTTCTAATAGAAGAAGATAATACAAAAATGGAAGCTGAAAACTGGGGGATTTGGAAACTGTGTAGGAAGGTGGTGATGGAGAGTGAAGGAAGGCTGAGTAGGTCCTTCCCCCAAAATGGAGATTTCAACAACTCACCAATGGGAGAAGGGAACCACAAAGACAGGAAAGGAAGCTGAGTCATGATGCTGAGGTCTGAAGAATGAAGGATGACTGGTGTGGGTTTACCTCAAAATGGAAAATGGAAGTCCCATAAAGGCCTTACCAAAGCGAGAAGGGACCAGCATCTTTGGGACAACTCCAACAAGGGACAGGATGATATATGTTGCATCCTACATTTTAAAAGTTTTATTGCCATAATTTTTGTTATTCTTAGTGGAAGGGATGCCCATACTGAGGAAATCACAGGTCCTTGAAAGACCAAAGGATGGGAATACTTACAACTATTGCTAAACTAGAAATAGGAAGCTATTGCTCAAATACCCAGCTCATTACAGGATTCTTCATCTTCTCTGCTTGTTTTTTAATTTGAAAAAAATAAGATGAATGTAAAACTGCAAACATTTAGATAAATAGAGCATAGATGATGTTTCTGAGTTGTGTGACTAAAGCAGTGATTATCTACTAGGAACTTTGCCTCCTTTTGTATTACATTAGGAGAGGTGATCTGGTCACTTTTTATAGAAGGAGAAAGGCACAAGAAAACTGAATCATGACTCTTGGAGTACAAGCTAAACTCTGATGGGTACTAACTGTAGATCAACTCAGGCACTCCTCTCTCATTTTCAAACCCTTCATAAGCTGTCCCTTTTCTACCTTTCCATTCTTCCTGAAGCCTACCCCTTCCACAGACTGTGATCCATTGATACTGACTTCCTTGCTGTTCTCGCTCTCATTTCCTCTCCCAGCTCCAGGCATTTTCATTGGCTGCTCATTTGGCTGGAACTATCTTTCCACTCATCTCTACCTCCTGGTTTCTCTGACTTCCTTCAAGCCTCAGCTAATTTTCTAGCTTCTTCAAGAAGCCTTTTCCAGTCCTCCTTAATCTTAGTGCCTTTCCTCTGAGATTACTCCCCATGTATCTTCTGTGTTTATCTTCTACTTGTTTACACACTGTCTTCTCTCATTAAACTGTTAGTTCCTTGAGCACAGGGATGGTTTTTTGTTTATTTTTTCCTTTCTTTTAAATTTCAGCATTTAATGCACTGCCTGAGATGTGGTAGGCATTTAAAGCTAGTTAACTGATGAATTAACGATTTTTTGGTGTGGTTATAGATGTAGAGATGGAAAGGACTTTTAAGGCCATCAAATCCAACCCTCCTATTTCACAGATGAAGAAACTCAGGCCCAGATAAGTAGAGTCTTCCTCAGAGTTGCACAGCTGATAAGTATCTGAAGCAGGATTTGAACCTAGAACTCCCAGTTTCGATAGCCGATACTTTTTTCACCATTCTACATTACTTTTCCAAGTGCACTGAACTTACAGATGGAGACTTGGGTTGGAGTCCAATGTTGGCCACTTATTGGATAACTATGGACAAGTCGCTTTCTGAGCCTATTTCTTCATTTGTAAAATGAGTACAACAATGTTTATTCTTGGTGCCTTACAGTGTTGTGGAGAAAGCATTTTGTTAAGCTGAAAGGGCTATGGAAATGGGAGTTATGATGACAACAGTGAGATGGCCGATGGCTCCTCTCACCCCTTACTCCTGTCACTAGATATGAGTTACGCAGCAACACCATAGGGATGGAAGAAAAACTGTGCTTGAGGGAAAAGAGAAGGGCATTCCTTGCATTTTGAAAGTCACAGTAAGAGAGTGAGTGGATGGGATAACCCCTTCCATTCATTACAGTCTCCATTTGCATTTTCCAGTGGAAGACCCTGTGGGCAGCTTCCATTTTACTTGGAAAATTTAGACAAATGAAAGGGTCTGCTAAGTAATTACTGACTAATAACATGAGAGTCTGAAGCAGAGCAAGTTAGTGAAGTAACTTCCTGAGAATTACTGAAATGGTTCCCTGGACTCCTCTTTCATTTGGGGAGAGAGAGGTGCTCTATCAGGGACTGTTCAATTTCCTGAGTTCTCTGTTTCAAATAGGGGAGAGGAGAAGACGCAATCCAGGGTCCTGAAGGCTGGATAAAGAAGTATACCTCAGAGCAGGTTTTGCAGATGCCCAGAAGGGCATGTCAATTGGCAATGTCTGCTTTTGTGCCACTGCTAATCTCACCTCCTCTCCTTTCACCCCTACCAAAGAAGCATAGATTATGCCACAGGATGCTCTGTACATATACTGCTGCCTACTCAAGGAATGGGGCCTTTTTTTAAGGACTTGGAGAAATGAGTGACTCTGGAGCTAGGATTAAAGTGCAAAGATCAAGGGAAGCAGGTAGAGGAGGAAAGGCTGTGAGGCTGGAGCACCTCTGGGCAGGGGAGGTAGGAGAGAAAGAAAGCTGTAAGGGGTGGTGGTTGTTTTGAGGGTAAAGGTGTGTAGAGTTGCTTGTTTGCTTGTAGGACCCAGTATTTTGATTGAATATTTCCTTCCTTCCTTCCTTCTTCCCTCCTTCCCTCCTTCCCTCCCTCTCCCCCTTCTTCCTTCCTTCCTATTAGGGTTGGGCTTAAGTGCTAGAAGCAACTAGGTGGTATGGTTGATAGAACATTGGGCCTGGAGTCAGGAAGACTTGAGTTCAAATCCTCCTCAGACACTAAGCAGTATGATGCTAAGGAAGTCACTTAAATCTGTTTGCCTCATTTTCCTGAATTGTAATATAGGGATGACAAGAACAGTAGCTACTTCACAGTTGTAGGGATCAAAGGAGATCATATCTGTAAAAAGGGCTTAGCAGAAAGCCTTGCACATAGTAGGCATTTAATAAAAACTTAATCTCTTACCCTTCTTCCTTTCTTATACTTATGGAGAGAGTAAGAGGACATTCATTAGATATTTTGATCTGTTTTGATTTGATTTTGATCTGCTAAGATTTGCCCTTCATAAGATGGCCCTGAATTATTCTTTTGAGATTTATTTTGAGTTTTCCTTATTGCAAGCTTTACTCTCTACTACCCTTGTGATCTTGAGAAAGTCAGTCCCCAAGTTCAGTTCAATTCAGTAACATTTACTAAGCATCTACACTATATAAGGACTTGGGTTGTTTCAGATCTGTAATTCTCATTCTGTGGCTCTGGATATTTTATA
Organism: Potorous gilbertii; assembly: GCA_028658325.1. NCBI lineage: Eukaryota > Metazoa > Chordata > Mammalia > Diprotodontia > Potoroidae > Potorous > Potorous gilbertii. The sequence continues at coordinate 534,415,149 of CM053770.1, forward strand.
TTTTGTAAATATGCATCCATTTCATTTAAATTTCAGGGATTTTTTTGCCTTGGTGACATAAAGAGCAAGTCAAAATAGTCCCTGCTCTCAAACTTCAGGTATCTTGGATTCTGTAGGAGGGGGTGGCAAGTAAGAAGATAATAGATAAACATAAAATGGGAATTACTGGGGACAAAAGAAAGATCCAGAAAAATGCTTTCGGAGAATTCGAGGAAGGTAACAACCCTGGAGGATGGACTGGGGCATGGGGATCCAGGAAGGTGTCATGGAGCACCTAAACTAAGCCTTGAAGGGAAAGAAGAATTTCAACATGTTAGTGCATTTCCTATGTAAATCCACTAAGATGAAAACAGCAGGCTAAGATCAACTAGTAATTCAATTAATTTGGTACATAAAATGTATGGAAAGGGAACAAAAAGGTGACATAGGGTTGAAAAGGAAGGTTGGAGGCTAAGTGGGTAGGACCTGTAGGGATAGGTTACAGATGTACTGATAGGTAAACCGAGATAAGTTAAATTTAATTGAACTTTAGAGCTAGACGGGATCTCAGAGATAATTTTAGCTACTCCTTTAATTTCAGGGATGATCAAACTGAAATTTGAGATAATCCACTGATGACTTGCCTAAGATCATCCAAGTCTTTCCCCTCCATCACACTGCACAAAAAAAGAAAAAAAGGCACATTAAAAATTACTCAGGAAATCAGATATTAGATCAGTAAGGAGGGTAGAGAATTGAGTTATATCCATGAGAAGGAGTAGCTTAGAGGAGTGTCCCAATTTCTGTTTTATAACATACCAAAGCAGGAAGGAGGTGTACTTGAGAGCTACTAGGGTGGGAGTGGGGGTGGGGAGAGACTCCATTTATCCAACCACCCTACAACCTCTAATTTCACATCTAAGTTTAAAATTTTAAGATTCTAAGAGGAAGAAAACGTCTTTGGTCTGAGATTAGTGAACACGAATATGTCAGTTCTAATGGAAGAAAATAATTTTTCCTAAATGGAGAAGAAGGAAAGTATGAATCACAGGTAAGACCTTTGCATGATACAGCCTTATACCTCCAGGGGGTGGGTATCTTTAAGGTTCTTTTTTTTGGGTCTGGGAGCAAATTCACCCTGTGTTACTGTACTGTGTATCTTTCCTTAGTGAAGGGGGCCAGAATCCTTGTGAGATTATGTCATTATGGTGTGACATGGTAGAAAGGGCACTGAAGGGATTTGAGTGAAACAACTTGGGTTAGAATTACTTTAAGAAGTTACTGAACTTCAGTCTTGTCGTCTTTAAATCATACAGTAAGAAGAGATGATTTCGAAGGTCCTTCACAACTCTAAATCTTATGAATCCTTATGGCAAGGGTTCCTGACCTAACTGTATATCAGGGATCCTTTTATAGTCTGGCAAAGCCTATGGATCCCTACTCAGAATAATATTTTTCTGCCTTTATAACTGAAGGAAATTCTAGACGTCAGTTAAAAGTTAGGGACAATAAAGATGTTAAATTTTCTACCTGAGTTCATAGATTCCCTGACTATCCACAGGGTCTTTGATGAGGGGAGGAGGGAAAGGTCTTTGGATCCCAGTTTAAGAACTCCTGCTTTAAGGTCACGGTCACAAAGAAGAACTTTCCAGTGATTAATTCATATAGCATTATCAAGAGTAAATATGTCCTTGTCTTGGCTCTACTAAATTCTATCTGTTCCACTGAATGATACCCTATTAATTCTACTAAACTCTATTACCTCTAACCCATTCCTTTAAATTATACTAACCTCTACTCTTCTAAGTTCCACTAATTCTACTCTTCTCTACTAATCTGTATTCCATTCAACTAAATTTTATTCATAGACTGGTGGAGTAAGTAAAGCATTAGGATCTCCCTTTCCATGCATCTTCACATTTCCTGCTGGTTCTAGCCAAGGTTCCTTTCTGGTACAAGAGGAAACAAAGTAATTCATAACTCAGGGAAAGAGGTGCCAATGAAACACATCATTGCACGTAGACGACAAAAGGAAATCCTCTCCTGCCCATTGTGCTTTGATGTTTAAGAACTGAGTCTGATGACAATGGCATCCTTGAGACAGAAAATAGGTATGTTGTCTTCTATGATGACATCAAATGGCATCATTGCTAGAATCTGGTCATCAAGACTATAGCCTCAAATCAGTGGTCTGTCAACTCTATCTACTCTACTGTACTAAATGGTACTCGTGAAATGTAATGTGATATGATATGATATAATAAAACATGATGTAATATGATATGATATAACATTACAAAATATAAAAATAATATAATACACTGAACATGTTAAGCACTTACTTAGGACACTGTGCTAACTATTGAGAGAGGTACAATGGACTTTCTGACCTTATAGTTTACTAGACGAATAGGACAATAACAGATAATTGTTAGTTCTTACTATTATATGATAAACGTATTACAGCATTTGCAGGATCACAGATCTCAAGCTGGAAGGTCCTCTCAATGTCATTCAGCACGGATCTCTCACTTTATAGATGAAGATATGTGGAGTGGCAGAAGTTGCATTCAGACCCAAAGTTCAGCACTTTCCCCACCATGCCATGCTTCCACTCTACAAAATGAAATTTCCCTGGGAAGCACAAGGGGTGCCTTCTGAGACATTTTTTTTCTTTATTGGGGTGAATCAGGTTCAGAAGTAATTGAATCCTAATCACAGACTCAGAGATCCATTGGTTTAAGGCTCTGACCTTGGTGGCCAGATTCTGGCGTTGATGCCATTTGATGTTTTCACAGAAGATGGTGTACCAATCTTCTGGTTTGAAGATTATCATCAGACTCAGTTCTTGAACACAAATGCACAATAGGCAAGAGAGGACTTCTTTTGGTCCTGAATAGGCCCAGATATGTTTTGTTGGCACCTCCTTCCCTGAGTTATGACTATCTTGTTTCATTTTGTACCAGAAAGGAACCTTGACTAGAAACAACAGGAAACGTAGATGTATGGAGACAGGGACTCTAATGCCTCACCTATTCCACCAGTTTGTAATGTTTTTTCCTGAACAGATTTTGAGCTGAAAAGCATTCCATTGCTGTGTAATAGCTCCAGTTACAGCTGAAAATGTTTGTCATTTCATTATACACACTCCAAAAAGTGTATATAAAAGTTGTTTACAAGGGCAAAGCTGCATTGCTGAATGCTGGTTTTAAGAGCCACTTCTCCTTCACCATATTTTCATTCTTGGTGCCTACAGCAACAATTACATTTTTATAACTGCTTGCACAGGAACTTATTAAAGCACTTGGCTGCAGCATTACTTAGTACCTGCCTCTGCTGGGATGCTATAAATTGTTATGGCTGGAGCACTTGTGCATATCTGCTGAGGGAAATACTATATTAAAATAATTTCAGGGCTAGGAAAGGGAAATTAAAGATAAGTCTAAAATGGTTGGTCTTTTTGATTCTGAGTCAGGGCTGGTGTTCTTGAACCTGTGATAGAACTGCTATCTATATCCAAGTTCTCCTTTTCCTCTCCACCTGCCCTTCAAGCTCATTCTCAACCCTGCCCACCTAGCCTTGCTGCTCTGGCTACTTCTTTAGATCTCTTAGGCTACAAATGTTGAAATCTTCCACCATCCCAACAAGCTCTGCCCAGGCCTCCTAGCACACAGGAAAGTCTACAACTTTTGTATAGCCTTAGCCTTGAACCAATCAGCAAGAAACAAGCAATTATTAAAAGCCTATTATTTGTTAGACACTGAAGATAGAAAGATAAAAGAAATGAAACATGAAAAATGAGGGCAGAAATTTTGCCATTTTTTATCACAAAATCAGAATGTTAATGGAGCAAAATACAAATCACTTCCTGGGGAGAATTTGTTCTTTTTTTCTGTGAATCACAGATTCTTGAGTCATGTGCTTGCTCTGGGAGAAGGTACCTGAAACTCACTACCCTGTTCTCCACACTTCCCTTTGGAGACATTTCTGCAAATTACCCCAGGGTCATTTAGATAATCCAGCTCAACTTCTAGAAGGAAGGTGGGCAACTTGGATTGACTCACCACGTGCTGATCTTAAGTGGAAAAAAAGATTTATTCAAGGAGAAGACAAAGAGACCCCCTATTTGTAGGGATGTTCTGTAAACCCCAGTTTAACAATAACCAAGAAAAGTTCAAAAGATTGGAGGCATTCTTACCTGGAAACATGAAAGGGATGATATAATGGTACGTGAGATAGTTTCTAGAGAGCTAGAGCATCTTTTGCTGGAGGAAACCTGAACCACTGGAGGCAGCAATTCAGCCCTGAAGAACAACATTTTCAGGTGGAACAGCAGGGGCCATAGAGAACCCCGATAGTGGTGATGATAAGGAGATGTCTAGAGGAACATTGTTGACAGAAGAGCAATGTGGCATGGAAATAGCGTTTGAGAACAAAATACTGGTACGGAAGTAGTTCTATAAGTCACAAAGATTTATGCACAGGTGACTAGTGGAAGACTGCTCACTGAGGGAAGGGAACATGCCTCTTCATAGGTTCAGATACGTCTTTCTATGTTTTAAAGTCTGAAAACAGAACTGTCTTGCATTTTTTGTGAGCCTGGATGCTTGTAAAGGAACTGGTGACTAGCCATGGAGGAGTGCCATTTACTGAAGTCCCCAGGAAATGTCTATCAGTGGAAAGAGTGATAGATTTGGCATCAGAAGACCTGGGTTTGAGTGTCGTTTCTGCCTTGTAGTACTCACTTTGGTGAATCATTTAGCTTTATAGAGTCTCAGTTTCCTCATCTGTAAAATTATAGGGTTGGAATGAAATATTGTTAATGTCATTTCCACCTCTAAATCCTAGGCTTTAAATGTTTAAGCATTCTTTCTTCTTAGCAAAATGAGTCACTTACATTTTGTCAGTCATTCATATCAAGACTGTAGTATTGATCACTCATAGGGAAATTATATGGGATTGGCAGATATACACAGTCTCATCAAAATTTGTGAGAATGATGACCAGTTCCACATCCCTATAGTCTCTTTAGTTCAGTGACCATATAACTAATACCTACAGGTTTAACTAGAACCAGGATCTGAACCCAGTATTTCACCAAGACAGAGGAAATAAAATATATACTATATCAACATTATAAAAATTAACAATTGATCAACATAATGACACTCACCATGATTCCAATGGAACAATAGTAAAGAGCTGCTTGCCTACTGACAGGTGATAAGACTACGCAGGATGAGATACATTTTTGGACACGACCAATGTGGGACCCTGTTTTGCTTGATTGTGCATAATTATGCATACTGTTAAAAGAGTTTTGTTATCTTTTTTCTCTAAAGGGGGGTGGCTAAAAAGGAGAGAAAATGCTTGTTAAATGGGAAAAAAGCTCACTTAAGAAAATTGTTTTATGTATGAGTATCTACTCTGCCTTGCCTGGATCTGTTCTACTTTATAATTAGTAACTGGGTCTCTTGGCTTCTTCCTAAAGACTTTGTTCGATATATCATTTCCTTTGGGACTGGATACATGCCCCAGACCCTCATCCCTATGACTTGATTCTTGTGACCTTCTGCTGCTAGACCCCCTTGAAGTCAATTACTGGACTACTCAGACCAGCCTTCTTTGTCCGTTGTTCTCATTCTATACTCCACCTACTTGGGAACATATTCTGCCTACAACTGCCTTCCTATGAAACTCTTTGCACACTGCTGGTCACCTGCCATTGGGTAGTGCCCATCTACCAAGACAGTTATCTATTGTTCATAATGGATTTCTCTGATTTTGAGACCACCTAAAATAGAATTCCTATTAGTGTCATTTACTGAGCTGAGCCTGACTCAAAAATTCTCCCAATGAATTTAGACACTTTTAGATGATTAAATAGTTAAGAAGATTTATTGAGCCATAGTATAGAAGGATATTCAATAAGAGTATCACATTCAGTTCATGTAGACCTTCCCTTTCTTCATACACAACTTGCTTCTGAGTGAATCTAGTTAGCAGGAAACACTGTGGTGACCCGGGTAGCCTTAGGACATACTCAAAATGAAAGGTCCCCAGGGTAAGCTTTTTTATGACACTGGGTGACCAGAAAGGTACATCAACATGGCCAGAGGACACCAGGAAGCCAAATTAATAGACCAGTGACTTGAGCCTTATATCTCTATGCCAAAAAGTCTTGTAATCATCTTTCCTGGCTTAGAGGAAAAGTTTCAGCTTAACCTAATTGGGGATGGGGCTAAGACCAACCTACTCTAGTTGAATGTGTTTGTTTCACAGCTCTTTTAAAGGCTCCCATATTCCTCAGAGGCTATTTTCAGAAAAATTCCTAATCAAGCAATGCTACTTCTTGCCCATTCTACAGACAAATTGGTGCTCTGAGAGAAAAAGAGAACTGGGTCAAACCCAGCCTATCCTACACTTAAAAGTAATGCTTTCCATTGGAAGTTCAAAAACATGGGCTTGGGGAACAAGGAGTAGGACAGAGAAAACTCATGGGGTTGAATAAACATGAGTCAATCTAGCAGAGGATAGGAATGAATGTGAGGAAGTAGGATAGATAGATAGAGGACTTGTATTGCTATTTCACTAGATAAGTGATCTCATTGATTTGGGAACTTCCTCTTCTGGTACAGTCTCAAGTATATTAAAATGGACATAGCTATTTATTATGTATTATTTACTATAAAAATAATGTAAGCTCTTTGCTTGTTTCCCTTTCTTCTCTTAGATTTCCCAGCCTACCTTTATAGCTTTTCAAAAATCTGTTACTGGAAAACCTTTCTCCTTAGGTCTCTAGAGACCCTTTTGACCCACGTCAAAAGAGGTGGACTTTGCATTCACCAAGTATTAATTTTTAAATGGCAGAAGCTTTTAAGGGCTGGGGTCCTGACCTCATGAAAGCCCTCATCCTGCCTGCTCTGAATCAGCCAATTACAGTGATGCCTAAGGTTAGTCAAAATTTGTGATTACTGCTTCCTCTCCAGCTCTGCAGGCCTTACATGCAGCATCCTTTTGTTTTTCTCTTTCTGAAATAATCAGTAAATTGGGTTGCTGAAAAGTCTCATTCCAAGCAGTGGATAAGAAGAATATGCTAAACACATAAGCTGCATTACAGTTTTATGGTAAGGAAGGACCAAGGAAGGACATCGCAGTTCCATCTCCTCTCCAAATATGAAGGGAAAGGATTTTTGTTTGTTTGTTTTTATTTTTGAGACTTGGTATCCCTATCTTGACCACAACAGAAATGCATAGATTGCTCATTGGCTGGCTTCTACTACTGGCTGGCATGAGACTTTTGACCTCCTTTTCTGAGCTGGGTGGATGTGCCCTGTCTTAGGAAGTCTGGTGCCTCCCCTCTCTTCCAAGGGGTCCAAGGTCTTACCATATGATGGTAGACTTAGAATGGACACCCATTTGGCTTGGTGCACTGCAGCTCAGAACTCTTGTGTTCCAGAGATCCCTCAGCCTCTACCTCCCAATAGCAAGGACTACAGGCTTCTACTAATATCTAGTGAGAGGTTTGTTATTAAAAACAATAAAATATAACAAAAATTAAGAAGTAAGAGGACTCACTTTGCCTAATGTCTACAACTCACTGCTCCAAGAGTTATTACTGAAAATAAAAATCATTCTGCTGCGCTAGATATTAGGCCAGGGTTTCTAAATCATTTTTGTGTGTCATACCCCTATGGCAGCCTGATAAAGCCTATGGACACTTCTCAGAATAATATTTTTAAATCCATAAAATGAGATACATAGGATTACAAAGGAAATTAATTAATATGGACATTTACTTGATAATTTTGTTGCATATTTGAAAGGAATAGCAAGTTGTGCACAGTACATTTGCTGTTTTATTAGTGATCAGCTTTTTTATATTATGTAATGGAAATGCTTGTTTTATTCTATAAATTAAAAATAAAATTTAAAAAAAGAAATAAAAAAGAAATGCATATATCATAATACTATTTAAAAGAAACAAGATCATAGGGCCTTGAAATCTATCCAAGGACCTGAGGTAAAGAACATTAGACCCAATTTACCTTGCTCTTGAAAGGGAAGAGTCGTCAACAAGTAGTTTCCTTTGGCTTTCTCAATTTTATAACTGTGTTGCAAAGACATTTCATAGATTTTTAAAATGTTTTATTTATATTATATATATCTGTTTATATATATGTATTATATATTCTGCCAATGATGACAGAACCACTATTGATTTTTTCTTCTGTTAAAATGCCAACCAGTGATGAGAGAACACACATAATCCAACAACAGCTGCCACAGACAGGAATTCAAGAGAAGAGATTAGGGTTGAGACCAAGGCACAGACATCAAAACTAACTACCTGGGCACACATAGTAATGGCACATTTGGGGATTTAATGAAGAGAAATACAGCTCATATGTCCACGATACTTATCTAATTATAATGGATTGATGTTAAAACTAACACTACAGGAAAGGTCAGCTGGTGCCAGTCACCTGGGTTCTCTTTGTCCCACTTCACATGATATCCATCCATCCAGAAGCTAGTCACCTCTTACAGGATGACAGAGTTCTTATTCTTTACAGGTACACCAATCATGAATAAACTAGGTTAGGACACATGTAGATTTATCTTTACTCAGGAATGTGCTGATAAATGTTTAACTATCAGCTTTCCAGTAAAAAAGAGAAATTCACACTTTTAAGTTTAATTTGTATCATGAACATTTTCTCTATCAGTTTCCTAAGTCTAGGTAATCAACTTAGCACTAAGTCAAGCCCTGACTTGTAATGCGATTAATGAGGTGTAAATACTCACAATGAAAATTTAGTAACCAGCTCAGGAGTAAGTTTAGAGATAGTTCAAAAATACCCCAGGTATGAATTCCTCCATCGTTCTGGTTATTTCTGTAGATGTGTCCTATTTCCTCCCTTTGTCAGAAGAACCTAAACAGCTCAACCCATATTCATGCACATCCATTAATTTATTGAACACTCATGGATCGAGTTTCCAGATTCACAGTGAAAGAGATAATTCTTGGCTGACAAGAAGAGTTCTACACCATAGAGCTGGTTCATTGCTTCACTCATGAATCCTACCAGTTATAGTGTGGTTCCTGTGTAGAAATGCAATCTCTACTAGCATTTGAGGTGCGTGTGTGTGTATGTGTGGGGGTGTGTGGCTGTGGTGGTGATAGTCACGGTGAACGAATCAGAATGGTACTCGTCTTCCTCATCAATCAAGAACTAATTCTCATGACCATAACTTTCACTACTCCAACCATATATATCTAAACTTCATCTTGGTCCTTACCCCTTTCCACAAGAAAAAGGAAGGAGAAAAGAAAAATGAGAGACACAGGTGAAGAGAGAAGAAAGGAGGAGAGAGGATAGGAATAAAAAATGAAGGAAGAAAAGGAATGAAGAGAAAGAAGTTAGAAGGGAGGGATAAGATTTGAGGGCATTTCAAATTAGTTTTCACTTACACTCTCTAAAAAATGGGGCCTGAAATGAAAGCCCTCTAAACTGGAGTAGTATTCTTCTATTCTTACGGCATTCTACCATAAGCTCTTCAGACTTGAGTGGGCATTTGGAATGTAATTCATGTCTAGTCCAAATTTGCCTAGAGGAACTGTCTGATGAGAAGAATACAGTTTAAAAGTCTTTATTTGGTCCTTGTGTGTGAGCTGAGATAGATAGCTTGGCCATTTTTCTGCCAGTGAAAAATAGTGGTGAATGAGGGATAATACTATTGATACCTTCTCAATGAGGAGTGGAGTTCCTGTGCCCTAGTCAGCTAGTTAGCACAGTACATAGAACAATGGACTTGGAATCAGACAAACCTGCCTTTAGAGGCATGTTGGTAAATGTTTAATAGCTAGCTCTCTGGGTGTTTAAAAAATAAGTATGCATGACACACTTTTCAGTTTAATTCACATTATTAACATTTCTTCCATTACTTTAAGTCTAGATAATCAATGAAACAATAAATCAAGCCCTGATTTATTATAGTCTTTGCTGATTTCAAAGGTGTAAGCATGTTCATACTGAAAATTGGCTCTAGTCCTCCAGCCTGCATTCAAATCAGCACCTCAGAAACTTACTATCAGTATGACTCTGGGGTGAATCATTTAACTCTCTCAGTGTCAGTTTCATTATCTGCAAATGGGGATGATAATGACACCTACTTCCCAGGGTTGTTTTGGGATCAAACATGAGTATGTCAAGACTTTGCAAACCTTAAAGATGCTAATTATAAAGACTTCTAAGCAATTGAAAACTGTTTGGGCTTACCATTTATTCAAATAATTACTCTAAACCTCCATTTCTCTCTCTCCCTCTTTGTCTCTTTCTGATAAAGTTAATCACATGACTTACCTTGTAGTATTGCCTCTCCCAGACAATTAACTTTAAAGAGGGTAAATATCAGGAAAATGCATAGAACAAGAAATAAGATCCATGTTTCAAAGAAAAACCTACAAGACACCCAAGTTCCAAGTCCAATCTCCTTCTACCCTCTACTCCTACTCAGATATAAAAAACTGAAGATATTGGGATAGGGACACAGGTACTTAGCAGGAAGCACTGCTTCCAAAATAATTCTGACTCTCTAACAAAGCAGAAGAAGGGACAACTCAGTCATGGAAAGTAGCAAAATTTAACTGTACCTGATAGTGGCCCATTAGTTATGTTGGCATCAAAATGATGATGAAACCTTGAAGGTTTAGAAGGGTAACTTCTCCATATGGGAACTGCAGATGAGAGAGAAACTTTCTGCTGCTGTTTATACCAGGGAAGTACTAACTATATGGTGGTCTAAGCACAGTTACAGTGAAAGGCTCTTGGAGAAAAACAAATCAATATTATACTCAGAAGAATGAATTATGACATAGGGAGAAAATTCCTAGTAATATGGCCATTTTTCTTACCTACTTTCTTTTTTTCCTTTCTTTATCCCTGTATCTCTGACTCTCTCCATTTCTCTGTTTCTATCTGTTTCTATCTCTCCATTTCTCTCTATCTCTATCTTTCTCTGTTTCTTTTTACTTAGGATAGCTCTGTAGGGATGTATGACCATTTCCCATATTTAAATATGGAGGATGATGATTAAAATACATATATGTTGTAATATGCATATATGTATATATACATATATCACTTAAATTATCTCATCAAGCAAAAAGGGGGTACTACTTGGTAAGAAATATTGAATATGAAGACTTCAGAGAATCATAGGAAGATATATAAACAGATGACATGTGAAATAAGTCAGGAAAACAATATGGGTGACTACAGCAATATGAATGGAAAGAATAGCAAAAAAAAAGATTGAAATTTTGGGTTTTTTCTACAAGAATGAGATTTTAATCAGTTTTAAGTGGATCTTATAATACTAAGAGATAAAGTGTTAACAAACACAATAATAAAGGGACATCTGATTGGTATAAGGCATTAATTATCCTGAACACATTGTACGGCGGTGGTTGTGTATCCTCAGTGCATGCAATGACACATGGATCCACTGAGGGACAACAAGGGAGGATCTCAAGAGGCTGGGTCTGAGTAAGGCTGAAAATTTATGTTTTTATAATGACCAAGTTTTCCCCCCCCCCAAAAGAGAGGAGAACATACAATCTTTTCTCCTCTTTGCAGAGGTTGGTTATGTTTGTCTTTCATTCTCAAAAAGGACCATGACATCAGGGAAAGGATGACATGATTTGCAGTTGACTTGGATTTGAGTAAGGGAGGGCTGTGCAAGGTCACCGGCCTCACTTTCTCCTCCAGAGCCACTTGGGTCCAGTGGCCTGATAGTGATCAGGACAACTGGAGATGGCCCAGGATGCAATAGAGATCCTAGTCCTCTTAAGCTAAGGTCTTTTCAGTTTCTCATTTTGAGTGAGGCAATGTGCGTTCAATAAATAGGCCTCATTTGCAGATGAAGGAGGGGACCATAATGCCTCTATCTTAAGAAATGGTTAATATGTTGGCTAATTTTGTTGCCTAGATTCTTATAATATCCTTGCAATAGGTCTCTTGATTCTGCAGTTGATAGAACACTGTGTCTGGAGTCAGGAAGACCTGAGTTCAAATGTATCCTCAAACACTTTCTAGCTGTGTGACCTTGGGCAGGTCACTTAACCCTGTTTGCCTCAGTTTCTTCATCTGTAAAATGAACTGGAGAATGAAATGGTAAACCACTTCATTGCCTTTGCTAAGAAAACCCCAAATAGGATCACGAAGAGTTGGGCATGATTAAAAAATGACTAAAACAACAAAAACATTATCTGCTCTATTTATATCACAGAGTTGTGGTGGGGCTCAAATTAATTTACACACACACACAGCACTGAGCTCCATTGTTCAGTTACTACAACTATAATTGCAAAGGGCTTTTAAACTGGAGCAGATAGGTAGTACAGCGGATACATTACTAGACTTGAGTCAGGAGAGACATGAGTTTAAATTTGACAGCAGATACTTATTAGCTGTGTGACCTGGGCAAGTCCCATCATCTGCCTCTGTTTTCTCATCAAAAAAAATGAGCAAATAATGTCACTACCTCTCAGGATTGCTACATTAATGAGATAATATTTATAAAATGCTTTGCAAACCTTAAAGTGCTATATAAATGTTAGTTATTGTTTTATTATTTTAAATAATGTTGTAGTTATATCTATTTTATCACGATTTTAGTTGGAAGAGTTAGAATCATGCTTTTACTCCTCACTAACTATCCCCATGACTATCAAATTATTCTCGCCTTATGCATTTATAGCCCATCCTACTCTCTACCTACCCTAAATCAGAAACTAGCCTAGTACTCAGTGAGCAAGAGCTCAGGAAACAGCAGAGTCTCCCTTCCCACATTACCTGTAGTTCTTCCTGCCTAGTCCCTATAGCCATCTTGAAGGGCAGCAACCCTAGTTGAGAAGGGCTCCACTTTTCCTACCATCAGTACTACTTGTGGAGCATCTGATACTAGTGGGTAGGTAACCCCCAAATCCCTAAGAATATCAGTGTACCTCTCTTCCTCCCCAGCCACTGCTGTGCTCTCAGACTGGTTTCTAAAGACATTATATGTGGGAGCAATCTTTGTGAACAAGAAGTCTCTCATCCTCACTAGTATTACCAATCCCCAAGAATTTAGTAGGCAAACTAACTTAGCTGAAGCAGCAAATTACCCTAAGGGAGAGACAGGAGACTTGTACCTGACAAGTCAAAGCATGATCACAGTCTTTACCACATTTCCCCTTAGGACCCAGAGCCACAAGAGCTCTAGGAATTGCAGTTTTACAAACCACTAGTTCTGATTTCAGGCAGTTTCCCCAATTAATTGTTAAGGGAATCAAAACTTGTGGAGAAGGGGCTCACCAACACTACCATCACCAAAACCAATCACTGATTGTCTACCAAATAACCTGGGTAACAATAGCATTCCCAAGACCATCAGTCCTGCTTCAAGCCCAGTCTCCCAAAGCCTTGTCTAGGCTAGCAACTACCATGTTATGCAACCTGGCAATTGCTTGGCAGGTGCTATGATGCCCTATTCTTCAGCTCCTATATTTCCTGAAGACTAGGAAAAGAAAGTTTCCACCATCAATATCCTTGATGCTGTTAAGTAGTTCAACATTAGAAAGAAATATGACTTTACCAATAGAAATTACCCTGAACACAATGAATTACTATTTGCTTTGCCACAAGACCTTAAGGTCCTCTGGGAATTTCAATTTTATTTGCAGTTGAAATATACTGTATTTTCTCCCCTATTAGAGGGTAGACAACTCCTTGAAAGCACGGACTATCTTTTCTACTTGTACCTCCAATACTTAGCATAGTGCTTTGTACTAACAAGTGCTTAGTAAATGTTTTTTCATTCACTCACTCACTCACTCACTCATTGATTCATGGCAACTTCGCAAATGGAAATCTTTTGAAGATAGGGTTGAGGTTTGCAGTGGTTTGCCTGAGATTGGGTATCATATAATTGTTAAAATCAGGACTGAGTCTTGTGTTGCAAAATTAAATTATCACATACTGTGCCCTACATAGCCCCAGGAGTACCCCATAGACTCTATTCAAAGGAAATGATTAAGAAATATGGTTACCAAGGCTACTCCCCATGACGATGTTTAGCTCTAGGTAATAAGAAAACATACCCAATTCATGGGTTAAAGGTGGAGAGATGTGGGAGCAGGAATTTGGGTAATGCAAGACACAGAGTGGAACAAACAAAGCCAGTTAAGCAATTTTCCCTTCCACTTGCTATTAAAATCAAAGAAGCTCAGTCTGAGAAGTTTGAAATAGGTCATTACTGTAGGTTTGTCTTTAAAAGCAAAATGATCAGATCAGCTTTCTATAAAGTAATGTTCCATACTGTTGTTCTAAAGGAGACTATTGGTGTAGCAAATAGAACATAAAAAATTCATGCCAAAAACTGCAATCAACATAGCATAAGTCTTTGAAAATTAGCTAATTAATTTAGCTTTGCTTTGTTTAGTTCATATCAAGGGAGCTGATTTCCATAAAAGAAAGTCTAATGTGAACAATGAACACATACAGGAAAAATAAGAACGCATAAAATATTACTTATGTATATGAGAGACACTTCAAAGGCACAGAGTGAAAGATGAATCACCAAAGGCTACATTTAAAAGGGATTCAGAAAGTGTGACTTTTCTTTCTTGAAAAGAACTGAAATGGGTTCCATAGAGCATCTGGTAGGCTAGAAGCCAGGTTGCAAGACTTCTTGTGCAGCTCAGAGAAAACAATCAGCCACTTACCTAGGTGTTGCTGGAGGACCATCATGTTCATGCACAGGGACAGGTTAGTGTTGATTGCCCAATCCCTATTTCCTGAGCAAGGTGAAATTCCATTCAGAATCATTTCATTTGCTGCTATAGAATTTTGGAGTTGGAAAGGACTATAGTGGCCATCTAGTCTAATCCATATATCAAAGGAATTCCTAACATATAGCCTACAAGTGGTTAGCTAATCTCTCCCTGAAGATTTCCAAGGAGGGAGAATCTACATCTCCTAGGCTAGCTCATTTCACTTTTGGTAACTCTAATGGTTATAAAGTTTTTTTTTAAATCTGACATGAAGTCTAAATTGTCTTCTTTTCAACTTTTACTTGTTGCTCCTGGTTCTGCACTCAGGGCCAAACAGAATAAATCTGATCCCTTTTCCATATGGCAGCCTTTCGAATGGAAATTCCCCTGGATCTTCTGTTCTCCAGGATACAAATGCCCAGTTCCTTCAACTGAATCTCATATGACATAGATTCAAGGCCCCTCACTATCCTGATTGTCCCTGGACCACTATCCAGCTTAGTAATGTCATTAAATCTTGGTGACAAAACTGAACACAGTATTCCAGATGAGGTCTGACAAAGGTGGAGTGTAATTGGACTATTACTTCCCATGCTACTTTTAAATGCCACTTATATCACATTAGATTTTTTGGACTGCTGTATCACATTCTTGACTCATATTGCAGTCTATTAGACCTATGGGATTTTGCTGGGGGTGTCTTCTCCCTCATTCCAGTAATTACATTTGCAAATCCAAAAGGATACATTGTTTTGTGTAAGACATAACTAAGAAAGGAGCTCTTGTTTCTGGGCACCAACAATCAGAAAGAACAAAAATGTATAATGTACAATCCTTTAGCAGACTGTAAGAAGCTATAATAACTCATTCACCCTCTGGCTCAGTTGGATTTGTATTAATTATATCTTATATCATTTTCAGATCATAAATTAAAAAGTCAATTTGAGATTATGTACTGTACTTCATGCCTCAGGTACCAAATTGCTAGTTATAACTCTGCTTTGTTTTAACAAAGAGTTTCTGAGTCAGTGCTCCTTTCCCAGAGGTTATATACAGGAAGCTTCCTAGATGAGCTCTATAGTAGGGCATGGTTGGTACTTGGATGGAAATAGGAATTTTTTTACTTCAGTTTTCTAGTTCAGTGATATATAAGAGATTTCTTGAGATCTCAAAGTGGAATTCATCCAAGAAAAATCATAGCTAAAACATATATTATCATTTTTAGTTAAAAAGTACTATTGATTCAACTCAATAACTATTTATTAATTCCGAAAAGTGCAAGACACTGTGCTATGCAAAAACAAAAGTGAAAAACAGTCCCTATAGTCCAGGAGATTATTTTCAACCTGAGATACATGTCACCAACTATGTCATTTTAAAGATAATTGAAAAATGGAGAAAGTACAAAATCTTGAGAGATTAGGAGATGTTTCCCCCAGCGAAAGTGGCATCTGAGCTGAACCATGATGGAAATTAAACTTCCCAAGAGATGTGAGTAAAGTCAGTACACAACCCAGTCATGGGAAATATTCAGCCAGAAGGGTGGATTGATCTGTTGTTCCCTATACTATTCAATAAAGTCAGAAAAAAAGGGAAAAACAAGAGCTAAATGTATAGAAATATTTATAGCAGTTTATTTTGTGGTTTCAAAGAACTAGAGACAAAGAGGGTGCCCATCAACTGGGAAATGGTGGAGCAATTATGGTATGTGAATAGGGTAGGACATTCTTGTGTTGTAAGGAATGATTGGAGTGAACCGATTTAGAGGAAAACAAGTAGAACAAAAATAATTTAGATAGTAACTACAACATTGCAAAGAAAAAACTTGGAAATACTTAAAAACTCTGATGAATGTGATGGACAACCAGCTTTTCAGAGCACTGATGATGAAACCTGCTAACCATCTCCTGCGAGAAAGATATGGTCTCAACAAAGTAAGGCATACCTATATTTTTAGACATGGCCAGTGTGGGAATTAGTTTGCTTAACTATGAATATTTGTTTTAGGTTTTTTCTCTTTTCTTTTCTCTCCTCCCTGTCCCATCCAAGAGAGGGAGGTAGAAGGGGAAAAAGAGAAATGTTTTGTTAATTTAAAAAAATAAAATAAATTTTAAAAATTAATAGAGTTGGGTGTTAAATTTCTGAATTTGGGGCATGTATGTTTTAGAAAGAAGGACATTTGAAGTGGAATAATGAGAAATATATAGGTAGGTTTTATGGATCTTAAAATGTTAGTCTGAGAATTTTGTACCTTATCCTATAGGTACTTTGAAACTATGGCTATATGTAGAGGAGTGATATGGTTAAAACTACAAGGTTTTCATTGCAGACCTGTGATTTCATTGGTGGTGTGTGTTTGTCCTTTGTTGCCGAAGAAGACCATGCCATCAGAGAAATAATGACATGACTTACACTTGACTTTGTTTGGAGTGAGGGAGGGCTGTGCAGGTCACCAGCCTCACTTCTGCTCCAGAGCCATCTGAATCCAGTGACCAGATATTCATCAGGATGACTGGAGATGACCCAGGATGAGGCAATTGGGGCTAAGTGACTTGCCCAAGGTCACATAGCTAGTGAATGTCAAGTGTCTGAAGTGAGATTTGAACTCAGGTCCTCCTGACTCCTACACTGGTGCTTTATCCACTGCACCACCTACCTGCCCTCATTGGTTAAATGAACTTTGGTAAGGAATTCCTTTTGCTTAGGATCAACAGCTAGTACAGTCAGAGGTAAAACTAGGACCTTGGTCCTTCTAACTATAAGGTCAGCTCTTTATCTACCACATTATGGGACTTCTGAATTTTTAGAAGACTATTTTGGCCCTTCTGAGAAAAATAGATTAGAGAAAAGAGTGACTAGAGACCGGAAGACCAGATTGGTGCAATAGTGTCAAAGTGAGATATGGGGAACGACTGAACTAGCAAAGTAGTTGTGTGAATGGAGATATGTGAGAAATGCTGTCAGTATAGAATCAATGATATTTTGGCAATAATTAGTTATGGGTGATGAGGAAGGATGAAGAGGCAAATAAAACCTGAGAGGTTGCAAACCTGAGTGAATCTGAAAGTGATAATGCCCACAACACAAATAGGGAAGCTTCTGGAAACGTTTGGCAAAAAATACGTTTAGAATAACATCTTATGCCATATACAAAAAACAAAAACAAACCAAAACAAAATCCTCAAAATAGATACATGGCCTGAATATTAAAAATCATTTCACACCCACACAAATTAGAAAATGAGCAGATCAGATATTTTTCTTTTTAAATGTTCTTCAAATGACAAGCATTTATTTTCTCTCCCTCCCATCCCAGAAAAATGAAAAACAAAACAGAACAAAATCCTTATAACAAATATGTATTGTCAAGCAAAACTAATTCCCATATTAAGCAAATCCAAAAATGTAACCTATTTTGCATATTTAGTCTATTATCTCTCTATTAGGTAGATAGCATCCTCTATCATTTACCCAATATATTACCCAATGTTTGGAGGTGTTTTTGAGAATTATGGCTTGGTGGGGCATATGGTTAAGCAAAAAACATAGCAGCAATCATAAAAGAAAATAATTTAAATTATGTTAAATTGAAAAACCTTTACATGAACAAAATTAACACAGCTAAGATAAGCAGGGAAATGGTGACTGATCTTTGTATCAAATATCTATAATATTTATATCACATATCTACAATAAGTGCCTGATATTCAAAATATCACAGAATCATAGAGTCTTGGAAGAAATCTCAGCAATGATACATTTTAACCCATACACACCCAAAGAATTCCCACTATAATGTATCCAACAAAAGTTTATCCAGTCTCTACTTGAAGATGTCCAAGGAGTGCAGCTACTTCATATGCTGAAAGACAGATGAACTGCAAAACTATAGACTCAAGACTTTGCAGAGGGATAAAGTAAGACTTGGCATAATGAACTTGGAGAACAGGAAGGATGAGGTGAAAACAGTATGTCATTAGCCCTTGAATGAAGTACTACAAGTATTATTAATTTCAGATGTGAGTATGGGAAAACTGAAGCACACAAAATGTGAAATGAATTGTCCAAAGTTACACAATTATTAAACAATTAGATACACAATCAAACCTAAATCATCTGATTGAAATGCCTGTGGTCCTTCTAACTCTATTTGAATATTTCAATTGCCCTTTACAGTATCAACCATCATCAAACATTGATTTATTTGGAGGTATGTATATTAAATGACTGAACCTTTATTTTTACATACAAATATTTGACCCTGCATTCACATAGATAATCATCAGAGAAAACTATGTGTAAATATCATCTCTCTTTAAAAAGACGAAATTGACATGATGTGAAAAATAATTCTCAAAGAGGATGTCAAAACGATAACAATTAATGTTCATCTACTATTCTACATATTGTTTCTCATTTCAGCCTCATTTTTGCCTTATCTAACTGGGAAGCATACCACCAATAGCACTTCCTGGAGCTTCTCCGTCAAGTCTTACTTCTTTCCACTACCCCAGAAACTAGGATTCCCTTCCTGGCTACTCTGCCTCCCCTCAATCGTGATCAGTTTCATTAAGTAAAACTTATGTTTTATCTAGTGGGGAACCAATTCCCCACACCACTTTCTGTAGTCTCCTTGACATGATCCTGGAAGTATGTCCTTGTCCCATTCAACATCTCTCCATGTGTATCTTCCCCCCTTAGAAAGTAAACACCTTGGAAGACAGGGACTGTCTCATTTGCTTTGATAGGTATCCACAGGACTGAGCACATAGTAAGCCAATAAACTTTATTTAAAAGATCTATTTAATAGATTCATATCTTTCTTTGTGAAGAAAGTATAAGTATTGTTATTTCCCCTTTAGAGATGAGAAAATTGACACTGCAAGAACTTACAAAGGGTTTCATGGCTAATAACTTGTCAGAGCTAGGATCTGAACCTATTTTTGAATGTATTTTTATATTAACAGTGATTAACAGTAACAATAACAAAATTGTATATATGCTTCAAGGTTTGCAAAGCACTTGGTGTGCGCACACACATATATGTATGTATCTCTGTGCGTCTATATATATTATATATAACACATATATATACACACATACATACATAACTTCACAATCTTTATAACAACACTGTGATATACGTGCTATTATCACTGTTTCACATACAAAGAAACTGAATCTAGTATACATTTTAGGTAGGATTCAAACTCGGGTCTGTCTGACTCTATCCACCATACCACCTAGCTGTTCCTGTTTCCTTGATTCCTGTCCTTCCACAGACAACATCTCCCCCCGCCCAAACCCTGCCACTGACTGATTTTCAAATGGGATTTTATGGATGGTAGTAAGGAAGAAAAGATTATGTAAAGAAATCAAAGTACATCTGTCCATCTCTGTCTGTCCTTGTCTCTCTCTCTCTCTCTCTCTCTCTCTTTCTGTCTGATACATGAAAGTATTACATTCCTGGCATTCCTCTCCACATTACAATAATGTCACTTGTCTTACTACCACTCCATTACATATTATTAGTCAAATCAATAACTAACCTGCAGTCATTGACTCCCTCGGTTGTCAGGTAGCAGTTCTGACCGCTGATAATTCAAACTGATATTCTACTTTCCAGGAGCAAGAACACTTTGGAGACATTGGAGGATGGAGTCAGGTGATGTTAAGGATGCATTTTTGATGAAGATTTTTGCT
This sequence comes from Potorous gilbertii, assembly GCA_028658325.1. Taxonomy (NCBI): domain Eukaryota; kingdom Metazoa; phylum Chordata; class Mammalia; order Diprotodontia; family Potoroidae; genus Potorous; species Potorous gilbertii. The sequence goes on from CM053770.1 coordinate 534,435,649, forward strand.
TCTATTCAATTGAGATCCATCAGGTTTCCAGAGTTGGGATTCCTCACTTTCCTTAAATCTGCCCAAAACTTGGGCCCAGAGAGATCACTGGAGATTAAATTGCACCGCATGCAAAAGCAAATTGCTGGCAGGGTAGTCATGACCTCCTTAAAGTAGACATACTTAAGCCAATAAATCTTCCTCCTCTCCTCAAAAACTAAAGAAAATGAAAACCAGACATCCAGTAGGAAACTCAGCATGTCCAAAACAAGTCATCATCTTTCCTGCCAAACTCATCCCTCTTCCAAACTTCCCTATATCTATTGAAAATACCATGATCCTCCTGGTCACCCATAAGTTCACACACTTGAAATCATCTTTGACTTTCCATCTTTCCCAACCTAATCATTAGCCAAGTCTGGTTCATGTTTCCCCCACAAAATGTCTCTTATTCTGTTCCCTTCTCTTCACTCTCACACTAAATCCAATTCATGCGTAAGTCAAGACATCACTTCATGATGTCTTCTGTCCTCTTCAAGAACAAAGGCCAACCAACAGCAACAACTCCCACAATGTCCACCCTGGCTCAGACCCTTATCACCTTTTGCCTAAAGTATTATAATGGCCCCCTAATCATTTTCCCTGTTGCTAGTTTTGCCCCTCTCCAATCTATCTTCCGTATAACTGCCAAATTAATATTCGCAAAACATCAATCTCATCATGTCACTATCCTACTCAGAACTCCTTAGTACTTCTCAAAATTATAGACCTGGACCTGGGAAATATCTTGGAGGTCTCTAGTCCATTCCTTCACTATATAGGTGAGAAAATTGAGGCCAGTGAATAGAAATGACTTGGATAAGGTCATTCAGAGTGTAAATTTCAGGCTTACCTAGATCCTATGACCCCAGAGTCAGTGTAATATCCCCATTTCCTTCAAGATAAAGTTTAAACTCCCCAGCCTGGCATTTGAAGTGCTCTTCAGCCTAGTTCCTATCTACTTTTCCAGTATTATCTTATATTATTTCCTTTCACACATTCTCAGTTTCAGTCCAAATCCCTTACTTGTTCTCTGTATATTACATTGCATCCTCCATATCTCTGCCTTAACACAGGCCTGGAAGATATACACTCCTCACCTTCCACTTCAGAGAATCCCTAGCTTCTTTCTTACTTTTTTTGGAGGCAATTGAGGTTAAATGACCTGACCAGGGACACACAGGTAGTGAGTCTATAGCCAATTTGAACCCCTTTGACTTCAGGGTCAGTGCTCCATCCAATATGGTGACCCTTCTTCAGTTTCTTTCAAAGCACAACTCAGGCATGACTTCTTCCATGATATCTTTCCAGAAACACTAATTTATTCCTTTTAGAGATTACATTGTATTACATTACACATCTGCTATATTTAAGGCTGACTAAAGCTTTGCTAAATCAAACCAATAACTATCATCTAAGAGGTAAGAATCATGTAATTTTATGTTTCTCTGAAACCATTCATTTAATCATTTCCATGACACCTACCTCCTAACAAAAGTGAGAGACTCAAGACGGAAAATGAGACACACACACACACATATATATAACTATGGATGTATGTATATGTATATATGTTGTTGTTGTTGACTGTGTTTGTCTTTTGTTCTCAAGGAGGACCATGACATCAAGATGATGACATGACTTGCAGTTGACTTTGATTTGAGTGAAGGAGGGCTGTGCAAGGTCACCAGCCTCACTTTCTTCTTCTGAGCCATCTGAGTCCAGTGGCCTGATATTCATTAGGATGACTGGAGATGGCCCAGGATGCAATGGGAGACCCTGGCCCTTTCAGGTTAAGGTATTATCAAAATCCCCCTTTGAGTGTTGCATACATGCACACATACATGCATATCTGTCTATATAGATATAGATAGATAGAGAGATAGATAGATAGATAGATGGATAGACAGCAGACATGGCCAATTAAAAATTTGTTTTGTTTGACTATACTTATTTGCTACAAGGGTTTGTTTTTCTTCTTTTATTTATTCCACTGAAGAAGAAGAGATGGGAGAGAGAGAAAATAAATGCTAATTGAAATAAAAGTTAAAGAGTTAAATTCACTCTTCCAGTGAATACCAATATGATGAATGACTCCAACAATTCATTTCATTGTTTTGCTGGCAGTAAGATAAATAGTAAAATATATAAATAAATGTATAGATAGATAGATAAATGAATGACTGTATAAACAAATAATAAGGAAGTTGAAACAGAATTATATATATTTAGAGCTGTAAAGGATCCTAAGTGTTTATTATATCATGTTGTTCCCTTAAACTGTTTACAAACTCACCAGTTTGTATATGATTTAGATCAACCACTACTCATGTTCTTTTTAGAACTTTCTAAGCATATAGAAGACATTAAAGAATATCTGGATGCATGATATTATATTACCATGGAAACAGTAATGGGTTTGGAGTTGATGGTGCTGGTTTCAAATTCCAGGTAACAGAACTGGGGCCCTTGAGCCCAACTCTTTTGTTTTACAGATGAGGAAACTGAGACATAAGGAAGTTAAGTGACATGCCACAGGTCACAAAGCTACAAAGTATCTGAGGCCAGATCTGAACTCTGTTAGTACATGCTCTTTCCTGTATGTCACTTACTACCACTGGGAACTTGATCAGTCTAAAAAGGCCAAGGTCTCATATTGCATCCTGATCCATCTCCCATCATCCTGATCTGGTCACTGAACCCAGATGGCTCAGGAGGAGAAAGTGAGGCTGGTGACCTTGCACACCCCTCTCTCCCTCAAAACAAAGTCAAGTGCAAGTCATGTCATCATTTCTCTGATGGCATGGTCTTCTTTGACAACAAAGGACAAACATGGACAGAACTTGGTCTAGTCGCATCTTTTGTTTGGGTTTCAGTTTCTCTATCAGGCAGCTAGATGGTGCAGAGGATAGACTGTGGGACCAGGAGTCAGAAAAATCTGAATTTAAATCCAGTTTCAAACACTTATTAGATGTGTAACCCCTGGATAAGTCACTTAACTTTATGTGCCTCAGTTTCTTCATCTGTAAAATGAACTGGAGAAGGAAATACCAAACCACTTCAGTATTTTTGCCAAGAAAACTCCAAAATGGAGAAAGGAAGAGTCAGATATGATTGAAAATGACTAAACTGAATAACTTCCTCATTGGCAAAATGAGAGGGTGGACTCAGTGGACTCTTAGGTCCCTTTGAACTCTACAGTTTAAGATTCAATGAAAGGACTCTGAGCAGCCAAAATGCCTGCAAGAACCTCTGTAGGCATGCACATGGGAGAAGGGTTATACTTTGCTACTCTTTGCAAGCAAATGCTGGGTTGATAAGGGTGGGGCAGGAATACACTGCAGTAAAAGAGCTATTTGTTTTCATCAAGGCTAGGACAGCCATGTCACTGCTGGTTATCCCTCAAGATGGATCAGTAATAGCCAGAAGCAAAGGAAAAGAGCTGGCTGGAAACAAAAAAAAAGGCTAGGGAAATGAAGGGCAGATGTTGCAAATGCATCTGTTACCTCCTCCTCAAATTCCAGGAGAAATGTGCCCCTGTTTAATAGCCTTGAAAACTATTACCCACAAAAGAGCACAGCTAAAGTTTTAGTGCAGGTTAGACATGTGCTAATTGGCAATCACACAATTTAAAAGTAATTGTTGGAAGACTAGCTTCTCTTCAACAGCCTCAATCCCTGGCAACCTACATCCCAGCAATACCTGTCTCTGTATCCTGCCAATGGATCCCAAGGCAAGAGATGACTCCAGTAATTTATTTCACTGCTTAGTTAGCAATAAGATCAACATATTTCCTTTTCTGCTCTGGCTATTGGAAACAGTGCCTTTAAATTGAGACTAGTGCCCATTTTGGTAAGAAATCGGGCCACATGTCAGTAGAATATAGGAAACTGGACATTTATAAGAGGGCAATGATGCAGAAGTGATTAAGAAGGGTAGTTAAAAAAAATAAGATGGTGTCTTCCACAAGGAGAAATGAATAGTGGCAAATCCAGAGGAAGAATGTACACCACTCTTCTAAAGAAAATAAGGGGCCTATATGTAGAAGCAGGCATGACAATGATTTTATCAGAGTAGTTCTCAGGTTTCAATATCTTTCTGGAAAAAAATAGTTATGTCAGTCTCTTTAAGATAGCTTTTGGATCTTATGATGAGTCAAACCCACTGAATCTATAAATCCCAACCTATTTATGATAGTCTGGTATATAAAACATTTCAAATTCTGCCTTGAGAACTCAAGATAAGGATAAGAGTGGAGGCATCATACACAAAGCCCATGGACCATGCTGGGGCATGTGACCCAAACCAGATTAACATGTAATTGGGAAATATTTAACAAAATAAGCAAAAATACAATTAAACATACATAATATTATATTTTGAAACTAAACTATGTGTAGTCTTCAGTGATCCTTATATACAATTTATTGGCCCCTGTTTCTTCTTGAGTTTGATATCTCTGGAATAGAGAATCATGGATTTTGATGCTAAAAAGTTCTTAGAACTCAATAGGTCCAACCTGCTCATATTTACAGATGAGGAAACTGAGGCTGAGAGAAATGAAATGAGTTGTCCAAAGTTGCATAGGTTGCAAATGGCAGAGACAGGTCTAATGGCTCCAAAACTAGTGTTCTTCCCACCATCCCACATTGACTCTTTCAAGAAAGCTATTTGAGGGAAGAGAAGTAAAAGGAATAGGGATAGAATAGATCTGTGATTTTATTAGCATAGGGAACCCCAGAATGAGGAAATTTCCTTCACCAGTGGAGATTGTCACCTTGCCTGAAACATAGTCTTAGAACAATGAAACTTATGTTATGTAACTTGTCCAGGATCCCACAGTTAGTATATGTCAGAAGTGGGACCTGAACCCAGGTCTTCTGCACTTGGAGGTCAGCTTTCTATCTACTCTTTCACAACGTGCATTTAATTTTAATGAATTCCTCAAGAAAAGAAGAAAGCAATCATACATATGCTCCTTAACTAATTTTATGCAATTACAAATCCAAACAGTTTGATGATGCATAATCCCTACATTCATTAGCCTCATATGTCTACTCCCATCCCCCTACCCAGAGTTAGCCTTAAACAATTCAGTCACATGATTAAAATGAAGCAGGTGTAAGATGCAAAGAGTCAAAGGAAGATTTTCTACCCTGGAAAACCAGCCATCTCATCTGTTCCTCTTTCTCTCTATTTTAGTAAACATTAATCTGCACAGATGGTGAAACATGGTAATCTCTGCTACCAGCTGCAGAGAGGAATTTTTAATGAAATAGGAATTTAGAGGTTTTTACAGAAAGTATTAGAATCTTTTCTATTATTCCCTATGATCTTCAAATTACTTTCACCATTATTTGTAATAAATGCATGACTGCAGTAGTACTTCTAGGAAATTTGACTTAATATCCTTCCTATGAAAATCTTACAGAAAAGAAGAAAGTAAAAAATAGTCAAAATTGCTAATGATAAGAAAATGAACCAGTAGTCAATCGCTAACCGTAGTTTCATAAAATGTTAATTTATGTCTAATACAATTTGGATTCCAATCTATTTTTTAATAAGCATATTTTTTTTTTGGCAAAAAAGGGATTCATATTTCAAGAAAGACATTTATCCAGCTTTCAACCTGGATGATTTTGATGCTTATAATTTTGAGAAAGTCACAAAAATGTAAAAATATTGATATGAAAGGTAAGAGAAGAAAACCACTAAGTATTGTTGAAGGAAAAAAACACTTTACAACAAAGTGGAAGAACATTGGTTATTCATAAAGTTATAAAATATGAGGAAAATATCTAAGAAGATTCACTGTATAGAAACTCCATTTTTGAATGTCTAGACTCATCAGTTTAAACAATATAGACTATCACAAACTGTTTAAACTGTTTAGAGAAGAGCAATGAAAGAAGGAAAAATTAACAGAGGTAGCTTTAACTGGTCTTAAAGAGTCTAATTTTGTTCTAGATTCTATTTACTCATTATTTGGGGTAAATGCCCAAGGAGTAACCACCAAAATGATAGGTTTCAGGACCTAGGACAGAGATCCTAGGTTCTGACCAAGAAGAGCGCCCAAAAGGCAATAAGGAGGAAACATGGGTGTGCCTAGGTGGATTTAAAGGAGTAAAATAGGCAGATGATTTTTTTTCTGTCTCCTTTCAAGCTAGTAAGATTAGAACACTTATCTTTGGCTCTCCTCATATATACTTTGGAAAGCAAAACTTGAGGATGAGTATGATGCTGAGTAGAAACACATGAATTCATTCTATTGTTGAGTTACTGCACTTTAGCCTCCAGGGACCCTTGCTAGGAGACTGTCCTGTTGCTCCTGGTATCACCAGTCACTTGTCCTGGATTATTGGTCAACATAGCATATTTGACAGTTGTGACCATAATGAAAGAGCCTATGGTCTACAAATAACCTTAGGGCAGGATCATTGCTCCAAAATGACTTCAGCAAATGATTTGTGTAAGTTAATGTGTGCCTCCTACAGCAGTGCTGTCATCAAAATGTTAGGTCAAATCAAATGAGTCAGTCAAGGGACTATAAAATATGCATGCAAAGGGAATGGAGGTGATGTTGTTGGGAATAATAAAATAGCCCATAAAAGCTATGAAATAAATCAGCCACTCTTTCAGGCATGGAATACAAAATACTCTGAACCATATACATAGATTCTTATTGGTATTACATGGCATAACTGATAGAGGTGTTTGCATGAGGGGGGCCTTTGCTGTTGTTGAGGGTATCAGCAAATTTAACGGAAATAATGCTGTAATCTTTGACAAATTACTTTGCCAAGGACAATCATTCTGGAGTGCCATTGCCTTTGTGGTGTCTGTGTATATCTTGAAAAAAAGATTAATGGGAGTCATAAATGTGCATAAAGGAACAAGGGAATAGACTATTTCCTGAGGGAACATATTGCAATAATGCATTTATGAAGAATCATGGTGTAGGGGATAAAATGTTGCATTGGAGCCAGGGATGGATAAATCAGTCAATCAGAATTTATTAAGTGTCAATATTATATTTGACTACAAAGAGGAAGACTTGAGTTCAGATCCTTCCTCTGATCCTTTTTAATTGTCCCATCGTGGACAAGTAACTTAATATCTCTGAACCTTAGTTTCCTGTTCTGTAAAATGAGGTTAATACTCCATCAAAGGGTTATTATGAGGATTGAATGAGATAATATTTGTAAAGAACTATATAATTGGAGGCAAAATATATCTACAATGTTTCTGAAGCTCTGATTACAATCAGATATCAGATCCAGTTCTTTGCAATAGCTGCTATGTCATCCTGTGTGACTATCATGTACTCTCATACTTTGAAGCCTAATGATAGTTCTCTCTTTGTATCAGGGCTTAGCTCACTCTTGGTTCAGTGCTGGAAATCCACATTCAAGTAATTCATTCGTATGTGGTAACCCTGCTTAGCAGCTCTTAGGTATTTGCACAAGAATTCCTTGTAGTAGAATTTGCATCTAAATGATATGTATGGATGCCAAGACATACATGACTTTCCTATACATATATAATGTAAATTTCCAGCAGACTCAGTATGTGAACTTTATTCAGCTGGCTCTCAATTAGTTGTGCTACAGCAAAGAAGGCAAAGATAATCCAATTATTTTTACTTGGGGATGATTTCTTCCATGAATTTAGCATGGTTTTACTTGGGATGATATTAAATTAGCTTACATTTCCTGAATATGTAACATCTTCGGAGAAAAAGATTGACAGAAGATTCAAGTATTGGAAGGAGTATTCAGGTCTAGGGAAGTGGGAGGACATGCCCTAATGATGAATTCTGGGAACTAAATGAAATGTTGATAAAGCTGGCAGTATTATGGCATCAATTTCAACAGTCATCATCATAACAGCATTTACATAGCACTTAAAGTCTTGCAAAGCACTTTACGTATACTAATTCATTTGATTCTCACAGAAACCATGTGAGGTAGATGCTCTTGTTATCATTTTATACATGAGAAAACTGAGGCAGAGGGAAATTAAGTGACTTCCCCAGGATTACACAAATGGAAAATGTTTGAGAGAGTATTTAAACTGAGATCTTTCCCAACTTAAGACCAGTACTCTACCCAGGACATCATTCAGCTTTACACTTTCATTGTTTGATAAGGAAACATCCACTCTATGATTTTGTGATAATTACCCTGTATTACTGGATATAGATCATAGATCTTGAGCAGGGCCTAATAACTAACTTAATTTTAGAGATAAAGCAGTTGGGGTTCACTAACTAGTACAAAATCACATGGATATTAGGCAGCAAAACCTGTTTCTGAAGTCCAAATCTTGTGCTCTTTCAATTGTACCATGTTGCCTCCAAGCAGACTTCACTTCTTGTAGGTGATAGAAATTCATAGTATATCACTGCCTACAACTTTTACCAAGAAAATAAAACCCTTCATTCTCCCCTCTTTTACCAGGATACCTAGGCTTTGGCAGCATGGGTATGTTGCCATCTGCTTGCTTCTCTCTACCAAGAATATTGACTGTCAATACCTGGTCTTCTATAGCCCCTGCCTACTCTCCCTATAGAGGACTTACTTAACCCTTCTTAGCATTGGAACTCCTAAGTGGGACTAACCAAATTGGAACAGAATGTTAACAAATCAAGCCTTACCTCACTCTCCTGTATCTAACTTTCCCAAACAATCCTTCATCTCATACATCCATCTCCTGGGACACCTGCCATGGTGGACATCTTGTTAACTGCCCAAATGAAACAAATAAACCATCTTCCCTAACCCTTGTCCCCTCCCTTCCACTGTTTGTTCAGGAATCAGTGATCAAATTAATATTATCAAGAATGTTGGAAAGTTTGCGAAAATCTACTATCCCACAGCTCCACCCACAATTCCTATGACTGCTTTGACCAAAGCTCCCTTCCCTGCCCTCTCCCCCCATTCCCTGATATGTGTTATATGGGCTTCTGATCAAGCACTACTCCCTAAAGATAAGGATTTACTCACTTGTATATGTTTTGCCCAGTATCTAGAAGAGTGCCAGATGCTTAATAAATACTTATTGGTAAATGTATAGATCATCATTAGTAGCAGCCAATGCTTATTCAATAAATGATCACCTTGTCTAGAACCCCCAAAGAGTACTTTCCCCTCCCTATCAAACTAGGGAAGCATTTTCTGTTCACACAGGATGTCCCCAAATAGTTTTAAACTGCACCTATACTTTTGGGATACCCTGCATGTATAGCTAGTGCTTCTAGGTGGTATAGTGGAGACCTGAAATGAAGAAAACTTGCATTCAAATTTAGCCTCAGTCACTTACTAGTTGTGTGAACCTGGACAAGTTACTAAACATTGTTTGTCTCAGTTTCTTCCTTTGTAAAATGAGCTGGAAAGGGAAATGACAAACCATTCCAGTATCTTTGTCAAGAAAACCCCAAGTGGGGTCACAAAGAGTCAGATGTGACTGAAATGACTGGACAACTACAATGTACATATAACTTCTCAAGGAATGACCAATTTTTTAAAGTATCATAGATTCTAGGGATGGTAAACAGTAATTTCTTCAACTTGTCAAAAATGACCATTCTTTCAGCCAGAGGATTGCATTGTAAATGGCACTCTCAGACATTGCTCCCCTTGCTATTTGGGATTCAATTTAAAGCCAATTTATTTCCATTCTTTGTGAAGACCATTCCCAGCTGCTGGTATAATCACTTTAATCCCTTTCCTTGGGTCATCTAAGTATCCACACTTGGCACAATTATTACAGTTTTGGTTCTCTTTTTCCTATTCTTTTATCTGAATCCTTTTCAAGCTGTTTCCTAAGCAATGGTAATTGTTTCAGTGATTAAAATGTCAGGAAGTAGGTACGACTGATTAGGATGGCTTAATAATCATATCTACCAACAAAACTGTGTTTTAGAGGGCTGAAATCCTGGGGATGACCCTATTATTAACAGAGTTTATTATTTTAACCTCATCTGAAATGTGAAAAGTGCTGAATACACATTCCTACTCAGCTCTTCTCTGAATTTGCCTCTGGCATATCTAGTTCTCCAGCCAACTGCGTGCTATTAGAAATAAAAATTGCAAGTGTGTTAAAAAAATGAAGACCTGGGACAATAGAATGTAATCATCAGGGGTACAAAATTGTAACAAAACCCTCAACATCTCCTTCCATTTCCCCTACAAAATACCTACTTTATTAAGTGCTGTCAAGTCTTGAAGCTCCAATTCTAGCCTAGCAGGTTTTACTCATGGGGATCTCTATTTGTAGATCCTTTGCAAGGTAATATTTCTAACCATGCATCAGGGTCTCACAGCCTATGGCACAGACATGTCCCAGAGAAGCAGCGAGGACTTAGAAGGTTCTGTGAAGGACATAATTGCCACTGACCTCTTGGTTTAGACTCATGACTGCCACACCCATCTGCTATGCCTCTACCTCAATACCATCACAACACTGCGCCCCAGGCACACCCAGTACCTAGTGACATATGCTTCATAGGGGACCACAAATGCAAACAGAGGAACATCTACTCAGATACTCAAGACTTCTGCAGCTGTTCTACCAAGGCTTTACTCTCTGTCTCTCTCTCTGGCTCTGGCTCTCTCTCTCTCTCTCTCTCTCTCTCTCTCTCTCTCTCTCTCTCTGTCTTTCAAATAAACCATAAACAACAGTGAAATAGGCCATTTCGTACAAATGCCAGCCAGTGGAGAAGTCATATCTCTCTATAATTTTATCTGTTACTCCTGGATGCAGAGTAGCTGCTACCTTTTCCAGTGCTTTGTTTATTTATTATTATTGAGATTTTCATGCCCCAGAGCTCACTATTCTGCCCTTGGACTTATGCCTTTTAATCTTGAGCTAAACTTTTGGGACACTCAATATTTTGTAGAAATGGTCAAGCACGGTTAGGAGAGGCAGTGCTCGAGTAGAAAGAACACTGATTAGATCTGAAATAGTGGCTTCTGTTGTTGCTGCTGTTGTTTTTTCCTGATCACATCTACAAGTATGAGGTGTCCCAAAAATCTTAGTGCAGGTTTTAAAAGGCATATGCAGACAAGGTAGTTGGGGGCACCCAATGCTTCATACAGGAGGTAGTGCTGGAGCTGGGTCTTGAAGGAAGGGATTCAAGGGGAAGGAGGCTCAGGTGGGAGTACAGGCTGAGCATGGGGTATGGCCTGTGTAAAGGTGTAAGATGAAAGTGTTGCTTTCCTGAGGAACATCCATAAGGCCAGTTTGTCTGGATTTCTGAGTAAAGGAAGAAGAGTAATAGATAATGAGTTTGGAGAGGGATACTGGCACTAAATTGTGAAGGGCTTTAAAAGTTATATAGAGGCATTTATATTAGATCCTAGAGTCAAAAAGTGCAGTTGTGTGACACACTAGATAGAAAGTGGAACTTGGATTCAGGAAAATCTAAGCTTGAATCCTGCCTCTAACCCTCACTAGCTGTGTGAGCCTGGGCAAGTCACTTAATTTCCACCTGCCTCAGTTTCCTCATCTGTCAAATGGGATAATAGTAGTAACTACCTCCCAGGGTTGTTGTGAGGATCAAGTGACTTAACGTAAGTAAAATGCTTGGCAAAACTTAAAATGTTACATACATGCTAGTGAGGATGCTAAAGGTGAGGATGAGGATGAGAATGATGATGCCACTGGAGTCTATTGAGTAGGGGAGTGATATCAGACATTCAGTGATGAAAATCACTTTGACAGCTATGTGGCGAGTGGATCAAAGTGGGGAAGGGCTTGGAGGAGGACCACCAACTAGAAGGATGAACACATGGATATTCAGTGAGTCATTTATGGAATTACACCACACAGTGAGTGAGCAATCTCTAGCAATGCCTCTCATGTTGCCAACAACAGCAACAAACAGCAAAAGCAACAACAGATATTTACATAGTGCCTTAAAAATAGTAGGTCATTTTTGTTTCCAACTGCCATAGTGATTTTCCATATTCACAGCCTGACCACGACACTCCCCTTCTTGGTAAACTCTAGTGGTTTCCTAATGCCTCTAGACTAGAATCAAATGTTAATCTTTAAAAGCTCTTCACAAACAATGCAGATGGCACCGATAACAATAAAACAACACCAACAAGAACAAGAGATATCTTTTCCAACTTATCTTTCTCTAGTCTCATTGGACATCACTACCTCTCCAGAGCTTCATGCTCTAGTCAAACTGAATTATCTTTTTCATATCCTCACATATAAAACGCCATCTCCTTTCTCCATCTCTTTGCACTGGTGGTCCTCCATACTTGGAATGCATGCTACTTCTCCCACTTCCATTCTAATAGGAATACCTTTCTTCCTGCACGATGAAGCTCAAATACTACCTTGTACCTGAAGCCTTTCCATATCTGCCTAACTCCTAGTGTATTGCCTCTCAAATTAACTTATATTTAAGGGCTTTGTATTTTTTATCTTTATATTGATTCTGTCTATATTGATATATGACTCTATTATTAGATTGTAAGCTTCCTTGTGAATAGGAATTATTTCATTTATTATGTTTATATCTCCATCACCTAGCACAGTGACTGACCCATAGTAGATATTCAATAAATGCTTATTGATTAACTGATTGAACTTCAGAAAATAATGTGAGGTTGGTTTCAAAGGTATTATTATATCCTTATTTTACACATCAAGAAACTGAGACTTAAAAAGGTAAAGCAACTTTTTCCCATATATTTAGTAATTGTCAGAGGTGTCTGAAGTAAGATCTTGACTTTAGTTCAGACCTCTATCCAATTATCTCTATATAAACTAATTAACAGTCCTGATTTTCTGTACACCCCTTATTTGATACTCAAACTCAAAATAGCCTGGTGACATCTCTTATGATACTATCTATTTGGATCTTGTGTTTTTTCCCAAAGAAGTAGATTTGCCTTTCATATCCCAAACAATTGAATATTCCATTGAGGTCTGGCTTTATATGGGTTTCTTTGTATGTCCTTCAGCTCTGAGTGTATGGCTTTGCATGATACATGTTTAACTGAATGACTAATTAAGCAAATGGATATCTGAATGAATAAATGGATGAATAAAAGGATAAACGAATGGTTATTTTGTGGTCAACAATATGCCAGAAAGGTCATATGAGTTCAATTGAAATTAAGTAACAGTAAGCACACTCTTGTCATTGTGGTCAAAGAACTCCCTGACATTCAATGTTGGGAGTAAGGCATATGTGAAGAGATGAGGACAGAATGCCCCTGTAAACTATTTTGTAGGTAAGAATTGAATCATCAGCAAAATCTGCATGGATTTGTATGGAAAAAGTTTGAAATAGGATGCACACCAGAAACATTGAAAACAATGGTTTTTTTATTTCCCAAACTGTCTAATAAAGAAAGCATAATCCAGAATTTAAAATATCCAGAAATTTTTAAGGGAACAAAACCAATTCCCTCAGAATCATTAGATAAACTTAGCTAGGCAAGATATACATAGCAGTCAAAGGGGATATTAGGTTTGACTTAGTCAACTTACTGTAATTTCCAGGAACAATTACTCCCTTCCCTTACATTAATTGTATAGTGCAAGTATTCTTGCTGTGTCTTAGAAGAATATGTTCCTAAACTCTTCATAATTGACTTGGTGTGGTTAACTTAATGTTTGATAGCAAAAGATGGAATAAGGTAGTGAACTGCATATCCATATTGTTTATAGGACTATTGTCCTCTCAGAACTCAGTTCTGAGCCTTGCACATTGCTAACTTGACAACTTCTATGGCACTCTGAGGTACATGAAATGACCATCTACAAAATGTGAAGAACACCAAATTTAAAGTTAGAAGAGGTCATGTTTGAGCTCTGTGATTTTCAAGAAGGAGGAAGAGGAAAAGAAGAGGAGAAACAGGAGGAGGAGAAGAGAAGGAAAAGGAGGAAGAGGAAGAGAAAAGAAGGAGGAGAAGAAGGAAGAGGAGGAGGAGAAGATGGAGGAGAAGAAGAAGGAGTAGGAAGAAGAGAAGGAGGAGGAAGAGGAAGAGAACAGCAGCAGCAACAGTGATGATGATGATGATGATGATGATGATGGTACCAATGATAAAACAAAACAAAATCTTTCACAATCTCAGCATTATCCTCTATGTAAAATGGGGACAATAATGCTCCTACTACCTATATTAGCAGATTATTGTGACAAAAAGTGTTGTGCAAAACAAAAAAAAATGTGAATCACTAATATTATTAGGGAGAATTTCTCTCCATATTGTCTCTGGGATTCTTTATATTAATTAAAGTAATAGTAATAGAATGGAACTGGAAATTCTCTGCCTAATAAGGCCATCGTAGACAGCCAATATTGATAATTCAATCTTGAAAGATGTTTTTTTTGGTCACGTGAAAATAGATAAATTCATATGAGACTATTTAAACGACTTTTTAAGGCCTATTTGTTCACTTTAAGCTTTATTAGGCAAGTCCTTTGATTTTCTTTCCTTTTTCCCTTGGCTGCCTTTGACTTTATTCTTTTTTTAAAAAAATTATTTTTCATTTATGAAATAAAAGAAACATTTCTATAAAAAGACAATTGCACATAAAACTATTCTGTAAAACTTGCTATTCCTTTTAAATATAGAGAAGGTGATTCTTTTTCTAAAAATTTTTCACATTACTCATGTTGTATAGAAAATTTAGAATCAATGGGAGGAACCATGGGAAAGAACAAAACAAAATAAAAATAACAAAAAAGAGAGCAAATAGTGTGCTTCCATCTACATTTAGAGTCAAAAATTCTTTCTCTGAATACAAATAGCACTTTTCATCTTGAGTCTTTTGGAGTTTTCTCAGATCCTTGCATTGCTGAGAAGAGCCAAGTTTATCAGACTTAGTCATCACACAGTGTGGTTGTTACTGTGTATAGAGTTCTCTTGGTTCTGCTCACTTCATTCAGCATCAGTTCATATAAGTCTTTCCAGACTTTTCTGAAGTTTGCCAGTTCATCATTTCTAATAGCACAATAGTATTCCATTATATCCATATATCACAACTTGTTCAGACATTCCCCAATTGATGGGCATCCTCTCAATTTCTCATTCCTTGATGCCACAAAAAGAGCTGCTATAAATATTTTTGTACATGTGGGTCCTTTCCCTATTTGTATGGTCTCTTTGGGATACAGACCTAAAAGTGGTATTTCTGGGTCAAAGGGTATGTATGCATATTTTCATAGCCCTTTGGGCATAGTTTCAAACTGCTCTCCAGAATGTTTAGATCAGTTCACAACTACATCAACAATGCATTAGTGTTCCAGCTTTCCCACATCTTCTCCAACATGTATCATTTTCCTCTTTTGTCATGTTAGCCAATTTGATACGAGTGATGTGGTACCTCAGAGTTGTTTTGATTTGCATCCCTCTAATCAATAGTGATTTAGAATATTTTTTTTTTCAGATGACTATAGACAGCTTTATTTTTCTTCATCTGAAAACTGCCTGGTCATATCCTTTGACCATTCATCAGTTAGGGAATAACTTGTATTCTCATATATTTGACTCAACCCTCTATATCATCTTAGAAATGAGGTCTTTATCAGAGACACTAGATATAAAAATTGTTTCACAACTTTCTGCTTCTCTTCTAATCTTGTTTGCAATGGCTTTATGCAAAATTTTTCAATTTAATGTAATTAAAATAATCTATTTTGTATTTTATAATGTTCTCTATCTCTTTTTTGGTCATAAATTCTTCCCTTCTCCATAGATCTGAAGGTAAATTATTCCTTGCCCTCCTATTTTGCCTATAGTTTCAGCCTTAATATCAAAATCATGTACCCATTTTGACTTTATATTGGTATACAGTGTAAGATATTGGTCTATGTCTAGTTTCTTCCATAGTGTTTTCCAGTTTTCCCAGCTATTTTTGCTAAATAGTGAGTTCTTATCCCAGAAATGGGAGTCTTTAGTCATTGACTACTGTATTTTGCATACCTAACCTATTCCACTGATCCACCACTCTGTTTCTTAGCCAATACCAAGTAGTTTTGATGATTGCTGCTTTGAAATACAATTTAAGATGTGGTACTGCTAGCTTTGGCTTCATTCTTTGCTTGTTCTACCCTGATACTCAGAACCACAGATTCATGGATTGTTAATGATGTGGAAGAGACTTTAGAGGTGAACATTTAATACAACTCTTTCATTTTAAAATTGTTAGAATGGGTCCCTAGAGGTAAAGTTGTTTGTCCAAAGTCACACAGCTCATAAGTGACAGAGCAAGGACTATAACCCAGGTGTCCTGATGCTTACGGCTGATCTCTTTCCACTATGCCACATTGCCTCAGAGAGGACGAGCTGGTCAGGTAGACTTAGGCCATATGAAGAACTGAGAATTGAGTAAAACAGGAAGGGAACTTATGGGCAACATAAGAAAAGGTTGTCGTCGTTATTTCTAAGGATATAAGTTCAGACAGAGACTACAGTCAGGCTTAGTAAAGGAATAGGATGATTGAATTCAACAAATACTTAATTCCCTGTTATGGGCAAGTCACTATAGTAGAAATTTATATTTTATGGGAACATCTATATAGAGTGAACTAAAGGGAATGTCACAAAATAAGGATGGAAAGGTACATCAGAGTTTAATTGTGGCAGGCCTTAAATGCAAGAGTTAAGAATTTACATATTAATTTAGACACAATAGGGAGTCAGTGAAGATTTTTGAGTAGGGGAGAGACAAGGTTAGATCTAGGACAAGTCCAGTAAGATCAGTTAAGGTATCAACCTGACCCCACCCCCCTCAAAAAACGCCAATAATAATAGTTCCCTATTTATAGCCCTTTGCCTACACTTTTCCTATTTACCACTCACAACAATGTTGTAAGGTAGATGCTATTATCATCTTCTTCATTTTACTCATGTGGAAACTGATGGGCTTAACTTATGTTAAGTGACTTGCTCAGAGTCACACAGCTGGTAAGAGAGTAAGGTAGGATTTGATCTTACGTCTTGATTTCAGGTTCAATACTTTATGGGTAAATTCAGACTGTCCCTGGGAGAAAATGAAGTAATCTGAGTGATATGGTATTAGGAGAAGTAGGGGCACCTGAATGGGGAGCTGAAAGTTCTATGTGTCAAAGACTTCCATATATTTACTACTCATAGTTGTAATGGTCTCAATAAGAGGCAGGTAAGGAGACCTGCTTAGAATTTTGAGGAAAGGGACAAAAATTTTCAGAAATCAGTCAAGGGAAAAATATGAGGGGAGAAGTTTTTATCCTTAGACAATTTTGCTATAGCAGATTGAAGAGTCAAAATGAGGTTTTTCAGTTATTCATCCTGTAATCCATTACCATGGATAATCTAACTTTGGGGAGAGAGTGGAATAGGAGAGAGGGGCAGTTTAGTCCATTATGTTCAACAAATTGAATGTAGAAAGCCTAATATGGTACTTAGAAATAAAATGTTTATTTCATATTTCAGTCAAAACTTTGAAAACATACATTTGTGTTTGGGTAGGAGGCAACAAATAACTAGTCAGCTGAATAAGAATTGTTTTCCGGAGCTCAGAGAAAAATGACATGAAAGTAAACATTAGAAAGCTCTTAAAGAAACCAAAATTGTTTTTTCTCCCTTCAAATGTCAAAATATCTGTCTCAATAGATATGCTTAAATTGTATTCCTCTTTCAAGACTCGGCTATCCTTGGTGTCTCAGGTAAGAAGAAAAAAAGTAATGACTGGGCTAGAAACACTACAATACGGGGGGAAAATGAATTTAACAAATTATGATTTGACTAGTTTCTCGCATTTTAGTAGATATGATTGTGTTTCTGCTTCTACTTTTATGTTGCCTAAGGGAAAAGAAAAATCTCTGCCTAGACTACCATCTTGCAATTAAACTACCCCTGTATTTTCTCTTTCCACCCCCAGAATGTCTGAGACCAAAACAAGAATCAAAAAATCACTGTAAACACACATAGTCAAATGATGATTCCATACAAATGCCTATGAAAATTGATGATCTTTTTGATTTGCTTTATCTCTCTGGCATTTAACAGTGCTTGGCACACAGCA